>PYXC01000632.1:92500-692500 GCA_015244755.2 Tenualosa ilisha | reverse complement strand
TGTAAGAGTTAGTTATTTCTGTGGTTGTGAGTTCATGTCCGATGCTTATCTACACAACGCAGGTTACACTTACACATTCACCTCTGTTTTTGACTTTTGCCTCTACTGCAGATTACCATTATGTGACCAGGGAAGTGATGCAGGCAGGCATTGACAATGGGGAATTCATTGAGAACGCTGAATTTTCAGGGAACATGTACGGAACAAGGTAAGAGAAAAGCACAAATTCAGAAATTGCCGTTTTAAATACATTCACTTTCAATATAAAATATATTCAAATATATGTTCTATATATTCATCAACGCCCTGTCTCTCATCAGTATGGTCATTGGTCTATAGTTTTACCTGTTGATACAAGTGTCCTCTCCACCCTACCTCCAGTAAAGCAGCTGTACAAGATGTACAGGCTAAAAACCTGATTTGCATACTGGATATTGACATGCAAGGAGTCAAAAACATCAAGAAAACTGACCTCAACCCAATCTATGTCTCAATCCAGCCCCCATCAATGGACGAGCTGGTGAGAAGACCACATCAACCACAGCACATTCTCATGTCTTCTTCACATGTTCTCCAGTCTCGCCACGTAATGTTCTACCATGCAAAGATATGTTTTTGTTGTGTTGTAGGAGAAACGTTTGAGGGAGCGGAAAACAGAATCAGAGGAAAGTCTACAGAAGCGCCTGCAAGCAGCATCTGTTGATATGGAGCTGAGTGAGTTTTTCATAGTTCTTAATAACAAGAATTGTGTTATTATTGCTATTATTTTAATTCAAAGTAATTGCATTTTTAACTTATGCATTGGTTTTTTAAATGTGAAAATGTTTACACTTTCAAGGTAAAGAACCTGGACTCTTTGATGTTGTCATTATAAACAATAATCTTGATGAAGCATATGGCAATTTGAAAGCATCACTTCTTGAGGTAAAAAAAAAGTCCTGTTAATAACACCGCAATTGCTATTATGTTTCTACAATTGAAACGTGAAACATCACATCACCCTTTTGATAAAATATTTATTTGTGTAATCCTATTTTTTTAGGAAATTAAAAAAGTGAAAAATGTGACCAATGCCTAAGCTACCAAGCAAGCCTCCGTTTTCCTCATCTCTCCACTCCAATCCGGCCTGGCCTCCAGGCTTCTCACATGAACATTCCACCAACACGCTCCCAATCACAGACTTTCAGCTCTCTGGAGAGAATGGTCTGGACAAAAAGCAAGTTTGATATCACAATGACTAATGATCTTATGCTGTGATTAGTTTCCTTTCCTGAATTAGTACAGCCTTCATCCCCTGACAAGCCTAACTTTGAAGTGTCTATGCAGGGGCCGGTGTTCATTTATGCAGTTTTGGAATATTTGGGCTGCAAGTGCTGGCGTAGTTTACACATTCCTTGTACGCCCGGCATTTCTTTCTCTCACTTATCTCAGAAGACGTCATACAGACAGGACATTTGTGGCTTTTTGTTTACCTGTCAGAATGCATTAGCACATGAGTTTGAAGGAGGTGTTAGAACGCAGCAGTCAAGTTTAAGTGTAAATAATGTAAAGATTCTCAGTGCTTCTTTAATTCCTGGCCAATAGTCCAACATCCTGTCTGATACATTGACAGCAACATAGCCACTATTTCCATCTTTTCCTTTGACATCATCATAGATGTAGTTTATGTTATTTTTCCTTTTAGTGTTTTCCCCCAAAAAGAAAATGATTCCTCAATACAACATTCTTTTATCATTATACTTATAATCAATGCAATACTTGTCTTATTCAGAAAAAAACAATGTCTGACTGGTTGCTGTACCCTGATATTTTTTCTGTGCTATACCAGTGTGCTAGCCTTTTATCCTGCATTTCCTGTTAGGACTGCCATCTGTCTCACATTGATTGTAGTCACAGCTGTACTGTCAAGAATACAAGTGTTTACCATTTGACAATAATGGAACATGAACAAAGCGTGCATTTCAGTTGTATGTCCATGGCAGCTGTGAAACACAACTAGACGTTGAGCTATCAAGCTATTCCACACAAAGAAGGCGACTTCTTTCGTTCTGAGGCAGTCATTCAGGCTATATAGATCTTGGCTGTGGTCTGCTGCTCATGAACGCATGCAAGCTTGTTGATAAAAAAGCTTGTCTAGTAAGAAACACTCTACTTCTCAAAATGTCCTGTCAAGTGTCATGGATTTCTTAGTCTTCAAGGAAGACCCAACACCATATGTAAAGAGGGATCTAAAAGGTGAAGACATGACCAATGTGCTTTTTAAAGATTGTAAAAATGTTGGTGGTTATTTATTGGAAATGGTGTTCTATCTATTCAGGTTGTGTAAGGATATTGGAAAGAGTGTAAGTTATTGAGTGTAAGATACTTTTATTTTTTTTTTTGTACTTGTTTTTATCTCCTAAAATCTAATGATTGATCTGGCCTACCAAGTGTTTCCACAGTGCAAAGTCTAGCCTTTCAATTTGTTGTTAACTTAAATATTTATGGATACAACTTTTGGTTGTTCTTTTTGTTTATTTATCACTTTTAGACCTCAGGTTGTATTTTGTCATCAACAAGAACTGTGGTGCCATTACATAATGTAATGCGCTTTGTAAAGAAAGCCTGTAATCATGTATAGGCAGTAGGTTCAAGCGATGGAGTACAAATACTTAGTGTCGACTGAAAAGAGAATGAAAAAGGGTAAAGCTTAGCACAATTGGAATCCACTATACTTGAAAGCGGCTATATTAAGTTTTACAATTTTATGTTCACTATTGTAGCCAGTGTCCTAAAACATTGCTTTTATATCTTTAGCTCCTCTTTTTACTAAATGTTTGCTATCAAGAGCTTTAGCACTATGAAGTGCATTATTAGCTAATACTTAGAATGAATTAAAACCTAGTATTCACCGTTCGAGGCCAGAACATGCCTTTTATAAAAGTGTTTTCACAAGAGCAAATTCATTCCCCTTTACACACTTAAGTCCTGTTTTGTTTCTCAAGAACAAAAACCAAAGCAGGCCATTAACACCGGCATTACAAAGGTCTCTAGCAGGATGGAATTTATATCTAACAGGATGAAACTAACTATATCATGCACATGTCTTAGTTGTCTTTGTTATTCTTCACATTCACAGTACAATTCCAATTAAAGTCTCAGTTCTGAAGACAATTTTGTGGGACTTTTTTAATGTATTCTGTTCTTTCTTTATGCTCTTATCTCAGCAGTGTTTGCACTTAAATAGTGAGAGTGTTCCCAGAGTGGTTTAGATGTTATTGTATGGTAAGGGGAAAGGTATTAAATATATGATGGAGGTGAAAGGGAAATCCTGCAGTGATCATGTCAGTTTTCGGACTGGTCCAGAGAGTTTAGCCACTGCACACAATCCTCTCTAGCAGTACCATCTGACCAGTGAAACCACAGACACTCCTGAAGTAGCCACTGAGAAAAAAATATCCACATAAGACGTAGGTGGTTCAAAATATCTTTAAATTCAAGTTTGTCTGGCAGATGTTCCATTGCATATCAACCACTTCATCAAGTGTAACATTTTACACATTCACTGAGTCTTCACATTGTGATAAGATACATTTGTCAGTGAATCTAAGTTAGCTGAAATCCTTTGAAAAGTTAGATTCTGCACCATTCAATATTTTGTAAGTTGATGAGCTGTGATGTGTTTCACAAAACCTAAAGTTGTGAAATTGCTAAACTGTAACAGAGGCTTTACATTTATTTAATTTCAGGGTTTGAAATTATTGAAAACACTTTCTCTATACATGAAATGTCCTCAAACACGTAAAAGTTGAGATATGAAGTTTAAATATTCTGGCAGTGAATTGAGATGAAGCTGAGATGGAAGTCTATTGTCAATGTGAACAGCTATCACCAACAGACACGATAGCAACACTACAGTTCAATGAAAAATCTATCAAAGGATGGACTCTGAAATGAAATGCTTGCTGTTGAAGTGCTGCAAGTCTGATAATATAGTTGCATGAAATGGTCATGAAGGGCTGATTTTGTCCGCTGGTTTTCACTGATACAACTTGTCTCCCTACTGAGCCCAGGCCTTTGGTCTGTCCACCTCATGCCTTAGACTCCCACAGGCACAGCAGCCCCTCAGAGTACAGCCACACCCCCATCGCAACGGCTGGTGATCATGTTGCCAATCTCTGTCCAGGTGTCCAAGTGGGGATCATAGATCTCCACCGAGTCCACGGTGACCGGGGCAGAGAAGTCCCTGCTGGACACGCGTCCACCGACTGCATACAGCAAACCGTTCACCGCAGCCACCGTAACTCCAGCGCGTGCCACTGACATTGGGGCCACCTCCACCCACTTCTCCTGCAGAGGTCAGAGATATACTGCTCTTCAGTTCAACAGACAATCAAATAATCCCATAATAAACACTTAAAATATGAGTTTATAAATGAGTAGAGGTGCTGTGCCTCAAAACATTCTTAATGTAAATTGACAGCGTAAACTCCCAACAAGAAGTGTGTGTGTGTATTACCATGTGCAATACATGAGCCATATTATGTGTCATTTGTTGAATGTTCAACCTCTGGTGTAGTGCATCAAACACTGACAACATATATGCTTAAAACTTATGATCATATATATGTGTGTGTGTGTGTCTGTGTATACCAAGTTAGCACAAACCTCCTCAGGGCAGTACTTCTCTACCGTCTCTAGGGAGCCCAGGGCCTCGTTCCAACCTCCTACCGCATAGATGCAATTGTTGAGGCTCGCGACTCCCACATAGGCCCTTCGGGTCACCATGACAGGTAGGGCGCTCCAACGCCGCGAAATGGGGTCATAGACCTCTGCTGAGCGCAACTCAGTGCCCTCGTCACTGATGCCACCGATTACATAGATGAAGCCTAACCGAGATCAGAAGAGCAGTCATCACAAGGCATGTATTTACAACCCATACATTACACCAGCCTTTTGAATGGAGTCAGCAACTCCTCCTCAAATTTGTTTGCATGTGTATGTTACCATATCTGACCACCAGGTGGTGACAGAGGCTTATTTCTGGGTTTGTAATGGCCACACTCAAGATGGTGGTGTAATAGAAGTATTTTCAACCACAATACAACATACTTTTTTTGGTACTTTCAGACAACTGAACAGAAGTGAATGGTATTTAGCAACAAAAAGTCCTCCTATATACTACACAACACAATGGTCTGTTTGGGAAAAACTAACCAAACTAACCAAAATTTTCACCCTATTCCTTATTCCCTATTCTAAGACAGCTTCTACATACCCTGCAGCTCACAGCAGCCAAAATAGTACCGAGGTACAGCCATGGTTCCTATGACCTCCCACTTATTCTCAGCAGGATCATACCTCTCCATGGTCTTCCCAATTTCTGAACCAATCCAACCACCTTGAAGGAAAAAAAATTGGTTGTATATTATTTGCAGATAGAAAATGTGTTTTGAGCATAAATGTGCCAGTGTCTGCAGAAGAAAGCTACCTAATGCATACAGAGCTCCATGACATGGGCAAACACCCACTCCACAGCGTGGGAAAATTAACGAGGCTACCGCAGCCCACTGTTTGGTCACTGGGTCATACCTCTCGGTGCAGTCAAATATCATTGAGTCCTTCTCGCCTGTAAAACACAAATCAGGCCATTCAGTCCAACTCCCAAAAGGGCACCAAGTGAGGCATCTCTAATGGAAAACAAGTTCGTGCCAGGTACACTATTTTAGAGACAATTCACATTGTGATATGTATGCATCTTGAAACATTTCCATCTCAGTCGTGCCACACACACACCTCCCACTACGTAGATCATCCCCTCAAGCACAGCAACCCCCAAGCCACTGCGAGCCTGGTGGAGGGAGGAGACCGTGGTCCAGTACTGACTGAAGGAATCAAAGCGTTCTACGCAGCTCAGCGCGCGGCTGTCACTCCAGCGCCCGCCCTGCAGGCGCGTGTACCCTCCTGCCAACCAGCCAGCCACCCAGAGATGGCAGACAAAGGAAAGAAAGACAGACAGACATTTGGATAAATAGAAACTGTCCCTGGGTGATAATCAGTTTTAACTATTACATTTACATAACAAACCTGTATAAGCTGTATAAGCTTCAGTAAGTAGTTTCTCACTTGAAATTGAGAATGGACTACATGTGTTATTCCACAGGTTTGTCTCAAGGGGGAGCTGTGGTGCAAGCCACATCATCCCAACCAAATAATGCCCAGGGACTCATTCAGAGATGGTAATTTCTCAGCCCAGTCCCCATGTCTGTTTCTTACTTGCCTCTAGTCTTTTTCCGCTGCTCTATCTGCATAAAGGCATCCATCCCACCACTCAAAAAAGTATAGTCAGACTGTACACATACCAATAGCATAAAGGTACTTCCGCGCTTTTCTCCTGGGTCTGGTCTTGGCAGGCTGCAAAAGGCTGCAGATCTTGTTCTCCTTTGGGGACTTGGAGACCTCTGTGTAATCTTTCAGGAGAGTCTGTAGTGCCACTCGGAGGCTGAAGTCAGAAACCCCTTAAAGAAAGCAATTTAAGCCCATTATGCAAACCCCTCACATGAACACAGAAATATTTCGGTTGCATCTCTCTTTTGCATTTCTACAGTGTAATAGGAGACTCAGACTTGCACAAAGATGTGCTTCAAGGGAAAATTTAAAGAGTTCTATGTACAGAGGACGTGGGTGGTCAAAATGCTCTCACCCTCAATGTATTTGAACAGCCTCTGTGGGGACAGAAGAGGGAAGCGTACTGCATCCAAAACCTCCACCACATGCTTCTTCCGGCGAGCCACATCCTGTAGTACCCAGTCCATGGCGGCTGTGAACACCTGGTACTCATCCTCAATCCGCAGCTCCTCACTACGTAAAAGCTTCACCAGCTGATCCTTGGTGAGGTTGGGGAACTCCTCAGCTGCGCACACCTAAAGGTGGATGAACAGGGTCCATAGGTTATGGCTCAGCCACAAGGAATTTAACAGAAATATTATTAATTTGCAGATACATTAATATGACATTCTCAAGTATTGTTTTTCAATAACTAATTCAATAACAGTTTCTAAACTCAATAGAGAAAGAGAGAGAGGGAGACAGAGAGACTGACACAAAAGCACAACTCACCTCAAGAAAGTGGACATGAATGAAGTTTTCTGTGAACTCAAGAAGGTCCATGCAAGCAATCTGCTCCAGGAACTGGTAGATCCCAACACAGTTGGTCGCGTCCATCTGTCCCCGGAGGAACTCCCCACAGATAGCTACCACCTCACTCAGCTGCAGCATGTCTGCTGCCACCATCAGTTCCTGCACATTGTCTACCGTCACATCAATAGAGCCTGGAGGGATAAGAGAAAATATTTCTAATACAGGAGTAAAACATTTCAATTAATCACCATGTGGGACTCAAGTGTTTCTTAACTGGCCCAAAAGCATAGGACAGAAAAGCTGGTGATAGCATCTAAGCACATGTGTACCTGTGTATATAAACTCCAGGAGTTTCTCAAACACCTCAGCCTCCACACCCTCTATGCGCACCTCTTCCTCGTGGGCCTCACTCATGGCCCCTGAGAAAAGTGCTGCAAAATAGGGGCCGCTGGCAGCCAGCACCAGCCTGTGGACCCCAAAGAGACGGCCACCCACACACAGCCGCACATCGCAAAAATCTGCACGGAGGCGCATCTTGTTCATCTGGGCCAGCAGCAGACGCGCATGTTGCTCTGAGGCATAGAGAGCTCGCTCCGGAGTGTGGCCAGACATGACGCCTGATGGGTCACCCACAGAGTGGGACACAGACATAGTGTGAGAAGTCTTAGGCCAGCAGCCCAAGGACATTGACCTGCTGACTGTGACAGCAGCTGCAATCTCTCCTTCCTACCACTCCATCCAGCACTAGACCAAAGAGCATGTCAAAATTCATTAGCAGAATATCATATGAAAGACATTAATGATATTATGAAAATAAATTCATTTGTAAAAGTCAGACTTTACATATGCATGCATATGCTTTAAAAACAGAGCACCACAGTTTCTCTCACATGCTCTCTTATTCATACAGAGGTCAAAGCTGAAGGCCTAAGTAGTCGATGCTTTCTGCAACTGTTCAGGTTCCTGCAGGTGGGATACACTTTTCTCAGTTGGCTACTTTTTTAACGTGCGATTCAGTTTTCCTTCTGGGATAAATTAAACAATTCATATTTTTTTCTAAATAGTGCTTATTTCATTTTAAACATAATATTTTCTGTGGCATGGCTAGTGAAAAGTCCCCTCCATTCTCCACATCAAATAGGCTACGAACGTCAAGTACGGACTCCACCTATAGGCTATATATTACCCATGATACTCCGGCGCATTATTGCTCTTAATCTTTTTAATTATTCAGTGGTATATAAATGAGTGATGATGAACTGACCCGTGAAATACAACTCTGAGGACTCCTCTCCATCAGCCTCCGATGCAGCAACTTCCGTGTTTACAATCTATTGCTCTGGTTTCAATAGCCCAACCCAACTGCGTTGCCAGGCGAAATATATCGAGCGCAGAGCGACAACTGCGTTTGTGTCCATAATAGACTGCCATAATAATAGTGAAAGTTGGTAAGATTTTATTAGGCATTTGTAAAGAACCTATTCTGTCCCAAAGAGCTGGCTGAAGCCTTTTGAGCAAACAATAGTTTTTCAATCATAAAATCATAAGGCTTGTTCAAATGATAGAGCATTGAAGCTGCACAATTACAAAGTCTAAAAGTCTAATTTAAATGCTCTCTGTGGCTGATCATTTTGCATTTGACAGGCCAACCCCTACTGTTCATTGTTGGCATTTCCTCACAGACTTATCAGGCTGCCAATAGATGTGTGCAGAATAGGCCTATTTACCATTCCTGAATCAATCATCTGACAAGAAAAAAAAAATGTTTCCAGCAACAAAATCTCCTCAATAGTTTTGAGCATTTTGATTGTTCACTGCGTGAACAGCAAGATTAAGAGGTCTAAGTTTAGAAAAGGCATTGTCACAACATAGCTTGCCTTTTAAAACACGTCTCAAATCTAGTCACTTATAGAAAAGTAGCTGCACAGCAGTATAAGCAGAATGTTTCTTAATCATCCTTGTCTTGAAATGACATTGAAAAGGTGAATATGTTTTGCAGCCTCAATACTCGCTATGTTTATTTCATTTGAATTGAAGGCAATTTTGCCACATCGTGACTGACCACTTTGGGTCTAATAAGTCCAGGACAGGGGGACAGGCACTAGGATGGCTCACATTAGATGTAGGCTGATGATTCCACAAAGTTGCTTCAGATTTGGCTTCATGTGATCTTTCTTGTTGTACGAAACAGGACTGAGCATCTTGCCACTAAGACATTAATCTTGCCAAAACTTGAGTTTATTGTACAGCCAATGACTCTATATCCTATATACAGTCATTGTGTGCAGCATTTTGAACCTTTTGCAAAAAGCAAAAATAAAAAAAGGCGTTGAATTGGGTATTGAACTCAAATACAATCACAAACTAAATTCTAATGCTTAAATTGTAGTTTTAAGACAATATTAGTTTAACTACAACATATGTAAAGACCTGTTCAAATCTGACTCTGAGACTCCCATGAACAATAACTTCAAGGTTGATAATTTAATTACAACGACTTGATTACAACTGCATGTACCTACATTGTTTCAACAGCAAATAGACGAATGTCACTGATGAAAGAATTTAAATTAATGCAAACAAAAGGCTCAAACATCAATATGCCCCAGATATGGCTGAAATATCTGTTGTCCCATATTTAGAGTGTGGGGGTGCAAATTAGACTGTTTCCTAATGAGCACTTTTTTATACTTTTTACTTTTTTTTTTTTTCTGGTAACTCAAAAAAGCAATTTACCAGGACAGTGGTACAGAGGAACTAACCAGTACAGCGCTGCCCTAAAACGCTGTCAGGTTATATAGCATTTCTAATGTTCCCTGGACAAGCCGTAGCTTTAAGAAGTTGTCTGTGTTGGCCATTGTAATTTTACCCAAGTCCGATTTTGCAAAAGATCCATTCGTTTCACCTTTCTTCAATGGGTTCATTTTGTGAGTAGGATATATTATAAGCTAATTAATATTAGTAAAGTAGGCTTGCCCGTGAAGTGTTGGTTAGATTAATACTTGGAAACGTACAAAAATAGCACACTGGTGACGTTTGACACCCGAGTGACCCAGTGAACGCCTACCGTCAGTGCTTCAAAGATGATAAACACAACCGCAGCCAGAGTATCGAATAGTGTTCTATTTTCAAAATTTTAAAACATTTTTACGCGAGGATACACTTGCCAAGCGAGCTAATAACCTTTGTGGATTTGCACAGACAGAGTTTATCGACGATTGTGAGGTAATAGCGTGCTCACAAGCACTTCATTGAAATTTTGGCCACACGAGCTTCTACAGGTTATTGATATCTTCTACCCCTGTTCTACTATGGTGAGTTATCTCCGTGTTACCTTGGGCCGCCTGGATATTCACTCATTTGTAATTATGCGGAATTAAAGGGAGCCAGAATATGAAACCATGTCGTTACTTAGTGACTTAATGGATTTGTTAGAAGATTTAAACGGATTAGGCTAGGTTGCTTTCGAGTTTCGGACCGCAACACCTTGCAACCCGTAGAAACCGTGGAATGTATTTCCAGTTCACGTGTGTTCTCAATTGACAGTCATGAATGCGTAGACCCATATTTAAATATCTTATGGCAAGTTTATGGCAATAACAGTAAGTCATTACCTTCATCACCGTCCAACAAACACTATTCGTTAGGTAATCCCCCTTCCCCCTACATAATTGTAATAAATTCAGTGACAAGTTGTTGTTAATGGTCACCCTAAATAAATTAATAATTCAGCTGAGTATTGAAATCAGGTCACCTAATAGCCATAAACAGGTTGGTTGAAACTGCATAATTACTTTTAGCTTGTAAAGAAATAATCCTGTACATCATGAAAGAGCTCCCCATCTCAGCCTATTGCCAGAACAACTTGAGTTCTACTGATGAAAAGTGTAGCCTACTGTGTGTACTGCGTATTTTCTTCAATTTTCCACATCTGACAAAAACATAAAAAATAGAATTAAAAATCTCCATGATAGGAAGAGGACAATCCCATGGCCCTGGCTGACATCTGTCTAGCGCAGGTCTGTAACAGTTTGGAGCAGCTCTGTGTGAAACGTGAGGATGGATCGCTTTGTTTCCACCACTGCCCCGTCTTCCCTCAGTTGCTTGCTGACCAGCTGCTCAGCAAGATGGCAGAGGAAGGTAAGTAGGAAGGCACAGAGAGGACCTAGGACATTTAAAAGATGAATGGGTGACCTCACCTCACTTTTAACTGTCTGTGTTGTTGTTTTTTAGAGTGCTTCTAGAGTGTGTCAGATTTTGTACTGTTTGTAGGCTGTTGCGATATGTATCACTTCTGTGTTTGACACCAGGTGTGCTCAATGATAGAACCATTGGAGTTTTTCGCAGCCATGAGCACCTGCGCCTCCGTCACGTGTGCCTCAGAGCGTCCCACCTCTCCAGTGAGGCTTTTCGCCTCGCCACACAGTCCCACAGACTACAAGAGTTGGATGCCTCGAGAGTTCACGGTGGCTTGACCGTATCAGATGTTTTGCACTGCCTCGTAGCAAACACAGAGTCTTGGAAAAACCTGCATATGCTCAACCTGAGCAGACTTGAAATGGGAGAGGGGTGCCTTGAGAACCAGCGTCTCAGCTTCAGCTCGATGCCAGGCCTAAGGAGTGTGCTTCTGGCTGGCACAGAGCTGGAAGACTCTGGGCTACAGGACCTCTGTACCCTTCCTCAGCTGGAGGTCCTGGACATTTCCAGCACGTGTGTCACTGACCTCACACCTCTGCTGGACTGTCACACCTCCCTGATGTCCCTGTCGGCCCATGGTCTCAGACACCTTGAAATGCCTGCAACGCGCCTCCTGCTGGTGCTTGCACGTCTGGAGCGGCTACGGCACTTGGACCTCTCCGACGACAGACTGAGCAGCGATGGAGATGGCATAGTGGAGCAGCTGCTGGAGAAGCCTGGCATCCTCCCGGTGCTCGTGTCACTTGACGTGTCAGGTCGGAGGGGTATTGCAGATGCTGCAGTTCAGGTGTTTCTTGAAGCAAGACCCCAGATGAATTTTATTGGACTGTTGGCCACAGGGGCAGGCTTTAGTGACTTTTTCACTGCCAAGAGCAATTTGAAGGCACGTACCAAAACATAGACAAAAATACCTGAAACCATAAGACTTTCAGGCTAATAGTAATCGTCTTTTGTTTTCAAGGTTGCTGGTGAGGCCAACATCAACCAGATCAATGAGGCCCTGAGGAGATACAGTGAGAGGGAGTGCTTCATTCGGGAGGCTCTGGTTCACCTCTACACGTTGACCAATGAGACAGATGAGCCACAGCCAGAAGTCCTGAAGGCACAGTGCAGTCGTTTAATGTTTGGTGTCCCTAATAGCTGTCCTCAGATTTCTTGTGTAGCTGTACCTTCTGGGAAGGCCATGGGATGATGGCATACTCTCATGCACACAGCTGCACATGCATCAAATGTGCACCGTGCGAACCGTGATCCCTAGACGTACTGCACACATTTCAACAGTGAACTCATGCAAAGCTACCACTATCCCCGTTCTTGGCGAGTGAACCTACTATTCCAGATGCCACAAGGAGTCTGAATTGTCTCCTCAATTTACTTGAGTTTGTAGCGTGAATAGGCTTCTACTCTTGGTATGAAGTTTTACTATGTAGTCTCAAGACTTGTAAAACTTTTATGAAACACAACAGCAAGCATGTTGACACTGAAATAAAATTGCAGTTGGCTTAGATAAGCTACCTTTAGAGTTACTAGTGTAATTACATTACATAACAGGGTAATTACAAGACATTCTAGAATAACATATTTAACCAAAAGGATTCTATCATTATGCATCTAATATGTCACACAATAATTTCACACACATTTTGGTGACCCCACAGGAAGAGTGCACAAAGTTGCTATCATCTTCTAGATGTGTTCAGTAATGGTTCTTGCGTTGTTTATTATTAATTTATTAATTATTCAGCGGGCATAGTGGCAACAGTAATCCCACTGCCAATCGATCGACCCGATGTGAGTCTGTGTGGCTTTAGACAAAAGCATCTGCTAAATACCATTCTGTCAACTTTGACATTATCTAGATACAAGTGAGAAAGAGGCAATGTGGAGAGGTGCATAAATTGGCCATAGGTGCACACATGCTCTCGAGTGCAGTCACAACATTTTGGAGGTATTCAGCAGCCCAATTTTCATCATGTGCACAGCATGCATAACATGTGCCTATCAGTGATGCAGAAGTATGCCAGAAGCCTCTGTGAGCTCTCCAGGTAAAATGATAATAATGTAACAGCTGTGATGTTATTTTTTGCATGACTTATTATCTAGAAAAAAAGAGAAATCTTTAAAAAAAAATAGTGTTACTTAATGTGCCTGAAAATTCAGGCTGAAAACCATGTGTGCATTCAGGCCCGAAAAGGGCCTTTTTCAGTGCTAGACAACATTTCTAAAACCAAGTAATCATTAACCAAGAAACAGATTTCTAACATTGTTGTGAAAGACAACAAACTGAATTTGAAGGAAAATTAATGTGAATTAATGACAATAGAAATGATACAGAAATGACTATAAATATGGCCCTCTGTTAGCATGCTTAATGCTGGGTATTGTTGTGTTACAGCTGGTGTCCACAGGAATGAAAAACCATGAACAGTCCTTGCATGTCCAGCTGGTGGCCACGGCATGCGTGTTCAACCTCACAACTCAAGATAAGGCCATGGGCATGCCACTGCACCTTCTGAGAACTACAGTTCATCAGCTTCTGACAGCCATGAGAAACTTCCCAAACCATGAACAGGTTCCTTTGCATACTTCACAATTTGAACACAAACAAACAAGTACCTTATCTTTGTAATAACGCATAAGCAGTAGAACAGTTGCTAGACTTATCCATGTATAATTGGAATGTAACTATGAGCATTTTTTCACTGTTTTTGGTGACAAATGCTTGATACCCACAAGTTTTCAGCTGTGGGTAGATGCTTATGCCAGTATTGTGTAATTCTGAAGTTGTGATATTTGACAGCCAGATTCTGTGAATGCACTGTATTTAGCCTGTGTACACCATAGGAGGCAGTAATTTGCAAAATGAAAGCAAACTTGCATTATATCTAGTTTATGGGTCAGAAGCACATTAAAAAGCAAGGTTGCTACAAGGTAAATATCACACTGTCTATTTTTAACAGGTCGTGTATTGCTTGACTTGCTTGCGCTGATGGCCGATTATTGATGCACACATTACAACTGGTTTATAGTTGACCTGTAATGTCTTTGTTTGTCAAGGGGTTTATGGTACGTTTATTTCTGATTTGATCATGATATAGCACACATGTGGAGAAAATGCTGTATTTTCTTTGCATAGTACATTACCTACAGAAGTGCATTGTGTTATAATTATATATTTATGGAAACTACATGATTACAGACTATTTTCTCTTCTCAGTTACAAAAGAACTGCTTGCTTTCACTCTGCAACGACCGAATTTTACAAGATGTCCCATTTGACAGGTCAGTCCAGTCTACATCCATATTGTATATTTTAATGTGCTCTGGCTTTACATTTTCTTCAGTGTCCTAATTTGGCATGTCCCTGATCAGATTTGATGCAGCTAAGCTGGTTATGACTTGGCTAAGCAGTCGTGAAGACCACACCCTCCAGAGAATGGCTGTAGCAATTGTCTCCATTCTGGTTTCTAAGGTACAGAAAAGGATAAAGATTTAGTCGGTGTGTTTTTGTATACATCATTTTTTTATGTGAAAATTATTTGGGGAAATCTGTTTTAAATATCTAGAAGCTGTCATCATTTAGTCCAAACAAAACAAAGTGTGTAACCATTGTTCATGTGAACTTTGTGTATTCATGTGAACTCGGTGTATGTTTTACCACAGCTCACCACTGAGGAGACCACACAACTTGGTGCTGAGGCCTTTATCATGGAAGTATGCACTTAGCCAGTGGTATTTGTTGGGTAACATAATGGAGGCAATATGCCCACACATTTTTCCATAGGCTCAAATATACTGTGTATTTTTAAATGACTTGTTTATACATGTCTGTAATGTTTCTTTGTGACCTCAGCAACTCCTCAGTATCGTCCAACAGAAGGCCTCAGTTGGGGTGGTGGATTCCACCCTGAAGTTTGCTCTGAGTGCCCTGTGGAACCTAACAGATGAGACTCCAACTGCCTCCCGACACTTCATCCAGTGCCAAGGCCTAGAGCTGTACACAGAAGTGCTTGAGGTCATTTTTAGAGGGTTTCAGTGGAAAGTATTCTGACTGACTTGCTGCATTATTTTGACTAATTTGTAATCTGTAATCTGCAGTCCTACTACACAGAGCCCTCCATCCAGCAGAAAGTCTTGGGTTTGTTGGTGAGTGGTTGAAGAGTGTTCTGCTGTTGTATTTAATACTACTTGAACTCATCAGCACCAGTTAAGTAATATGTAAGTCACAGTCAGATATGTTCCTTAGTTAGTCTGTATAGAGATGGAAGGATTCAATTAAATTTTGAAGATCTTCAGAAAGCAGGGGTCTAAATGGGACTTAACAGTATCAATCAAACAATCAAACAATATTATAGATTGAACACTGAGATTAAATATTATTTGTTATTGTCTAGAACCTGTTCCCTGGCATTTAAAAACATGTCTAGTGATTTCATATGCAAATATTAGCTATATATATAAGTTTAATGTATAAATGTTGTAAATGTTATTTGTTGTAGTCTTAGTCTTGACTGTAAATATTGTACTTTCATGTTTATAATTGATAATGCCAGTGCTCTCTCTCTCTCTCACACACACACACGCACACGCGCACGCACACACACACACACACACACACACACACACACACACACACACACACATTTTGCTTCACCATAGAATAACATTGCTGAGGTGGTGGAGCTGAGGGCAGAGCTGATGGATGAAGACCTCCTGGAGCACGTGCTCACTCTGCTGGGGGGTGCTGACGTGGAGGTTGGGGTCAGCTACTTTGCAGGAGGGATCCTGGCCAACCTGATGTCCACAGGAGTATCTGGCTGGACTCTAGACTTGGAGCTTCGTGACGCCATCCTGTCCAAGCTGGTATTTATAAGTGTTTGTAGTGGGTTATGCTTGCATATGTTTGTTTCAAGCAGTTTACAATGTTCTACAGATGCTCAGTGACTTTCTTTTCTATCTAGCATTCTTCCATCTTGACATGGACCCCACCCCAAAATGAAATGGTATCCTATAGGTATATAAGAAATACATTATGACATTTGGATCATATTTGCCTCATAAACATAATATAGATTCAGAACATAAACATCTTTCTTTCATACCATCTATCCTCAGGGGTGGCCAAAGGTCGTGGATTGCAGGTCACATACTGAAATATCTAAGCTGTCGATGGCCAATGCAAAATTAACAGCACCAGTTTTTAACCAGTTACAAGTGAGAGTTACCAGAGCAACATTCTGTTTGATGCTAGCCTAGTGCTTCATGAAAATTATGGACATCTTTTTTTAACAAACTATCGTTTGTCTGGTGTTCAAAATCTATGTGACAGTGCTGAAACTATAAAGTCCAAGGCAGATATAATATTAGATATGTAACAACGAGCCACATTACATTTTAATTTAATTAGATTATTTAATTAGAGCAGTGGGCCACAATTGGACCTCAGGCCATAGTTTGGCCACCCCTGATCTATGGCTTATATGGATGGTCATCAATAGTATGCTGCTAACTCAAATGTAATAAATAATATGACCAATGGCCAATATGACCATTGACACTGAATATCTGTTTCCTCTGCAGATCATTCCAGCCGTTCTACCCTATGCTTAACAGCTCCCAGCCCACTGGAGTACAGCTCTGGGCTGCCTGGGCGGTGAATCTGGTCTGTGGACAAAATGGTGAGGGTGCAGGAGCAAGATGCTCATGCTAGCAATTATTATTTATCATATCTTTACATTAAACAACTGTTACTTCAGAACTACAATCAGTAAGAGATCTTTTGCTTGAGGGTCGTCACTAGTTTCATCATGAGGGTTGTGTGAAGTGCTTTGGCATTGATAGTTAGAGGTAGGGTTAGATGTAGACCAGTTACCATAAATTTGTATGACATTGTCTCACACATAACCCTTGTCCTCTATCAGCCTCCAATTATGCCGGTATGCTTCGGGAGGAGGGGGGCCTGGACATTTTGAAAAGCCTCATTATGCACCCTGACACTCATGATGACGTCCGCAGGCTAGCAGAAAGCATTGTGGGTATCTCAGAACAAACTGAGCAAGCCCCCCAAGAAGGTATGGTCGTGTTTTGACACTAAATAAGACCATGTGTAGAAGCATTGCATACATATTGTGTTGCAACATTACATACATATTTTACACACATTTTATTTCTCACTCTTCTGTTGCTCCAGAGGGGACTGACCTCTGACCTTTAACATGCTGTCTACTGTATGTCGGAGTAGTGGACATGTGAGCATCACAGCAGACAGCTTCCTTTGCATGTCTCAGACTCTCAGCCATGTGATTCCCTCCCACGTGCAATAGCTCACATTTCATGTCAGACAGTTGCTGATAGATGTTGAACCAAGGAAACAGATGGTATTGTGAAAATGGACGTCGACTTAAAGTGGTTGTCCCTATGATGCTGTGCAGAATCTCCGGACAGATGTCCTGATGTCATTAGACATTAAGGTATGGTCATAGACTTTATATTGAACAGATTGAAGTCGGAGTGTCATTGCACTGTACAAGGCAACAAATCAAAGTTATTATGATTGCATTCCCTGAAATTTTAGAGTATCAAAAGTATTAAAGGATAAAGTCATTTTTAAAGGAGCAACATATAAAAACAGACACTATAATCACAGAATTCGTACACACAGATATTTCTATGAATGGGCGCAATGAAAAATGAACCATTCTGGTAGAAAGCTATCAAAATTTGAGCTTGACAGACAATGAAATTATGATGTTTTCTCTTGGGCTCCTGACTCTGCCAATGGGAAAGCAAAATTCAAAGATGTGAATAGTTTGAGGGTATTTTGAAATTTAAAACTGATCTTGGGCTGAGTATAAGGAGGCCTGCTGTCACAGTGAAGAATTAGTCCTCCTCTTGTCTCAGCTCAAAACCAATTTAAGTTCAACTTACAATTTCAAAATATAGTATTTTCACAATTTAACACAATTTAAAAATGTGGTCAATTCAGATAAGATCTCTACAAGAGATCAAAGCAAGCTATTGATAAAGCAGTGTGTTGGTTGGGGGTGTAAAAACTGGCTTGACCTGAGCCATGTTAAACATTTACATAAACTGTGACTAGAAGTGAATAAGTGATGAGCAATTACGTAATGTGTTTGTGTATGGGCAATGTTAGACGATTGCAGGTGACATGATCACTAAAGACACGGACTGACAAAGTTCAAATATTTTCAACTTCTGAGGTGACAGGTGACAAGTGACTTGCCATATGTGTGTATCCAGCTTTACACCTTTACAAAGCCAGAACTGCATGTGTAGATCACAGGGCACACAAAGAAGGGACAGCCAATGGAATGTATTGGACTCACTGCCTATACCGCTCCCATCACATAACGTATGCTTTACGTTGCTGCCACTCAGTTTTAGATTCATCAAGCTTAGATAAATAAATTGTGCCCCTCTGTACCCACAGTAATGAGAAAATAGCATTGGGCCTGATTCACTAACCATTATTATGATCTGTTCTTCAACCCCACTTTTGCAGTCTTTACATATATTCTGACATTTACCAATGTTTTCTTTTCCGGTATTTGTTCTTAAGTAAGAGCATATCTACACTCGAGTACTCGAAACTTCATTGCTGGTCTTGTAAAGTTGTATAGGATTTAGAGGATTTTTAAATAGGATATAATGAACAAATCTCTTCAAAAATACTGGCGAATGAGGCCCAATGTGAGTGTATAGTCTATGTGGTGAGTGAAAGTCATCTATTTGACAAAAAGGTTAAAAGCTGAGAATAGAATATTGAAATACTGGGAAGTAAATATATTGGGCACCGTTTTGTTTTGTCAGACAAGTCAGTGTGTTAACCACTACATATTGCATTTTTAAATTCAGAATCATGTTGGATGTCTATTTAAAACTAAATTATTTATTTAACTTCTGAACCATTATTGAACTGTGATGAATATATTTTGATATATAAATAAAAAGTAAAACTATATTTACCTCTCTCGTGTTTTATTATGCAGTGGCTCTAAGACTGTACTGAATTAAATCATTCAGGATGAATTCAGGTTTGCTCTTCATCAAGCTGTCCAGGCTCACTTTTCACACATTAGTTTTACATTGATCAGGTTGGCCTTTAAGATAGCCAACCAATGGCTTCTTGGTCATTCACAAAATAATGTTGTGAAACACGTAAAGTAGGTATTGAATATGGAATAACTACACCATTCAGAAATAACTGTCTTCGTGGACTAATATTGATGAATATGAACAAAACATGAGGATGATAGATCATGTATTAAATGTCCCAAAGCATAACCTTTGCCAGCAGTCTAGCTGTCCTTCACCACAATGCAAGATTGTGTGTATTGGCTTATGAGGTTGGGCACGAATCAGTTCTGCCAAGACATGCACACATATATGGAAGACAGATGGCACCATGCTTTAACACAACTTGTAACCTTACTACTCACAAAGACAGCTGCAGTACTCACATAGATTGGCCTGAAATAGATGCAAATCCTCTCATAAAATGTCTTAATGTCCACACACAAGTTTAAATTGCCAAGTGGCAAACCTCATGGTTACTAACTACTGCTGACTATCCATCCAGGAAAAACTGACTTTTGAATTTGGAATTTTCAGTGTATTACTACTGACCTGCAGAATTTATATTAATTTATATTTATTGAATTATACAGAAGCTATTGATGTATTATTTAAGAATTATAAATATAGATAACTTCAGAACATCACTAAGACACTTGCAAGAAAATGTGTTTAGATTTGTTGCTGTCTGAGAGCACCAAGTAAGAACACTGTATGGAAACTTAGTCTCCTGTTTTAGCAACATTAAGCAGGCATGATATCAGCAGATTATATCTACACTTCAAAGCAGATCAGAGTATGTGGTTGCAAGGCATCCTACTACCATAATACCAAGAGCGCTGCTGTCAAATCCACCACAAATACCCCATGCACAGATTCTGTCGTATAATGACAGGTTAGTTAAAGCCCAAGTCAAAAGTGGGGCGGCATGCAATCCCTGCTCATCAAACGTTCCATCACACTTTATTTACAGATAACACAGTTAAAGGACTGCTGTGCTTACTGTTGCACCGCTGTTTCTGCTGGGTTTTAAAAAGTGTTTCTTACGGTCATCACATCATCCTACAGGCCTGACTGCATTGGCCTATAGGACATAAATATCCCGTGACAGAGCTTCCAATATATCAGCCATACAGGCTAAATTGCTTCAGGCTGGAGGAAGAGGGAGCAGTTTAGGTCTACAGTCTTTGGCTGGCACTTCCTTGGTCTTGCATAGTCCACATAGATTTCATTTTGCAAAAGCTCTGATTGTCAGCCTCCTTCTTCTTTCACCTCTTCCTTTTCTGAATCACGTTCTCCATCATCCTTCTTCACATAACGCTCTAGCAGCACCATCACCACCCCCGTTAGCCAGGCCAGCACAGTGCCAGCTGCAAAAATAACAAAGCCAATAGCTACAAAAAACAAATAGTCCTGATGACCCAAGCTTGGGTGGCACTGAGTCCGCAAATGAAGACCCAACTCTGCCAGGCGCAGGCCCTGCATGTCTGAAGGGTCCTCACACACCGTCTGTCCCTCATCTTGAAGACAAGCACATTGTTAAAAAAATAAATAAAAATAAAAAACAGAGAACCAAATTAACATTCAGGATCACATCCTTCAGCTCCTTAGCACACAATCCATCTATAGAATGGACTATTCTATAAATATAGACTATTTATGAATAGCCTCAATAATGAGTAGGACATTCTGTCATAAAAACATATGAATAATGGCAACTGTGATCTTCTTTATGACCCAGCACATGCATATGCACCTTTGCTAAACTTACTCTAGGCTGACTTCAAGCCTTCCCCCTTCAAAAACAGCTATTTTCAGCCTCTCGTCTTACATAATGATATGTTAATCTTCAGTGCAGAAGAAGGAGGTTATTTTGCGCTTTTAGCCTCTAGATTGTAGAAGCTATTATTCCTCAAACTAGGGACCAAAAAGACATGAATGACAATATGACATATTGACTGCCTCATATAAATTTTTATAAACAGCAGCATTCACTTCAACTAGGCCAGCACATTGGGGAATTGGTTTGCAAATGGGAGGAGGGGACTCAACTGATGTTATGTTGTGTTTTGGATGTGTACTTGCTTTTTCTCAAAGAGGAAATACGCGACTTGAGTGGCCTTGTCCTCTTCCTAAAATATTTTACAGTCTGCATAAGATGGCACCACCCAAACCCCAGTCATTTTGAATTATTGAACATTCTGAAACTGATATGCTGGTGAATAATTAACATATTGCTTCAAGCTTCAAGCAAACAAAGCACGGGGCAATGCACAGGCTATCATAGTTGCCCATTTAATACAAATGGACAGTCAACCGATAGACAGGCCTACTTCTAGAATGTTGCCTTTTAACGTACAACACACTTAATTTTAAGCCCATTCATACCTTACCAGTGAGTAGGCTAATGGGGACCTGCACAAATTTCTGACAACCACAAAATAGCCTACCTTGGAATCTGAAGGTGTCTATTTGCATCCATAAGCAAAGATCTTCAATCTCACAGCCGCAGTTCCACGGATTCCCACTTAAAGCGAGCGATCGTAGACCCGGTAAAGTTATCAACGAAGTAACATTAAGCGTAGTCAAATTATTTCGACTGAGGTCAAGAACTTGAAGCGCAATGTTCTCCACGAACGCCGAGGGGTGTATCTCGGAAAGCATAGGATTGTTCGTCAACCGAAGCATCACTAAACTTGCCAGGGGACCAAATGTCTGATCCTCTATCTTTACAAACATGTTGTAAGACAGATCCAAGTAGACAAGCTTGCGGAGATTTCCGAAGGTGGACTCGGAGATTTCTCTGATAGAGTTGCTGCTGCAATCCAAGTACACCAAATCGGATAAATAATTTAGCTGCAGCGCTGGCAGTTCATTAATATAATTGTTGGAAATAATCAGCTGCCGCGTGGCAAGGGGCAGGTTGTCGGGGAAGCTAGATAATCGCTGTCCAGAACACTGGACGACGAGCTGTTCGTCACACACGCACAGCTCAGGGCAACCAGCGGTAATTTGCGTTGGAGATGGAGCGCTTCTCCAGCAGAGCACTAGCAAAACGACTATCCGACACTGCGTGACCGGTGGTTTGGCAAATGGCATGATATTATTCTGACCTTCATAAAGTTCGTGGACGTCTGCAGCTCGCCAATGATAGCGGCAGTCACATTTGATTATCGCGTTCGGGCAAGGTCAGAAGTGTACTTCGCCTATCTTAGTAGCCGCTCCCGCGCGTCCACAGTAAGAGAATCGAAGCAGCGAAATGAGTAGCGGTGTGAAGGAGTTCCATTTAGCAACTGCCAGCGCATGCACGTCCTTAGCACCCCCCCAAAAACATACTCACATACATATATACACACGCGCGCACACACACACACACACACACACATACATAGCTTAAGAGAGAGTTCAATGAGAAAGAGACTGAAAATAGCTTCAATAAGAGTTGGTCAGGCTATAACCCCATTTTCTCGATTAATGGGCCTCATTCACCTATCTTCCCAACACTTTTCTTGAACTTGTCCTTTGTTCCAATTTAAAAGATTCAAAACTAGTATTTCACAACTGCAGATAAAAATCCAGCATTAATCTTGCCCAAACAATTCACTGCCCCAAGTTGTACTTGGGTGAATAGAAAGCATTGGGGAATGCAATATCTTACTGAAAAGGGCTTTAATGGGGTTTAAGAGAAAAAAAATCTTCCTGTGAATGGCTGGTGAATAATAGGCCCAATCCGCGCTGTCATCACGCTGTTTTGTCTGGCACAGGCCTTTTCCCTGAGACTAGCGCTTAGGATCAAAATTACTGAAACATTTATTAAAGAGCTGTTTGTTTGTCAGCAGACTGCGAGGTTATTAGAACGGATCTAGGCTATGTTTTTAACATACGGTAGTAAATTACAGTTGGCGCACTCAGAGCATATTCTATAAAGCTGTCAACATCCAACAATTCATTGACAAAAACAGGTGCACTCTAGCCTATTTTTGGACTCCCAAACTTGCGTGCATTTTATATGCAAACAAACACAGCCATTTTTAATAACACATTTAGCATTCTATTCAGATTGAAAAAAAACTAATAAAGCTGCTTAGAATTAATTAAATTTGACCAATTTGACTCGTGAGTTTTAACTACTCTGGAACTACACACCCCACATGGCGCCAAAGTCAGTGTCCCGGATGTTGAGCGTACCGGAAGAGAAGGAGGTGTCTTCCCTGGCCATCTTGTGGCAGCTCTACCCGAAGTATTGCATCAAGCCTCGTAGAATCGGAGGAGAATCCCGTTGAAGGGGCGCCATCATGCCCGGACATCTGCAAGAAGGCTTTGGTTGCGTCGTAACCAATCGGTTCGACCAACTATTGGATGATGAATCAGACCCCTTTGAAATACTCAAAGCAGCAGAGAACAAGAAAAAAGATGGGGCCGCCTCTGGTTCTACGAAGACTGCTGCTCAAGCTGCCAAGCAGCCAAAGAAAGAGTCACAAAAAGATAGAAAGAACCCTTTGCTCGATAAAAAGGAAGACTCGCAGGCCCCAGTACCTCTGAAGAAAGAGGGTAAGTGTCTTCTGAAATACTTCTGCAGCCAAGCTTAAAACGTGGATGACTCCCCAGTGAAAAAAATCATGAGGTCAACATGGTTCCTGCCTGATGTTATGAACAAGTTAGAGGACATCTTATCACAGTTTGTCCAAATAAATATTTATATACTGTCGACTGCTAACCGTTCAACAGTTTGAAGATGGATCAAGGCTGGTTGGTGGGGCAGGTGATGCTGGTTATGTGCGTCAGTGCATGTTTACACGCAGTTTGTTGACTCGCTCTGATGGATAGTTAGCTGCTACTAAGCTAGCCATAACTGTCAAGCAGGATGCTCAAGTTGTGTAGCCACCAAGCTAACGATGGCCATTAGGCAAGCGAGCCAAGTGCATTTAGCCAACTGCGTTTTATCAGGCGCGAGATAATGAAGCGCGTTTTTTCTTTGGTTTTAGTTTCAGGCCTGGATGTTATAGTGGTGAGCTGTGTTGCTCTGAAAGTGAGGCCTAAAAGGCAACAGTCAGTAGCCACTGACGTTAATGTTACATTGTTCTCAACCGCCATATATTAACGGTACATGTTTCATGTAACAGCATGATGCATTCTTTTGGAGTTTAAATTTTTCCCCCAATATTGTCAGCTGTGTGAGTGTGTGTCGTGTTTGCTCTTTTATCTAAACATTACTATTTTAGTCAACCCTCTGGCTGTAATGTAATGTAATGCTGGTTTTCAGAGTTATGCATTTGAATGCATTGTTGTCTCTTTCCGTCGGTTTTTTGCTCCACGAGTAATGCGAATTTGGGAGAAAAAAATAGTAATAACACATTTGTAAGGCACTCCACAAAGGTTTCTATGTGTGTTATTTTTAATTGTGTTAGTGAGTTATTTGGGATTGTAATCTATTTTTAGGTATGAGGAGAGTAGGCAGGAGGCAAGACCAGCAAGGGCAGGCTGCCTCCCAGCAGCAGGGAGGTCAGGGGGAGGGTCGTCAAGGTGACAGAAGGCCAGACAGACGACCCCCACGCGAGCGGCGCTTTGACAAACCCGCTGAAGACAAGCCAGAAGGAGGCGAATTCCCTGTGGACAAGTAAGTTATTGTTTCTCTAACATGTCATGGATGCAAACTAATGTCACACATGCTGTTCTCATAATATGGCAATGTCATGTGTAGGGTAGACAAAGGGCTCTAAATACCACATAAGTGGGGTGGGGAAAAATATTTGGGGATAAGTCATGTGCCGTTATAACGGGGGTATGAGGATAATTTCATGTGCCTTAAATGACTAGCACCCATGTAAAAGGTATGTCTGGTTCTAATGCACCTATGATCAATATTTTAAACTATTGGCTACGTTGGCTTATTTGTTAACCTTCCTCAGGCCATCAAGTGACAGGCCTCAGCGCGGACGTGGTGGCGGACGAGGGGGCCGTGGACGAGGCCGTGGAATGGGACGAGGTGATGGCTTTGACTCACGTGGCAAACGTGAATTTGACCGACACAGCGGCAGTGACAAAACGTAAGTTATGGATGACTGCAAGGGTCACAGCATGGTGAAGGAGGTGCAATCTGTATTTATAGTAAGTAAGATGTGTTGGCGGGACTTAGAGTGTTTGTTTTATGGTAACAGGCAGAAATCTGAGGAAAAGCGTGGTGGGAGCGGATCACACAACTGGGGCAATGTGAAGGACGAAGCTAGGTATGTTGGACACGCATCCATTTCCACCTGCACAGATCACAGACTCAACAGTAGAAATCATTTGAGTCTCACTTTTAAAATCATCTGTCTTTTTCACACATCATGTATTACTCAATTGTTCCTTTGTTGCCACATGTTCTTTTGCATGTCTCAGCATTATCAGTAGTAAAGAAATGCATTTGTGGAGCAGTTTGTCAGGGCCGTCAATGGTGTGCTGTGTTTGGTATTGCAGTGAACATGACGCATCAGCTGCCCATGATGAAACCCATGAAGGAGGAGAGGAGCATGCGCCCGCTGACTCTGAAAATAAGTGAGTGTGCCTCGCTAATATACCTCAATGGAATGGCATGAATGTGGACACACAGTGGGTCTGTCTTGTAGTCGTGATGTGATTTTTGTGTGAATAATGTGGTTATCAGGGGAGAAGATTGTTCATAGCATTGGGCATTGTGTGCTCTTGTCCTTTTCTGAAGGGAAAATGAAGCCGAGGAGACAAAGGACGAGGGACCCAAGGAAATGACCCTGGACGAGTGGAAGGCCATGCAGAACAAGGAGCGCGCCAAGGTAGAGTTCAACATCCGCAAGCCCAACGAGGGCAACGACGGCCAATGGAAGAAGGGATACGTCCTGCACAAGTCCAAGAGCGAGGATGTAGCTGTGGTAAGAGTGTGTCCTTTCTTCCCACAAGTGGCAGGTGCTAGACATATGTTGGGCTTTAATCACATTTATGGTTAACATCCTCAAATACCAGGTATAAATCGGGTGGAGAGAATTACTAGCTTTCACAAAGCCTCTATAATGTCTGTATTTTACACCAACTACGTGTAACAAATTACTGCATTCAGCTCATTTCTTCAGATCCTGAAGATGTATAGTTTGATGCGCATGAACTCAATCATCAATCATTTGTTCTTCTCTCTATGTAATGCAGAAGGCTGGTGGTGGTTTGATTGACACTGGAGACGCCGATGCTGAAGCATACCATAAGGTAAGGGCTATGTGTGCTGCCTCATTTTCTGTCTGGATAATCCACCTTCTCTATGCTGTCCCACTGACCGGTGAAAACTTGTGCATGGTACATTGGTACATTATGTTCAACTTTAAATGGTTCAAAATGGCTTAAAATTTTAGCAACATGTAGTTTTGCTCAGTTCAAGGGACACAACATTTGCAGTCAACTCCAGAGCTAGACATAAAGGTGCATACATTTCTCTGTGCCTTTGATGGCAAGTCTGACACTGCTAGCTTAGTTTAGCATAATTGCTGGAAGTGATGGGGAACAGTTAGCATACAGCTCCCCATCACTAATATAATACATGCTAACTGCTCCCCACCACTTCTGTTGAATATGATAAGGCTAACAGTGTGAGACAGAGTGTGGTACGCACAGAGGAGAGAAGGGTATGTGTCTTCATACCTAATTCTAGATTAGGCCATCCTTAGAAATATGTTTGTTTGCTGTAACATCAAAATCAGAAAAAAATTGGTCGGTAGATATTTCTTTATTTAGTCGTCCATCATAAAATATATATAGAAGCTGGATTTCAGGTGAGCTGTCATGCAAAAATTAGCTGCAGTTAAATACTGGCTAAACAGCATTATATGTAGCTTACAGACAAGGTGTGTTGTTGCCCTGTATAGTGAAAAAGCATTAAGTTCCCTACCATTGGCTGCAGTTTTGCCCCTCTACTGGTCTAGTCTGTGAAATATAAAAAATTGTGTCGGCATCAAACAGTTGCATCCTAATAACACAGATCAGATAAAGTAACTGCTAAAACGGCTAAAATAAAGCTCGCACACAATCCAGTCTTG
This sequence comes from Tenualosa ilisha, assembly GCA_015244755.2. Classification (NCBI taxonomy): domain Eukaryota; kingdom Metazoa; phylum Chordata; class Actinopteri; order Clupeiformes; family Clupeidae; genus Tenualosa; species Tenualosa ilisha. The sequence continues at coordinate 665,051 of PYXC01000632.1, read as the reverse complement.
TGCAACTACGGTGGCTTGTTACACCGTGATCTGACACACAACTATAAGATACGGTTATGCAAACTCTGGTGAATTCTATTGACCTTTTTGAACAGAAATTAGAGTAAGCTGAAGAGCGTTACTTCTCATATGGAAAGCCAGGTGGGCCAAAATGCATATTTATCCGTGTTTTGTTTACTTATAGCTTACGGTCATGTGAGCTAGACAATGGTCATAGGAGGAGAGATGAAGAGACTGTCGTGTATGGGCTTGGGTGTTTAACACCTGATTCAGAGGCACTAGTTGATTAGGCTTACTGAAAATAAAACATGTCGCTCTTTTTGCGCATGCAATGATGAAATTGAAATGCTAATGAGACAGATTTTTTAACGTTTTGTTTTAGTACATTGTTATTTAATTTAGTGTTGGAAAATACTTGCTAATTACTAAATTCATAGTTATATTAACCAAAAAATTAGTTGTTAGATTAGTTGACTAAACATAAAATAAACCTTTAAAAAATAGTCGTTGGGGACAGTTCTAGTTGCGGCACACTTTGATGTTGTCACAAGTGCATTCTGTACTGCTCTGCTTGAAAACCTGCAACATCTGTGTCCACCTATCCAAAATTCTGATCGGGTTCTGCATCAAACTTTTCTTTTTAATAAATTTGCCCAAAAGGAAAATTAAGATAATATTGGCGACTTTCGTGAAAAAATAATTCACTCAGTTGCATTACAATATTATGGTCAGAAAGTTGGCACAAAAGACCATGATTTTTTTTCTTCTTCTTTTTTGGGTCGGGGCACAATTCGACTGAGTCAGACAAGTTACGGCAAAAAAGAATCATTTTAAGGATAGCTTTAGACTTTAGATGAGCTGTTTTCTTACAAATTTGACCAATGTCACACTCACTGGGGGTTTTCCCTCTTGGTGTCAGGGTGATGATGGAGCAGGAGAGCACCACTTCCGCAAGCCAGCCAATGACATCACCTCTCAACTGGAGATCAACTTTGGAGACCTGGGACGCCCTGGGCGTGGCCGTGGAGGCTCTCGCGGAGGCAGGGGAGGCCGCGGGGGAGGTGGCAACCGGCCAGGCCGTGGTGGAGGCCGTTCTGAGAAGGTGGGTGGAGGATCAAATACAAAGTTTGTGTTGAAGTCTCATTAAGTTTAAATATTTGCTATAGATATTGCAATATTTCAACTTCATAAATCAGAAATATAGGGATCAAGCAGGTTGTCACACTCTAAGTTCACTCATAGTACACATATGGCTCAGAATGCGGTGAAATCCCCCCCCCCCCCCCCATTGAGACTTGAAATGTATTACTGTTACTATTGTGATATTGTATTTATTATTATTATTGTAATTATTATTTTTAATAATTGTTATTGTCGTACATGGTACAAAGGTGCAGTGCTTGGGACAAAAGTGTGTGTGCTAATATATATAAATGATCTGTCGTTGGACTCGGTAAAGCTTTGAATACGTCAGCTGTCTGAATCTGTGCAGGCATAACACCCTTAGCTTGATTAATTGAACAATGCTCTTAACACCAAGAAATCAGCAAAAGTTTTGTTCCATCCATTTACTTTGTGGTATCTTTGTTGTTTGTGCCCTATAGTTGGCACACTTAAAGCTAGAATGTGAAGGATTTGCCACACTTATAGCTAGAATGTGATGTACTTGGCACACTTATAGCTAGAATGTGATGTGTCGTGCCAAATAAAAGGTACGTGCTAATGTGATTCCTTTGCATTTCATGCCCACAGACAAGCGGCGTGTCAGTTCCCAATGTGGATGACCCAGAGGCCTTCCCAGCCCTGGCCTAAAGCCGAGCACTGCTACCAGCCATCCCAGATGCCCCTCCGGGCCCCTCCTCTACGAGGCTTGCATGCTTACGGATCCTTCAATTCTTAAAAAAAAAAGAGAACGGGAAAAAAAAAAGATTTTAACAATGACACAGACTGTCATAAACACCATTAACACTGAGGACTGAGTTCTACCCCTTTTAAAAGGAAATTTAAAGAAAAAGGCAAAATGGACTTCTCTTGTTACACTGAAGCAAATTATTGGTAGAGTTTTTGTATTTAGAAACATGATAGCAGGGATGTTTCATACAGTATTTTTTTTTTTTTTTTTCAGAGATTGTGCGTTCTCCATGATTTATTTTTTATTGCAGCTTGAATGTATGCATTTCCAAAACAGTTGAAGTGTGTTGCTGGCTCCTGCTGTGCTTCAAGCATTTAGGCCTAGCCACCCTCACACATTTGATTTTGAATTGTAGGATTTTGGGGATCACCTGATAAAGTGAAAGGGGAATGTTGGCTAAAGTGATATTCCAGAACCTAGACCTCCATTCCCATTTTCAATTTCCAATCATATAATCGTAGAAGACCAGGCATACCTGTGTGTATAGTTTTGAAACCCCTGACATGGAACAGAGGTGATATATAACTGTGTGGGGTTTTTCCTTCTTTTTCTTTTTTTTTTTTCCATTTCAGCGCTTGCCATTGAGAGCAGATGCTACTGGGTTTTTATTTGTTGTTTTGTTTTTGTTTTATTTTTTCATTTTGACAGCTTTGTTTTGTTGTGTGGACCAGTGGTCTTTGTCCTTGTGCTTGTCCTTGACCATCGTTGAGATGTGTCCCTGCGCTTGTAAAGGCAGCCAGGGACCAGTGTCAATCCAGGCTGGTCCTAGTAGGTTGTAATGGTTGTCTTATAGAAACTTTAGGACCACTATCAGAAAAACAGATGTGTGTATATATATTTGTGCTTGCGTGTGGGTGTGTGAAAGATTGCACTTGTGCAGGATTGGGTGTATGCTTGTAAGTGAGTGTCTGTGTGTTTTGAGTGCGAGTGTGTTTTGGATGATAAGGACTTATATTTTGAAGTACTCATCTACCATGAACGTATCCTCCCAAACCTAGATCCCAAAGTAAAGCAACTCAGTTTCTCCTTGAATTAGTTTTGTGTTGAGAATTTGTAGTGTATATTTTCTAGGTTATATTGTGAATTTATCTTGCACTTAGTTAACAACATATCCCAGCATCATATATAGGCAGGAATTGTCAACAGTACAATGAATTTTTTTTTGACCATGCCCCCACCCTTTCTGTGGTCTCTGCAATTTTTTTTCTATCTTTATTTCTTATTTCTAAGAATTGCAATTACTCAGTGTGGAACAATAGAGTGCTATTAAACAAATAAATGCCGATCTTGCCCATATCTGTACATCTGATATTGCACCATATCCTGGGCAATAGTAGGACCTCTTGGCTCATGTGAAAACATTTAGTGTAGATGGAACATAGGAACACAAGGAAAGTGACATGGGGAAATTCAATTTTCAGGGCTATAGATTGACACTAACCCCAACGCACTTGCGTTCTTTTGTTAAATAGGTTTCCAGTCTCAATTTTTTCAATTGAAGAGCCATACTGGTCATGCAGACATGGGTGACATTGGGGTGATTTATTTTGTCTTGGACAAATGAGACTTCTGCAAACATCCCTGTTCAATAAAAGTACTTAGAGGTGTTAAATGTACACCACCGTGAGTAGTGTTTGGATTGATGTTAGATGTTGGCTTTCAGAAGACGAAAGGGCACTTTTGTTGGGTTAATTTCTGCTGACTGTATTTCATTTCATTTCCAAAAAGGTGTCGGTTCAGGTTGTTGACATTTAAATGTATAAGTAAAATTAATGAGAGGGCAAAAGGCAGTCATGAAGCAACTATGGCAGATGCCAATGCTTTGGTCATAATTGTTAATTAAAATGACGTCCAAGCTTTACAAAAAAGTACAGAATTATCCTTGTTGTAGCCACCAAGTGTATTTGGGTTGAAACTTTGCTGTACAGCATTTCCTTCTGGCTGATTTGGGCCATAATATTTATGAACGTGTGGTTACAATATGCATGGTGGTCTGATCCGAGACAAGTATGTGGCAAAACTATGGGTCTCACCTCAGCAAGCCACGGGCCAAATAGGTCCATCCCATGGACAATGCATAGTAATGTATTTCAATGGAATTGAAAGGCTTTAAAACCCAATTTTTTTCAATGGATATATATGGGGCTGAAACAGATAGTGCATCCCAAAATATTCAGTGTTAACTTTCAAATTCCCATTCAGCATGGCCAAAGGTTTCCAAAACCGTTTCGTTGAGGTGGGGGAGTGGCACACTGACCCTATTTGGCCCACAGCTTACAAGAGGCAGTAGGAACAAAAACTGTCCTGTGTTGTTGCTGATGGCTTGTGGCACTTGCCTACAGTCCTGCGCACTGTCCCGTACATCTTGAGCACTGTGCTGCGCCATTTGTCTACTGTCCTCTGTCCTACTGTCCACTGTGCCACATGCCCACCGTCACATGACTACAGCCAGTTGTTTCAAACTTAACCCATGGGACTGTCAAATTGTGTGGGGCAATTGGCGAGTGCCACAAGACAGTATTAGTAGCACAGGACAGTGCATGGATCAGCAGGCTAGTGACACGAGCCACCAGCAACACTACACACATCTTATTATTACAGTAGATGCGTCATACGACACAGTGGGCAAGTGCCACTATGACGGCATGAGCAAAACCATAGCAAAACTGTCTCTGTAAGTGGTGCGGGACAGTGGACAAGTGGCACAAGACAGTTGAGTGGTGCAAGCACAAACAGTACAGTGCAGTTATATGCCAGTCCAGCTCATTTCTTCTCTTTACCATGACGCCATTGTAATATTAAGATAAAAAGTAGATACACATAGCTTTAGAAACGGCTGAGTTTGTGTAGTAGTGCCGTGATGTATTTATAGATCTGAAATCTCTCCACTGTGACTCTCGTGCATTGAAGAAATGGATTGCTGCATGGTGACAGTATGACCATATGAGGAATACTTGCATTTTGTACATAGTTTGATAATTATTTAGTCATGGTTACTTTGTTATGCTCTTTGTTCTAACTATGATGCAGTTTTATTATGTTAAATTTAAGTCAAGTGAGTGTTGAATGTTTGTTCCCTGATTTTACACTCAGGGTATGTTTAATGTATTTCTCTTACTGGTATGTTTAATGTATTTCTCTTACCTCCTAATTTTCTCCAGGTGAGATGCAGACCTTTCAAGAAATATACCACAGTTCAAGTTCATTATCAGGTCACAAAGGTGAGCTGAGTTCGCTTTCCCAGCTGATCCTGTGATTGGTTTGGAAACAACAAATATGAGTTGAAACTTCTTTTTTAACTTACTTTAAGAACCTATTCTCATTTTTAATCACTGATTAGTGTCATCTTACCCAAGGTCTTTGTCATTTCAGTCATTATCTTCTTTCTCAGGTCACATTTATCTGCCTTACAAAGAACCATTGCCAAATGAGGGCACCAGTCTCCCCAGTTGTTTTTGCCACATTGCTGTTAAAAACAAGGATAAATTCACATAGCACATTTCAATTGTTTGATTAATTCTATCAATTTTGAAAGGAGATGCTATCTATTTCAATAGAGATACAATTACTTTCGTAGCATGGCAAATCTACCAGTTACAGCTAAAACCGCCGAGGTCAGATATGCTGTTGTTAATGATAGCATTAATCACTACAACACACTCTCTCTCTCCCTCTCTCTCTCTCTCACACACACACACACAGACACACACACACACAAACACACACACACACACACACAAGTACCCCAAATTACACTAACACTTACAGAGGCAGCTGTTGGAAACTTTCCCACTAACAACTGGAAATACGTCTTCATGGGGTCATTACTTTTGAGATGGTCGATCAGCCTAATAGATATAGGAGGTAATAAAGGCATTGTATTACTGCAGGTTTAAAAGATACCAAAGTGTGAGGAAAGGAGAAGTGTGCAGCATCCTCACCTCATAGTATCTGCATCACACAAACCCTTGGCCAGGCTCTTCAGAATGACACAGTGGACTCACTTGGACAATAAGCTTTCGGCCTTGGCCAGCTGCTCAGCTTTCTAGTATCAGAATATAGTTTGCTTTGAAAAACAGACACGCATTTTCAAACATATTGGAAAATACATCTAATCCAATGAACACACGGACCATGTAGGCTAGATGAAAAAAAGTAACATTATTATTGTCGCTCTGGTGGGATGCATCCAACTGTCTTTTATATTTCTGAGCTATTATTAGTCTATATATCTGAAAACAAGTCTTACTTCTTCTTTTCCCGAGATGATCACGTTTATAAGGGCCTGATGACCATTGCCAGAGGGCAGAGGTTTGCGAGACTCAAAACTCAAAGGATCTGACAGGAGCAGGTGTGCAATATCCCTACCAGTCACACACTGACAACATTTTCAGGAATAGAGGTTACATTACAATATATTTCTTAATGAATGAAATAGTGTAGAATGTTCATTACAAATCAAGTGCTAGCTCTCTCTTACTCTCTCTCTCACACACACACACATACACACACACACACACTAGATTAAATGATTCCACCATTCCAACCATTACTTACGCTGGTCTTTCGGCACACAAGGGCCTGTATTCCCCAGAGCTGGCCCACTGCCTCATTATCCAACATGCTTGTGCTCTCGTGGCACATCTGCCATTTCTCCATGGCAAATTGATATGTGGTGATGACAAAAGTCATCTCCCTGGAAAAAAGAAACATTGAGAAACTAAATGAAGCTGTCCTATAAAGTAATATTTAGATCAAATGTAACGTGTTCTGTTTTGCACACAACTCACCGGTCAAGAGGCCCAAGGTACTCCTCACAATTTGTCAAATAACTTAAATTCCTAGTCTGAACAGGTTGAACCAAAGATGCACATTACTGCATAATCTTTTCTTTCAGTAGAGTTTATCAGAAGCAAAAATATGCATATTGCAACATAGAAACAAACAAGTAAATGGATAAACAAATAACATTCATTAGGCTATAACAGTGATTAGATAGATAGATAGATAGATAGATAGATAGATAGATAGATAGATAGATAGGTATCCACCTATATGTTATGTCTACAATTCATAATTTAATTTAATAGCCTATTATTGATTTTTTTATCTTTATACAGTACAGCAGTTTTTACCTCATAAGGCTCCAATTTTTCATTTGGGGTCATCAACACAGATGAACGCAGATGTCTTTCTTGTGACTTTGTCACATGCTTTGCTACCATGTCTGGAGACGGCATAATGGCATGCACTTGAGGATCTATTGCAGACTTACAGCATTCTTCTGGTTTGGATTTCTTGCTCAACATCCCCTCAGCATTTTCTTTAAACCATCTCATTCATGTGAGATTTTTAACAGGGAACTCAGAGCAGAGCTGTAACACATTCACGCACCAACTCATATCAACATGTGCACCAAACCATACCAAATAATGACAAATAAACACCCTATCTGACACAAACTGCACAAATGTAAGCCCCATCATACAGACTTTACAATATACAGTACTGATGGGAAAAGACAGCACATCCTTACCTTTACGTACTCTACCAGAGTAGAGTAATCAGCATCTTTGGAATGATGCAAAAACAATCCCACCGAATGGCAAAAACGTCCAGCCTCTTTCATGTAGCCAGCTTTAAACAGCATTCTTGAATACGGAATCTTATAGAGCTGGAAAACAACAAGAGAGTAAAACTTGACTATTTGGACCACTTCATGCATCAGCATCATTGTTTACAGGATGAGAAAGTATAGAAGAATTCAGCAGACAAAAGAACGTTTCTTATTCTTAGAATCAGTTTGTAATTCCGTCTGGACATTTTCAAAGACATTTTCAGACAGCAAGTATGAAATTGATCACAAAAGAAAGGGTACTTTTACTGTAAACACAAACATACCTTGGAGTCTGAGATGAAAGGTTGATCAGGTTTTAGTGCCATGATGTATTTATAGACCTGAAATCTCTCCACTGTGACTCTCGTGCATTGAAGAAATGGATTGCTGCATGGTGACAGTATGACCATATGAGGAATACTTGCATTTTTTACATAGTTTGATTATTATTTAGTCACGGTTACTTTGTCATGTTCTTCGTTTCAACTATGGAGCAGTTCCATTATGTTTAATTTAAGTCAAGTGACTGTTGAATGTTTGTTCCCTGATTTTACACTCAGGGTATGTTTAATGTATTTCTCTTACCTCCTAATTTTCTTCAGGTGAGATGGAGACCTTTCTAGAAATATACCACAGTTCAAGTTCATTATCAGGTCACAAAGGTGAGCTGAGTTCACTTTCCCAGCTGATCCTGTAATTGGATTTGGAAATGACAAATATGAGTTGAATCTTGTTTTTTAAGTTAGTTTGAAGAACATCTTCTCAATCACTGATTAGTGTCATCTTACCCAAGGTCTTTGTCATTTCAGTCATTATTTCTTTTCTCAGGTTACATTTATCTGCCTTATAAAGAACCATCGCCAGATGGGGGTGCCAGTCTCCCCAGTTTTTGTTACCACATTGCTGTTAAAAACAGGAATTCCAAATTAAGAATAATCACACAGCACGTTTCAGTTAATTAAATCTACCAATTTTAAAGGTTGAGATACCATTGCCTTGTCACATAGCAGTCCTTCCAGTTACAGCTAAATCCCCCATGTCAGATGTGCTGCTAATGATGGCATGTAATCATTTCAGCAGCGTGCACACACACACACACAAACACTCTCTCTATCTCACATACACACACACACACACACATACATACACACACACACACACACAGACACACAAACACACACACACACACACACAAAATTACTACTACTACACTAACACTTACAGAGGCAGCTGTTGGAAATTTTCCCACTAACAACTGGAAATATGTCTTCATGGGGTCACTACTTTTGGGAACGTCAATCAGCCTAAAAGATTGGGGTTATAAAAGCATTGTATTACTGCAGGTTCAAAAAGATCAAAGTGTCAGGAAAGGAGAAGCGTGCAGCATCCCTACCTCATTATAACAATCACACAAACCCTTGGCCAGACTCTTCAAAATAACCCAGTAGTCCAGTAAGCCTTTGGCCTTGGCCAGCTGCTCAGCTTCCTAGCATCAAAATACAGTTTGCTTTAAAAAAACAGACATGGATTTTCAAATGTATTGGAAAATACATCTAATCAAATGAACACATGGACCATGTAGGTTAAATGAAAAAAAGTATTTAATTATTGTTTTTCTCACTGATGGTGGAACACATCCAATTATCTTTTATATGGACTATCTGATCTATCATTAGTCCATCTGAAAACATGTCTTACTTCTTCTTTTCCCGAGATGATCACGTTTATAAGGACCTGATGACCATTGCCAGAGGGCAGAGGTTTGCAAGAACTCAAAACTCAAAGGATCTGACAGGAGCAGGTGTGCAATATCCCTACCATCCCTAAATTCTGTGTTTACCTCATGTCAGGCTTTAACAGACACGCCTGAAAATGGTTAGTTAGAAGCTTTCTGCCTCCAGTGCGTCAGTGTTTGGAGCCCTGTAAACTGATCCTGATCAAATCCGTTCAGTTTGTTAAAACCATTCGTTTTGGCTGAGTGAACTCTTACTTTTACATTTCTATAGGATTCTTGATGGGATTATAAATGTAATATGAATATTGAAATTACAAAACATAACATTTATCCACACAAATACGAAATCAATGGTCGGGTTAAAAACAACTTGTAGTGTTTAATTGTGATTATTAATTTCGGTGGAAGTGGAATTTATCATCAAATAAATCGCCACAGGCTTTTTAACCTAAAGGGTCATATTTTATGTTTGAGGAGGAAGGCCCTTTGTTCATAACTGTTTTTCGGTTGGTATTACGCACCTATTACGTGTTCAGCAGAAACAGGGAAAATCAGCAGATCATCTGACGCACGCTTGGAATGAGGCGCAGGGACAGACTGGCAATCTTTGCGACCGTCGGACAGGCTGGCTTACCAGCTAATTTGTCCAGCTCTCCTAAAACGTGCATCAGTTAAGGTCATTTAAAGCGACGAATATGCATACGAGATCAGCTAACATTTGTCTGTTCTCAGCTCTGGTTTCAATAAAATATGTTAAGCGCAAGGAATAATAAAAAGGCGGTCACCGCGGCCACAACTCACTCCCTCACGTAACTTTTCATCCTTCAATGTAGCGTATTTGTGTTGATTTAATCAGCGAGAACACGAGGTCACTTGTATTCACAAGTAGCCTATTGGCAGCTATTCTAGAGTAGAGACCGATGTGACTGCCTCAAAGCGAAATTAGGCATTGTTTCATTATGACCGGCAGCGCAACTGGCTGTCAAACACGTGTTAGGCTTACTGAAATTGCTTTCTTCCGTTTACATTGCAATATTTGGTCGACGACTCTCGAAGAAGAAATGGGCCTTTGAAAGAATAAAGCAGGAAAAGAAACAGGAAAGGGTAAAAGACAGCCAGACACAGAAAGTCTGATGCATTCTCTGCTAAGCTCGGGTCTTATGGGCTTAATTGATGGAGGTGCAACAAGGACCTGTGCTGTCCTGTACTTGGAGATATCTATATATATCTATCGACCTCTAGCTGACAGTTTGATTTTGTATGATGTTGCCTGTGCACACCAGCAGCGGTGATTCTTTGAAATAACCCTTTCACCAATTTAACCAACCAAGAGTTGGCAGCCCCAAGATCTCCATCCATCTTGATGATATCTAGGCTACTGTGCATCAACCTTACCATGTTGTAGGTCTTTTCAACTCTGCAAAACAGATATTCAAGCCCATTTATCAAGACTTCCCATCATCGCAATTTTCTGACCTGATGGCTGACTTATTATGAATGAACGATGAAAATAATACATCGATAATCTATAATGATAATTTTGCAAAATATGACTGAGAATTTTGTATATGACACCTTGACAGACATATATTTGACATGATCATGGTCGATAAGTTTAAGTTGCGTGTGCACGAGTAGGTGTGACCTTGTGGGCCTATTTTGCAAAAAATAAAATAAAAAAAGTCCAGGTCTTTTTCTTAGTCCCAGTTGTCCCTGAATGAGGGCTTTTGAAAAGTTGTATTAAAATCGTAGTAAGAATATGGATGCTGAAATTTTACATTACTTGCAGTCCGCAGTTTGCAGTGAGCCATGGTCTGAGGGTGTGATTGCTGCACTATGATTGGGTAATAATCTGGACATAATCACCACCTCGTCATATACGTCCTTATTATCCCATACACAATAGTGAAGACAGGATTACTTTGGCTTCAGAGTAGAGGTCTGCATTGAAACTGGGTCCCGCGCAAATCTCGCTGGAACGGGCGGTTTGAGCTTGGCTGCGGACGGGAACGGGCGGCTAAAAAAATACGAGTTTGTGCGGGATAGCAATGCAGGCTAACCTAGCTACTACAGGATCACAGTCAACCAACGAAGTAGAGAAGAAAATTAAACAAGGTGTGTACACCACTAAAACCAAGGCAAGGCTAACAAGGCAAGTCCAACATTTTCTTTTAATAAAACGAAGTTATATTTAAATACGTGTTGCTATGTCTATCTGTTTTCTCATTAAAATGATAGTTTAGCTCATTCAAGCAGCCCTGTTGCTAACAGCTTGCTAACTAAATTGGAGAAGAATAGAATAGAATTTGTCTTTATTTCATTTTAAAAACATGCAAACAATGAAATAGAAGCACTATTCACAGTGCATCAAAAGACGTGCAACGAGAGAAACAAAACAAATAACCCCAATCTCAATTAATAGCATAAATGTCGTGTATCTCTTGCTGAAAGCAAGAAGAAGTCCTGCAAGAGAAACACAAGAGAAGAAGACACAAAATCAATGCATCTCTATTACTGTGCCGGTATAAATTCTCAGAGTTGCGCGGGTTGCGGGCGGGAGTGGACATACACATCGAGGGATTGGTGCGGACACCTTGCGGGTGCGGGCGGTATGGTCAAATTCAGCGGGAGCGGTCAGGAGCGGGATAAAAAAAAAACAGTTCCGCGCAGTTCTCAAGTGTGAGGTAACACCGTTCAACTTGTCCCTAACATAGGTTAGCTCACCTCTGCTCGTTGGCGTTGGTAACATTAGCTTGTTTACTAGCGTGCCAGAAGCCCCTTTCCCCCTCATTCCCAGTTTACCTGCTGCGGCGGGCGGTCGCAAAGGACGGTAAGGTAGACAATGTAGCCCAATGCATACACATCCTCCTTTATGTGATAGGATTGCAAGTGGCAAATTTACATTTTTATTAATATAGTATATCAATAGTATAGTGTTTGCTTGACCACTGTTTTCCCCGAGTTGTTTTTGTGACTTTATTTTGTTAATGTTGTTAACTTAGATACTACTACCTTATGTTACAGTGTGCAAGTTGTTATGTTTTCCCCGTTTGATCGTCTCTGGTTTTATTTTGGTTACCGCTCGGGGCGGACCATACAGCAAACGTTTCAGATCACGTGGAAGGATACGTCGCTTTTGAACCAATCAAGTGATTGGAACTCTTGCTGTCTCTGGATTGGAGGCGAAATCCCTCCATAGATTACAGAAGTCTAAAGTCGAGGAATTGTTGCGGAAATTTAAAGCACGGAAGTCGAAACATTTAGTTTAATGTTCGTGTTGACTTGTCGGCTGGGTAGAGAAGAACAGCCTCTACCATGACACCTGTCTTTCAAAAACTTCTTGCAGCTGGGTTTTATGGACTGAGCTCATTTTTTATTGTTGTCGTGAACAAAAGTGTCCTGACAAACTACAGGTAAACTAGGGTGAAGAAACTTTTGTTTAGACTATAACATTATCACCATGATGACTGTATGCAAAATGTCATCAAGATTATGCAATGCAATCTCTCGTGGAATTTTCTATGTGTGTATTTTATAGTCCACTACAATGCTTGCGCCTTGCCTTTCATAAATCAAGAACTTTGAATAAACCCACCATAAACCGGCCTTTACGCTGTCCATTGAGAGATCACTCTGGCTAAAATAGACTAGAGGTATTGTCCAATAAGGTGTCATTCGGAGCCAGATCAGTTATAATTAGGCCTAAATTAAACATGTCGTTAATACCAGTGCACTCAGGTTTGGTGAATTTGTGGAGTTATTAGAATGCATGCCTTGATGCATCGTTGTTTATGTTGCAGATTCCCTTCGTCGCTATGCGTAGGAATTGGACAGGTAGGCTAAGTGACTCAGCAAATACAACTGTCTTTCTTTATACAGCAAAACTGTTCATGCCCCATAAAGTTTTTTCTTTCTTTCTTTTTTAAATAGATGCTGGCCACAGTTCTCGTATTAGGGATGGGAAAAACCTTCAAGGTGATAACTTTTCCTGACTTTGATAAAAGCATACCACGTAAGGTGAGTAAAAAGCAGTTTGGCCATGTTAAATGGGGGATGTCATGACGACTGTATTACACGGTTGCCCTGAAGTTTTATCATTTCATGTGATTGACTTGTTGGCAAGGCTACTTTTTTGCGACTTCTGTGTCGTATGGTCCATTTGTATTCTGACAAGTGGAATCATCTCCATCCAGATCTTCACATCTGAACAAAAAATGGTTCTTGTTGACTAGCAGATGCAATGAATTGAAAGTCTAGTTGGCATCATGTGAATTTTGGTTTATTGAGTTAAATGACACTTATTCTAGTTACACTATCACATAACAGTTTTTCAAATAATTTTTCATGCAGACATTTCCTCTACCACTTCTGTATGTTGGTAATCAAATAACAGGACTGTTTGGGACAAAACAACTTAAGTAAGACACATCACTCATCATATTACACACAGCCGTAGAGTATAGTTTGAATAGTCATAATTTCATCACATTGATGTAAGGCATAACTTGTTTATTAGCACACTATTATAATCATATAGTCTGCATACATATGTTGAAGTACTCTCATTGTGCAGGCATAGTGCAGTCAGTTTTAAGTTGTAATTTTATTGTAATCTACTCATAAATAGTAATTTATCAAAAATAATATTTCATATACTGAAGCCAGTTTAACTTCAAGGAATACATTTTAATGTAATGTAAAATAAATTCTAATTCATATGTAAACATCCAGTGCACTAAAACATAAAAGTGTCAAGTCACTGTCAACAGTATTGTCAAAGTGGTGGAAGACCTATTATTCATTCATCGATTTACTATCTATTTTCTTTGTCTCCAAGTCTCCCCATGTTCACAGTTCTTAGAAGATTCTCAATTCTGTTTACAATGCTGGCAGAGGGAATACTGTTAAAGTAGGCCTATGTTTACATTCTATATTTTTTAACATCTTATGAAATATCATTATCAGCAAATGAGGAAGAAACTTAATCCCCCTATGAACATGTTTTTTATGGTTTCAGAAAAAAATTTTCTCAGGCTATTCAGCTTACAGTATTTGCCATGATTTTTGGAGCTTTAGTTGCTGCAAGGTAGGTGTATTTCCACTTTGCAAATAGAAACTAATTTTGTTAATACAGCCACAGGAAGGCATGTACAGACATTAAATATTTAGTTAGCCTTTAAGGATATGAAAAGGGTAAATTAATCAAATCACTCAGTTTGAAATGGTCTTATATTACTGTATTTTGTTACTCTGTATTCATACATGTGTAATAAATGAATAACACACAATAAAGTTGAATCTGATATTGCAGCTCAGACTTGGCCTTTGACCTGCATGGATACGTATTCATAATGATCAACAATTTATTGACTGCAGCCAATGGGGCATATATGAAGCAAAAGCTTGATTCCAGGGTTTGTGAAATTGTTTGTCATAATTTTGTGATCACACAACTACATATGTTGGTTTTAGGTTTGATCATACACATATAAAAACATCTCAAAAATGAAAAATACTTAATTCATACAGATAATAGATTCATACAAATACAGTTACATTGCATATTTGCATTCATTCAAAAATACTTACATTCATAACTACTTTGTTATTGAAGGCTAGATTATGTATGTATTTATTTATTTATTTCAATGTAGGCTATGGAATGGAATGTACCTGAATGTGACCTTTGTGTTTTTTGTGAAAAGTTTATATTGTGATGTTTGGAGAATTTCTGACACACAAACGCCTCACTCCATATTGCATGCATGTTCTCAGGAACTGGGCAAGTATGGTCTGTTATATTACAATGCTCTGTTCATGGTTGTGCCCACTATTGCTTTTGCGTCTTTTACCGGAGACCTGCAAAAGGTAAGACATGGAACATGAACATGGATTTTTTGTTTCCTTTGAAAATGTTAATTGAACACTGTACTGTTACTATCTTCACACCTGTTTATTGTAAACTTTCTTTCAGGCACTGGAATATGATGGTTGGTCAGATATTCTCTTCATTATTCAGTTCATACTGACATCTGTTATGGGGTAAATGTTTCTTTTTACCCTCTGCATTTAATTCTATATTAACATATGAGTTACATTGTACTGTATTCTAGATGGTGCGTTCATCTTTGTTAGAATGTATGGTATTAATATTCATTAAATATATAAAAATAGCATTTTCTCTTTAATGTCATATTGTTAAATATGGATGCAAGGAAAAACTAAAAGAATAATTTGAGTTTAGTCCAACCTGTTTTTTGGACTACTATATCTTAGCAGAGGACATGACTAACAGTCCGATATTTACTTTGTGGCATAAAGACTTCCACACCCAGTAGTACTGAGAGAGTTAGGCCAAGGGGCAAATGCTTCATGAGAGGGACCTTTGGTATGTTTTTTTTGTCAAGTGTGGAGTTGGTTTTCTCTTGAGACCTACTAAAATATTTTAAAAATATTATATTTGCAGGTTTATTTTAATGTATTCTATTGTGCTCTGCACACAATACAATTCTGCACTGACAACCACTATTGTGGGTTGCATCAAAGTAAGTAGAAGATATTTACAATGACAGTAAAGAAAACATTGAGCACTGATATATCTGTATATCTAAAATATCACTCTTGACTCTACAGAATATTTTGGTTACCTACATGGGAATGTTCTTTGGTGGAGATTACATCTTTACCTGGGTGAACTTCATTGGATTAAACATTAGGTAAGAAGAATTTCGAAGACTGCTGACATGAAAGCAATGCATCACAGTGGACATTGTTAGTGTCTTAATAACACTTGCATACCAGTACCTTTGGTAGACATTATCATTTAACCCTAAAATTCAATCAAGCAAGACCACTTATTCTCTCACTTTAACTGTTAAAAGGATCCCTGATGGTAAGACCTGTTGGTCTTATAAGACTGACGTTGGTATCAGCTATATTTAACAGGATTTTAAAAACTGAAAATGCATTCTTTTTATTAAAACTTTCAGAAAATCCATTCATTTGCAGAGCTTGTAAGCTGCCATTGCATCTCAATGCCTTCTGAGTAAAGTGACATCACCTGGTTGATACTGATGCATTACTGCTGCACATTGATTGGACCTTGATTAGACTCAACCAGATGTCACTTTTTACAATACTGGCTGGTTCCGAGTAGAAATATTTTCAAAACTTTTAGTAAAACCAAAAACATTGAGTGTTTTAAATCACATTTATGTATCTGACACCAACATCAGTCTTATAATGCCAACATGTCTTACTAGCCAGGGATCCCTTTAAAAGGTGAAGTTGAGTGTATGAGTTTGCCAGTGTTAATGTGTGAATACTTCTTTCAACAGTATTGCTGGAAGTTTAGTGTACTCTTACATAACCTTCACAGTGGAACAAGAACAGAAAAGTAAGTACTTTCAACTTTTACACATTGAAAAACACATGAAATGGGCTAGTTCAACCTCCAGTCTAATGTTGGGCTAGTTCAACCTCCAGTCTAGTGTTGGCATACATAAAAATTGAGAAAGTTCGGTACTATACATTTCAGAATGTCTACATGTGCAAGAAATAGTCATTCATTTGTTCTCACAATGCTGTTGTGAAGTCTAATTGTTATGTCTTGTTTGTGCTTTTGTAGATTTTTCACAATGCATTCTCTTGCCAATGCATTGTCTCTATGCTTTGCTAAGAATAATATCTGTTTCCCTCAGAAAAATCTTAAGGTTCTCCTGCTTGGTTAAAGCTGTAATAGCTTTGAAGAATGTCCCATCATTGTAAAGGGCAAGAAAAACTCAAGGAATCTGCTGAGACGTTTATGTTTTAGTTTAAATGTGAGTTCAGGGGCCTGGTTAACTGGTTAACTCAGGTAGCTTTGGGAGTTTAGCCAGTAACCTGGCTTTGTTGTACATCCCCACCCACCCGGGAATCACAAGTCTTAATTTGTAAACACAGAGTATGTGACATTTTTGAATACTATTTTTTATCGTCAACATTTACATGATTTTGGTTTTGTGTATGTGGGCATGTTGTAACATTACATTCCTTGAATCAATGCCTGACTCAAATGGTTCAATTTCATGTTGCATTTTTCTGTAGTTTATGTGTGGTGTTGTGCAAATAAAGTTCGGAGAGCATATTGCTCCATGCAGTTGTATACATGATTTACATTGTTGATTTACTGATGATGCACAGAATCAAGTGTATAATTGTGCCATTTTGAATTTAATAAGGAACAAGTGTGACCAAATTGTGTTGTGTAATAACCAACAGAAGAAGTAACAATTCAGTAATATGGGGTGCAAAATTCCTTAAAACAAAACATAATATAATTATTGCAGTACCAATGTCTATAATTTATCTAGGATTAATTTTCATATAATTCCAATTACACTGGTGATAGAGATCAAACCAATCTGTAAAGCCCTGTCCTACAGTTATACAGCAAGTGATAAAGTATCACAAGAACATGGTTAAACACATTTCTTACATGTCCATTCATTTTAACCACACATGCAATTCTAACTGGCCTTCCTGGAAAACCTTTTTATTATGATCAAGGGTAAAATCCAGATAAAGAAAAAATACAGTACATTACTGATGTCAAAATGGATAAATGAAATTTAACATCTGACATTTTGAATTTTAACTTTGAAATGTGACATTTACAGCATCAACAGAGAGAAGCAGAGCTGGCTGTACAAAGAAACAGTTTTTTCTTTCACATTTCACCATTAGAATAGGACAAATTTGAAAATTTAGCTGTTATTAAACTCAAATGTCACAGTATTGCTGGCAGTTTACACTCCTACATTAGCTTCACAATGGACCAAGAACAAAGCAAGTCATGCGTGAACTAATACTTACACAACAAGCTTTGAGGAAACCAGTTCAAATTCCAGTATTAAGTCAGTAGGAGTACTAATCATCTTTACATCAGATCCATTTATCCTTAGTTTGGTCAAAATTGCAACTGCAAAACACGGTCAGACCAGCAAGGCCCACGGGACATACACTACTGCAGTACAGTAATTTGCCCAACATTCAGCCGTCTTTATCACTGAGGAAGTCTCCATGTAAAGAACCAGTCGAATATGTCCTTCCTTGATGATGGGTTTTGTGGGCATTTCGACAAAAGACAATGAACAAAGATTTACGATTTACAGTGTGGTTATCAAAAAAGATCTGTACAAGTTAAGAAATCTATACAAATTTTACACATAAAATACAAGATATACATGCTTTCCCAACACAAAGAAATTAGTGTGTAGAAAAAGCCCAAGAAAGATAATATTTAAAAATAGAGCTAGTGTGCTGACTATTTGTGTTTTGATAAGAGACATCACTGATGTCAAACACTGTCTAACAAACCTTGGGGAAATCCCCAACTGGCTTATTTATAAACAAAATGGGTTGCAGGTCTAGTCTTAAGTTATTATTATAAACTACAGTGAATGTATTCAATACATGATCTCACCCATTTCATCATTCCAACACAAAAAGAGAATAAAAGTGCATCTTCATGTGCCTACACCTCCCCCCTCCCCGCCCACAGTTAAACCTCAGTAGCAGAGTCAAGTTAACCTCGAAGTCACACACATTCCCCTTTCCCTGCTAAAATGGCTTTGACAGCAATTTAACCACTTAATATACTTGTATAGAAAATATAAATATAGTTATAAAAATATCACAGACAATTTTTCGTACAAACAGAGGAAAATTTTTCATCCTTTGTTGCCAGTTCCTGGAAGATAGGGGTCTGAATGATATAGACAAATGGGAGTGATATGAGCTGCCCTCCGTCCTCTCAACTCTTTGCTTTGATTTTTTGTTGCTGTTGTTGTTGTTGTTAGGGGGTTGTTGTATGCAGAGTTTAAGGGAGGCCACTATGCTGTGTACAATCAAGAGTGCTGCCTGCCATCGTGGCTCTGGATTTGGTCTGGGATTTGGTGTGTGTGTGTGTGTGTGTGTGTGTGTGTGTGTCAGGGTGCTGCTTCAGTCCTCCTTTGCCCGAGAGGCCTCCAGCTCAGCCAGAGGTTCGCCATCACTCCGGCACTTCTTGGCTAGAGGCTCGTAAACTTCACAGTCATTCTGGAGGCCCCTCGCCCCGTTGCCATTGGAGCCAAGCACCTCCCCAGGGGCACAGCCGTTAGAGTCGTGAGGCAGTGACGAGTGCACGTGGGCAGGGCCGTTCGACAGGGGCAGACCATCACTCTTCACCTCTCCCCCAACACAAAGGGGTTGTGCAGATGGGAATTGGACAGCTCCCACACTGTTTACGCCTGGCAAATTTCAGCAGAAGAATAGGTAGTAAGCGCAGTAAGAAAGTAATGACAAATGTAACAATTTAAAATGTAATAACTTGTAATGTAACAACTCCATTGCCCTGTGGATAAAGGAGACATTGGTATGAAGAGGAAGAAACCTGCGTTCATCCAAATCTATTCCTTCCAAGTGTAGTGGAGTTAAACAATCTTTCAAATGATCAAAAAAAACTAACAGGGATTCTCAGACAGGTAATGGCAGGTCCGGCAGGTTGGCTGGGGGGTCTGTCCTCACCGTTGTGGTTGAGCCCGTCGTCCCGCTCCGAGTGGCTGGTGGTGCTGCTGCTGGAGGCCGTGGGGGGCGGGGAAGCAGCTCTGCTGGAGCAGGCGCTCTCCGTCTCATCCAGCAGGCGGTCCATGTAATCCCTGTAGCACAGCAGCCACCGCACATCAACAATCCAGACAACACCAGACATAACCAGCTCTGACTGCCGACACAACATTGGCAAAAAGGATGACCTTTGATGTGTTCACTTTTTGCTCCAAGACAGCACAAATGTGCAAGGACAATTCTATCTCCAAGGCTATTGATGCCAGGCAAGTACTACACCAGCTACTAAAGATTAAGGCTCTGTACATAAGAAAAAATGTTGCCTTCTAAGGCAACTATCGGTGGCAGCAGAGCATTTCCAAAGATACCTTCATTTTGCCCAATTTTGAAAAAAACGCTGCCTTTAACATCCAAAAATTCTATGCCAACAAGCCAATGCCTCCCTGTTTCGGACACACTCTAAATATGTGACTGATTCAGATTATATGTTCACTTACGTCACTCCAGGGTGAAGATTGTATTTCCTCTTTCCAAGTCTGGTTTGCTGTGCAAAGAAGTCATACCGCTCAGACTTCTTCCACATGTAGTAAAAGGCCACACATTCACCTACAGACCTCGTTCTCACCTGGAAATCCAACGAAGCACAAAAAACGGTTATTATTATTATGATGCAAACATTTTGCTCATTAATATAACGCTATAATATAAACACTGTGCCACCTATGAATGACAAATCATAGACCACCAACCTTGTTGGCCTGAATTAAATGAAAGTCTTTCCCATAGGCTTTCAAGCCCTGCTCAAAGTTTCTACACTCTTCCTCTGTCCAGACAGACAACTCTTCTGAAAGAAAGACATAATTCCATACTCAGAAATGCACATATCTGAACATACACCAGTTCTCAAGCAATCATACCTGAGAGATGCTTTGTTTGCCTTGTGGTCCAAAATGTAAATAGGGCTAAAAGCCTGTTCCTTTAAGCACTAGTAGGAATTACAAAGATCATGGGTGTGGTGCATCAGATCTCACCTCTTGCAGCTTTCACGTTAAATCTCAATCTTCTAAGGGCCTCATCAGGATCAAAATCACACTTAACCAACTCATACAATGCCTGAGGACAAAGGATATTGGATATTATAAATAATGATATGAATGAAAATAATACAAGAAAATCAAGAGAGTGGGCACTAAGTTGAATCCAAGGACACTGGTACAAAATGATGGATTGCTCTTTGATTAATGCTTTTTACCTGCTCATTATCTTTGATATGTGATCCTTCAGGGATTGCATCCACTCCCCTCTCCTCTCCTGTCCGTGTTGAAGCCTCTGTTAAAAACTCCACAACTTTGTTTTCCGGAAGAAATTCAGGATTCCACAGTAACTGATCATCATTTTCATACACTAAAAAAGATACATACAAAAGTGTCATTTAATATTATCCTCATGAGTTCAAGACAACACTGAAAAACAATGACGGGCTTAGATCTCACCTTTTTCATTCTCTTTATATTTACACAACCCTGAAGGAGTTTCAGCTTGATACATTGAGCCAACCATTATTTCCTATTAAGACAAAGGTCAAACTGAGTTACTTTTAACAACAGTGGTTTGCAAAAAAGACAATCTTTTGAGACAAAATATACCTTCTTCCAGTCCTCAGAAGGAATATAATCTTCATCATCTTCTGATTCCTCTTCAGCTTCATTATCTGGGTAAAACAGATTCATTTGTTTGAGTCACGCGTATCTCTGGCATAGATATGACATTACAATAATTATTTAAAGCTATTCAACTACTAATTCCACATACTTTCAAAGAACTTTTGCGGACGAATGAGTTCTGCGGTCCCATGAGATTTGACAGAAAGCGTGCAGCCATCAGTGGTGGGTCTGTACTCCTCAACCTGACCTGCAGACGCAGTCCTTTCCTCCTAAACACACATACAATTTTTTAAAGTATATATTACAGTTTTTTGCTTTTGGCAGAAAAGTATAGGACAGTGAACAGTGACATTAAGTGAGTGGGAAGAGTAACAGTGATGGCAGGTCTGACTCAAACCCACATCCACATGGGCACAAAAAAATAACTACATTTCTTACATCATCTTCTGTGGGTTTTTGTTTTATTGAATGTGCAGGTCTTTCGATTAAAGTTCCAGACTACTACAGTTGTTCAAATGTAGTTGATCATTTACAGATACTGAAATTTGGTATTTAATTCATCCCCAAAACACACCAAGCACAGAAAGTGCACCGTGGATAAAGCCCACTTGTAGCCTAATACTTATTGTTGTTAAAGGCACACCAGGCAACATTTTATGCTGTTTTTAGGTTAATTTACCAGCTTCATTGTCACTTCAATGGTTAAATAGCTCATTACGGGATGAATGAAGGCTCTCTCGGCAGCCCCTGATGCTCCTAAGTGCAGTTACAAGCACTTGCAGCATAAAAATGAAACTGGTTCCTATTCTTTGGTTTGAAACAAATCCACATGGATTGGAATATACAATGTTGGGCTTCAGCATATTATTGCAATACTATTAACGCCAAATATCAGGTTTGACAGCTCCTCTTGGAAAGACAGTCTTAAAGCAACACACCCACCCAGTCATCAAATTACTAAACCTACTTTTTCAATCATTTCAGTGTAAAATTCACTTTTCAGACTTGTCCGGTATATTTTTTGAAGGCCTGGTTCACACGTGTCTAATCCGTAATGCAAATATGTCATACCTTTAATGTCAGTTTTCACAAAATAACCAATCAAAAACAACTAATTTACACAAAAATGGCTCATATTCTTATAATGTAAATCATGATATGAATTTTGAGCATTTGTCTGTATTCAGCTATGGAGGTTGCATTATAAAATTAACAGAATGATAAAATACTGCTATGCTTGCTAAAGTTATGTGGTATTTTGTGTGTCTATATATGTATCTGTGTGTGTATATATATATATATATATATATATATATATATATACACACACACACACACACCACACACACACACACACACACACACACACACACACACACACACGTATAGCTGTATGTATGTATACACGCACACCATGTGCCGTGTTTTGATTAGGGGAGGTTAGATAGGTTAGTTAGTAATTAGGGGTGTAGTTATTAATCTGGGTTTTAAGACAAGTTCAATAAGTTTAGTCTGAGTAGAGAAGAGTGAGTTGAGTGCGAGACGTGTTATAGTGTTGATGAGTGAGATGTGTGTGAGAGAGTTCAGTTGTGTTTATTTATTTAGTAGTTGAGGGTTTGTTGTTTTGTTGGGGACACCTCCTACTGCCTAGTCTGTTCAGTGACAGGCAATAAACCTGACCTGTTGCCTTTGGAATACCTTGCACCTCCGTCTCTGACTCCATCCGCCCTTTAAGTTACAAACCATCGGCGCTACAATGTATATGTATATAGGTATGTGTACATACGTATTTATGCTACGCAAACCACACCAAATTAGTGCTACAGATGCTCATTTATCAGCAAGTCACCCTCAGACAGCTCAATCTGCATTAGCCTTAACACTCTACTGTACAGACATATACCAAAATGCATACATCTACAGAGATTGTGGCCAGGAGGAAAGTGTTTGAAAGCAGACCTTGTTTCTTTTCAGTTCTGCAGCACCTCTTCTGCTATCTTCATTAACTATATCTTCTGCTTCATCGTCATCTTCGTCTTCCCCATCTTCTTCCTCCTCCTCATCGTCTTCATCTTCTTCCTCATCTTCTTCTTCCATAGAGACAGCATTACCATAACCATAGAGATTTAAGAGTTCCTGAATGGGCATTTCTCCCTCCTATTTAAAAAGACAACAAGTATTATGTTTACACAAACTCTAATCAGAAATTATAAAACAGCTTCCTTATAACCCCCCCCAAATGGAAATAATTACAAATCCAAGTACACATGAAACACAAATTAAAATGCGTAATGCACTGTTACCTATAATTATGCTTTATACATCTTTTTACTTCTACAATAGGAATGCCAATTCCTAAAGGGTTCAAGTGTCCCATGTCTGCTTTGTGTAACGCACCCTAGCCAGGTCCTCAATTTCATTGTTAAAGTTTGTCTCTCCCTCCAGCAGCTCCTCCTCCTCAAGTGTCCGTTCATCATCATAATCATGGACTAACATATCAGCAGAGGGATCGAAATCTACGTTGTCCGATCCGGTCGAGACTCCTAAAAATGTTCACAACAACACTTGTTGAAAAGAACACCAATGTCCATGCGACTAACATTTAGTAGGGTACTTATAAAGCTGGCAAAGTTTTAAGTGCTCGTCATATTTACCTGGACTCGAATCCCCACAGGAGGGCTTGGGGAGGAGGGAAATAAAGAAGAAAAAACACTCCCGTTAACAGCTTGCATATGATTATCAGTCAAGTAAGTTCTGACTGTTATGTTTGAATACAATAACTCGATATGCGTTTGCGTGACTCCAGTACTATCTATCGGGTGATATAACTGAAAGAAGGTACACTTATAAAAGTAATTCAATAAGCCGAGCAAGTTACCTTACCGTTTAAAAGTTGACTTATTAAAAGCAAACACAAAATGAAACGCAAATGATGGAATAGTCACAGCATGGACAACGCGCCTCTAATAATTCACAATCTTTGATTAACTTGTTTGGATGGAGGCTTTGCCGCTCACTGGCTCGCTAGCTGGCTGGCTACGTTAATTAAGTTAACTCGGCCAACATCGTTTGCTTTTTGCCTACATCTAGCTGGCTAATACGGCAACAGTCTGAATAGTAACAGCGCCAATTCAGTGTAGTAAAATGTCTAAAATATGAGGAAAAATAAAAAAGAGGTCACTCTTTTCACTACGGACAATTGTAACTTACATTTCTCGTCCCCGTGCAGCTACGCAACTAGCAGTCTATTCTAACTCCTCATAAACGTAACGTTAGCAGGCTATACAAGCTACCCTTCCAGGGATTAGCCAATAAGTTTTCAGACTGTGAAGCTAAAACAAGTTGAAATATTTCGCCCACAAAGTAATACGACTCCTCACATTTTATTAAACATTTTCATATTTGATACACATGTAACAGGAAAAAATAATATAACTTCTATTCGAGAGCATCTTTAAAAATTCTCATCTTACCTCCGCCATATTTGCGATTTTAAAGGGTCACGTTGAGGGGGTCAGTCGTATTTCCCGGATGAACATTCTCCTCCCCATCTACTTCTATGCTCCACCTACTCTTCTCTCCTACATCGTTTTGTCGCATCTTCAATTTAAATTACTTTAAGTAGGTGGCATCAAATACATCAATGCCTCACATGCATCGAATGTTATTAATCTCAATCCTCACAGTTTTAATTTTGTGACGTATACATTTAATGTATTAAATGGAGGACCTTGCTACTACTGATCGACCAGTTCTGGTTGCTTGTTATTGCTACCCCGATATGAGCTATTTCTGTCAAGATCGAAATACATAGCGTTTTTACCACCTGTTCTGAATGGATCCAAGATGTGCGGTCCAAGTTGTTATTTACGACTCTTCATATTACTTAGCGCTGCAGGAACTAAAAAGCGATTAGCAGAGGATGGTTTCGATCCATCGACCTCTGGGTTATGGGCCCAGCACGCTTCCGCTGCGCCACTCTGCTCCGGCGGAACTTGTTGGTACTATTTCAGTAAAGAACTGCCACATTTGATATTTTCTGACTACCAATTCTTGTAGAGTAGAGTAGAGTTACTTTATTGATCCCGAAGGAAATTAAGGTGCCCAGCAGCATAATACACTTGTGAAAAAGTCAAGAAAATATTGACTTCTGATCGTAACATTGCCTTGCCATATGATATATTCCTAAAACGAGGAAGTTAGGTCTAAAGTTAGCTACGATCTGTTATGCTAATTTATGTTATGAGACATCCCAGCAGAGCCTACTTCAAGGTTACACACAAGTGAGATCACTGCCATCTTATCAGATCCTACTTCAAGGTTACATCAAATTACAACGTCTCAACATCATGTTCTGATGGACGAAAAACGTACTTCCCTGACCGGGAATCGAACCCGGGCCGCGGCGGTGAGAGCGCCGAATCCTAACCACTAGACCACCAGGGATGCGTTAAATGACAAAACATATCAAAATAAAAACAACGTTTTTCGTCAACGTAACTTCGTCAAGAATGGTATAGGCCCCGTGAAAACGTGATACAATATTTATTTCCGAAATTAAAGCTACATTGTATTGTTTCCATATCTTTTAGTATGAGAATCTAATATTCCTGGTGTGTTAGCCAGGAAGTCAAAGGTTTTTAATCTCAGCCTGGTCAAAAAGCTTGCTAAATTGACAAAAATGCATCACACTCTGTGCTTACTGTAGGCATAACTGATGCCTACACCTATACAAGTACCATACCACACAGGCCAATGTTCTTTGTATATGGATAGCAACTGAATGAAGGTAACCTTACAGTCTGTAGCTAAGCCTACTTCCACTGAATGGCCGATTCAGCGAGAGAACATTACTTTCCCATAAGGTCCATAATTCTCACAAGCAGAAGAATGAGGCATGTGACTCAGTCTATTTACATTGACAATAAAATAACAGTGGTGTTTGACTGTGTTGCATCACACAGGTTATACTAGTTAGACAGTAGCCTATGTAGGTGTATGATTAATGTTAATATTAATCATGATTAATATATGATTCATATTTATTCAGTCTCTGGGCTTTATGTCTGTGTGTACAGTATGTATTTTATCTCCCTTACAAAATTTCACTTTATTTTTCAGTCGTGCCACTTGGTCATCCATCTTATTGTCTTCCTTTTCTTCACCTTCATCCTCTTCCACCTCTATTCCTTTATGCAGTCCCTGTGGTCCTTGCACCTCTTTCTCCCTCATCCTCCTTTTCTTCCTTTCTCGAAGAGCACAGGGCAGACAGTTGGCCAGGAAAAGGAGAGCAGAAAGACAGAGGAGAGAGAGCACTGCTCCTAACCCCACTTCCAGATCCCTGTCTCCTGCAGACTGCTCTTTCTCTCTTCCTATTCCTGGGGAGAAATAAACAGCACTCTCTTGATGGTTGGGGGTCAAAACTGCTCTTTCCAAGTCATTCCTGGTTATTAGACCATCACCACCATTGGCAGTAAAGTCACTGGTAATGTTTCCTATGATAACTTTGTCTCCAAAGTTGCCATAAAAGTCCTTATCAGATTCCAGCAGCATGTCAGACACATCAAACATATCAGGGTCAGAGTTACTTCCTACTGGCCAAACCTCAGAGTCCAGGTTCACTCTTATCCAACCAGAACCTTTGGCCAGTCTTCTGGTTCCTCCCCCATCTCTTACTACATTGGCCTCGACATCGTTGGACAGAGGCTCACAGGTTGAGACGAGAAGTTCTGCTTTGACTAGAGGCCCACCCCCTTCACCTTGAGCCAAGATGCGCTGCATGGGCTCAGGTGTCACAGCGACCACAGATTCGGCCAGCGAGGAGAGACGCAAGGAGTGTGGAACACTGATGAAGGCAGAAACCAGTATGGCGGTGTCATCATTGAACTGGAGCCAAATACTAACAGATGCCTCCTGAGAAGTACAATAGTACGGAAGAAAAATAGGATTAAGTGAGTCAGACAAAATGTATTTACCATATCATGGACATGGATCAAGGCAAGGCAAGGCAGTTTTATTTGTATAGCGCATTTCAATGTGCTTTACAGAAAAAATAGTAAAAGACCTTCAATAAAATCATACAAAGCGTATGCCAACAAAAGATAAAAGACTTTCAATAAAATCACAAATTTAATGAGAGATTAAGATGAAAGATAAAAGAAAAGTAAATAAATAAATTAAGCCTAGTCCAAGACTACAATTGCTTTTCCATGGAAATTTCAGTTTTGTCCGTCCACAAGTAGGCATATTCCTTGTCCGAGAAACAGGAGTCTTAACTTACCGACTGAGAGAGTCTGGTGAAAGGCATAAATTGAGATCACTATGTCCACATACCTGTCCATAGTTGTAGAGGATATTGTGGGCTGTTACAGCAGCTGTAACAACAGACTGGTGAGCAGGGTTACTACTGATGGTCAAGCCCAGGCCACCAACCAGCTGCACTGAAAGGTCACCTGCAGTCACTGTTTCAGACGTCACCACCACTTCAGCACTGCCAAGCACACCATCCCACTGGCTTGAAATCACCTAATGATTAAGAAATAGAAGCAGGAAAACATGAAAACAAATATAGAAGAACGACTCCACTGAGTATTTCACTTCTTGATTGTTGATTGCAGCATTTCCATTCACAGTATCTGGCTTGCCTCTTTTATATACTAACATGCAGTGTCGTTATTCCAGGTTCCAAGCCAACCAGATATCCTTGCTTGTTGAGCATTGCCACCCGTGGATTTCCCACACGTAGCCAGTCCCGAACAAGTTCTGTCACATCCACAAACCAGTCAGGTGATCCCAGCATGTAAGTTGGCTGACCCTTTTTGGTAGAGGAATGAGCAGTAAACTGTGCCAAGACCTGCACAGTGGACCTCTGAAAAACTGGAGTACATCTGAAAATGACAGGTACAAAACAACAATATGAATTTAGTTTCCTACCTTTTGTGATAGCAAACATGATGGGAAATTCGCAGTAATATGGATCCATGCGTATTACTATGGTGATTGCGCTTTTAACCAGCAGAGGGCAGAGTGGTACTTTGAACTTTAGTGAGCCTACCTGCCCTGGCTGAAGTAGCTCCAGCCATCAATGGCACTGAGGATGTTGTCTGAAAGGGCGATGCGTAGGGGTGCCACAGGGGCCCAGACTGACAAACAAACAGACCCACTGAGCCTGCCCAAGAAGAACTTCACCTCTACACAAGTACTGCCCACTCCTGATTCACTCCCATCCACAAAGAGGGTGGAACAGTCGCTTGATACCTGGGGGTAGAGGGTCACAGGGAGTCAGTTGCCAACAATCAGAAGATACATTTCATCATGGAATTTGATATCAATATTGGCAGTGTTGT
Organism: Tenualosa ilisha; assembly: GCA_015244755.2. NCBI lineage: Eukaryota > Metazoa > Chordata > Actinopteri > Clupeiformes > Clupeidae > Tenualosa > Tenualosa ilisha. The sequence continues at coordinate 636,196 of PYXC01000632.1, read as the reverse complement.
TGATAATCCTTTCCATAAGCCATTCTATCACCTTGATGATGTCCTCATTAGCAGATTGACATCTTACTGCAGAGGTAACATCGGTTACCTTTCCATCATACCCAACAGCCAACACAATTGCAGGTAAGGTCACAGGTTGGCTGGTCAAGATGGCTGTGTTTATGATTGTACTGCTCTGTTGAAGACAAAAGCAACGGAAAAGAATTTCAAACACATTGACTTCTCAGCAGGGCATTCCATCATATTTTAAAGTCAAAAGCATGTTACAGATGCATACCTCTGTAATGGGAGCAATGCCCACAATATCCCTGTCAGTGAATGACAGGAAACTTGTGACGGCCCCATGTGGGGATTCATTGGTATTATGATTTGGGTACTCTGTCCACCAAGCATTGGTCACTGTCATGGCCACACCAAAGCTCCTCTTTAAACCATCAATGAAGAGACAGGCAACCTCCAACAGGTCTGTTTGACTGAGGGAGCAGTCGACAGTGAGTCAAACAGTGAGACTAATGTTGAATGCCACCGTTACTATCCTCAGACTAAATATGTAGGTCTTAAAGGAGAAATCCGGTGTGATTCAATCGCTAGCCCTGTTGTGTGGGTTCACAAAGTGCTGTCTGTTGAAAATTTGATGCAATGTAGACCGAATAACAAACTGGTAGATAACATTAACTGAACGGGACATAGGAAACTCAAACTGAAAGTGAATTTCTGTGCCCCATTCAGTTGGTTTTAGCTGCCAGTTCACTATTTGGTCTATGTTGTATCAAATTTCTTGTTCTTTTTCTTACCAACAGCACTCAGTGACATCGAACAACAGAGTCATGGATTGATTCAGACCAGGTTTCTCCTTTAATGTAAATCCTCCAAAAATACTCTTTACAGTGAGAATCAGTGTAAATGTCTGAATATGACTGAAAAAAAAACAAAAGCACATCAGCACGATGCATCTCACCCATACCTCAGATTAATAGGTCGACCTCCAATTTTGTGGCAGATTATGGAGACTGTATCATGCTTAGAGCTTGTAGTTCTTTCAAAAGTCACACTCCAGAGGTCAGATGACATAGATAGCTGTTCCAGTAGGGACACCAATCCCTTCTTCACCCTCAGCCTATAGCAATACAGTTAGAAATGTCACAACAGTGCTAAACAATTACCATAGCATCAGAGCTCACCTAACTGAACTCACCTAATAGTCACAGAGTCACCCGTGAAATTGGACCTCAAGTTGATAGAGATCCTAGCTGGCTGACCAGCTCGAAAGGGCCCATGACAGTAGCGGATGGCAACATTATAATCCAGTGTCAGTTCTTCCATATCCAGCCCATCTGAACACCCTATTGTCCCCCTAGCCTTGTCATGATCTTTCTTCCTGTGTGGAACAGCCACGGCCCCCACATAATAAAGCCTCCTTTGTAGGGTCTGGGTTTCATCCTCCACACACTCCAAGGGAGGCATCTTGAAATCAAGGACAGCACCAGACGAAGAATAGTAGAGTTGGATGTGATCCGAGACAGGGCCTGGGCTATTCCGCAGTGCACTGGGCATGTTGTTGCGCCGTCGCCCACGGTTACGTTGTCTGTGCCTGTGCTGATATCTGGACCTAGGGTTCTGGCCAAGGTCGGCCTGCGAGGACTGATCCAGTTCAAACCAGTCCTTGGGTAAGTTGAGGGAAACCACGCAGAGGCCAAGTGGGGACTGTCCCAAAGACATGAGACAAGAGAGGATGATTTTCATTAAGTCATTCAGTAACAAAACTATACTACATCAATGACAAGATCTCAGCAGTGCTGTGCTGTTGTTGAAGTTATAAAGGTCTTAAAGGCAGTAAAATTCAATTCCTGTGCTATTAACCATAGCTTGGTTGTAAATAATTTTAAATTATAGATAAAGTTGATGCCACTAGCACTAATGTGACATTTGTACAACAGTAATAAGAATGTTGTAGATTAGCCTATGTGCCACGTGAGGCTGAATTAACAAAATGAATCAAGTGTATTAATATGAATCAAACTTTAAACATTACCTGGGTTACACAGGATGCTTTCTGCTCCTCTGTTTCTTTGAACGCATGCAGAGTGATGCAGGTTCCCTTGCTTACATCTCCCCTGACATGAAATAGCACTCTCACTTCAAACTTTTGTCCTTTCTCCCCTTCCTTGGCCCTAAAGACACTTTTTGTAAGGAGAGATGCTGAGAGGGGAGGGGAAAGTGGGAGGACAGGTGTGGAGACCACCTGAAAAGCAAACACACCAAACGAGAAATTCAGAGAGTGGAACAGCTGGGACAAAGAAATCCAGATGTAGGGCAGATTATGAAATGAACTGTGGTAAACATGTTACCTTTAATACAACCGAAAATAAAAATCATTTTTAAAATTCAATTTCTTTGGATTTCACATAAAATGATACAGCTTTTTTACACAGCTCAGTAGACATGATCTGTGATTTAGAAAATAGACATACATCCATAAGTGCATTATGATTTGTCTGTAACTTTGCATAGGTACCTGTGTGACAGAGTAAGGCCCAAATGAAGCCCGAACTCCTGCTTTAGAGCTGGCCCCTGGAGGCACAAGAAGCAGGGACTGGCTGTATGAGAAAGGGCTGGAATTGGAGAAGATCACCCCCAAATCAGCCTGCGAGAGGGAGAGGGCACTCCACGGAGGGGGCACGGTGATCTGTGCAGGGAGAGAGACTGCCGGAGGCAACTGGGCACCAGCTTCACAAACGTGGAGGTGAAACAGTGAAGCATAGAGTGAGTGTTGGGATTCTGAACTTTCTTGAGTGTGTGAGCATGTGGGTTAGTGTGTGTGTGTGTGTGTGTGTGAGCATGTGTGTGAGTGTCTGTGTGGGGGGGGGTATATGTGGAGGTGGGGGTGTGAAAGCAACATAATCATCACTTTTAGATTTTTTTTTCAGTGAACCCACTTACCAAGAGCAAAAGAACAACAGAAGAATGTGGCCATGATGACCCCTCTTTCAGGGGGGGAACTTGGGCATGCAGTGGCATTCATCTCTGTATCTGTGTGGTGGAATAAAAAGTCGGTCTCACACACCCTCACAAACATGAACAAGTGCAATAGAGCTGCAGGCCAACACAATTTGCACCTTAATGTTTGCACAAAATGTGCAGTTGCAATGTTGGTCATTTCCTGTGCTGTCTGGCTGTGCAGTGCAGCTTAAAAAAATTTGATCTGTAAATTTAAATAAGAAAAAGTGTAACACCTAATGCGTGCGACAATGCAAAAATAATAATAAAAAAAATCTAGTCTATGAAAAATAAATTTCTCTACATTTATATTTACATTATTCAAAGACGCAGCAGATTCGCTTACCTTATATGGAGATAACCTCTTTACTCTGGTTGGCGGAATGCTTTAGTAGCCTGAGAGATATTCACTGTCATTGTGCTCTCCAAAACTATTCCTCTGACATGAAACTGGCATCTAGCTGAGACAAACAAAAATCTTGTCCTTTTTTCCTGTCACAACTGGTCAAATTTACTTCTTGATGAGGTTAATGTTGTGAGGCCCAAGTATTGCCATGACCGATACTCCTTTTCCTTTCCCTTTTAAATATATTGTTCCCTTAAACTGTGTAGTGGAGGATTTGTCAGTATTGCTGTTTGCTTGCTCCTGCTCACTCTTGTGTGTCTGTCTTTTTTTTTTTCTCTCCACCCCCACCCCCCCCATCCCATCTCTTTTCCTTTTGCTCTGTGCTAGATTCACACAATACGGATTTATTCATTTAAACAGTAAATAATCCCTATTCTTCTCTGGCCCTCCCCCTGTTTTTTCCATCTTTCTTTATGCTCTCCTTCTCTCTCTCTCTCTCTCTCTCGATCTTGATAAACTTACATTAAAAGAAAAAAAGACTGAATTACTCCCTGCCTGAATAATCACCCTCTCAGAAGTCACTACTAATATCCTTCACGGTTACTTCTTTTTCTTTTTTTTTCAGTTTTATGTGTTCACGGCTTCACTCCACATAGACTTTTCAAACAAATATTTAATTTAGTCCAATTTCATTTAATTTCATTTCCAATTTTATTTAGTCCAAGAGAATCACTGGGAACATTTTGAGTTGAAATTGGAACATACTTAAAGAAACAATGCCAGTAAATTATTCTGAGATCATAGTATTTCTCAGCTCATCCTTCACTCCACACTAATCTCTCATTCTGTGGCTCTTTCCCCTGTGTTCCTTGATAGTGTGGCTTTTAACCCTTAACAGCTTAAGGGAATCACCTCTAAGCATCCTGTATTAAATGTATCTTTATCCATCTCCCATCTTCTCTCATTATCCTCTGATTAAAGGATATCTGTAAATGACCCCACTAAACCCCTCTCTCTCCTCCCTTTTTCTACCCCAAGGCAGAAGGCCCATTCACTGCACTTGCTTCCATTTTGGAGTCAGCGCTACCAGGCATGTTTTGAGGGCAAATGCCAAATTGGGAGGGGAGGTGAAAGTGAAATGATGGGCTACTCATGAGTAAGGGGCAATAGGAAAGAGAGCACTCCTTTAAAACCTCTCAGTATCATCTGGCTCTCTGCGACACACTTCTGTGCACTGATACCCATAATAGGGCAACAGAAGGAGCTTAGGACCAATGTCCTCACCACAGGAGGCTTAGCGTAAACCTATAGCATTAAATTTCACAAAGCAGTACCGACACTCATATTACAATAATTCTCTCTCTCCTCTCTCCCTCCCAACTGACTGTCTTGTTTTATTGTGAGACAAAAATCCAATAGGGCCTAAACCTTTTTTTCGTATTTTCACCTGCTCATTCTTTCATATCACTTCTCTTTCCCTGACATTGTCAGGCTGCATAGTTGTACATTGCACGGTCATACTAATTCTTCCTCGAGTTAAAAAGCAACCATACGTGCATCAAGTGCACAAAGAGATTTCAGAGTGCACCATGAAAATATCCTGTGATTTTGTTTCTGGCTTGACTTTTTACGTGCCGACTTAGTGCCTTTGATGTGTGATAGTTGAATGTGGGTGGTATTAATTTATCTTCATCCTTTTGCTTTGCTCTCACTCACTCACTCACTCTTTTTGCCCCTCTCTCCCTCACCATTAATCTGGACATGTAATCTGTTGTCATCTGTCATTGTTCCATGATGGAACCTTATTCAAACCAGAGCTCTAATCCCTCACCGTGGCCTGCCAGAGAGGCTGACACACTGTTCACCCTCACTCACCAACATGGTAGATGTTCAGCAGCACTACAGTGCACCACACTGCACATATGCTACGCAGAAACAGCACGTGCTCAAACACACACTTTTGTGTCATCTCGTGTCACCTCACACAAACACCAAACTTATATGAGAATTAAAAGAATATAAACAGAAGAAGGTTTGCTGTCTTTTTTTTCTTTTGATATATGACCTGCATTCTGATGTTTGCAGTCAGACACACACACATACACGTTTACACATGTGTGCCGACACATGCACACACACACTCAACAGCAGAAACTGGCCACTGGCCATTTTTGGATGAAGCTACCATCTCTTCCATCTCTATTTCAATTTCTGTCTTCCCTCAACAAATATACTCATTGCGTCTACAGACTGACAGGGAGACAAAGCACAAATGCAAATCTGACTACCCCCACCCCCCCTCTTTCTCTCTCTCTCTCTCTGTCTCACACACACCAAAGAATATTGGCTGGATGCTATTATGTCTCTAAAAAAATTAAGCCATAAAATGATAGAGGAAGGCACAGTTGTGCACTCAAAATAAATCTCAATTAAAAAAAGAAAAAAAATGCACTAATAAAATTTCCCAATCCACTCTGTGCAACAGTCTAAACCAGCATGAGAAATGCTCTGAAAACAATACTAGTGCACCAAACAAAGGGGTGGGAAGAGAATGCAAAATCAAAATGAGGTTAGTCGGGGGGGAGGCACAATGAAATAAATTTAGAGCAAGAAACGTGTGTGAATGACAGAAATAACACAAACAGGAAGACAAGAGAAAACACAGCAGGAAACCACACATCTGCAAAAGTCTGCATTCCTACAGCCTCCACGCCAAAGCCTCTCCCAGTTATAGCTGCTCAGCTTGGAAGTTTGTGATTCAATCAGTTACTTTCACACAATTTTTGTTGTCCCCATAATGGCTTTATTTTACAAAATGCAATTCAAAGAAACATATGTACATGGTTAAGCCAAGAAGCACACAATAAACAAAGGTAAAAGAAACAAAAACAATCAGAAATTGAAAATAAAAATAAGGCCAAGCATCACACATAAATAACACTTTGGTGACTAAATAACACTTTGAAAATAAATGTGTCGTTTAATTGTATGAATAATCGCTGTTCCGATTAGATGAAGGCTCTCTGCTTGAAGCCACTGTGAGCTTTTCTAAGGCTGCTGGTTAAAAAAGCAGAATAAAATTATATCAGCAGCAAGTCAAATATATGTGTGAAAGTGAGGGAAAAATAGATAAAAACACCCACCTGGATAGGAGTGTCGCTTGGACGTATTATTGTTGGGCTGCAGGCCGGCCTGTTGCTCTCTGTGATAGTACACTGTCAGCATGATACACATATGGTCAGTAGTTGTTTCTTTTATTTAAAATTAATGTTTTATTGTGTGTGTGTTTGTGTGTGTCCATGTATTTGGATGTGCACTTTGGCAACCCACCACTTTGACTTTGCGTAGGACCAATCCATCTTGTCTGACGTTTCTGAGACACTGCAACACACATGTCGTCACACACATTCACTGAAGGAATTTGTAACGTGTGGGCATGCCAACAGTAACACAATATTTTTCAGTAGACTCACGTCTTTTGCAGATGGCAGCATATGTTGGTTTCCCGAAGCGGAGTAGAAGAACACCCAGCACCAAGACAAGAAGCAGGCCTGTGATGGCTTTATATGCAACTAGCTCCCTATTGTCTCCTGATGGTTAAAAGAAATAATTATATAATTAGTGAAGACATTAATTATGTTGATCATGTCGAAGTACATTTGATGCCTTCATGGGGCCTAGGATGGAGGTACAGCTCTCATACCTTCTTTGTTGGTCTTTTGTCCTGTCACAATAGAACAATAAGACAGTTTAGTACACATGTAAGGTACCCTCATTTACTTCACATATAAAACAAAGATGAAACAACATTACATACCTTTACACAGAAGTAGGAGTGCACTGCAATTTTGTCTTGTCACTGAACCATTATTATGAACAAAATGACCGTTCCTCTGAGTCTCAGAGTCTGCCCAAGCCTTAAAGCGTCCACATGTTGTCTTTGAACAGAGGTCAGTAAGATTGCGCATGAGATGGCTGTTGTTGCAGACATGTTCGTCTTTACCTCCAAGCGGGTAGAGATGGACTTCCCCCTTGCATGGATCCTTGGGTGACCATACCACTCTCACAAAGGCCAGTTCATGTGATGGTAATGCTTTTTTTGGCAATGATGTTGTTGATGGTTTTGTGATGGGATCGGTGATGGGTGTTCCAGTGGACACAACTGGAGTTGCATTTTGATATGAAGCGTATGCAGAAGACCCTGTAACAGATAAAAATAAGTGTAATTAAATAGTTAAACAAAGGCAAAGTTCTGAAAATGTACGCACTCTGACTGAGTGATGACAGGGTGCAACCATTATTTTTTTCCATTTATCTGTGAATTATTTTGTCCATGAAGGTATGGATTTTTTGATACAATGTCAGAAAAAGGTGAAAAAAGATACTCAAATGTCTTATATTGTCTACAAGTCAAAGATACTTAGTTTACTAATGTATAATACCGACAATATTTAAGTTGAAGAATTTGTCTTCAAGACAAACGTACCCTGAATGAGTTTTAAATCAATGACTGACAATTACATATTGATACCTAATTAATTAATTTATTAAGTAATGTGGCCTACATCAAATCAATAGTTGGTTTATAGTCCAAACACATCATAAAACACAAAACCGTCTGCCAATTGGTGAGCGAGCACATATGATGTAGGTTAAATCAACCTAACAATGTTTATCAAGAAACACATTATATGGGCTACATTGTTCATCATCAGCAAGCATATAAATATAGTACAAGTGATCGAAATTTTGTATGAAAAGACATTTTTTTTAAATTTGTATACGTGATAGATTCTGTAATTTTATTTTGTAGATAGATAGATAAATAAATACTTTTATTATCCCACAGGAAATTCTGGTATCCTTCAGCTTCCACAATATGGCATACACATGACATAAACACATTATAAAAATACAGAAAAAATCCTATTATATGTGCTATTTAGGGTACTAAGTTGTTTAGTAATGTAGTAGTATAGAATGTGCTGGAGGATGCTATGGTAACCCTAGTGCAAAAGTGAGTGCAGATTCTGTTCCAAGTGGAGTATAAGTAGGCTACATATTGTAAAACAATATCAAAGCAATATAAAAAAAAAACAATATACGCAGTTAAAAGAGCAGTGCAAAAGGCTAATATAGTCAGTAAGGGTCACTTGTTATTTGTGTCTTTTCTGATAGTTAATTGTAGGCCTCTCATTTCATTTCATTTCATTAACAAGTACACTTACAAGTGACACACACACTCTCTTTTTTGAACGTCTAACACGGATAAAACAATACTGCAGTTAAAATTTATATCTGGTGTCCCACAGAATAATTTACAATGATGCTGTGCCAATATATAAATATTTTTAGTCACGCAGAGCTATATGTGAGACCTGTCACAATGGGTTGGGTTTAAAAAGTCACGGCAGATTAGGACCCCGATAATGAGGATAACCACAGATTACCCCCCAACTGGGATGGTCTGTCAAGTCCTGGATTAAAATATCCTCTGTAATCTTTGGGATTTAATGCAACAAATTAAGTGAATCCTCTGTCTGCAGGATACATCAGAATTTTGACATTTATGGCATGCATACATTTTTTAAACATACCCAACACGCAAATCAGCTGTAATAAAATTTCAGTGCTATCTAAGTCCAGACATGTCTTGTGGACAAAGTGAACAAACATAAATATTTATAAACTAAAAACTTAAATAAAACTTAAATATTCCTTTCCTCGTCTAGGCGATGAACTAGTATACTGTATTGTGAAATGAACATCTTTGCACACTTCAGTCACAAAGTGAGACATGCTTCCTCCATACTTTTTTTCTTTTACATTTCCCCTTTAAAGTGTATATTCTAAACAGGTTTATTGCATGTGATTTCACTCTAAAAAGTGTTTGGTGTTGTAAGAGCGTAGAGGCTCACCTGTGTTACCGAGAAGGGCCAGAAAAAGCACCACCAGTGGCTTTGAGCGCTCCATTTTACACTGAATGGATGGAAGACCAAGCCTTCAGCTCAACTTGTTTACATCACATTTACACAAATAATCCCCAAAAAACACTACACTCATAAGTAGCTGACCAACAAAATATATAAAATACACTAACTGGCAGCACTGCATGACATTGACAATTTCATTACAAGAAAAAGAAACTTGATATAAATAGGTGATATTCTTTAGTTTCCAGGTTTGTCTTTATATTGTGATAATGACTTCACACACTTATTCTTTACTACAGTGTAATCATTAAACCATTTCTGAACAAAAACAAGACTTACCTCAAGCAGTGCCATGACAGGAAGTTCACTGAATGAGAGACAAACAGAAATGAAAGGAAATGTGCAGAGGTGTACACTTGTCTTCTTTCTCTTTTCCCCCTCTCGCTCAGGCCTCTCTCACATTCTCCCCAATGAATCACTCTGTCTCAGTGCTGTGACTTGATGTCTTCTGCAAATTGCAGAACTTCCTTACATCAAAGTCAGGAAGAAATAGGCAGATCAAGAAAAAAAATGAGTAGGCTGAAATTTATAAGTGTTAAAGAAACAGCAGGGAAGGTGTTTTTTTTAAATAGTTAAAAGTATTAATTCATCAACGGGATAGCCAACTTCTGGCGATGTCCTAATGAGATCATTTCACAAAAACTTTATTATATACATGTAGCTAAGTATAAATATTTCATTGTAATATTAAAAAGTGACCCCCATCATATTGGCCTACACTGAATGTAAACAGATATGCGCTAAGTAAGTATTGGTAGGCTACGTGGTATTAAAATTATATCTTTCTCTCTGTCACACCTCTGAACTTGTCACCTTAACCTCTGATTCAAGTCTACAAAAGTGTTACAACAATGTGACATAAACAGTAGTTCAACTTCTTTCAGGCCTAGTCCCGCGCCCATGATCATGCATCACTTCCCACCAAAGGGATCGAAAATTCAGGGCCGTGTGTGTTTAGTTTCACCCTGCCATTACTCATTTCTTCCTCTCGATCTACGCTCCTGTCTCTGCCGCGCTGTACCCCAGCTTTGTCATCTTTCGTCTCTGGTTTACCAGAGCCGTAGACCAGGTGTAAAAAATCCCCCGATGTGTGCTTCGCCACCTTTACATATCTACAATCAGTCATAAACACTAAATGAAAAATTGTGAATCCCATACATGTAACCAGAACTAAGCTTACAATGTAATGTGAGGTGGGACACTTGTCACTGTGACTCACTTGTCTTTGCCAACCTCTGCCTTTGGCAGTCCTAACACCAGTGACATGGAACAGTCACAAATGACTTGTTGACCTGTCGTTCACAATGAGATGCAAATCAAATTTCAATTAGTCATATTTATTACTTCCTGTCGTAGTGATGAGTTGGTTGTCTGCCTACAACCAACGACGGCACATGACACGTACTGTTTGGGGGCGAGATGGAGAGACTCAAAGCAACTTCAAAACACATAAACAAGGCAGGAGGAGGAGTAGGCCTACAAATGGTTTTATATGTATGTGTAAACATCAAAAAATCCCTTAGGTGTGAGACACAAAACCCATCTTGATTAGTAGAGCCTTTATAGTGCGAGCGTCGAGGGTGTGGTGGCGTGCCGAGACGATCTAGGGTATGTGCGTGTGCATGTGTTAAAGTGCGGATGTGGGGTCGGATGACTAGGAGAACACGATAAACTTGTCAGAGGCGCATTTCTCATAAATCAACTTCAGTGTTTTATTATTCACACTCAAAAAAAGAACACTTTGAAACAGGCTACAGTCATCACCACCAAACCAATATATTCTTCTGTTTTCCATTTTTTTATGATTACTTCTCGTTATTTTATCCCTAATGAGGCACATTTTTGTGCTTCTACGACAACAACCCTGTCCCCCTCCCCACCCTCAATCAGGCCACGGGCCTCGGTGCAGCTCCTTCCAGCTGGTGCCCAGATGTCTGGGCTTGGCTCCACCTGAGTCTTAATTACTGAGTCTGTTGGTTCATTAAAGCCAGCGGCAAGGTGAGCTTGATTGAGTTGCCCACCAGTCCCGTCTTGATTTTTTTGTGTCATTTTCTTGTTTTTTTTTTTCATTGTTTGTTTGTCGTTTTAGTCAAGGATTGCTTCTAAGTACAAAAATAAAAAGAACCAGACACCTGCTCTGGGTCTGGGGACCGAGTGGACTGGTGCGGGGAGCTTCAGCATGGAGCTGGGTTGGGCTGAGGCGTGCTGGCTTGGCGGGCCGCTGGAGCACTAGCCTGAGCTCAGTGGCCTTTGTGATTGGCCAACCGGCCTGCTTGCCCACCTATCTGTCTGTCTGTCTGTGATGGCGGTGAATGAGTTGGTGCTCTGCCATCAGGGGGGCCTTGGCGCAGAGGCTACGGAGTACCCTCTCAGAGTGATGCATAGTGCCCTGTCCACCCTTCGGAATTCACACCTCACCACGGTGCTTTATACGCTTTGTTTTGGTTCAGATCCCCCACCAACCCAACCATTTAACCAGTCATTGCTGCTTGTAACCCATATTCAAACGATCAGATTCATGCCAAAACAACACAACACCAGTTGATAATGCCTGTATCAACTGGGGTCTGATTTTTCTCTGCTTTTCAAATGAAACAAAAATGTGTCAGCTCTGCTGCTTTGAACCATTTACAGTAAAACACATCTGCATAGAGGAGAACTGGGGAGGTGCATTAGCCGACACACGTGGGGTGGGGTGTGGGTGGGGTATAGGGGTGCTCACGGGTGCCGGTTGCATAATCAGAGGGGTGCTGCGTAGCCTCTTCCCACAACATTTTCGCGCCCATCTTTGGGGCCCCAGCCATCTTTCCCTTCAATGTGCTTTCGGTGCTAAATAAGCAGGATAAGATATGTCTATACTTCCCTTGTTTAATGATTCCTGTTAGTAGTATTTTCATTTATCATACAAATCACATATATTCTCAAATGGTAGTGAACTTACAGAAATAAACTATGTCATCTCACCATTGTCAAGCATTGATTTATGTCGTCAAGCAGTATATGGGGGAGGCGAGAGGAGGAGGTTTATCAAAGGGAAAGATGAAGGAAGAACTGGGAAGGAAGGAACAGTAGAAAGTAAACCAGGAGGAGTAGAAAGGAGAGAAAGTTGTGACTATGGGCAACCATGGCATTAAAGACAGACAGTCTGTAGTGTCCCCCCACCGCTGTGATGGCAGGCCATTGAGGGGTACATATGGCATGATCTGATCTGGCTGTCACTGAAAGGATATCAGGTGCCAGATGAGAGCATGGCGCTGTAGGTCTGCCACCTGCTGCACAAAACTGCTGGATAGACTGATGAGTGGAGGGGTGAGTTTTCACAGCCGGTCGTGTCATTAATGCTGAACTCACTACCAGTGTAGTGTCATGAATTCCCAACGCTCACATTTCAATGCAGTTACACTGATTTAAAAAAAAAAAACAAAAAAAAAAAACAAAGAAATAAAGAAAAAAGTCAGAGCAGTTCAACACTTTCTGACAGGGCACAAAGAAACGTTTCAAGTTTGAACACAAACCAATGCTTTCGAGCTGCATCGTCTGACAAAAGTCCGACTTGATGATGTGTGTGTGACATAAAGAGTGCTTTGGAGCTTCCTGGAGGATGAGGACTGTCTATCACCTGGCTCCATTCCTTCGAACCCTCGAACCATTTGGGGCCTCCGTTTGAGTGTGAGGGAAAAGGGGAGAACAAAACAAGGGGAGGATAAATGAGGGCTTTGGGCACGCTCAAGTCTCACACAGGAAGAGGAAGAAACGCAGGTAGGGCAAACCACAAATCTGACGGCAGGAGCGGAGGAAACGTGACAAGAGGGGGCGAGGAGGCAGGTGAAAGGAGGACAAAGACAAAAAGTAGAGAAATAGAGAAAGATGGCGGGACAGAGCCTAGGTGACAGAGAAGAGCGATTATAACCAAGATAGACAGAGAAAGAGAGGCATTGATGAAAGACACAGCATCACAGGCTGAGGGGTGACTTAAAGAGAGGGTAGGGCAAAGGAGAAGGTGAGAGCGACGGAGAGACTCAGGAGTAGGACTGTGGCACCCTAAAACCAGACTGGTAAACAGGCCTGCCCGTATTTGGCTGGGAGGGGGGCAAGCTGGGCCCGGTTGGGTAGCTGTATCCTGCCGGATAGGGATAACCAGAAGGGTAGGGGGCCGTGCTGGGGCCAAACTGGCCAAAAGGAGGCCCAGGGAGACCAGAGAAAGCTGGCTGGGTGGGGTAAGGGCAGGGCCCAGGGCCAAAGCTTGGCCGGGAGGCAGCGTACCCTGCTGCGGGGGTAAAGGAGGACCCTGGGCTGGGATAGGGTGGAAACTGAGCTGGGGGATTGGCAGGGCCTGCTGCAGAGGCGCTTGGGGGCTGAGAGGGGGGAGACACGGGGAAGGGGCTGTAGGGCAGGGCAGAGCCGGAGGGATTTTGCGGGGAGTTTGAGAAGCTGCCGCTGGACTTGGATACGCTCTGTGGCTGCGGGTGCGTCTGGCTGGGTTGCCAGGGCGAAGACGTCCCTGCTGGATCCTGGTTGGTGCAGGACTGTGTTGGCATGGCAGAGCCGTTGTCACCTGCTGCTTGGCTCTTTTGGCGTAAAACCTCCTGTAGCTTCTCTATCCGTACTCGTCTTTTATGAGCAAGGGAGCGGAGGGAGAGGAAGCGATCCAAGAAAGAGTCCAGGGACAAAGAACCTTCCAGAAACTCTTCTGCTAGTGTCTGAAAGACATTAATAGAAAAAAAAAATGCCATGGCAATACGGACAAATCAGAAAATAACTAAGATATTATTATACCAAACAAAACAAATACACACTTATATATCTCTTATATATATATATATATATATATGTTATAAATATATAAATATATATATATATATATATATATATAGAGAGAGAGAGAGAGAGAGAGAGAGAGAGAGAGCGAGAGAGAGAGAGAGAGAGAGATTGATTATATATATCTGGGGACATATAATCAATTCCATGTTATGGATGTGACAGAACATGAGCAAATATAGAACTATTTAAATATTTTGTGCAGTACTTTCATGCCAGTTCTGCAAAAATAGCAAATGTCATGTAATTATTCACATCATACAAATACCATGACATTTTGCTCACAGAACTGCTCACAGAAAGAGAGAGAGAGAGAGGAGAGGATTTCATTTCCATGGCATTTCTATGTGGTTCAATTTGATAAAGGCTCACACTCACCTCAGACTCTGCCTCTGTGCTAGCGCCCTCTGCCTCAAGACGGGAGAACAACACCTCAGGTGACACCTGCCCCATCACATTGTCTGTGAGAAGAAAAATGGTCAGAATCCAGACCAAGGCAGCAATGATTTAAAAAAAAACAACAAAACAATGCAATGCAAAAAGCAATGCAAACTGAATGTGAAGAATGTGGCGTATGCGTGGCAAGTTCTCACACCATAGCAAAAGGAATTAATCAAGATATGCAGTCACTAGAAAAACGGGATTATCTGACTTCGCTCTTGTTAAAGTATGACCCACTGCATTTTTTAAACATTTCACAATGGAATGCCACTGTGTATTGTGAATGGCTAGGGTGAGCAGGAAGGGGTGACAGGCAGAAGAATAACAGGCAGGGTTCTCCACTTCAACTGTTACACTGCACCGACATGTATCGTAAGGCCAGAGGTTCTCAAACTTTATTGGGTCAAGGACCGAATAGTGAATTGTCAGCTTACACTAGCCAAATGGGGCACAGCAACTCACTCTGTTTTATTTTCCTATCCCCTATTCAGCAAACTGCCGGTTTGCTATTAGGTCTCTGTTGTATCAACATGTATCACATGTTCTATGTTTTGGTTCTTTTTCCTACAGACAGCACTCAGTAATCTCGACCAACAAGGCTATTAATTGATTCACACTGGATTTCTCCTTTAAGGCAGGCATTTTCACACTGTCTTTGTTTCACAACCATTTTCCCAGCATTTTCCTAGACCTCTTCTGCCTCTTACAGGGATTATCCAGAGAGAATCAACCCATAGCCCTGTTGATCTGAGTGCTGTCAGTAGACAGAATTTGGTCCAACACAGACCAAATAGAGACGGCAGCCAACCCTAACCGATGAGGGCAAGAACGTTTGTTTTCTTATGACCACATATGTTAGCGTTACCTCCCTGCTTGCAAATTCAGTCTACGTTGTACGAAATTCTGTTATTCTTATATCTACCGACAGCACTCAGCAACCTCAAAGAACAGGGATATGGGCTGATTGCTTTTAACACCTGCTTACCTCTGAGAGTACACCGCTGCTTATATCTGTCTCGCACTTCCTCGAGCTCTGAGTACCGTTCCACCAGGCGTTCCCTCTCTCGCTCTAACTTCGGCTTCATGTCCAGGTTTCTCTCAGCCAAGCTGCGATTGGAGGCCAGGGCCATCTCCCGCTCAAGCTGAATGTTCTGAATCTGTAGAAAAGTACAGGAATGTGCATCAGACCTGAGATACAATTTACATGGATTGTAGACCATCTACAGATGCTACATTTATAAACAATGTCATGTTAATACTGCTAACAACAATTTATGCTTAAGGTTAGGGGTTGGGGTGTGATAAAATTTAGCAATTTGACTGACATGAATGAATGAATGTCAACAAACCAGGTGTTTAGTGTACATAAGAAGAGTAGAAATGTGTAATTGAGATCTAACTTATCTGGCAAGGTCTCCAGATTAGTTCAATGTGAATTTCAAAGCAACAACATAACTTTAATGTTAGACTGTTACGTGACTTTCAGTTACCCCATCATCCTGTGTTGAAAATGGCATTTGCCTATGTAGCTTTACAGAGTGCCTTTGATTATCAGGGAAAACATGATATGACCCAGCGTGACCATAAAATATGTCCTTGTATGGAAACCCCAGGACACATGTTATGTAAATTGTAAACTATATGATAGCTACATGTGGTTACATGCTGCAGGGATCAAGTATCTGTGTAGAGACATGCTGCAACAGAACAAACAGCTGAGTTATCTCAGCTTAGGCCTACCTCTAGTAAGGAAAGCAGCATACACAACTAATCATACACTACCAAAAAATAACCATGCATCATTGAAAATAGTTTGGAATCACAATGCAATTCTTTTTTATCTAAATGTATAGAGGAACTGTACTGTAGGTGAATGTCAATTATGTACTTAATGATTACAGCTCAAAATGGTTCATTTTGAATATAAATGTCAAAACAGGCATAAAGAATCCATATCTGCCACCTTCTCTCCTGTGATACAATGTCACCCTATGTTGATATCCCAAATAATTGTTTTGCAGCTATAAAATGTATTATTTGAGTTGTTTTGGCCTTCTTTGGGTTACTTGGGTATCTGGAGCATGAGAACTCATTATTTGGGTTACATTTTTAAAGTAAATGGATTTAAAATAACAATTTATAACAATAAAATACTTAAATGGGAAAAACAGACACAGTTCCAAGCAGATTAGTGAAAAGGTACAAAGACCAATTATTTCTAAGTTGTGTCACAGACAATAAGCTTGGTCAAGTACCGAGCAAATAAGGCTAAACGCTGGTCATAATCCCATTTTACCATGCCATACTGTGGATACCACTTGAACAGAGCCAGTTTTAGCCAATTCTTTCAAGTCAGAAAAGTAAAGACTTGGCACAGATTATGCAAAACATGGCGACGAACCAGTCAAGCTGTGATGTAAATGATGTTTGTCTCTCAGTTCTAACATGTAAATGGAGGAATCACAATTTAGCTCAAGTACATGTTAGATGAACATAAACGTCTGAATAAGATGGTCACCAATAGTTACCACAGATATCCATACTCTGTGTATTCTCAGCTCAATATTTAAATGTAGTCCCTTTGTTAGCAGCTTTACATCTGACATGGAAAAAATGTCCACACCAGAATGTCCACACCAAAATTTTCCTGTTTGACAAGTTGCTGCGCAGGCAGGATTGTTTCTACCACCGTCACACTACTCTTATACTAATAATAGATTTTTGACGCTGCGAGAATAGAATTATGGCACCTCTTTCTCTTGTGTTTAGGTTTGAAGGGGAGTGGGTGGGATCAAAGTGGGGGGGGGGGGTTTGATGGGGAGTTGAGAGAGACACAAATTGCGTCAGTTGTATCCTTTGTCCTAATTGGCCCAATTTGTGGCGGAGATTTCTAAAACAGAAATTTGCATGAAACAGAGTGGTTCAGAATTTCTAGCACTTTTCGTATGTTCTTGTGAATGTGGATAGACTGCCTTTTTTCAACAAGGACAAGGTAAAACCTGTTTTAATCCTATGCCCTCATTAAATGGGTAGGTACAAGAAAAGCACATTTTTCAAAGTTCTCTCAAATGTTGAACCTTTTGGAGCATTCTGACCAAAGGCAAGACCATGACACTGGTTCAGAAATGGAACTGAAAAATAATTGATTTTCTCAGTGAACCAGAGTAGGCCTGCCATCATTCTACCATTCAGAGAGGAGCAGGCTAAAAGCATGAGTTTTCTCGCTCTCTCACCAGTTTCCATGAGTAAACAAAACTGGTTAACTGGCATTGCACTACAGTGCTGACAGCATACATGAGGGGTGGCTGAACTTTTCTGTTTGTGGGCCACATACTTAAAAATCTAAGATGACAAGGTCAAATGCAAAATGCAGAGCACCAGTTTTTAACCAATCTCAAGTAACTGTGCTTTAAATCAGAAAATCCACAGGCCGTGTAATGCTACACTGTTCAATGATACTATTGACAAACATGTCACACCTGTACTGAAATAGTGACGTGCAATGAATATAATATTAATGTAACAACGGGCCACATTTAATTATTTTAGTTCACTGTGGACTGCATGAAAGAGAGCAGAGGGCCGCAACTGGCCCCCGGGCTGTAGTTTGGCCACCCTTGGCATACATAAACAAGAAATAAAATATCTGTGGTCTCCATTCTGTGTCTAAAAAATAAAATAACTCACCTCATCTGATTCCAGTGCCATCGACTCCACCCGTTCCGAGTTGTCCAGCAAATCCTGCAACTCGGATTGGCTGAGGTCCTGAAGTTTATCCATTGATTTGCCAGAAGAACTGTGAAGAAAAGGGGAGTGTGAGCGAGGTTAACATCCTAATAGAACGCAAAATCAGATCGGAATTAGGTGAACCAGTGAAGTGAACATACTGGACTTGGACAACAACCGGTCCCTGTGCATCCACAGATTTAAACTGCTAAATTGATATACTGGGTGAAAGGACACAGGATAATATTTGGGGCCAAGGATTACGTAAAAAGCAAGTTTGATTACCCTACTGGTATTAATAAACCACTGCTTGGTAACGTTAACGTTTTCACTGTTAACTCGCCATGGTGTATCGACACCCGTAACGCTAAATTCAAGTGGTAGTATACCTTTTAAGATCGACACTGCAGCATAGAATGACATACAACACTCTGTTTCATGAAAATTATAACGTAACGTTAAGGTTACTTACTTGCTAGCAAACCAAATAAATTGTGGCATGGAACACAGTGACGGGCATCCAACTTAATTGGAGGTGGATGACGTAAAATAAACACGGAAGCACTGACCTCAATTTCAAAACAAAGATACACAACACTGTCGATAATGCAACAAATGTCTGCAGTGAGTTAAAAATGATCAGCGGTTGACAACTAATCCAGTCTAATATATCTAAATTTTGACGGGACCTACCTAGCTAGCAAGCTAATAACAGTCAGTAAGCTAACTAGCAAGCTTACTGGCTAAACCGAAAACGATATGCTTACAACGAAAGGCACTTGCTTGCGTGAGCGTTAGCTAACTTGAGAAAAGCCCACCGCTCGAGCTCAGTATTCGGCAAGGGTCAACATCGGTCTGTCATCCAATATAATTCGGAAAGAAGAACGAAGTTATATCCACATGGAAAACGATACGAAAAATGTTGTTATGACTGAGAGGTTTCCTTTTCATCAGGGAAAGTTTCACTTCGGACTGACATAAACCAGCGCCATTTTTGGTCTCAACCATTAGACAATAACGAGGGGGGGGCTTTAGCAATGTGTATTACATTTCCCCTTATGCAATAGAAAATGCATATTTCATATAATGTTTCCAATCTACTGAAAAATATATTTTGTTTTTAACTGTATCATGACACATGTAGCTCTTTATATGCAAGTTAATCACAATCCGTAATAACGTGACCGGTTGTGTAGTGAATGGAGTATTCGTGTTATCAGCTGACTCCAAGGGAAACCCCGACGTGACGGGAATATTCCATTTTAGAGGTGCCAGCAGGGAGGCATTGCAACTGGTGACAAATTATTGGCCTATGGAGGATCGTGTTCTGTAGCGTAGATGCCAGCCTATACGACCAACAGTTAACGTGCAAAATGATTCGCCATGAGTTTGGCCTCTATGATCACGACTTATATTAGAAAGAAAAAGGCTTTCCCACTCCAAAGGCTGGTTCACACATTTACTTTTATTTGTCAAAACCCAAAAAGTCAAAGTCAGCTTTATTGTCAATTCTTAACATTTCACATTCAATTCTTAACGAGGAATCGAAATTACGTATTTTACTATCCCATGCTTAAACAAAGACAGACACTGAACATTGAACGTTTAAGACAATTGAATTAGACATTAACCGTTTCACAAAGATTAAAGTGCCAGACAAGACAAAATGGGGTAGTGTAAGGTATTGGTGTTCTTACCTATCCTAAGTGTGGCAAATAACATATTTATAGTAAGCAACATTTTCCCCTAACCACTACAGTGGTTGATAACATACTTAAGATGAAAGTGTGTGTGTGTGTGAGTGAGAGAGATAGAGAAAAGAGAGATTTTCAGTCATAGTAAATTTTCACTCTATTTTTAGCCCCTTAATGGCTGAGTATGACAGAAGTGAGTAAAGGATCACAGCTGCAATATCGTACACCAAGAGTGAGCCAACAATTCCGTGGAAAAATTCGTGAAGCTAGGAAAAAAGATGAGAGAAATTTAGATAGCAATAAAAATATCACATTCAAACACATGTTTTACAGGAAAAATATGGCTACAGTACATTTTGATTAGGTAACTATTATGCCACATTAAAGTGAGTCAAGAAAAAAATGTATTTTCAATGATATACTGTTACAATATTAAATGCAGTGCATTAACTTGTAAATATACTGGCGAGGATGAAAGAAACACAATGCAACACTACATTTCTCTAATATTAGAGCTATTCTTTTATCAATTAGTTTTGGTACCATCCCCATAATTTGTTTGGATGGCATAGTCATATGAAGTGTTTTTCCCACCAGCCATCAAGAACATGCTGGTTGGAGGGAGTGGAGGGTTGGAAAACACCACAAAAGAAAAGAAAATTTGCATGATATTGCACCTGTACTGCCATTGAACACTAATTTGCATCTTCTAGCAGTGCCCAATAAGACAGTGTCTCAGGTAGCTAGTCTTAGCTTTACACCAAAAACTCTATTGTTACTCTATATTGTTGCTTGAAAAAAAATGGTTGCATCAACCAAAAGTAACAACAGTTTCCCATACATAACATTGTCCATAATGACATTACATGACTGTACCCAGGTCTTTTCATTTTAAAAGCACTTACTCTAGGGACTTCAACTGCACATATGATGTAGCGGTCTGTCCATATGTCTTCGTTATTTATTATTTGTTCTTCAGTTGAACAGTCAAAATGAGGTAGTTCAGTGCAAAGGGCCATAATGTAGACACAGACAGCAATCAGTGCACCCAGTAGACAAGCCACACTACTGTAGGCACAACCTTTTAGCTAAAGGGGAGAGTTATACAGGGGCATTAATATTATACAAATAGTTTCAATACATAATTCCAATACATATAGTATGTCAGTATATTGTCACAACAACATATGTAACAACAGCAATATAATAAAAGTAAATTCTGATATATAAATAGATGTTAAATATGGGGAATAGAGGCATGACAAGTGTGTCATGCAATACATGGGGATATTTACCTTTTATCTTAATTAATGCCTTCCGTTATTCACAATAATGATCATACACTCAAAACAAAACACACACCATCAAAGTCATTAATAGGCCTACTTGAGAATCAGGCTAAAACAATCAAAGCAGGGAAGGTGGAGGAAAATGTAACATGGATACATGGATTCAGTGAGCATGTGTTAATGCTGTGTTATCTTGATGGGGCGATAAGGGGCAGGTGAGGCTTGAAAATCCCCCATCCTCTAAAATTGAGGATGTTTGAGAACCACTGCCCTAGCAGCGCTGTTGTAGTGCATAAGAGTAACCTTAGCCCACTGCATATGGGCGACTAGCCGACTTAATGTACTCGCCGACAAGCGATATTTAAAATCAATTTATGGGTGCTTCAGGATTTTTTTGTGTATAAGGCCTATACTAACTGTGTACTATCAATAAAAATCTACAATTTATAGTATGGTTATTATTTTATTCATCCCTAAAGGGAAATTCTGACAATGAAAATTATGTTTTTCATGCTGGAATATGATATGTCATTGTTAAGTATCCATTATTTTTGTATTAACCCAACTTGAACCACCCAGTCATGCCAATTTATTACAACATGTTGTAAATAAACTTGACAAAATTTCACACTACACATTTCTGAATTAACAAAATTGATAGATCTGGGTCTAGTTTCCTGATAATATATTTTAGCATGCTAAGAAGACTCTAAAGATGCATCTTACCACAGTTGTTTATTTTTCTATGTGTGTTCCCCAAACAATTTCTTCACAGTCTTCTTTAGGCCTACTAAGTTGTTCTAATCTATTTCATTTCTGGCATCGATTGTTATAATATGCGCCTTTTTGAACATGCATGAGATTTCTTTTATGGGCATTAAAGTGCAGGTAAAAACTCATTTATTTGTAAAATTCATTTATTTGGGTGGTTTTTTTCTATCTATGAAATGAAACACAAAATGGAATGCAACCATATGCAGATCTTCTGTGGCAGTAAGAGCACAACTCTTAAGACCAACATGACATTTTTTTAAAGCTGTAAAACATGCATTTAAGCTTAAAACTGTATTAAGGTAAAGCGTGAGTGGTCCAGACCACTCTTCTGAAAGTATGACAGAAGATATACTTAAAGTGATACGCCACCGTTTTGGCCAATTTACTCATTTTCCACCTCCCCTAGAGGTGGACAATTGAGTTTTACCTTTCTTCAGTTCATCTAGCAGTTGTTAGCATATATCATTGAATCCTTTAGTTGCCACTCGCATCTCACCCATTAGCATTTTGCTTAAAAGTGTTCACAGAATTCTGGTATTTTTTTTATGAAAAATGAAATGTGACAATTTTCTAAACTGATATGACATGGAACTATTTGCATACAACTTAGCACTTTGACTACCATAACCTGGATAAATGAGAATCCTGAGAACAGTACTCTAATTCTGGCGTAATAATCAAGCAGAGCAAGTAGTTAAGTCCAATCCACTGGAACGACAGTTTCATGACATATGGGTTTAAAAAATAGTCACATTTCATTTTCCAATCAATCACTAGGTGGAAAATGAGTAAATTAGCCAAAACGGTGGTATATCCCTTTAAGCTACGAACATGTCAGGGATCATGTCATAACTTTAAGGTACAACTTAAGAATAACTAAGCACTAAGAAGGCTTTGGGAAACTGGCCCCTTGTCTGATTTATGAGGCACTGGACAAACTATGTCACTGAAACGGTTAATCATAAACCATGTGAAATTTCAACATACTTTACAAATTTTACACTAGTTCTTTGAAGGCAATGCACTAATAATGAATTCATACAGGAGAAACACTATACACTAGTATTTTAATGAACTTACCAATCGTCTGTCGGGGGATTTTGAACAAACAAAAGCAAATGATCCTCCTGTAACATACTTAAGACAATAAAATATTATTTGCAAAAGAATTTAAACTGAATATATGAGCATGACTGCAAGAATCCGTGTTTCATGTGGTAAAGGGACCATGATCAAGGTATTATAATAAGCCAAGCACAGTACTAATAGTATGTGTAACCTTGCAGTGTCTGAAGAAAATCTGATCTGGCACTTTAATGTGATATATTGATATTTACCCCAGTTAAGAAAATTACATACCAGTACTCCAATAATTAGCGGGAGTATATAGAGGGATGCCCTGAACTTTATGAAGTAAATGGGTACTGCCAAAAGAACTTGGAACAGTCCGAGAAAGATTGCCACCACCTGGAAAAATAAACCTACATTATTGTGGCTCACACACTTGCATTAGCATTTGTAAAAGACAAAACTTGTAACAATAAAAATAAAATGCAAGAGCTGGTAATTCACACATTCCTCCAGACTAAAACATACCAAGTCAAGCTGGTCAGCAGTTTTGGGCTTCATGATTGACAATAAATCTCACTGAACATGACATTGCTACCCATTAATATGCTATTGTTTTTGCAAACGTAAGAGAAACCGGACTCTGGATGATAAATTTTCTAATGCACACCATGTTAATACATGTTGGCCTATTTTCACTTACTGCAGTGACCTCTGGGTCATAGTAGCGAAAGATGCGATGCAACTGGGCACTTTTTTCAACGGAATTTGCTTGCGTCGATGCCATCATCTGGGACAGGTTTTATCTTAGAGGGTCAACAGCATGAGCTGCAATAAACACAATCTGTTTTGCCTGCCAAATGAGAGAAGACAAATAAAGGGGTGACAGCTGATTTGAACCACATGTTGTTCCTCGACATTGCAAAAGGATGGAATGGAATTTTGAACAGATGGGATATGGGAAACGAAACGCCTCCAGGACAAAAAATAACGGAAAAGTGCTACGGTAGGCTCAAGAGTGACTTTGCCTAATAAAGACACTTAACCACACGTCATGGCAAACGTCGGAAAATCTGCCGGCCTGTTTAAAAATAAAGGAGTCTTGTGCGTTAATAGTCCCTGCAAAGAGATGACAAAGGCTTTGTATAGACTGATGCAAAATATCTAGAAGTAGTTCGCAGTAAAAAGTTGACACATTTCACTGCAGCGAGTGCCCACAACAGCTGGACATTAGAGAATAGTAACAAATAAAATCGACAACTTACTGTGACTTGCAATGGATACAGATGTTCTCTTTCAGCGTTAGTTAGCCTTCGGTGACTGCGCAATTGAAGCGTTTAAGACTTCTCAGCTCAACTAGGGCGGGGTAAAAAGTGGTCGACATAGAGGACGTTTCTTTATTTTGCGTTGCGCAACTATTGATTTCCGTCCATGAACAATCCTGCAGATGCCACAACAATAAAACTTTCATAAAACCTCAGGTAAGCATAAACCATTCTCATGTCATAATTGTCGAATTCCTTTATAATCTTCAACGTTAAAGGCAACCTATGCCTATTCGGTCATACGGAGTTTACGTCTATATTTTTGCCCATTTAGACTTGAGCATGGCAGTATCAGTATCGGGAAATTTGTCCATCGCTGTCGAGGACGTAATTGGTAATAAACTTGCAGATAGACAAGCTCTGTCGAAAAATCTCGAGAAAAGTGAAACCAAAGCTCTGGGGGTAAGTCACGACAAAAATCATTGTCAGACTGAAAGTTTTTGTTTTTATTTTCTATTGTTAGGATAATATTTCTGAACTGTGAGGATGAGCCCTCACAGTTCAGAAATAGTTAACCTACATGTCTCTTAGTGAATGCATGCACTCGATTGCCTTCAGATACCTAAGACTCAAAGTAAAACTGGACTAAATAATAGTATACTTCATATAAATACCCGTAATATGTGTGTGTGCATACCAGAGTTGACGCTCAAACTCAGATGAAATGACTCACTTGTTGTTCTTGTCAGGTCTCCCAGTTGATGCTGGGACTGCTGATCATGATTAACTCCATCCCGCTCCTGTCTACTGATTTCACTGAGATCGTTGCGTTTGGAGTGCCCTTGTGGAGTGGCCTAGTGGTAATGTAGAATATAAGAATAGTTGAAATGTAAATGTAGTCAAACATGTACTTCAAGCATTCGATTGACAGTTTGTAGTCTATGCTGGATGGCCTGGTGTGGGCCATCTGGAAATATTTGTGGTTCACATTCTCACATGTTCTGCAGTTGGTCATTGCAGGGTGCCTTTCCATAATGGTGGAAAAATACACCAACAGGAAATATGTGAGTTCACCTTGACTCTTGATCCACATCAGATCATCTGTTTTTTTCAGCACCTCAGACTTCCATCTTAAAGTGTTTCCTCTCATGTCTATGCACTCCAGCTTGACGCCTGTGCTGCTATATCAGCGGCAGCCATGCTAACATCTGTCGCTGCCCTAATCATCTACATCACTGATATCTTCAGGCACCTAGCGGTAGATTGTGCTCTTCGTGGAAGGTGTTCAGACAAACATTATTCTATGGTTAGTTGTTTCCCTGAATTTTAGTTTGAGCGTTGTTGTTACTGAAGTACCGAAATTTGAAAAGAGTCTTTGTGACCAATTTAGAGTGCAGTTGTTACATTCACTTGATTAGAGAACATTGCGATCATGAATTGGATTGGGATGATATTCCTCATGGTTATACTTTCTGGTTTAAGATTTATATGAGTAATGAAATGTGCATCCCTCTATCTCTCTCTCTCTTCCTATTTACCTACCTATCTGTCTCTTTCTTGTGTATGTGTCTCTCTCACACACAAATTTCTTAGATGTTAAGTACAGGAGTAAAGAGATCCCTGGCAGTGTACACTCTGATCCATATCGTCATCTCTGGAATCGTGACACACACTTTGTATAAGGCAAGGAACCACCTTGCCATTTATGAGGTAAGATAATTTCATTATGACCACTGCTAGGATGGCGGGCATGTAGGTATTGTTCGAGTTTTTTCTTTCTGTTTTCTTTTTTTTGTTTGTTTGTTTGTTTTTCTCTTTTTTTCAACAATTAAAAGATTCCCGGGACACCGAAACACCAGGCCATGTTAAACTTTCAACACGTAGTAACTTTTGGTCTAGGGGGTCCACTACCCCATGCTCTGGGTTCCCTGGAGGACGTTTTAGTAGACATAGTTTACACGGAATACCTTGACAACCGTAGTGCTTAGGCCGATGAAATGTTGGTGATATGTAAGTGCCCATGAGTCACATCAAACAAGCCGTTTGTGGTGCTGCACTACCTAAAGGCAAATATAAATGTAAAAATCATACGTTTTTTGGTCAATTTTGGTTGACCATTATTGTGACACTGAAACATCGGGACATGTGAATCTTGTTGGGCATGTAGCCCCAGTTGGCCTATGTCGCATTTATTTTGCTTCCCAGGAATCACATTTTCCGTCTACTTACTCAAGAACTGTATTGCTTAATTGGATGTCATTTTAGTGGTATTTAGGTGCCAAACAGCCACATCAAATGAGGCCTCAACCACCCATTTGTGGTGTACTCGACAAGATACAAGCTTTTAGAAAATATGTGATTTAGGGGTTTAATTGTTTTTCCCTACATAAGAGAGGCCAAAATATATAAATATCTCTTTACCTGATATGCCTATACCATATTCTGTACCATTGTGGATGGCATGGAGGAAGATGGGACATGTCTCATTTGATGTCACGCCACATCTAGAGGACTTGTGCTGTTAGAAAATACATAGTTTAAGATGTTAGATTATTTTGGAGCACCATGACCCATACACTGGCTTGTAATGTGTATTTGTAAATCTACATAATGTAAGTCTACATCAAGACTTTTTGGCCTGTACAATTAGCTAGGAGCTCATTTGACATCCTAAACTATGTTTTCTATAATGATACAGCCTCTAGATGTGTTAATTAGTATCAACGGAGTTATCTCCAATGGTTCAAACCTTTCACAATAGAGCTGTATTGTGTACAAAAATACAGCTACAAAGGTCCAACCTTCTCTTAATGCATAGTCTTCATGTAGTCCCGCTCACAGTTTCTGAAAACATGTTATAGCTGGACTGTCCATGGCATGGAGGAAAGTAGGACATGTCTCAATGCTTGTTAAATCCTATCATACCGTCTTAGAAAATATAGTTTAGCATGTGTTATCGGTTTTCACTTTTAGAAAATATACAGTTGGAATGGACTTACCTGTAATGGGCACATGGATTACCCATACAAATGATTCACCAATAGATAGGCTAATATAAGTCTATGTATTGCGCATGGTGTGGAGGAAGATTTTGCATCCAAATACACGTTAATTCAAATCTAGATGATGATAAAGGGGTTAGAAAATTTATAATTTAAGTTTAATAAGCATTATTAATAAGTTTATTAAGCTTTATATACAGGTTGTGCATCCCAGAATTTTCAATGTTAACATTCAAATTCACATTCAACATGGCCAAAGCTTTCAAAAAAAGTTGGTTTCATAAGGAGATGGGGTGCACTATAACCTATGAGGTCCGTTGGCATACGACTTACATGCAGTCTCTAAATTATGACATCACTAAATTGTGAAAATGTAATGTAAAAATCTCAACACAAAGTAAAATATCAAGTTCTACCCCAGTTATAGCAAAAAAAATCTATTTTAACAGAAAATCTGAACACTTGAAATTCTGAATACTGTGTATGTATGCTGTCATATGGTAGATACTCTAGTATATCTAGGATTAATTGATATCCAAAATATTGTGCTTGATGGCATTAGCATGGGACTGTTTTGAACAGTGGTTTGCCATTTACGACTGAACAATCACATTATGTAAAGACAAGCATGAGCAGGTTGTTGTTTGAGCAAAAAGCTGTGTTGAACTACAGTGGCTCAGCAACAACACAGCTGTTTGTGGAAGCTCACACCTGATTTATTGTCAATCAGACTTCATCAGTATGTACTTCCATATGTGGTTCTAGATCAGATTTAAATCTGATTTATGACTATGCAAGGTGAATGAGACCAGTCAAATCAGGTTTTTGTGTCTTTTGAATGTCCATGTTCCTCGATGCTGTTCCAACAGTAAATTCTGCAAAGATGCAAAATGATCATGTAGACTAGGCTGCACCTGACAGGAACTGATTCCTGTCCTCTGGAGCTCAATGAGACAGATTAACAACTTCTGGTTTTGCCTGTTTTTAATGCTATATTCCAGACAATGCAGCAGCTCAGATTTCCTTGAGAAGGTGCAATGTACTCAAAGTGGGAGACTGTGTCTGTACCTTGGGCACAACCTGTCTGCAAACAAAAACAATAAGACTGGAATTTGACATTTTATTTTCAGATATCTAACAGCATAGTTTGTAGGCCTATTGCAGCGTCACTATCTTTTTGGTGGTGAGGTGATGCATATGCCAATTGGTACATGCAAAGCATGTTAAGAGGATAAATTCAGGTCATTTGAGTCCCAGTATGAGACGTGAAGAGATGCAAATCAAATCTGAGAAAAAATCAGGGTCCAGTTTCCCGAAGCCTTCTTAACGATAAGTTGTTCTTAAGTTATGCCTTAACCTCTACCTTAAGGTTATGACATGATTCTCAACATGTTTGTAGCTTAAGTATATCTTCTCTCTGTCATACTTTCATAAGAGTGGTCTGAAGCACTCTTAAGCTTTACCTTAACACTGTTTTTATCTTAAGTACATGTTTTACAGCTTTACAGCTTTACAGCTTTCATGTTGGTCTCAGGACTTGTGTACTCACTGCCATGGAAGATCTAACATGGTTGCATTGCATTTTCTGCTTTATTTTATAAAAGTAAAAAACTAAAATTATTTGTTTTTCAATCCCTATAAAATGCAAACTTGTCACCTATACACGTCATATTGATGCGCTTATTATATGTTCACTTGCATATTTCTCAGTGATACCTGCACTTTCATGCCCTTAAAACAAATTTCATGCATGCTCAAAAAGGCACAAATGACAACAATCAATGCCAGGAATGTGGATTCAGCCTCTTAAGAAATAGTTAAGAACAACTTAAATCATACTGTTCGAGGCATCAGTGCATCTCCTAAACACACCCTTTTATCTAATTTCAGAGAGTCACCAGATGAGGTGTCACAGAAGAGCCAAGGTGTTCATATCCAGGAATCTACTAGTTTGCATTATGCTCTCCACGTTTGAATTTAAACACTGTCTTGACAACATTTTATCCCTGAGTTATACATTTTAGTAAGTCTTATGCCAAAGGCCCCATTAGTGGTATGTCGTTATCTTTATGTTCTATGTTATCTTTGTTATGGAAGAAGACTACTTGATTTTGTTTGTGATCATTATTTCTGATGATTCACACTGTTGCTAAATGGTGGCATATTGTGGGCTATACATTTATACTCAGATTATGTACAGTTTAGGAACATCCATCCATTCAGTGTCTACTCATGACTGAAAAAGAATGTGCCTGAAATACTTTTACAATTTTACATTAAATTTAAAGCGATGCAAATTAAGAGGGAGAGGATGTTACTCATCCATTCATTAATCAATCAATCCATTAATAAATGATTGCAGTATGACTACAATGGGAAATTTGCTATCCCAGAACACGTTTCTTATTCTTGATGTTTTTTTCAGGTATCATTTCAGTGAGACTTTAAAATAAATAAATCTTCATAGACCAACTGAATGAGTATTTTGTTCATAGCCTTTATCGCTTAAGCTACTTAATGTTTCAATAACCATGCGCACAAGTTTAGCCTGTAGATAGTTGAAAACGTCAGATGTAAGGCCTTCAAGCTGTTGTTTGCCAGTATATGGAGTAATTTAAGGTGTAACTTGGACCACTAGCTAGACTTTGTGCTTGAGTCATTCGAACGAGAATCCCTGCGTTGACCCGACATAGTCAAGGGTCAACCTAGCTTGGTGGCTGCTATGGAGCTAGAAGAAGAACAAGAATCAGTTAAAGTAGAGGTTAATGACAGCAATGACCAAACCTCCCAGGTAAGTTAATTTAATAAATGTTAAATATCCAGCTTTGCAAGTTAGATGTTTACCCAAAGACATTTATTACTAAAGTCAAATAACTGATGTAATGTTTCTAATATCTGCAGATTGAGCAAACATGAAATTATCTACTAACAGCTATAAACGTCTACTAACGTATAGCTTACTGACAGTTCACCAGATGTAAGGGCTAAATATGAGACTTTTTGGAGCCCGTTTGGGCTTTTTTATCTACAACGTTAGAAATAATTTTGAGATATTTTTTAGTCTATGGTCAATTACGCAAACAACATTGTTTATATGGCTAATAGATGTGTCTGGTCGAATACTCAGCTAACGTTAGCCAGTGTTCGAAGTTTAGTGTTAAGCTATTTGTAAAGCTATTTTAGCCTACTAAGGATTCTCGATGAGGTTATAGGCAGGCTATATTGAAGGTAAATATGTCAAAGCTAAGTTTTGTGTATTGTTTTATTCATAACACATTTCAAGAGTTTTATTTATATGATGAAACTTATACATTTGTTTGTTTTTCCCGTAGGACGGTGCAGTTAGGAACAGTCTTGAGTGGGAACCTATCATTATCAGTGGTCCAACTGTTAGGAAGAAACAGTTTTTGCACTATCTGGGCCAAGTTTTGGACCTTTTTTGGTTGCGCGGCAGGGATATTCAGGTAAGGCAGCATAAAAAAGGACAAAAGTAAATATTTAAAATTAATTTTTAATTTTTGTTTTCATAAGTGATGTGTTAAAGTTTGGCTTTGAAAGTCAACACTTGGCACTCATGAATACTGCACTGGACAGGAACTTAGAAGTGGCATTTTGTATCAAGAGAATATGTGTTCATTCAGTAAATTGCACTCACACTTTTCACAAGTCAAAGTAAAGTAAAATTAGCGCAATATGGAACAACAGAAAATATTTAGCAATGGTATCAATATATCCCAGGTCACAGTATGCAGTTAGCTGTTTAATAGGCCTACAGGCCTTTCTGTAGATTTAGAAGTAGCCTATTTTTTGCCTATAAAAGTTTGTCTATAAAATATCCTAAAATAATGTGGAATGGATTACAAAATGTGGGTAAGCACTAAAAGGCAAAGAAGGTATTATATTTTGTCTAGTTTGTGTTTTACCTCTGTTGTGAAAACACTAAACCCTAAGATCTGTTTAATGTAGGCAAGACACGGGACCATCATTGAATTGCTACCTTCTTTTGCCTGTGGCGCGGTGGAGAGTAATGACCTTTTTTCAGTTCAGGAAATTGTGGGAAAGGTATCAGTTCTCAAGCACTTTACAGCAGTTTGATCTGGTCAAAATGTTTATTAATTTCTTATTGAACAATTATTTGTACTTTCACCTATTTTTATGTTGCATTGTCCTGTTTCCCTTTTCCATTTGCTCCCTTTCTTGCAGGCATTAAAGCTTTCCTCCCTTATTTAAATATACAGTTTCAAAATTGTTGCCTGCCTGCCATTCTTGTGCGTTACATTAAATTAATGGAATATTGTAAAAATCAACACTACCAGAATGTCATTGCAGAGTGGTTAGGCTTATCAGCATTGAGGAACCCACATGGGGATGTGCCAGGATATCTCCAGTCATGGCATGCCTCTTGTCCAATCAGAAAGGAATAAAGAATTTGACCATAATATTCCATCATATTGTGTAATATAATTGTCTATTGTATATAATGTAAATATGATCTCAGGTGTGTGATAGCAATTAATGTGTTCTGTCTACATGAGATAAATGGAGCATGATATTAAACCGGTTAAATATTTGAAGACCTGGTAAAATGGAAATAAAATCATTTAGAACAAATCTAGAACAGCCCACTCTCCTCTATATGTATTGTGTTTTAGTCCTGCCCTATATAACACAATACAATATTTAACATGTTACCAAATCAAGTGCAGAATTAAATTTACCGGGTCTTTAAAAGCCATTCAGAAACTTTAATTTGTACATTTGACACTCTTATTTTGATGTGGATAGATGGATGTGAACTGTGGAGACTATGATGACTTTAAGCCCATGCACAAGGCCGCTGAGTGTGGCAATATTGACATGGTGAGGTACCTGATGAAGAAGGGGTCATCTTGGCAACTGATGAATGGCTTTGGTGAAAACCCTTTATACCTGGCCATTAAAAACAGGTACCTTATATCATCAAATACACAAATGAAAAATCTGCTTAATATGGTGGTAGTAGTATTAGTAAAATCAAGGTCCAGAACTATCTTTTTTTTTTTTTTTTTAAATGACCAGTTTCATTGAACATGCCACATTACTCTTGTACTCTTGTCTTTTTCTGACTAGCTCAGATATGTGGGCCTTACCTGGGAGATAAATGCAAGTGATTTTTTTTTAGGCATCTGGGATAGTTTAAAATTTGTATTTCGATCCATTCGATCGACGTCACAGAGTTATTCGCAGCCATATTTGGTGTGTTTCGATGTTTATCAAATTTTCACATTGTTTTTCCTACAGACAGCACTCAGTGACCTCAAACAACAGAGCTATGTATTGATTCACACTAGATTTCTTCTTTAACATAAGATTTGCTTATTAGGCAGGGTAGGTCTATACAGTATGTATTGTTTTATAACAAGAACTGTGAATTTTGATGTGAAAGGTGTTATGATACGGTACTACAATAGGTGCAATCCGCAAGATCAGGCACAGGACATCTATGTGCTTTTTAATCAATCCAGCCATTAATTAATACTGTCTTTTTAATTGTAATCCTCTTTTTGTAAGTCGTTTTGGATAAAAGTGCATAAAGTGTGTAAATGTGGGACTCGAGAAATGGAGATTAAACCTTTGTCTTGAGGTCTATCACATAAATAACATGTTGCACCATTACAAAGAAAAAGTCATTCAAGTCAGTCATGCAATACCATCAAGACACTGGTGTCCTCTTTGCAGGCATTTTGAACTTATAAAGTTTTTGAAACTGAATCATGCTGTCCTCAAGATGCCACAAGTGAGAGCAGCAATGCTCCTGCAACAGTAAGAATTCAACATTGTTTTCTCATACATTATTGTGTAGTTTTAAAAGTGAATTACAGTGACAAGATCCATAAACATCATGCTAAACTAACACTAGTAGAGATATAGAACATAATTCAGACTTGGGTTTTAGATGATGGGTTAGGATTTAGTTCATCCTGTTTTTTATTTTTTTTTTTTTCATTCATTTACACCATTTTTGTTTCCACCAATTTTGCCTATTCTTAGAGCTCTTGCCAAGAGAGATTACTCTGCACTGTACGCTTGGTCCCTCTCTGGGCTGGACATGGATGAAAAGGACTACAATGGCCGTACAGCTATGCACCTGGCTGTGCGTATGCGTGACAGACAGCTTGTGCAAACCCTGCTGCGCTATGGAGCCACACCTTTGGTGAGCTGACACTTCTGTCTCCTGTCAGTCAATCAGTATAACACTACAAGCACATTATCAGGCTCAAATAACTCAAATCAGATTTTTTGAAACCAAAGATTCACGTCTTTTTTCCCTTAAAGCATGCTCATTTCTAGGAGGTGGCTGATATCTCCTTGCAACAGCAAATTTGAAAATGGCAAAAGCCTTGATATGGTCATGTAGGTAACAGCTGAAATGAGCAGTCCTTCCTAGTGGAAAAAAGTAGCCCCCTACTGTATCTCAAAGCGATATTACAGAGTATTTCAACCCATAGCTCTGTTGTTCGAGGTCACCAAGTGCTGTCGGTAGTTGAAACAAAAAGGGAAGCGGCAGCTAACAGTAACTGAACAAGTCCAAGGAGAATGAAACTGCATGTGAGTTGGTTTATGTTGGTTTATGTACAGCCTGATCTTCCTTATGTTGAATAGAGAAAAATGGCATGACCAAGCTACAGAGGCAAAAGGCAGCAAAGGTCAGCTGGTCATCAATCATGACACCCAGGTTTCTTACAACCTTGGTAGGAGCAACAGATAGGGAGTCTGTGTTGCTGATGTTGTAATGTACGGTTTATTTGGCTAGGAGGACCAGCAGTTCAGGTTTGGAGAGGTTTAGTTGGAGGTGATGTTCTTTCATCCATGCAGATATGTCAGAAAGACAGTCAGAGATCCATGTTGACACCCTGGAGTCACCAGGAGGAAAATGCAGATAGAGCTAGGTATCATCTGCATAGCAGTGAAAGGAGAAGCCATAGTAGATGGTTGGACCAAGGCAAGGCAATTAATTAATAACTTAAGGAAGTGTTCTTTTTATTAAGTCCTGATTTGTGGTATTCTCCCCCTTTGCCCTCTCTCTCTTCTCCTCTTCCCAGGAGAGGGATATCTGGAACCAGACCCCACTGGATGAGGCTCACAAACACAACCTGGAAGGAATCCTGGAGCTCTTTCATCCATGTTTCACAGTGCAGTTCCCCAATAAGCATGCATATTTGCAGCATATACAAGCCAAGAGGCAGACATGTGACACATAATGTCATGTCCCATTGAAAAGGACAGAAGGTCATAGTTATTCTGTCACAGGGAGTGCTTAGGATTGTTTTTTTGTTGTTTTTTTGGTGGGGGTGGGGGCTTTCAGACATAACATTTACTGAACCTTGAAGTAGGCATATTCAGAAATCTATATTGTAAATTTAGAAATAAATCTGTGATGCGCTACAAAATGGTTTCTGTGCAGAATTCTATATGCAAAAGAGGAGCACGAGAATGCAAGAAAATTTGCATGAAAATAATTTACTTCAATCACACCTTTGCTAATAACAGTATCACTATATTTGAACATTGAAAGACCAAGTCCAAGTTCTATTAATGGCATAGACAGCTTGTTGAGACCATACAGAGCATCACTTCTGTTAACAGGCCTCCCTTGATAACAAAGCCTATCCATTTTCTAAATAGTTATTAACTCTGATAACTTTATCATATTGACAGCATGCCATTTACACATGAATTGGGCTGAAGCTAACATTTTTTTTCTCATGAAGCAGTTGAGAGAACAGTTGAAGTACATTTTACAGCTACCAGTGCTTTTCAGAAAAATCCATCACCCTCAGCCACTGGTAACATCCTACCTTGTGCGATGTGCAGACTGACTTGTAAGCAGGAGGGCTGTTGCGGTTCATGCTTGACAGTAAGTCATGCTACTGCTGCTGATTACTAGTTAGCTGATATTGTTAGTACTGACTGACCACTGACCATTATTTCTGGTGCTAGCCAGCTAAACATTAAACCCTTGGCATAAGTTATTCTAAGTAACACATTTCACTTTCCTTTTCCTTTTCCATTCCATTTAATGCTCCTGCTTTCCCTTCGTTTTCCCTAAAAGCACAGGTGAGCGTCATTCAAAGTTGGATGGTAGGCCTACATGATCAGCCTGAGATCTCTGGGATTCCATTTCTGCCTCTCAGCAATTGCCTTGATTGCCGGGCCTGTTGCAATGTGCCTGAACCGCATTAACTATGCTCTATAAGATATCTGGCCCATGGGCTATAATATTTCATAGGTTTTGTGCTTGATGTAAGAGCTGGGGGAGACAGTACTTTAGGGGAAACATACCCGGAAAATAAAAACCTGCCAGGTCTATTTTAAATATATTTAAATATTCTGTTTCGCTAGTTTGACGGATAGGGTCAGGGCATCTCATTCTCAGATTATCATAAAACAGTCAAGGACAGTCGTTGTGTAGGGCATTTTACTCACCGAGAACTGTTTTTATATATAGTTATACTTTTTGTTGAAGTAGAGTAACACCAGGAGACAATAAAGAGAATAGGAATAGCATAACAGTGTGCTGTAAACATGCATTTGATGAAGACTGCCGCTGTGAAGTTGAAAAGACCTACTAAAAAAAGTGGAGATTTTTTTAATCACCAAACAACAATGGTTCTGACTGGTTTGCTCGTTCTTGCAGTCATTCTTGTGCTTTTATTTGGTCAGCCTCCATGGCTCTGTAAATGTCTGCAAACACTGACCCAACTTGTCCAAGTAATACGTGAGTATCTGTCTGGAAAACTCTACACACGCATGGTAATAATTTTTGGAGAGGAGCCAGTGAAGATTTCAGCTGAGGTAAAAACATGCACTGTCCGTCAGTTTGATGAAGCATAAAGATGTAATAGGCAATTCCTAATTCTACACCGTGTGAACATCTGATGGGTTCTGTTTTCCAGTGGATTACTGTGGCAATGACATATGTGATAGAGATGATAACGTTGGCTGTCAATGAAAGCATTCAATTCATAATGGAGACGTTGGAATCCTTGGGAATTTCAGGTATTAATAGGTGTTTTGGCATTACACTGTTATTTATGCTGTACACTAAGTCAAAACCAGTGGCTGCTTTAAATATTTAACCCTTCATATAAATCTTTGCAGCTGGTAAGATCTGGTTCACCTGTAGTAATTTAGAGATGCTAGGCTTTTAAAATGTGCTTACATTGTATCAGATGAG
This sequence comes from Tenualosa ilisha, assembly GCA_015244755.2. Classification (NCBI taxonomy): domain Eukaryota; kingdom Metazoa; phylum Chordata; class Actinopteri; order Clupeiformes; family Clupeidae; genus Tenualosa; species Tenualosa ilisha. The sequence goes on along the minus strand of PYXC01000632.1, from coordinate 599,566 downwards.
ATCCATGTCTAGTTTCTTGTAGTGGCATTGGCAATTTTCCTTTTGATAACACCATTTCTTATTCAAAATCTGGGTAACACTTTAGATTTGGGTACACATATTCACCATTAACTAGCAGGTTATTACCATGCAAATGAATAACACGCTAGCAATTTGTTAGCCATTACAAGTCTCTTATTAATACCTTATTCTGCATGGTCTTATTCTACCCATAGCAGACTATTAACTAGACTTTCTCCAATATAAACTCCTAATTACTGCTTATTAGTAACTAGTAAGTAAGGTAGTTGCAAATGAACTTGATCATTGAAACTGATCTTAGTATGCTTTGCTCAGTAAGGGGTTTATAAGGTGGTAGTACAACAGGAACAGTTATTCTCAATCAAAAAGATGTAATTAGGACTTATTTGGACAATATTAGGTACTTTTAGTATTTCCTTTCTGAATTATTATTTATGGAGAATAACTTCCTGTTGTACTACTGCCTTACAAGCCCCATACTAACCAAGGCATATTAAGATCATAATTCATATACAACAACTGACAAATAAACAGTAATTATGAGTTTATAATGGAGAAATTCTTAGTTAATCATCTATTATGGGTAGAATAAGGTCATGTAGAATAAGGTATTAATAATTGATTTGTAATGGCTGACAAATTACTAGCATGTTACTAATTTGCATGTTAACTAGTTAATGGAGAATATGTGTACCCTTATCTAATCTAATCAAGTGTTACCAAAATCTGTGTAATGAAAAGCAAGTCAGTGGTGCATTTAAGGTATGTTCTCCATCTGTCCACTCCAGTCAAGCCTATGCAACCTATCACTCCTGAGGAGGTAGAGGCTGTCACAAAGGGGCCCTTCCTGGTTGCCATGCTCATCTGGTGGTGGCGTCGGTCTGTAATGGGACGCCTGCTGGCTGGTTTGCTGAAGAGATTACTGGCTCTGATTAGACTTTTTTTCAAGGTTTTGAAGATCACTGTCAGGATATTGTAGATGCAACTGGTAGATCTACTTCCTTGGTTTGCTCAGTTTGTTACCTTTTACATTGTTGCTCATTCGTGTGTTTTTTTTTCATGACCACTCGTTTCAGAGGCTGATTTCCTAAGGCTATGAGATTTGGAGATTGGCCATATCCAATAATCTCTTCTTCCAAACCCCATCTCCCACCTCTACAATTAGAAGGCCTAGATCCTTACTTGTTTTGTGGGGAAATATTAACAATAATGTGTGTGCGTGTGTATGTGTTAGCCTTATGGCCCAGACTCTTTCACTTCATCTTACTTTGAGGAAGAAGGAGTCTGGACAGTCTTGATAGGCATATACATGTACTTTGTGGTAGATTGGCACATTGTTTGAACTTTAAATGTATTGGTTCTGTCTTCAATTTCTATTCGCTGATTGGTTGCTCAAAAATCTGGTTGGGAAAATCAAAGCTTTAGGAGAGTACCCTGGCATACTGTAGCACTGTAGTGAAATGTAATATTGAGGTACTACGGTGGCGCTAGCCTGGGTATGAGTGTGTAACAAGGGGTAGGCATAAACAGGAAGCCCGCAACATATATTTTCTAAAACTCGATGGACAAGAATTTCCAGAATATGTTTAATAGAATAGTCTTTGTATGTATGCAGATGTACCGTGCAACTGTTTGTCATGAACTTTTCATGTATGCATTACAGACATTGGAAACACTGTGATTTGCATGTGACCTCTTCCTGCTAGGAGTGAAATTGTGTCTGTAAATAAAAGAAGAATTGGAGATAAAACTGACACCTGCAATTCAGGGGCCAAGCTGCAGTGCTTTCCTTCTGAGATGGGTAGTATTTGAATGAAATGTATGTAAAATACATATTTAATTGCTTTTAAATATTTCAGAATTTGTATTTTGCTTTGTTTGAAAGAAAAAAAATAAGATGTAGTTTGTAACAAAATATTTTAAGCATTTATGAAAAAAAAATATATATATAATCTATAATATATTATATAATATATATAGAGAGAGAATAGATAATATATTTCTATTATTAAGACATGTTTGCATACCCAGGTTTGCACTAAATAAATCCTTAGTGCTGTTAATAGTTTGGTGCTTCTCACTGTGGTCACACATCTCACACAAAAGTATCATATTCTACAATGTAGACAGCAACAAAGATGCCTTAGTGGGTAGGTGGAGACTGGAATTATAAAGCAGACATCTTCATTTGTGATTGTGTTATTGGATTAGAAGCCCACAAGTCTCAACATTGGAGTCTGGCATCCAAGATCCACTCCAGTCACCTCACACACATGTCAATTTTTTTTTTTTTAAAAATCTTATCAATTGTCTAGCCTATACCAGGAGTCTCCAACAGGCAGCTCAGACGCTCTCCAAAGGGTCAAATGAAATGTAAATAAATCACAAAAGGTATACCACTTCAAATTCAAACTCAAACATCAAATTCAAACATTCTGCCCTGTCTGGTACAAAACTATTCTTTCGTAGAGTCGCTCTCGGCCACATAAATTTTGTTGAAGTAACTCTCAGAGGGAAAATAGTTGAAGACCTCTTGGTCTACGCTTTAGGTCTTGGTTCAACTCCTTATCAGCAGGTGGCAGTACATGCATGCATTATACGTGGGGGAAACATGGCTAAGAAGGAACTCATTTCAGTTTTCCCGATCGAATAACGCCATAACACGAAAGAACATTTTGAGGAAATCAACATTAACAATAACAAATGTTATTTGTTATTAATGGAGAACACAAAGCAGTGAGGCGTTTTGTGATTCGGCTGTGTCTGAAGGGAACGAAGTAGTTGTTGCCTGTTATAGGTTCATAGACAGACTGTTCCAAAGTAAATTGTATTTAGTGAAGCTGTGTGAGTTTCTGTCTACTGAATCCAAAGTAAGTATAGGCTACCTCCTCCTACCACCTACCTCCTCCTCGACGCAGTGCTACAACGGGGAGTCGCAAAATCTTAAACAGTCTGAAAAGAGAATGGGGAGAATTCCTTGGCAATTGACATTCCTTTATCTCGTTTTGCATGCGTCAACTCCATTGTGTTTGAGTACATCAGGTCGGCGACAGGATGCAAAGACGGACCCTCCAGGTGTGCTGCAGACTCTCAGAGAAGTTCTATCAGATTTTTCAATGGACGCTCGCCGTTACCTGGTGTCCCTTGTCGGGGAACGGGCTGTGGACACTTCACTTCAGGTCAATAAACAGCTTGCAAACTTATTTTTCAGGTTTAGGTTGTTGGGGCTTGTCGTAGGAACACGTAAGAACGTAGCCTTGTCAGCTCGGTGTAATATGTCTTGTTTAGGCTAAAGTAAATCACTGTAGAGACTGCATGAATGCTTTTGCTTCCAATTTGTAGGCCTTAATTTAGGCCTTATCTGATGGCCATGCAGCGTCAAACTATGAACTGGGCTTTCAGTGTATCAATTATCCTATTCTTTCCCTCACCTAGTGCATTAGAGGAGCTGTCCAGTCGCTGTCAGAGGGTGCAGCCAGCTGTGTAAATATTGTGTCTCAGTACATCATAGAGCTGTTGAGTGCCACAGGAATGAAAGGTGGGCCTATTACACTACTGTCACAGCCTGTCACTTTGTGGACTATCCAGCCAAAAAAACACGTAAAAAACAAGCAAGACCAAATGCCAGCACCAGTTTGAACTTTACAGAAAAGTATTATGATGAATTATATTGATTGTGATTTTTTTTATTGCTACCCATCACTGTACTTTCAGATCTGAAACGTCCTTACATTTTGAAACTTATATTAAGTTATATATTAAGTTCTCATGTAGAAAAATAGTAAAAGAAAAAGCATTTGACCTACAATCTTTGTGCAGTAATAAATTGCCATGTTGGCAGAAATCTCATCTGTTCTTTTTTTTGTCTCTTCAGTTCATCTACCCTTCAACAAAGTCACTCCAGAAGGAGTTCTCTTTGTCACCCAGTGGGCTCTTCTGGCTGTGATTTGTTACTGGATACTGTCCTTGCTCTTACGATTGGTTGCTGGAGTAGTGAGGAGGGTCCTCTGGCTCCTGAAGCTGGGCGGAGCTTTGGCGCTGTTTGGGCTGATCCTGAGTGATACAGAAGCCAGCATGGAAACAACAGCATTGAGGTTGACGGGCTGGTGGCTGCCTGTGTACTCCTGGGTGTGGGACCTCGCAGCAGCGTACAGGACCACACAGCCCACCTAGAAGAGCAGGTGATACACTTAGAGAAACGTCTCCGGGAGATGGAGCGCAGGAGAAAACAGGAGTGAGTTTTGGAGAGTGAGCAGTATGTGGAAAACAAGGGGAACTGTGTGGTAGATACACTACACAAATTTGGCAGTTTTTTATATAATTATTAATAAAGTTGTTCATCATGTGTAATCATTGTGCATTTTCTGAGTAAAATTGCATGAGAAGCAGAAAAGGGGTGGCAGTCTCAGAGTGAAAGGTCAACTTTCAGTTGCATATCTAATGGATTGTGTGTACTCAACTGACAGGGTCATTCTGTGTCAAAGTTTACCAACAGAGCCTACTTTTCAGTGACAGACTTGGAACCGAGTGCACACATTGTCCTGATAAAAAAATGACAACTCTCAGACTCCATGTACTGTATGTCACATGCCATTTTTTAATACACCCTTGCTTTTTATACCATCTCAGAATGTCTTGCATGGAGGCCCATTGGGCTTCAATATTTTTTACAAAATACTCTTCTAATAGCCTGCCTATATGACTGGAGCATTTCAAATTTGTACTGCATGTCCAATGAATTTACATGAAGTCCTCAATGCAAGTGCAGTCTAGTGATACTGAGGGTCTTGTAAACCCATTTTTATACCCACATGGTATCCGGAATGTTTTCTGTGAATATAACAAATAGTGTGTCATTTTCGAAATTTCGACATTTGTAAATATGAAAGACAAAACTGATTTGATTGGTCATTTCAGTGTAATGGTTTGTCTGCTACAAGGGAAATCTGAGTGAGGAAATCTGAGTTGGAATAGCTCAGAGTTAAGCATTTACACAGCCTACCTATAATCATTTACATTTGCCATTTACTTTTTAAGCCTCATGCTCTCTGAGTCTTGTGTGGTCCTTGCCTCTTGAGCTGCATTTCTATATTTCTGACTCCTGGGAAAAAAAAAACTTGCAAGGAGGTCCTGTAAGTGCCCTTACACTTGCAGATAATGGCCCTAGTCCTCATGGAAGAGTGAGAAGGTTTGAATTTATGTCTATAAACGGTTAGATTGATATGCATTTGCACCAACAAGGTCTATTTATTTATTTAATTGTATCTATTTTAAAAATAGCTTGTTTTTTTTACTCTGATTCCAACTATTTATGGTGAAGGTCATGGAAATTCTGCTTTTTAGTCAGGGAAACTCATGGAAAAGTCAGGGAATTTTAGGTTAGACTTACAGTGGGAATCCTGATCATGAGATATTCTTGTGCAACATTTGTGTTACTTTGTGCCTCTTTGCCATGATGCATACACTCACATGGCTTCTCCTATCACTGCTATGCAGGTTCTGTTTGTCCTATGACTCAATGGTCTCAGCATGATTCTCTGTCTTTCTGACATACAGTATCTGCATAGATGAAACATCATCACCTCCAATTAAATCTCACTAAAACTGAACTGCTGGTTCTACCAGCTACGCGAACCATCACAGCCATCTGAAATCAGCATTTAGATAGAATCCCTGTCTGTTGCTTCCATCAAAGCTGCAAGAAACCTGGGCGTCATGATTGATAACCAGCTGATCTTTGCTGATAACGTTGTCTCTGTAGCTCAGTCATGCCGCTTACTCTATTCAATATTAGGAAAATCAGGCCATACCTAACCCAACATGCAACCCAGCTCCTGGTACAGACCTTGGTTATCTCTCACTTTGACTATTGTAATGCCCTCCTAACAGGAGACTGTGCGTTGAGACCATTACAGATCCAGAATGTAGTTGGACGTCTGGTTTTCAACCAGCCAAAAAGAGCACATGCCACACTTCTGTTCATTGTACTCCGCAGGCTACCCTTAGCTGCTTGCATCATCAGTAGCTGCACTTTTACTGCCTTGCACTATCATCTTCTGCCAATTTCTTGTTAGCAAGTCACGCTCTTCGTAAGGTTTTTTAATTGTGCTGTAGCTTGAATGATAATCTTCTTTTTGTAAGTTACTAAATGCATATGTAAATGTAAATGTAGATGTAAAATCATTATAGCCAAACAAAATGTACTAACCTGCCTGATATTATGCATAAATAGAAGGAAGAATTACCTTTAACCTACTTGGATTAGTCTAGTCAAGTTAATGTTGTATTGCCAGATAAGACTTGTCTGGAATTTAGTTAGGTGTAGCTCAAGATACATTAACTTACATACATACGTCACATCAAACATAACACACATACACACACACACACACACACACACACACACACACACACATATATATGACAATATAAAATCTGATGACTGAAATACAAGATGGCATAAAACTCTGAACCACTGTAGGTCTAGATTAGATGGGTACATGCATTACTGATTAAACAGAAGTGCTGGTGCATTAAGACAGACTGTAAAGGGGAGATAGATTGAAGTTTGATGTACAGGACTGCTAATGAGGGATGATGAGAGCTGAGGGCACTTGTTGCCTGAAGATATGTCTTATTTGAGATTGAGGTGGATCTGATGACGTTTTGACTAATGATAGGGGACTGACAAGGGTATTGGCAGGGTGAGAAGGGTCTTTGACTATATTCAATCTAATTGGGAGGTGTTGTATATGTCATGTTACAGCTGGTTCCTTACCTTATACAGATTTTTCATGTTTTTCAATATTTTTTCCATACTTTGCCATTCCATTCAGTTACACTTTTTGATTTCTTTACATGTGAGAATTTCTTGGGATAATGCCTGTCGGGTCAACAATTTATGCAAAAAATTCTCATTGAAAATACCTTTACTGAAAAAATTTTCCATCACTGTAGATTTTCAGTCCATTGAAGATTTTTATGTTCATGTAGAGTATTCAAATATTGGTGCAATATTAATTCATGTCAATGATAAATGCATGTACATGTATTTATTGGAAATTACAGATAACAGTAATTTTATACTACCTAAATACCATTCTTTCTACTGTTTTCAAAATCAACACAGAGAACATGTTTGTCCTCTATCTTGCAAGTTTGGGCTGGCCATTACTTTTTACAGATTGTAAAAAATGAATTATACTGATTATTTTCCAGGGTGGAAATGCACATGCAGTAACAGGATTTGAATTGATTCAGATCCGAATGACCGAATAGGTCACATGGATTAAACATAATTTGTAATCATGTTGAGGCAGGTAAGGAGTGGCATGCCAGTTTAAACATTTTATGGTGTGCACTGCCATGCTCTTATTTGAAGGGTGTGTATGGGCTTGGATGGTTTTTAGAATGTCAAGGATCAACTGTCACCAGAAATGTCAGATCTTTTACTAGGTTTTCTTTCTCCAAGGTCTTAGACCGGAAAAGCACATGTTTGGCGGGCACTCTTAAACTTAAACTCAACAGGTAACTGAAATTTTGATTATCTGTTACTGTTAACAGTAAAGTGATGTAAACGTTAATTCTTACAAATACTAACCTTATTCATGGAGTAAGCTGCAGCTGCTCAGCGCCAAATGTATAATTGTCCACAAAGCAAGAGAATGCTGTAAAAAAGATAAAGAAACACTTTTTTCTGCAGCCTACTGGAACTGCGGAAACAGTGGGAGCCCTGGTTTGTGGATTGGTGTAAGTCTTGTTATCTCCTTTTGAAAACAAAAAAAAACATAGCTGTTATATTTCACTTTAGGAGTATGAGTAATGCCCACCAGCAGATGACTACTGTGGAAGAGGGAATTGCAGTGGTGGGGGGTGGACAAACTTAGCAACAATTACATAGGGTGTATCAGCTGCTGCCATCATGCAGAAGTATAAGGCGTTGTCCTTCCAAACCAACCAGTCTTGCATACCATGCATTGCTACCAGCTTTGTGTGAAACAACTTATCTCACTGTGAGTTAAAAAAAGTGCTAGTTAATGTCACTGATCATGTTTCACCCTTAGTAATGTACAGTACCCTGGGTTGTGTGATTCTGTGTGGGTGTTGTGTTAAGGGGGTTGTTGCCTTGTTGTGTCTGTCTATCTGACAAGCTGCAAGAGGGATTTCTATAAGGACCAAAAAATATTTATCTATTTCTTAGCAGGTCTTTTGTCCAAAGCAATTTGCTTTGTATTTGAACAAAAGACCTGAATAAAACGAAGAGGTAGCTCACCCCTCCATTCAGTGCACTCTGTAAAACTCTATGCTGTTCTGTTATTTGTTTGGGGGGACTGGCTGTTTCCAGTCAGAGGGGCCTGCACAAAAAGAGCAGACCTTTTTTTCTTTTTTTTAGAGTACTCAAGGATGGGGGGCTAGCCGAATGTGTGGACATTGCTATTTGCTGTACTAGATGTTGTAAAATCATCACTTAACCTGCCCTTAAAGCAACAATATAGTTATGGATGTAACACTAGTGACCTAGCTACCACAAAACCTTCCCAATATTTTTCAGCCTTACTGGCACTGTTAGAAGATGCTAAATGGTGTTTGCTGGTAATATATTCTGCAATGTCATGCTGTAACTAGGGTTTCTTTTATTTTGTGCTGGTTTCCTATCCTCCACTCAGAACTGTACAGTGCATGTCCTGCATGACTGGTGGGAATAACACTTGTGTTTATTCACCCTTCATGTGACTATATGCCATACAAATTAGTTTGAGGTTGAACCAAAATGAATTGTCTGATAAAAAGGATACTTCAAATAGTGTCATGGAGTTACATTGTGTTGCTAAACCTTAAAAACTGTGAGGGAAACCGAATGGCACGAAATTCCAGGTTCAATATTTATTTAATGTTAGATGAAGTGAAACACATTTTTGCAAAGAATGCATCCACTGAAAAAAAATACACTACATAATATTCCATGTCTCATGATATGGTAAAATTGAAGGGTTTTAATATGTGCATACATTCTCATCTAGTTACATCTTAAAACATACAAAGCAATACAGTGCCTACAGTAATAACACTACTATCTATAGACTCACTAGTCTACCATCACATACAGAGATGCTGACCTTTATGTTACATAAAAAATGTTAGTTTGCTAAAGGAGGATGAAAAGTGTCTGTCCTTACAAAGGAGTACAGCTGTAACATGTTGTTTTATGGCTGCCATTTTGATGCTTATTTTTGGTGCCAGACCTTTGCTTTTGACAATCCTCTTTTACATTTATTAGGGGTGCGTTTCCCAAAAACGTAGTTGCTAACCAGTTAACAACTTAGTTGGTTGGCAATGGGAAATTGCTTTGCAACCAATAAGATTGCTTACTAAGTTAGACACCATGGTTCTGAGAAATGCAACGCAGAAAGTGTTTTTTTTTATATTTGTGACTAGTATAAAATTTCAGAAAGGCCAATAAAGTGGGGTAGCCTAATGTTTCATACTCCAAAATGAATCACTTTTAGTGGAACACAAAAAAAACTTCATCATACATAAAACTATTACAACAAGCCAAGTCCAGTGGGAGAGGCTGTCAAACCTGTCTGTTGTGTGGATATTCTACGGTGGGATTAAAGGTGGTGAGGTGACATTCCTTGGCAGTGTTGCCCCTCCCCTCAACTTCTGAAGGTAAAAATAATAATAATAATAAAACTTGTCTGACTGCCAAAAGCAGCCAGATTTAAAACTCCAATCTTCGCTTTGGGCCTGCAGTGGCCTGTGCAGCTTCTCCCGTGACATGCATATGAGGCCTAGGATGATCAGCAGCAGTGGTCAAAACAGTTCAGAGATGCAAGTCTGTCAAGCTGTTCCAAAACTTGCAACACCATTATTTCCTTTGTTTACATTATAGTCCTTTTCTGTCCACAGACCACTTGTAATAGCTGAGCTGAATTGTGAGAACTGGCTGGAGTTCCTGGGTGACCAGGTTTGAAGTGGAGAAGGCACCACTTGTTGTTGGCCAATGTTGCTGGCCACCTTTGGTCTTACACAGACACCAAAGGGGTGTTAATGAACAAAAATCCTTGTTGAGTTCTCCACACTGTCTGGATGACATTCTTATGCAGGGAAATGGTCATAAAAGCAAAGTCAGTGTCCAGAGAGTCCAGAAAGTCGAAAAAGTCCAGAAGCTAAAACATTTGTTGGCATCATCAGATGAAGGCACAGATTCTACACTAAAGGATATATTTATGCAACTTTACATACTGTTGTACATGGATAATGTATGCATCCTAATGGAATTTCCAGTCCTTCCAGACAAAAAAGCTTTAAACTGGAAAAGCACTTCCAGGTACCACCATCTTTCCTCCAAACCCTTCCTTGGTTAATTAAAAAAACTACCCCGTTGTGTTATAACTGTTGCAAAGCGAGTATAACTTGTACAATGTGTATTGAAATGTATGTATAATTGGTCCTGGTAACATGAATGATCAACCATGTATAAAACAAACTGTCAACAGGCCCACTGCTTGGTTGAAAGCACTTGATCTGTCCTGAGAGGTTGACAAGTGTGGCTTGTCTCTTATTGGCTGAAGCAAATATGAGGTGAATCTGAAACTGAGGCATGTCCTCAACAGAATAAGGCAAGTTCTCAGCTCCTATGACAAAAAAAAAAAATCTGATAAAAAAAACCTTACAAGGATAAAGCTTAACACCCACCAACAACCACTCTGTGGTTACCCTTCAGAAAAGAATCAAACTAGTTTTAAAGAAACATCTTCATATGACCCTCTGGAATGGGGTCCTTCTGAAAGCCTTTTTTGAACTGTTGCCCATGATCCACTTCATACCAATGTCATTACATGGGGAAAAAAACTTCATGGCTGGACATTTGTTTCAAGATAAGCCTATAAATTGGAAAAGCTGGAAACACATGGTCTCCAAATTTCAATACAATGCAGGAGAGTTTGTTTTGATTAACCCCTCACCTGTCAAGCAGCCCAGACATCTTCATGGGACCTTTTTCTAGATATGAGATTTAGATTCACATGTTTAGGCTGAGAATGCAGCATTTGCTTAATATAGGGAGTGCTACTACATATCCACATCAGAGATCCACAAAAATAACTACTTGTCTCAAGAATCATAGCACCCATACTACCATGTAACCATGGACACATGGAACCCAAATGCAAATATGAGGTAAAAGAAATGAAAACTGCATGCGGCTACACGTCTAAAACTTTGGTTATGGTCTGCTCACCAGGCAAGGAGTTTATCTGAATAAACCCTGATGTATATTTTTGATCAACCTCTTTACCTTCATATCTTAGGGACCTGATTCTGACCTAATTCCTTTAGTGGGCATCTTCAAAATGGTGTTGTTAAGGCTCCAAAAGTAGCAAGTTTAAAGATTTCTCCAGAGAGACAAGCTGGAGAGCCCTTCTTGTAAGAGCATGGATGGTGCTTGGTTATTTATCTTATGGGCCATCAAGAGACTACAGGAAGTTGGTCTTTCCTGCGTCAACCTGGAACTTGGCAGCTGGGTCAGACATGTTCATGGTGTCCACAGAAGGGGTGGGTTGTCCATCCTAGCGCCAAAAAATACAAGTGAGAAGTGAGTGTGTGTGTGTGTGGGGGGGGGGGTTATAAATTGAATCAACAAAATTCAACAGAATTAAATTAAACAATTAAATAAGTCCCTGAATTGTGGATGTATTTGGGAGTCTTGATCCTCAGTTTTGGCATTTTTGATGGTTACAGCATCAAATGTCTGATTCTAAACAATTCAGAAACTTTAAGTGATGATAAGGTCTGGAGGAGTGGAGTGGCCATAAAAGCATTACATTTTTGTCTCTGTTGTGCATTAATTCCTTTGCAGATTTTGGTAGGATCGTTGCTGAGGCAACCAACGCCATAATGTCTTCCAAATTCCAAGATTCCTTACTTTTGCCAGTGTCCGGGACCTGTGCTAACCACACAGCATTGTGGATCTTGTGGAGTTACACAGGCAGCAGATTCTTCTGGAATGCTGTGTAGTTCTGCCATGCATAGCTCTCTTGTTGTGACCAAATAATTTTTAATAACAATTTTATCTATCATCTGTCTACAACACATCATTCCAAAATTATTTTTGCATCACCCTTGCATGGATTATTGCATGGCTTAAAAACCCAGCACTGTAGCTAAAGAACTTGCTGCCTAGGTAACTCGATATTTGATGAAAGCTTAGGAGCTGTGTTGGAAGCACGGGTCCTGGATATGGCATCACTGTGGATGGATAACTGGGGAAATTTCAGATGGAAACGGTCCAAAATATCTGCAGCCAATGTTCAGTAGCCAGAAGAAGCATCTGAATGCTGTTATTTCAACTCTACTCAATATTACAGTATTGTGATTACTCTTTTGGGGTGCCCAAACATTTGCACCTGCTCAGTATTGTGATGATGCACATTGCATTGGTTCTGTTGATTCTAGAAATGTAATTTCACAGCTAAAATGCTAGGCTTTCCATTAGATACAACATATATCAAGCTGAAGGTGCTGATTCAAAAGTTCAGCACATGATCAAGTAAAATAATGATCTTTTTCTCAGCGGTGCCCAAACTTTTTCACACTACTGTATGGACAGAGAACTTGAAAATATTTCCATTGTGACAGTTCACAATACGACATGAACCATGCAGAGGACAAAGAGACATGCATTGCACCAGGTTTTTAGCAAACATTGCGGCAAGGTGAATAAAAAGAGAGCAAACAGCAGAGGCACAGACCTGAGGATGGGGTGGAGTCAGAAGAGGAACAGAGGGAGGGATCTCACTCATCTTGATTTCCTCTTTCAGTGGCTCAGAGTTGTTGGGTGGAGGAGCACTGTATGCTACAGGAGCATAGCCCTAGAAACATGACACACATTGAAGTGCAGCCCTGTATGTTATGTTAAAAATAAACATCAGAACACATATGCATCCATATGCAGACAGAAGGCAGTGCAGTGCTTCTACGCAATGAAAAAACAAAATATGCCAAATGGAGCATTGGTGGCTTTGGAGACCTACGGGTGGGGCAACAGCAGGGTTATACTGATTGGGTGGTGGGCCATTCCACTGTGGAGGCATGCCTGGTCCTGGAGGAGGCGGGTATGCTGGATTCTGAGGGTCATAGCTTGGTTGGAAACCCTTCAAAAGGAAAAGACAAGGGAAATGATTAACAGGATAATGTCAAATGAATTAAAGAGATGCTGTTAGCCCCTGAGTTGTTTAGTGGTAGAATACACTAGATACATAACATGAATTGATCAGTGCTTTTTCATGCAAAATGAACATTGGTCCATGACTGTGACGGTATTAGTATTTGCAATGATGCGTTTGTGTTTGTGTGTGTGTGTGTGTGCGCATGTGCATGCGCAAGCTTGCTTACAGGGCCTGGAGGCATGACTGGTTGACCATAGCCAGGGTTCTGTGGAGGTGGCATGGGACCCACTGCTGCTGGGTAGCCCTGCATTATATTCAACACATTCATTTCATTTATACCAATAAACCATAGAAATGACTGATAAGAACACACCACTAAAAAAGATCATGACACGATGTGAGAACACATATTGTATGTAAAACTCTTACCATATTGTTATCTGGTGTTGGCCCATGGTAAAAGACCTTTAAAATCAATATAAAAAAAATTAGGACCCTCGCACATACTGTACCACACACCCGATAGGGTACACATTTAAGGGTTAATTCATATGCTTCCTACTTACTTGGCCGCCAGGTCCAGGGGGAACTATAGGGGTAGAGGGGGTATTGTAGGAGGGTGGTCCACCAGGAGGAGGCCCGTCAGTATGGATCACGTGAGTGGCAGTGGTGGTGGCCTTCTTGCGGAAGATCTTCTTTCGACAGCAGCAGCAAATCCCAGCAGGAATGCCCAACAACAGCAACAAGGCTAGTAGAGGATTTCCTGAGTCCTCATGGGCGTCTGTGGAAGGGGAAGAGAAAAGTTTGAAATGGAAGTGAAAATCCATAAGGGGAAAAGGAAGGGTGTGCCATATAATTGACTAAAGCATACAACATACACATAACAACAAAGTGCGGAAAATCTTTCTCCTCAGAGTATGAACATCTAATTTCACTTAACACATTAATTAACACAGATATTATTTAGCCCAACATTAGGAGGGTTCTGAACATCAAATATGTTTCTCTTGACAAATTCACATCATGTTTCCAGCTACAGTATATGCTTACGGACTCACCTTAGTGACTTTGCAAATGGTCAAGTATTACTGACACTGCAATCATTTAAAAATCTTAATGGCAAAAATAACACTAATTTACATATATAGGTTAATCTGTTATTAGTAATCTTGGTAGGGCACAACCTATATCGGCCAATTATACTCAAAACCACATTATACTGCACAATAAAATGAAGACTACAGCATACTATATATTTGCAATTGCAAAGTTAAACTTCATCACTGCAGAAATTCTCTTCAGAAAAACTCTGATGATTAAATTTGTTTGCTCTGCTACCACAATATAACACAATGATGTTGATATGACGTGATTATTAAAAGTAAAAACATTTCATTGGTTGCTCGTTGTATCAAGACATGAATCAATTTTGTAAATCAAAAGAGAAATTATGCCATTGATTTTACACACTTTATGTAATGCAACCAAAACACACACTACAATCCAATAGGTTATTTTTTCAGTGGAGCATCTAATTTGGATGGAGATCATTTAACAGAGGTTTTAAATCTCATTTCAGGGCCAAGTCAGTCTATTATTAGACACTGTCGTGTGACAGAGGTTGGAGTCAATGGTTATATAAAGCCTGCGTTTTCAGCCACCCACAAATTTCCAGTCACTCATGACACCAGAGTCTTCATGGCAGCATATACATAAGAATGTAAACACGCTTCACCATAATCAGTATCAAGACTTTTGCTGTGCCTGTGTCTGACATAACTGCTCATCATCAAAAGTGATGCAGAACACCTTTGTAATCATAAGTTTATGCTAAAGTATGTGTATTTTTGAAGGTCCTCAATATTCTCATTATGAACAAAACAACAGAGATGCTAGTGTCAGACATCACCCATGAGAGGCCTCTAGCCAAGTTGTGAAAGGGGGCTTTGACATTCCTTTCAGAGGAACATGCTCAGATCAACTCTGGAGTCGGAGAAAATGTCAATCTAAGACTTAGTAGCCCAACCTAACCTAACACGGCTAAACAGAGCTCAGATTTTATTACATTTCCTCCCATGCCCTGATTCTGCCATGTATTGTTCCAGTATCTACTATTTTGTACTGAAACACAGCATAAGCCACTCAATGAACGTTGCTGGATGTTGCTCTCTATAAGTTGATGACTTCTGCGCTGCATTAATGTAACTTTCCAAGTGATATCAAGGTGGTACACACAATGGGAAGAGAGGAAAAATGTCTCATAAGTTGAGGGAGAACTTACCAATCAGCTTCATTTTGGTGACAGACACCAGCCGGTCCTTTCTGTCAAACAGCCTGTACTTGCCCACATCTGACGTGTTGACATTAGAGATGGTGATTCTACTGGAGCTCACTCGCACTCGGCCAGAATAGTCCGGCAGGTCGTTCCCCACTGGATTTCCATTTTGCACCAGGGTGAAGTTGACAGCGTCCCCAAAAAACACCAAGGTAGCTTCGTGATAGTTGCTGCCTTCTAGATCGATGCCCAAATCCTCTCCAGCCACCCGGTCAATGTATTTATACTCAGCTGAACAAGGAAAGAACCAACAGAGAGGGAGGCCAGTGTGCCTGTCAGTCAAAACCATTTAACATAAATAATGTAAAAAAAATACCTTCCATGTTTCTCACTTGTGACTTCCAGTAGAATGGATTTGGTCTCCTTATTCCAGTAATCTCTCAGGATGTACGTGCCCTTGTCCTCAAACACTACTTTCTGCAACTCCCAACGTTGATCAAATGAACTTGAAGAGCTGCCTCCAGTCACCCGGCCCTTGCTGGCGTGCTGCCCTCGTCTCCATATTGTCTCCATAGATGAACCATCCTCAGGTAGAAACTCTAGCCTCTCTGTTTCCTTTGATAGCTTAATAGAAAGTCGACGGCCATGACTTAACCTTTCTCGTGTGGTGTAATAGCAATCTGTGGAAGAATGCCAAAAGGGTTCATCATTACTGTATAATTGCTGATAATACACATCATACTCAGTGATGGAAATACCAATACCATCCTGGTCCAGAATTAAATGTAAATCTTTGTGAGAAAAGGAATTCCTATATTTCCTTGTTAATTGGACAACATTTCTCTTTTACCTGCAAGAGATTGTGCCTCCTGTTGTTAATGACAAATGCTAGTATTGGTATCTATGGGCTTTAGCCCCCACAACTATGCATGCACTTTTTTGGAGCTTCAGGTTTGCATCCAGTCTAAGTCTGTGCTTCACTCAGGGAAGGTTACAACAGCAAAGCATGTTTTCTTAGAAGGTTACAATTGCACAACATTTGTCTAGTTCACTGTGTATTTACAATGTGAATCTAAAATGAGTTTAGTTTACAAAAACGTAAACTTAAAAAAACAAAAGCAGATTGTTTCCATAAGCTCTTGCCCTACAGAACATGCATAGCTGGATAAAAATGCAGCACCATAGTTCAAAAACATGATCAATGTTGCAGCCTGAACTTCATCATTAGTCTCTCTTAACATCCTATGAACATTCTGTACAGCTAGGTTCCATTTTTGTAAGTCCCTGTATTGCAGTCATCAGAGCGGATACACGAAGACATTTAGACACTGGCTACCTTATCCTCATATACTCAACACTGGCTTCCCCATCACCATTAGCCTAGCCTTGCCTTCCTAGCACTGCCACTTGATTATCATCTCCCTACAATGCTAGTCTGGATTTGATCCCATTGAGCTCATTGTTTCAGGAGGCATTTTAACCTGTCCAATCAGTGTTGAGGGAGGCATTGCGAATGCAGAGCTAGAACAATCTAGTCCAGACAAGCTATCGGTCAGAGGCTGATCCAAGCTTTTTAAACTTAAACACCTCAAGCAAGCAATCGAATCTCACTACCGAATGTCCAGAACCCCTGTACAAAACGAAAGTGTAGAACGAGGGTCTGGTTTTATCAGGCTACATCACCATACAGGCTACATCACCAAAGACTGTACTCTAAACTTGTCAGCACTGAGTAGGTGACAGTAAGGGGCCAACACACCATCAGAACGACTTAAGAACTGTGAGAGTGCCATAACCCATAAACCCGACCCCTAAATCACAAACAGCTTACTTACCCACATTCAGCACAGCCACCAACAAGATCAGCAGTGACCACATCTTCTGTGAGGTATAAAGGACAATATCACAATTTGCAAATTAACATATTGACCATCAAGACAAAAACCTGAAGCATGTATCAAAGTCACAATGCAAAACTGATGTATCTAGATGGAAATCTTAGGAGCTGAATATATGGGATATAGCCTACCTGTAAAAAATGACAAAGAGTTTAGTCTTGGAGCTTATATCCAGCCAATGAACATAAGATTCACAATCAAGACACTGTGACCTCTGCCAAAGGCAGGGTCAGTATAATCTCCTAAATGGTAATGAAATCATGATGACAAGAGTCCATGCCTAGCGATGCTCAATATGGGGCATATGTAAGCAAACTGGTGAGCAACAATTACTAAGTGCAATGAAGGCCATTCACAACCATCCCTGATAAAGGGTTCAGAGAAGACAATTATTCTGTGCAATGTAATAACTACTACATTACAAGCCTGAATAATTTACCTGGAAACAGTATGAAAGTTTGAAATGTTTGTTATTCTGACATTGACCATAAAATATGTAATAGTAAACCTTGGCAATTTATGCTTCATTATTGGAATTATGACAGTTGTATCAAGGTTTAAACCACCTCATTCTTATAGGCTTGACAACGAAGCCCTGAACAATGCATTTTTTGCCAAACAGGTTAAGTGGGCTCGTTTCCACAGTGACCAAAGCCCTTAAAATTGACCAACCAAGTGAACTTCTGTCCTTCTAAAGTCGGACCGCCCATCTGAGTTTTTTTCTATAAGAAAGTTAACTGAAAATCTTTCTTTAACCTCACGTGGTTAACCCTAATTAATGTTCTGCTGAATCCTGGTGCAAAAAAATTAAAAAGCTATAAGACAGGTTTTTGAAAGGTACACGTGGGTCACGAAACAGAAACATGGACGTTTGCTCGAAACAAAACACCGCGACGACCTGATCCACAGGAATGCCAAACCCGAGACTGTTAGCCTATTACCACTGGCGCTGCAGTGGGCAACAGGCAGAGCTTCTTTCGCAAACGCGACAAAACAAAAATTTACGCTGCCACCAAAACATTGCCATTTCGGCATATAGAGATTGATCTTAATTAACCAAGTCTCGTCCTTTGGGCCCTCAGATTGGTAGCCACAACGTCTCAATAATAATAAATCAAAAAAGAGGGCGGTGCCTCTGTGACAAGATTAATTCCTTGAAAAAATACCGTGCTGAACAGGCAACACATGTAGGCGAGAAAATAAACATTTGCCATACCTGCTTAATCATATTTGTAAAGTGAATACAAAACAACTGTGATGTTTCTATTAATTCTGTGAAAACAGCAAAACGGCACCCAGTGAAACGCAGTCTAGTTGTTCATCCTCAGTCCATCCGACCGCCAGTTCAGTCGCATGCGATGAGCATGGCTCCAGTGACTGTCACCTACAAGCCTATAGACTAAAACCATTATTTCTTTCGTGCATTTTATACTAAATCTGCAAATATGCCATGTAGAAGTCTAATCTACGACCAATCTATGAACTATCACTCTACTTGTTAAGCTTTCGTTCGACTCCGTTCATCAACCACATAAGACAAAACATTATCTGCTTACCAGGTTGCTGTTGACTCAGTGAATCAATCAGTCAAAGGTTATCGGTAATAACGATCGTGTGCTCACACTTTGTCATTAAACAGCATTCAGAGATACAATACACGAGGCAATATGCTCCGACAATATCTCAGACCAGCACATTCCCTCACGCCATTTCTTACCGTTCGCATTTCTTTGGCGTAGCTCACAGACAGGGTAGGGCACTCTTGAGGTCTACGTCACCGCTGTCGCGCGACCAGAGGCCTATGTATAAAACTTGAATGTATGCCGTGTAGATTGATTTCTTTGTAACCTCAGGAAAAATGCGTCATTATTTACACAAAACAACAATATTTTTGGTATACATAATCTTTTAGGTTGTTTTTTCTATTATATAATACATAATAGAAAATATGTATAATATATACAATTAGCATATGGCAATTGTTTTCAGCTTTGTCAGCTTAGGAAGGGGCAGGATAAAGTGCATATAGTGCGTAAAGTGCATATGGGGGATGGCTAAGGGCTGCATGAAGACGGAGGGGTGGATGATGTAAAACTGATGGTTCTGGCAGGGCAGGGAGTTGAGTTCTGATAGAGCGTTCAGCTGAACCTGCTACTCTCAGCAGAGTACTACAATCTTTGACCGTGGAGTTTCCATACCACGTGATGATGCTACCTGCAGAACAGAAAAAAATACCTGCAAAATAAGTAGAAAAACACCACTTACTTCTACTAATACAACTACTCAGCCTAAAAAGCTACTACTACTACTTCACTGAATGTGAATTTGAATGTTAATATTGAACATGTTTGAATGCGCAATGTACTGGTCTCATGAATAGCTGTTAACCGTAAATCAGTATATTTTAATGCTACTGATTACAGTACAAAACTATCCCTAGTGTGAAGAAAACTGAGACGTCCCTGAGAGCATGTCAAACCACATTGAGATGGTGAGGCTGAAAACACAGTTTATGCTGTTTAACCTGTTGGTTATAAGAGCCAAAACTTCATTCATCTGTATTCAATACATAAATATATGAGTAAATAATTTATGTGTCATATCTAGATATGCTTCAGTAAAATATAGTTTAGTTAAATATATGTAATGGAATATAGTATAGTTATGTAATCACCCTCCCCTTACATGTAGGTCTATTAATGTACTGTTTGGTCACAAATCACAAATATAGATGTAATCATCTTCCCCTAAAATCTATTAATGTAGACCTACTGTTTGGTCACAAATCACAAATACAGCAATCCTATGTGCCCTGTGGACTGATAAGAGGTTACCCCTTAGAAGTCTGGCTAATGTATATTTATCTATATTTAGATGCGAGTTAACATGCATTAAGACTTGTCCCAACTTCCTCTATGGACTATGCATAGTTCTGTAATGGATTATAATGTGGCTAAAGGAACCAACGTGGATGGGTTTAGGGTGTTGCACCTTTCAACTGTAATGTGTGGTTGTAAAAGTAACAAAGTCATACACGACAGAAGTCGTGCTGGGGACAAGAACGTCATGTTTGTTTGTAGTAGTAACATGGAGACAACGTGGGGTACTTTTAATGTTAACGGGTGAAACAGGACCACCTATGCTGAACTCTGTATGGCTAGGGCGGCCATACAGACGGTCTGAATGGGATAAACTAAATTTGCGGCAGGCGAAGCAAACGCTGGCATCACGGAGAATGGAATACTCTAGCCATGGTCGAGTCTGATACCAGCTTGAGCCGAAACACCGAAGGTAGAATTGGCTAAGAGGGGCTATCCATATTTAAGTCGGGAAGTTTTGGGAGGATTGAGTTTGTTGAAGGCAGGGGTTTTGAGCAGCAGAAAAGGATGATGGTGCAGGAGATTCATCACCACCCGACACGAGGGTGCTTTACTCCACGTTATCAGCAGCAGTGCTAAGCATAGCGGAGTCAGAAGCATACTCAGCGTCAGGCGTGGACACTTGCTTCTTACTGAGCCACCTATGCATGTCTTTGTTGGTGTAATAAAATGGCTAAAGACGATGGATATCTGTGTGTACGCTATATATTTTTTGCCAAGCAAACTGCTAGACTAGCAATGTAACTAGCAGTGTCAATAAACAAGCACAGACACACTTCCTGTTACTAGACAACTTTGCAGACAGTGAAATCACCACAACGAGGTAAACTCATGAAAAGAACAAACTCGGCAAAAACCACAGGGGAACTGTGAACAAGAATAAGATAACTAAACAGACGGGAAGAGGAATCAAATTTACGACTATAAAACGTTTTATTTCTGATATCAGAAGACTCAAGCGCTCGACAGACTACACATGTGTACCGTATACGGTGTATGCGGTACACATACCGTATAGGGTCAGTGAACTGATAATGCGTAGTCGAGCGGAGAAGGCACTGACAGACAAACCCACACATTCAAACAAACCAATTGGAAAGAAGTGAAGTTTTGACGATCGTTCTGTAGATAAAAGTTAAAGATAAAAGATAAAAAGCAGATAAAAGTTTGTAATTATTCCCAACTGTCTTTTAAAGCATGAATACATTACAGAAGCATAGCAGCTGATAAATAGTGGCAATCCCATTTTTCCTCCGACCGGTTTCACAGGGGGGCGCAGCTTCTCCCAGGGGGGCAGAGCTTCTCCCAGCCACCCAGCCCCCCGTGGCCACGCCCCTGCCTTCAAGATGGATGTAGAAACCTGGAATTTCCTTAGCTGACAAAGGAAGAAGAGTCGTTGTCTGGACTTCTTCAGAACAAGTTGGGTGTTAACAGTCCATGTTGTCTTTAGTAATATGGACTCTAAGGTATTTAAAACCTGTGACTCTCTTTACAGGTTGCCCACTGATCTTTAGTGGGGTGTAACTGCAACTCTGCTGCCTCCTAAAATCCACTACCATTTCCTTGGTTTTAGTGACATTCAGTGTCAAGCTGTTAGACTGACACCACTGTGATACCTCTTCAACCTGATCCAAGTAGGCAACAATAGTGACTGGTGGTATAACACAATTTTTATTGCTTATTCACACGTAAATAGCTACTATTATAGCTTAATTTCTTCTCTGCTCTTTGTTTTAATTTCACCTTGAATCAGGGTCAGCATTGCAGTATACTTCCTATTCAGACCTCTGAATTGGAAGAATACTGTCCCCATTGTCTACTAACACAGCAGGAATAGTAGGCTTCAAACTTTGGGGGTATGGGGGTGGGGTCAAGCTGGTAGAGACAACTGTGCTTTTTTCATGCAACAAACTACAAGTGCAGATAAGATCAGGTTTGGCAGAAACGCAAATCATGAGGGGCACTGTGCCACGGCTGGCTGCAGTGGAATACCATGAGCAAGATCTGGGTTAGATTCTGAGCTACAGTCATTTCCAGACCCCATTCTCTCTTTCTTTCTTTCTTTCTTTCTTTCTTTCTCTCTCTCTCTCTCTCTTTAATTTCCTGCATCTTTCTCCTGTCCTGCCCTCCCCTTATCACCTCTTATACCCATCTGCCATTATTATACCACTCATAATGGAAGGCGAAGGGCCTCTGCATTGCAGGGCAGTCTGATGAACCATAAGCAAAGCTTCCATGATTAATGGAATGGTAGAATTTTCAAACAACCAAGCCTAACACTGTTTCATTTACATTAGATATGACCATCATCCAGTGATTACAGTGGTGATGGCGGGAAGTTGAAGGGATTGGAGAACGGTGGGAGGGGGTAGGGGGTGTTGGAGGGAGGTGGGTTGGTGTTATGAGAGAAACATGAAATGAAAAGATATATGACGGAAATTAACATGTGGAACATTTTTCCTTCTTATGTATGTAACGGGTGTAGCTCTGCCCTGCACTTCTACCACTACTCTGCATTGTGTTGTGTACAATGAGGAGCTGGACATGAGGACACTCGGGAACCACTGATTTATTCTGGTGAATAATGAAACAAAGGAGAGCAGAGCACACACATGTTCACCCTGAAAATGCCTCTCTCAGTTAACTTTCGCATCAACTGACTGAAAAATAACTATATTGACAAGATAACCAGTGTTACAGTATACGAATACAGTACAACTTGACATGTACCTGGTGAATAATGAAATAAAAGAGAGCAGAGCACACACATGTTCATCCTCAAAAATGCCTGACAAACTTAATCATGAAATACACGAGAGGATGAAATGGCGGCATCACACACACAATGAAAACTTCCTGAACTAGCTCACTCTCCCCCAAAGTTTCCAATATTAACCACAAATGAAAAATGCAAACAGAAATCCGCACAGATGTACCACTACACTTTAATGAGAAAAGTTCTTGTCTGTAAATCTATAACAATGTGAAATAAACCTTACTTTCATTCTGACTGTCTTAATACGTACCTCTCTCAGTTAACTTTAGCGGCAACTGATGAGAGGACGGAATCAACACAAGAAAGCTTATCTAACTGATTACTTTCACAAAAAAGGCCACAATAAAAATACATAAATAAATGATAGCACACAAAGAATAATATGCTCTGTTGAAGGGTTTTGGTGAGATTTCAATCTCCAAAATAAAATGCAATAATAACCTGGTTACACGTATATATGTAAGTTTGTATGACAATACTGTATATATTTCTTATCTTAATCCTCTCTACATATATCCTCCCTCTGCAAGAATTTGGTACTGATGGTACTCTTAGTTGTAAAGTGCTGACCCTCCCAAAATGAATAAAATAAAATAAAAAAGACATATAAGCCCACTGGGACTACATAGGTAATCAACTGAATTTTCTTCACAAGAAAATGGTTGTTTTTGTTTCACATACAGGTGGTTGAGAGCTTGTTGGATGCGGTTCCTTCAGACCTATTAGCCACTACAATTTCCCTAGCCGAGGTGCTACAGTTCTAAAGTAATTCATTTTTTAGACTTGTAGCAGAGTCATGTAGTTGTGAATTGGTCTGTGTATTTCAATGTATGTGTGACATGTTCATTATGCATGTAAAGTGGCATACATGTTGGGCAAGAATAATACTGTGAGAATGGAGGCTTGTAACTTTCAATGTTTATAGCTAGTCCAACTCATGTCACAGCTTCTTGGCCTCTGGGACTGCAGTCCTGACTCATCACACTCTGTCAAGCCCAACAGGTCGCTGCTGCATGACAAGTTCAGCATGGTTGTCTCAGGCTCAGCTGTTGATTCCCATCAGTCAGTGATAGAAAACAACTTTTGAATACGGTTAACAACTTTTGAATACGGATAACAGACTCTTCTGGTGACATTTACTTATTTTATGTGAAATAACGCCTACCCATATTTTGATGTTTTTTTTGTTTGTTTTCTTTAGCCTAAACAGTCTAAACTGCTAGATGCTATGGATTTCAGTGAGTAGGAGGGAGTGACACGGTTCTGCTGCCCAACACAGGCATTTCATTAAAACTTAAGCTGATAGCGCTGGCTGCTATCCCCCTTTGGCACTTCTCAGATAAATTATTGGGCCCATGCATTCTGTTCTGTCTGTAAAATATGACATTTGACTTAGATGTAATAAAGCTTAATACATAGTAATAAAGGGTGTTATAATTATATAATCAGGCCTACGCCGTTTGGTAACATTAACATTTGATAACATTAACATTTGATAACATTAAACCAGCAGTAGATGTATCACGTGGGATTAAGTAGAGGGTGAGATAACGAAGCTCAAACTGCAATAACTTAATTAGCTGCTGCTCTCTGTAGTCCTTTGTTTACATCAGCACGGGGCGCTTATCTGGGCTGGCCTTTAGTGGACGCCGGTGGTAGATGGCAAAAATAAGGCTCTAGCGTGTGTCAAGTAGCCACTGCCTTTACACAACACGGTAGGCGTTTTGTGTTATGATATTCGTGTTTTGGTTGAAATGTATGGTAGATAGTTTTTATGGCACCCAACCTAATGCTAGCTTGTTAGAAACTGCAGTAATTCTTCTTGTCATGTATAAATAGTTAACGTACCTTTCTATCAAGCTGACAATAACCGTTTCGTTTCAATAACCTCGCTGGCTCGGTGGCTTGTTTGGCAAACACAGGATGAAGTAAGTTGGATGCTAACTAGCAGGGTTGTGTTGGGTGCCTTAACAGTGCGACAAGGTATGTTCGTCATGCTTTAGATATTGAAGCTATTAACTAGCTACACCCGCAAGTGGAACGTTAACGTTAGCCTGTAGGCTAGCCGGCATTCCCCATACATAGTGGTTGTTGAGCAGCCGTAGTGATGTTTTAGTTAAGATGAACTAAATGCAGGGTTTACTTTTGACTTCCTACGGTATGTTGAAATTGCCCGATTCCAGCGTTAAAAAATGAAATCGCAGCTTTGTTGTCAGAGACTGTACACTGATGAAGCCCCGCGCAAAAGGCTGAGGATGCTAATCGATCTAATATAGAGGGAGTGAGGTGAAAAACAAATAAAGGGGCAATCTTCATATAAATCTCTACTCTCATTCACACTAGAGTTTAGAGAGTGGTTGGTGCAGACTGTGTGTTCTCTCTCATCTGACTCTAATTAAATCGAGACTCTTCCCTCTGTCACATGTGTGTGTCTCACCGCTCAGAAAACTCAATAACAGGGTTGTCACATGAGAAAGTTCTCTTGCCTGCCTCATGGTGGTTCAGATCTTTTTAAAGTCCTGAGCAATAGTACTGTAAGTGGTTTAGCCTACTATCATTGTTTGGATTTAATTTCTTACTCGACAGGGACGGCCTGTATTCACACAGCAATAGTGAGAAAACAATGTCTTCTTGAAACAAGTATCAACATGCAATGTATACAAGTCACTGTACCATAACTGCATTGAAACTAGGTGTATGAATACTTTAGGAGAGCCATTGATCAGGATAGGATCTTTGGTAGGATATTGTGAGGTTTATTGATTCTAATTCCAATTTTGCTAATATGTTCCAGCTCCAAAGACAAAGAAAGACAAATGTTTAGACAACAAAAGTACATTTGCTCCTTAACTTCCCATCAGCAATGCAGCAGAGATGGGAGTAAGGTGCATTAAAACCAGTGCACACCATGTTGATGCATGCATGACATTCACCAAGGAAAGGTCCTAGCACAGACACCCATGCAGATAGCCTGTGTAGACTTAAAGGACAGCTAAGCAGAATTTGGGCAAAGACATTGGGTGTTCGGTGCACAAATTTTCTTGTTGGTTATAACGTAGAGCTTACTTTCAGTTATCAATTCTAGGACTGATCTATCTTTTTCTGTTGTTGACTTTTCAGACCAGCATGGGTTCTCTCTTTCGGAGTGAAGAGGTCTGTCTAGTTCAGCTCTTCCTCCAGTCAGGTTCGGCATACAACTGTGTCAGTGAACTTGGAGAGCTGGGACTAGTTGAATTTAGAGATGTAAGCATTTCCTTATGTGTTGGATGTGGCTGTTAGCACATACCACATATTTGCAGCTGGAATCATGTCTAATTATCGACTTTTTTGTCTGACAGTTGAACCCGAATATCAATGCTTTTCAGCGGAAGTTTGTTAATGAAGTAAGAAGATGTGAGGAGATGGAAAAAACTTTTTGTAAGCTCATATTGTACTGTTTGACTCTACAGTGCAGTATTACACACATACTGTATGTTCAGAGTTCCATGAGCCACAGTTTATTCTGAAGTAATTATGAATTATAAAATTATAAATCAACAGTACCTAATTCAACCCTGGCAGCATATATATTAATTGCAGGTGAAGTAACATAATCACACCTCTAAAGTAAATAAGGCCCACTTACTCTTCTTCATACCTTAATGCCTTTCATTCCATCAGCATTCCTGGAGCAGGAGATCAACCGTTCTCTGTACCCACCTTTGAGGGGGCCATTACCCATGCCAAGCCCAGTGCCCTCGGCACCTCAGCCCAGAGAGCTTCTGGCTATTGAGGAGGAGAGTGAGCGACTGGCTAGAGAACTGAGAGAGGTGTTTTTGCTTTGTTTGTCTGTTTTTTTAACTACTCATTTGTTTTGGTAGCTTACACCAACATCCTAAATTTTCATCAATGTGTGGATTTATTTGCAAACCAAAGAACAGGAACCAGCGGTGATTTTTTGGGAAGAATTAAGTTGACAATGTAATAAACACAATTTCATATGAGAGTTACTTTTGGTTTGGTAATATTTTGCTCTGACATTTTGAGTCTGTAAGATTTTTACAGGTTTAGGCTAATCTCACTAGGTAGCTTTTATCTTATATGAAAAGTCAAGGTCCCTATAAGCTCCACTCATATTTGAGGAAGCATTAATGGTCTTTTCATACTGATGGTAAACAAAATTCATTTAGGTAAATAAAGAGAATATGTTTATTGTAGAGAAGCATATGACATTCGGATTTGATTTGGTTAGATGTAGGCTAAAGATGGGTTTTGACCTCAGTTTGATTTGGCTGCGTAGGTGTCCAGGAACAGAGATAGCCTGAAGAACCAGCTGACTCAGCTCAGCCAATACAGAGGCGTTTTGATCCAAACTCACTCCCTCACAGCTTCACAGGTAAAACAGCAGACGACAGGAACCAACCTGCATAGAATTTCTAATGTTAACTAATATTAACTAATAACTAATATTCCGTTATATCTTGATTTACCACAAGTGTCCCCCACCTCCGACTACTGTAGAGACGGCCTCCCTATTGGACAACAGACAAGACATCAGACTAAGGTACTGACAATGGCAGATACTATAGTTTATTTACATTTACATTTACATTTAGGCATTTAGCAGATGCTTTTATCCAAAGCGACTTACAAAAGAGGATAACATTCAAGCTACAACACAATGAACTAACAAGGAGTGCATATTGCTAACACAGAATCTGCGCTGTTTTAAGTTGAAAGTGCAATAGTGTAACACAATGTAGAGAAATTAAATTATTAAGTGCATTCTCAAAGTTTACGCCAGGAGATATTCTTGGAAGAGCTTAGTCTTCACGAGTTTCTTGAAGTTTCTTGAAAGTGATTGAACACTGTAAACCATGACATATTTGAAAGTTAAAAACTTAAGTACATTTTCCCCAAATAAATAGCTTGCAGACCAACTCAAAAGCTTTGATTGTTATCTCAAAAGTTTTGAGTGTTACCTTCACTCCCATGATCCCTTGCAATACACTGAAGCCATCAAAATGCAGCTTTTGAAATTTGTGATTCTTTATCATATTTTTTTTTTACAATACTCATTGCACTGATATATCAATTTGATAAGGGAATACACCCCTTTGTTGATTTAAAACCACAATTCCACAGCTGAATTCTCACCATAGGTAAGTAACAGCTAATTCTGAATCTACTCAAAACATGGTAAGAAGCTGAAATTGAATCCCCCTGAATACTTTGCTGAAATATATAGTGAGTGAATGTCATATAAATCCTGTTGGGTTGATTAATGGAAGGTATACAGTATATGTGGTTTGTGGTAACCGGTTTCCACAAATATTTTGAGTTCACTGAGTAGTTGGGGTTTACAGTGAAGTTCATGCAGTAGACCCTTTAGTATCTCTCACTGTTCCTACTTCTTACATTACAAACCCGACTGAACTCTGCTCTCTTCACCGACAAAGAGGGAATGACCCTCACAGAAGCACGATGCGGCACAGTTAAAACAGATAGGATTTTCTTTGCCCAGTCAATTCGGCGACAGCTTTGTTATTTCAAGTGCAAAAAAGGTGATATAATTGAGTAGGAAAAGAAAAGTAGACACCACAAAGCTTTCACAATATAGTCATAATTATGTTAAGCTTCTATTGTCAATATTTTGTGTTATTGCTGATAATTTTAATCCTCTCTTAGTAGTTTTCCATTGTGTGACTAAGTCTGGTTTTGTGTGAAGGCTGGGGTTAGGGTAATGAGCAGTGTACAGAAATTAGAGAAATTCAACCACTGTATGTCTAATATTTATTCCCTACAGACTGTAAGTAGAAATAGAGCAAAGGATAGAGGAGTGCCTTAGTGTCACATTTTGCTTCCTAGTTTTGTGGCTGGAGTGGTGCACCCATGGAAGGTCCCTTCTTTTGAGCGGCTGCTGTGGCGGGCCTGTCGAGGTTACATCATTGTGGATTTCTGGGAGATGGATGAGAGCCTGGAGGTGTCTGACACTGTAAGGAGACATGCATTTAAAATCTTTGGTCAACCTGTTCATAGCCATGTAGTACATTTTTGATCATAGTTTCTCTATTTCCAAAAAATTGCAGGACGAGATGGTTCAGTGGACAGTGTTTCTCATCTCATACTGGGGCGAGCAGATTGGCCAGAAGGTCAAAAAGATATGTGACTGGTCTGTTTGTTTTTGGAAACACCTTTCCCACCGAAGAGTAAAGTTAATGTGTTCTAGTAAGAGACTAGTAATAAGCTTGTAATGGATGCCCCCTCTCTTGCGTTCTCTCTTGTGTCTGCCCCTTAGTTTTCACACGCACACGTTTGCCTATCCAGAAAGCACAGCAGAGCGGGAGGAGATTCTACATGGACTTCAGGGCAGAATACTGGATATTAGGACGGTGAGACACAGGGAGAAGCAGGAGAGCAGAGTAGAAAATGGCTTACTGATAATGTGTCATTTTACATAGTAATTCTTTTTTCTTTTTTTTCTTTTCTCCTCTCCTTCACTCTCTCTTTCTCTTTGTTCCCCCTTTTCCCCTGGCCTGGCCTCTCCTCATTGTCTGCATCTCTGTGCATCTCCTCTTTGGGCTCCACCTCTACCTGGCGCTTGTTGGACAGGTATTGTCTCAAACGGAACAGTACCTGCAGCAGCTGCTCGTCCGGGCCTTGGCAGAGCTGCCACGCTGGAGGGTGCGCGTCGCCAAGTGCAAGGCAGTGCAGACGGTACTCAACCTCTGCAGCCCGTCTGTCACCGACAAGTGCCTGATCGCCGAGGCCTGGTGCCCCGTCAGGAAGCTGCTGCTGCTGCAGAGTGCGCTCATCGAGGGCACGGTGAGAGCAGGAGGGGCTGGCAGGAGAGTGGGGTGGGCGAGTGAAGGTGGACTGACAGGATGAGAAAGGGGACTTAAGGCAACCCTAGTTTTTGGTGTAAAATTAGTAGGCTGGCTACCCAAAAAGCACACAACACTTTCCAAACACTTCCCAGAAACTTACTAGCACTGGTAGAAGATGTTAACATACAGTGTCATGCTGTTAAGGTTTTCTGTAAAGTTTTTATTTTATTTTGCAGTGGTTTCCAACCCTCCACCCAGAACTGCACAGTGCATATCCTGGATGGCTGGTGGGAACAAAATTTAAGTTTGTCCACCCCTCATATGACTATATACCATCCGAATTAATTTGAATACCAAAATTGTCTGATAAAAAGAGTACCCGAAATAGTGGTGAAAATAGTGTTACGTAGTACTTTAACGTACAGGACACAGGGATGATAGGGAAATTCCATAAAGGCAGATAGATAGGTACATATGTAGGTGGGTGGTTACTTCATATAGGGTATCTCAAGTGTAATTTGGGTCATTTCATTGAGAAAATTGTCACTTGAAAATATAAGGTAAGCTGTAGAGTTGTTACAGAGACTCAGAGATGCTCAGTCGCCACTTCAAACAAGTGACATTTCAGTAGCACTAGCAAGTTTTCAAAGGCACATAGAAGCTTAGTAAACACTGACAGCAGCCTCAGCAAAACCTACAATGTGTACATAATGTCAGGAAGCATCTGTAATGCTAGGGTGGAGAATGCACATAAAGACAGACCTACACATGACCACATCTCATCCAAACGAATTAGAAGCAGTTGCCCATAAAAATAGTTTAGAGAGTATTTTTTTGTTTGTTTGTTTGTTTAAATTGTTTCAAGGTGTTGCTTTAATGTGTTTACTTGTTGTAACTTGTTTCATAGTGTTAATGTTGTGTTGTTTGTTCACCATGAAATACAGAGGAGACATTTTATTATGCTATGGTATAAATTTGAAAGTTTATATTCAGTAATCAGTAGCACCCACCCTTGCATTGCTGTGATCTCTTAATTCTCTGAGAGTTAATAGTCCTCTTCATTCCTTCTCTCTCTCTCTCTCTCTCTCTCTCTCTCTTTCTCCCTCTCTTCTTGCCCTCAGAGGAAGAGTGGCAGCGGAGTAGATTCATTCTATAATCGACTTCCAGCCCCTACATCTCCTCCTACTCTCTTCAACACCAACTCCTTCACTACAGGGTTCCAGAGCATAGTGGATGCTTATGGAATAGCCGGCTATAGGGAGGTCAACCCAGGTATTATCTATGCTTAGTGAGACAAAAGTTGTGTCCATTGTACTCACTGTTGTCAACAGGATGTTTAGTGGTTCTAGAAAGTTTGAACAAACGCCAGGGATTGTTGTTTTTCCCCGTCGGCTGTCATTGAAAATTTAATATACAGTACAAAGACATTATCAAATGCACCAATCTCACTGACTGGTGTGTGTGTGTGTGTGTGTGTCCTACCAGCTGTGTACACCATCATTACCTTCCCTTTTCTGTTTGCGGTGATGTTTGGAGACGTTGGCCATGGTTTCCTAATGACTCTGGCAGCCTTGTGGATGGTTCTGGAAGAGAGGGATCCCAAACTGAGGAACAACTCTAATGAGGTAGGGGACACAGTCAGCTTTCACCTTTCTCTTCAGTTGGTGTGGTTTGACTGGTGACCACAAGCACCATTTTCTTTCAGGCAAAATGGTTTTGAATGGATGAGACGGAAAGACCAAACCCAGTCATGTTCTTCATGTTCTTTGGAAGCTAGAACAACTATGTGAGCTTTCAGTTGCATGAGAGGCAGCGCTAAACACCAGTCCAAATTACCACTATGTGAAAATGGCATCAGTCTCATAACATTGTTTCCCTTATGCTCTTTTCATTTTGCATGTTCTTTCTGATGAACCAGACCCGGGTGTGTTGTCTTGGCTGACCCACTTGAGAATAGATACTGTGATTATTTGATGCATCTTAAATTGAAAGCTTTTTCTTCAACATCACATCACCTCTTTGCATCAGCTCATAAAAAGCCTTTGGTTCGGCAAACTCCTCCTTCCATTAGTGGTTAGTTCTTACTGCACTTAGTCACACTATAGAGGCTGAGATGAAATCATTTTGGCTGGCTGTAAATAAAAAAACAAAACACATCTTTCGTCATTATACAATTTTTCACATTAAATATGAATAGTTACTGTTCAAACACCATCAAAAACACAATGAAACACCTCCCCATAATTACGCAATGCCTTTATTCCCATACCTTCATGACCTAGAATGTAAATTATATTTAACTATATTTTAATACTTTGTTGTTTACTTGAAATAATATCAAGTAGTTGTAAAGTCCATTTTCATTTTTTATACTCAGGACTATGTTGTAATCAAATAAGCACAAATCAGGTGCCCTATATCTATCCCCGTATCAACTGTGGACCTTTTCTGCAACTGTCATTGAGATCATGTTTGCCCTGTGTGTGTGTGTGTGTGTGTGTGTGTGTGTGTGTGTGTGTGTGTGTGTGCTTGTGTATGTCAGATCTGGCAGATGCTGTTTGGGGGGCGCTATCTACTCCTGTTGATGGGGCTCTTCTCCATCTACACGGGAGCCATCTACAACGAGTGCTTCAGCAAAGGCCTCAGCCCCTTTCCCTCAGGCTGGCATCTGCAGCCCATGATCCAGCACTACAACTGGAGGTACAGACCTTCCTTCTCTCTCTCTCAACTTGATCCAGCGATCCATCCAGCGCTTTCTCCACAAAAAACGTGTTGTTGACTTACTGTCACCCCAATCAATTTCCCCCTTCAGTGAGGACACTCTACGCGAGAACCAGTACCTCAGTCTGGACCCCAACGTGACTGGAGTCTTCCAGGGACCATATCCATTCGGCATTGACCCGGTAGGACACTGAGATCACTAGTGTCATCCGTTTCATGATTTCAGCAGATGGAAAGCGATGGGTCTCATATTCCTTGTGTCCCTGCCCTTGCTTAGATCTGGAGGTTAGCCAACAACCACCTGAGCTTCCTCAATTCCTACAAGATGAAGATGTCTGTCATCATCGGGGTTGTCCACATGACCTTTGGAGTGTGCCTGTCATTCTTCAACTACATGTGAGTCTTGTCTCACCTCTGGCACCAGGGACTTTGACTCCCTCCTGTTGGCTCACAAGCCATGCTTTGGTGTACTGAGGACCTGATTTGGTGTACTGATGACCTGACGACCTTTTTTTCAACTATATCTAATTAAAGGTATCCCTGGCTAGTAAGACATGTTGGCCTTATAAGATTGATGCTGACGCCAGCTACATAAACGTGATTGAAAAAATGCTTAAAATATTTTTGGTTTTATTGAAAGTTTAGAAAATCCTTTCACTTGTAAACTGCCAGTATTGTAAAAAGTGACATCACCTGTTAGAGCTAATCAAGGCCCAAGCTGTTACTGCACATCAACATCAACATCATCAATATCAACCAGGTAATGTCACTTTCTACCCAGAAAGCATTGAGATGTAAACACAATGGCAGCTTACAAGCTCTGTAAATGAAGGGATTTTCTAAAAGTTTTAATATAAAGAAAGCATTTTGTGTGTTTTTAATTCTGTTAAATATAGCTGATACCAACATCAGTCTTATAAGGCCATACCAGTCAGGGGTCCTTTTAAATGTTTTCTTTTTAAATCACTGAACAAAAAACACCATTTCCAGGTTGACAGAACAGATGGGCTTTTCTTCTTTACAGTTTTCCTTGATTGCTCTGATGCGCTTATGAAACTGGGATCCATTTCATCTTCATGTTCGCTTGCTTAGCACAGCAGAACCCATCCTTTCTGTTTGTGTTAACACATTCTCATTAGTTTTATACATTTCTCACACACTTCTCAAAACATTTGACAAACTTTCATAGAAAATGTCCAAACTTCATTGGATTTCTAGCTTAAACAAATTACAAACATCACAGCCAAAAAACGATATTCTCTGCATACATATGAAATTCCTGTGTCTGTGTGTAAATTTCCTCCTCCACCCTTAAATCCACAAATACACATTCATCACGCATATACATGATACTACCTTTTCTATTTGTAAGGGAGCATCAAAGAGGCCCAGAGTATATGAAGTAATGGTGAAAGTATCCATGATTTTATGAAAAAGGAAAGTCTGTGTCAATGAAAATTGGGAAGTTACTTCAGTGTATGAAGTACATAATACGGTGTTTGTAGGTGCTATTGTGTGTTTGCATTTTGCTATATCTTTAAGCAAAATATGCAGTTTATGTAATAATTTACAATAGTTAACATTGTAAAACCTGAGGCTAAACCTACCTATTTTAAAAGCAAAGTTGCATTGTGTTATTATTGCTTGAAAGTACATTACATTTATGCATTTTTTAGCTAGATGCATTCATCCAAGGCAACTTACATGTGTCAACTAGGGTTAAGTGCCTCTCTCAATTGCACAACGGTGGCAGCTGGGATTCAATCCCACAATTTCCAGGCTATCAGCATGCTAGCCAGGTTCCTTAACCATTATGCCACACCACTCACAGACCTGACCACAAATTTAAGGAAAATTTTGCTTTTTATTTTAACATTTTAGCACAATTAGTGTTTTTTGCAAACAAAATGTGTTTTTTTGGGCAGAGTGCATCTTTTTAGGCCTGTGCGTAAACTGTTGAAAACGTGAATTTTGAAGTGACAGCCCTATCACAGCAATCAAGAAATACTAACATTTTGTTACCCTTTGAGCCTTTTGCTAATAAAATGTGTATTATTGGGCAGAGTGCATCTATTTAGGACTGTGCGTTAACTGATTTGAAAATGTGAATGACAGCCCTGTCAAAGCAATCAAAAAAAACTGGATCATAGGCTGGCATTTTTTTTCTGACTTCTGTCCTGACCGTTTGTGCTTGCGCTGCCTGCTCCCCCCCCCTCCCCGAAAACAGCCACTTTGGGAAGCTGAGTAGTGTGTTTCTGGTGCTGCTGCCTGAGCTGGTCTTCATGCTCAGCCTGTTTGGGTACCTGGTCTTCATGGTCGTCTTCAAGTGGGTTGCCTTTGGACCGCAGGACTCAGACCGGGCCCCCAGCATCCTTATCCATTTCATAGACATGTTTCTGTTTGCTCAGAACCCAGACAACCCACCACTGTACCCTGGTCAGGTAAGCCAAACTAAGAGTCCCCGTGATATAAAAAAGGCATACCTTGAAAAACAGTTGCAAAGAGTGTCAGCGCTGTAAATAGTAAACTACACAGTAGCTTTTGAGTTTAAGAACCATAAGAGCCTCTATCTTGTGACAAAGGATTCCAGCTGCAAATATGTGTCAAGTGACAACTTTACCCTGAAAATATATTCACTAGTACATATAGATCCTGAAAATACATTCAATAGCATGCATACATTCTGAACATACATTCACTAGTAGATATATATGTATCCTGATAAGCCTCTGGTTGTGGTTAAAAGCACCAGTACTCTATAGCAGCTGGGTCTTCTGTCCTGAAAGCGGATTTATTTTCTGTCTGTGGGCCCAGATCATCGTGCAGCGGGTGCTGGTGGCATTGGCTCTGAGCTCGGTGCCGGTGCTGTTACTGGGCAAACCTCTCCACCTCTACCTCAAGCACAGGAGTAGAGCCTCCAGCAGCAATGTAAGAGCTGTATGTGTGTGTGTGTGTACTGTGGAGGGGTAATGGTTAGCGCACATGTGTATGTGATGAGATGCTTAGCATTAATGGCCAGTGATTTATGGTAGTGCATGCACGTTTGTGTGCGTGTTTAGTATGATGCGTGTGTAGTATGATCTAATCTGTGTGCTATGGAATAAGGGGGAGCCGGCGCCTGTAATGACAGACACCAGCTCCATCAACACCCTGCAGGGAGATCTGGAAGGGAATGGAGGCCAGGAGCCCAAGGTGAGACAGACTGGGATACAGCATATCCCAGTGCAAAACTATTATTGATCTATTAATATCACTAATATTAATCTGTTAATCTGGACATTTTGTGTATTACTGGTAATAAATGAATCCATACAATATAGTAGCCCTGTACTTAAAAAGCTAAATTTCCTCTCCATATTTTGATCAGTAATAAGAATGGCTCCACTTTTACTTTCACCAGTATAACAAATGATGTACACTGCTGTGCATATGTCTGATGTGTCTGTGAGCTAACAGATGGGTGAGGACACTCTAAAACAAAAGTAACGAATCGACTGACCAAATTATACAGTATATTTTCAACCAAGTATCAATTCACATAAAATTAGAAGGTACCAACTTTCAATACATTTTTTGCCGTGACTTATTTGTGATTATTTGTTATGCATTGAACTAACAGCAGGGTACATGTACAGTCAGTACAGTACAAACATGTGTGGAACTCGCTTTATCTCGTGTCCTCTGCAGGAGTTTGATGGGGCCGAGGTGTTTATGCACCAGGCAATCCACACCATTGAGTACTGCCTGGGCTGCATCTCCAACACTGCCTCCTACTTGCGTTTATGGGCCCTGAGCCTGGCCCATGCTCGTGAGTAGACACACACACACACACACACACATACACACACAAAATCCACACAATCTAACCCTCACAAACTCATCCCACCCACCAACAAATATATCTTTGGGCCTCATAAGATCCAATCCATGTCTACGTGTATAGTTCGGAACGTTTCAAGGACAATTCTGGCAATGTATACATCATCTCAATGTATAGATTAATCAGTTACTGTTACATCCCAAGTCCACATCACTAAATAATTTGAACCATATCCTCCTACATACAAATAACAGATGCAGGATAGTCAAACAATGTTAGTTCTGAATAAACCAAAAACATGTAACTACATTTTGTGCATTTGTGTGTGTGTGTGTATTGAAGAGCTATCAGAAGTGCTTTGGGTGATGGTGATGCGGATCTCGTTGTCATGGCAAGGCTACTTGGGCTCTGTGGTGCTGGCGGTCATCTTCTCCTTCTTCGCCATGCTTACTGTGTCGATTCTCCTTGTCATGGAGGGCCTGTCAGCATTCCTGCATGCCCTGCGTCTGCACTGGTGGGTTTATCGCATTAACACACACACACACACACACACACACACACACACACACACACACTGTACTGAAGGAGGTGGTCGTGCATGCTTTGTATGAGTCATTCACAGTTCCACCCACTATTCTTCCTTCCAAGCTCAGTAAGAACAACACAGCCTTTATGAATCTGGACAATGTTACCTCGCTTGGCAGCAGCAGTTTCAGCCTGCCAGAACAGAGTGGAACAACATTTATGAATATTTGATGGTAAAATCTGTTGTGTATAGGAAATTAATAACCAGTCTTCTAGTTAGCAACTGTTTACAGCAGTCTGGTTACACGGTTATACTTGTGAAATGCACATAGAAAGAATAAGTCCTGCCTCATTTCTGGGACAGACATTTAGTAAATTGGTGACTTGTAATTGGTACAACTCTGCTGCGTGGTAGATCAGCTACGATCTCCTTCGCTAAGTGCAGACGGGAATACAATGAAGGAATACATGGAAGCACGTCCTCTTCCAGAACCCTGAAGGATGTCCCTCTCTGCAAGTTAGCATATGGTGATCATTAAGCACATACTTTGGGTTTGTGTCATGTAAACATTGAGATCCAGTGTACAGTGTTCCTTTTTTGGGAAAGGTTTGGATGTGTGGACACTGAACTAGAAAGTGGTGGGTTGATTAATTATTGTATTGGCACAATAGTTTAGTCATTAGCCTTGATTACCTTGTTATGCTTAACCCTCACAATGTAGATTGCTGAGATGTTTTTTCCCCATGTTCTTTTTTATTGAAGGGTGGAGTTTCAGAACAAGTTCTACCGTGGGACAGGATACAAATTCAACCCCTTCTCATTCCACACGAGCCCAGCCTAACCTAACTCTGGGAATGGTATAATCTGTGATGTAACACCCATGTGTAGTCTTCATTTGGGAGCTTTCTTTGTAATTTATATTTGTTTTTTTTTACATATATATTATCTTTTTTACTTTTTAGTCGAGATGATGTACAGTGTGCAGTATTAACAATTGCTGGTTGGATTAGCTCAGGTAATATAATGGTTTTAAACTTCACAGTGCAGACTGTTAACATCAACCCAGTTCATACATTGGACTACATGTCATTAACAAATAACAATTATGAACAGTATTAAATTAACTATAATTTCCAGACTTGCTTACTTGAATATACATTCTCCGTTCAAAAATCTTGATAAAAGCAAAGCGTTTTGGTGGGTCTTATAGACACGATTTCATTCTCAGAGTTGACTATTAATATGTGCACTCAAAGTATTAGTAGTAAAGGCTAATCAGTATCTATCAGTACAACAGGGGTTGTGAAATGTATACCTGTTCAAGTTCTTCAGTACCTCTTCAGAAAGCAGAAGTGAAATTACGTCGAAGAAATACTATTTCTTTGGGAAGAAGTATACTGAATGCTTTAAAAAGTCAAGAGCTATAAAACTATAACGTAACTTATGCTTAATTTATGGGAACTGCGTCAACTGATCGCAGTGGACACGCTGTGGCCTCTATATGGCCATGAACCCTTTTGAAAATGCTAAAGGTTGAACGGACCAGCTATGAAAACCGAGCTGCTGGATTCATTAACAGGATAAAAGCAAATACCTTTGATACAGTCAGTGATTATGTACTCTAGGATTAAAAACCAGATTGTCCAGATTGTCTTTTATTTTAAGCTTTTTTAATAGATTTTTTTTTATTTCTTGGAAAAAAAAAAAACATCCTTTGAGAAAATAACTGCCACCTTGATGCTTCAAGCAGTATTACTATAAAGTCACGTTTTTAATGACAGGGCAAAACAATTTACACAGAAAATATAAACAATCCTTAGTTGAGTCTACAGGTACAGCAGGGTGAGACAGCAATGTACCACTCAAAGTAAATGCAGCAAAGAGAACAAAAAGATGCTGAGAACAATGTTGGTGCTCCCATTAAGACGCTTTTCCAAAACTTGTGAGATGGGTTTTGAAAAATGTATACAGGACCTGTGATGGACAGTCTGAGAGACAGCCAAAAAAAAAAAAAAAAGGACGAGTTGAGGAAATATAGGCAAGATGAAAAGAAAAGGTGTCCAGGGAATGGAGACATGATGTGTGAGGCTGTGTAAAAACCACACAGCGAGTTTGGCTGAAAGCAGTGTTCTCAGTTGGCACCAGACACCCTCCGCAGGGTAGGCCAACACACGTTTTGACAAGCAGTTCATCAGGCCTGTGCTACCTCAGGTTCTGGTGAAGGCACTGGTGGAGGCACAAGGAAAAGGTCCTCACCACCACCTAATAATGTAATGCCTTGCGGTAAAGCTCAATGCCACTGGCCTATTTGCCTCCAGACATCATCTCCCACACAGCAATGCTACAAACTTCCCGTTCCACCTGGCTAGACCTTATCTCATCTACGGTACACAGCCTGCTCTCTGATTATGGAAATAGGGTCCATGTGGAGACACACACACACACACACACGGGGCGCTAGTTTTACAGGCTCAGTGCTCTCAATCATAACCTGGAGCCCAACTCACCTATTATCGTCTCTCTCTAGCCCAGAGGGGCAATGAATACATGCTTTGTCAACCATCTCATCCCCCACTGAGGTGCTGCTGCTTCCTCCATTACGGTCCTCAATTCCCAGCCACTGTTTGGTGGAGGTACTGCTGCTTCCCTTCCCTCCCTCCCTCCAGTCCTCTCCTACTCACTCTTGTGTCATTGACATCCAGGAGGATTGTGGGTGTTTTATGGTGGAGGCAGTGGTAGCAGAGACTGCAGTCAGGTGTGTGTCAGAGGGGAGGAGGGGGGCGCAGCTGTGTGAGGGCACGCGTGTGTGTAGCACACGCTGTTAAGATATCCTCTGGATGAGCTTGTCGTCGGTCATGCAGAAATAGGTGCAGTAGGAGAGGTCGGAGATGAAGCCCTCGCAGGCACGGCGCGTCACGCCCTTACAGCCCCGCAGGTCCAGCAGCTGCAGGGCAGAGGCACGCTTCAGAAACTGTAGGCACGCGTCCGTCAGCTTATGACAACCTGGGTGGGAGGGAAACGGACACGGACACGGACACACACACACACACACACACACACACACAGAATGGTAAGTGGGGAAAGGGGAACAGCGAGTGACAGAGTGAGGGAACACTCATGGCAGCATCATGGCTTGTCTTGTTGGCACAGTACACTACTGTAATACAGCAACAATGGTTGTATTAGGCACAGTACACTACTGTAATAAAACAATCATGTATATGAACACATACTACTTCACTTCACAACACCACTGACCATAGATGCATGTCATTAGAACACAGATTCATCACACAGATTCTTCTCTCTCTCACTCACACACACACACACATTCCCTGAATTACGCTCTCCGAGAGTGCCTGGCTGTGGCTGGCTGGCGTACCTGCGAGGTTGAGCTCGGTGAGCGTGTGGCGTGTGGGGGAGCCGGTGGAGGTGAGGAGGTTGATGGACTGGTCGGTGATGGCCCGGCAGTGGGCCAGGTCCAGCCGCTGCAGCAAGGGCATGTGCCTGAGCAGCAGTCGCAGTGTTGAGTCACTTATGTCCAGACCAGACAGGCGAAGAGTCTGCATGCCCCGCAGTCGGCTTCGCGACTCGCTGCCTAAAGTCACAAACACATGCAATGTCAAATCAGGCAACATAGACACACAATGTGGATGTAGTAAGGCAGTGGTAAGACGTGGTGCCTGGGTTGGATACTTAAACATCACCATCACTTTGGATAAATCCCACTCACTTTAAGGACGGATAATGAAGAAAGTGTTGTTTAAGGGAGAACTCCAGTGTGATCTATATTGTCTAACACAGTAACTGTAAAGATAGTACACATGTGAGTTTTAAGAGCCTCTACTAGAGCCTGAACATGTGCACTGGTTGAGACAGATAATATGACCAGAGGCGCCTCACCTTGTGGTGTGACCAGGTCTTTGATCTGTCCGTCCCGGACCCCCTCTGCCCAGCGCAGGTCCAGGGTGCGCAGGTAAGGGCAGCTGGAAGAGCTGAGCGCCGACACAGACAGCCATGGGCAGCCAGCCACCAGCAGATCCTTCAGGCCTGAGAGACAACACAACCAATGTCATCTTACCACATGATCTATTCCCAGTCACAGCTGCAGTTGCCAATGGTAACAGCTAAAAAATTCAATGCAACTGACATTTAAAATCACCCTTCCCTGCTCATCAAGCATAAAGGGTGTTTTAGACTTTCTGTCTGATGTGTGAAAATGCACTGATGATTGAATTAGAACATGGTCAGTGTAAGTATGCGTGGCATTCGCTACCTGGCATTCGACTGATGAGCCATGAGAGCTGCTTCTTGGAGATGGGGGTCCAGGAGAGATCAAGCATTACCGGCTGACGCTTCACGATGCCAGAGAGCGCTTGTGAAGTCAGGGAGCGGCAGCGGCTAAGGTCTATGTGGGTCCAAAGGCGCTTATCACAGCCCCTACAGAAGGGAAGCAGAACAATGGAAACAGAAATGAGCAGTTAGACGCAAGGTCGAATACATTTCCCCTCTAGATGTTTATTGGGGATCTGACTGTTTGGGAAAGACGATGGAAGGGAGCTCACCACTTGTACCAAGCCTTGCACACAGTCATGCAAACACTGAGCTCTGTGCTTGTCAGGTAGCGGAACACAGATACCCACACCTCCTTTTCACCGCCTGGCTCATTGCCC
Source organism: Tenualosa ilisha (assembly GCA_015244755.2). Classification (NCBI taxonomy): domain Eukaryota; kingdom Metazoa; phylum Chordata; class Actinopteri; order Clupeiformes; family Clupeidae; genus Tenualosa; species Tenualosa ilisha. The sequence goes on along the minus strand of PYXC01000632.1, from coordinate 558,002 downwards.
ACTTCCCGGAAGGAGGGATGGGAGAGGAGTGAGGGAGGAGAGGCAGAGGAGGAGGGAGGTGGTGGCGTGGGCGATACGGAGGAGCGTGAAGACACCGAGCTGGAAGGCGAGGCTGTGTCCCTCTCACCGTCTCGGTGAGAATGGTGTCGGTGGTTACCGTGGCGCGAGTGTCTGCCCGTCACCACCAGGGCGCCACCCTTGGGCTGAAGGAGGCCGTTGCCAGCTGCACTGCTGGTGTTCTTGTGCCGTGCCTTGTGCAGGGTCTTGCGCTGGACAAAGCCCGGGCCGGAGTGGCTGCCAGCAGGTGCCCGTGGGGACATAGCAGCCTCCAGCTTGGGCACGATGGAACCGGGGTCACGCCTGGCTTTGGTGGGCCGCTGCAGGGTGACCGTCAGGTACGAGCCATTGAGCAGCTCGTCGTTCAGGTCCGACACTAAAAGAACTGGCGGCTCTGGCTCCGAGTCTGTCTGGTTGTCGTCCTCCTCTTCATCGTCGTCATCTTCCTCCTCCTCGCCTTCGTCATCCATGTCTTCCATCTCCTCATCCTCTCCGTCCAAGTCCCGATCCTCACTGTCCTCATCATCTTCATCGTCATCATCATCATCTCCTCTCCTTCTGCGTCTTCGCCGCCGCCGCCGATGCCCTTTGTCTGTGTGGCCAATGTGTTCATCATCACTCTCGTCATCATCATCGTCATCGTCGTCGTCATCATCATCATCGTCGTCTTCGTCATCATCGTCGTCATCGTCATCATCGTCATCTGACTCGTACCGCCGGCGCTGCATCCTTGCTCCACCCCGGAGCCGGACCCGGCCGCCTCTCTCACCTCGGACTCCAAAACCCCGCCTCATCTTCAACCCGGAGCTGGGAGCCAAGCCACCACCACGTCCCCTGCCGCGGTGGGAGGAGCCTCTCCACATGCCGCGCCTTCCAGCGCCATAACCACGTCGACCAGCAGAGGTCCCACCACGGAGGTGCAGCGACATCTTCCTGCCGCCTGGCCGCAAGCCCTCTTCGTCCTCGTCTTCATCGCTGCCCGAGTCATCTTCATCTTGGTCATGGCCTCGCCGGCGATATAACTTGGTGGGACGTCCATCCAGGGAGGAAGACTTCCGTTTCTGAGCAGGACAGAGGCAGAGTGAGACAGTCACAGTCAGTCCCAAAGTATCCAAGATATAGCAGGAGGTGTAAAATATAACTGGAATATTCCTCAACATGGAGCAAGATAATTCCAGACTTCCGGCTACCATATTATAACAACAGGGTCATGTACTGCAGCCTCTATCAATCACAATGCTTTTGACAGAGTGTACAGACTAGAGGAAAACCAAGAAAAACCATGCTGAGCATGAGGACACTGAAATATGGCCATACTTCAGCACTTACCATGTGGATTTTCTTCCGCTCCAGCTTAATCTACAAAAAGAGAAGAGAATGTCAAGTGAGTGAGGCTCGTTCGCTAGAGCGCCACGCAAGTGTAACACTTGGCACCAATGCCTGCCTCAGTTGGCAGTGCTCACAACCCACTTCACAATTCGTACGTCATCTGGGAGGGGTGGTTTCGCATGCACGAAAGGCCCTCATCAGCTCCTCTCTTGCCGTAGGTCTCAAAAGCGACATGTGGAGCGGGCGATGGTGATGGGAGCGGGAGAGAGGGGAGAGCAGGGAGGTGGAGAGAAGACAGAGAGCGATAGAGAGTGGGGTATGAAACGAGCGTGAATGGGCAGAAGGGTGGGTTTTTTTGGTCGGGGAACGCGTGCGGCGGTGGAAAGGCGGCACCTCTCACCCTCTTCCTGAGCCGCCGCTGCTGCTCCAGGGTGGCCGCCCGCTGCCGCGGCGAGCCCTGGGCGAGAGGGAGGGGGGAGGAGGAGGAGGAAGGGGGGCGGCCTGCCCGTCGCCACGCGGCCCCGGCTCCCTGGGCATGCCGGCCCGATGCGGGCCCCTCGGGCACCAGGAGCCGCTGGGCCGCGGGCAGGAGGAGCAAGCTCCCGCTCACTGGGCCGTCGTCGCCGCTGCCCGACGACTGCCACACAAGGAGAGACAGGCACGCCCATTATCAGCTCCACACGTCCACCAATACACACGGCATTCACACAAACACATGTCCAGCATGAACAAGCACACACAAAGCATTCACACATTTCCATCCACACAAATGACACTGCTAAGGCCAGTCCAGTGCCTCACAGTCACAGACCTGCTAACCCATAAAGTTTTCGAGCAGTAACCCGTAACCCAAACAACGCAACGAAAAAAGACAGTTGATCGACTGAAAATACTGTTCTTTCATCAGGATTGACTTTGTTAACAGTATTTGTGTTCTGTAGCCCATGTTTTTCCTTTTAATTGCATATTTTTCACACTACTATAAAGATCCCTCTGATCAAACAATATCAAAGAACACAGCAAATGTCCAGATGATCCACACCCATGATATGAGAACAAGTTATCATTCTGCGGAAATGGGCGATAAATAAATGTAAATTTGTAGAGAGTTATTAAGTTAGGGCTGCTTTGAAATGGCATTTGTGCAGTTAAGCTATGATATGCTTATGCTTGAAGACCAATGTCAACATCAACACTGACAGTGTAAATGCAGGTTGAGTAAGTCTTCTGTTATGGGAGCAACAAGGGTGTGGAAGGGAAGGTGCTGAGGGTCTTGCACCTGTTTGACAATTCAGTCCGCTAAAAAAAAAAAAAGAAAAAAAAAAAAAGAAAAAAACTTTTAGATTAGGCCTGTGTGACACATGGGACACATTGTTATCTTAACATATACTAAAAATAAGTGTTTCCAGGTGATCTACTGCATACAGACATTCTGCATTGCTGTTTGCCTATAGTCTCACCCATAGACTGATTCTGCCATGCATAAGCGTGACTAATAAGGCAGGTCCAAAAAATACTTGCACTGTAGGGTGAAATTTACAGTCGTTTGGATTGCCATGGCACAGCGAGCATTGCTGCCCCTGACGAACAAGACAGAGAGAAACTTTTACTGTTGAACAAGGACGTGGGAGGTGGGGTGCTGAGGGTCCTGCAGCCCCCCCTACTGTACTGGAGTACTGAGGGTGCTGTGCACCCCCTACTAATTTATGCTTAATATTTTCACCCATCACTGATTTTAAATACTGCAATGTATACATCCTATAAAATGCAGAGTGAAGACTTGGGAATTTTCGTAGGCATCTACTCAAGCTGCCTGAGGAACCTATGATTTGTTCCTGCGACTGCTGCGTGCAGAGCACCATCCACAATGAAATAAAATGACATTTTCCACAGAAACCTCTAAAACTCACAGTGTCGTTCAGACTTAACCCTCTTGTCACTTGCTAGGGTTGGGTACCGAAACGCAGTACTACTACGGAACCGCCACCAACATAAACAGTAGTAACCAGACCAAATAAAAATGTGGATTTCGGTGCCAATTAAATAGTCAGCTGTTTTTAATGCGCTCCAGTATTCCGACATTACTCATCGAGCATCACTGCAGGTTGCGTCTCGGCAAGTTGAACCATTTCCGCTGTGATTACAACAGAGTGTACACTTTCCACAGCTAAAACTAAATTTAAAGCAGAAGCATGCACCAAAAGTAATGGCGTGTCCCCAAGCCAAGCAGCCTCAGAAAGTGAACATAGTAAACAGAAATGCCTACAGCTCAGCTAAACATTCAAACACCAGGTGTAACACGTTGTAACATGTGTAACATGTAACATGTTTAAATACTCATATGAAGAGGAGAAACATGTCCAATTTAATGATTAAGCATGATGGGGGCATACAGACAACTCTGAAAGCATAAAGTGTCTGCTACTTGCATTTGTCTGTCTCTTAGAAGCAGCTGTGTGCGCCTCTATTGCAAGTTTTTTTAATATAAGATAGACTATGGCAAGCCATCCTGTACAAATGTTATTTGAGATCACAGTTACTGAAAACACTGCAGTTGTAGATAATGATAAGTGAATATATAGTTCAATAACATTAATTATTAATAATAACAACAATAACAAAATTGAAAATAATTGGTTTAATCGGTAATTGGTAATAATCACTGGTTTAAAAAACAATAATTGGTTTGTAAAACATTAGGCCTATAGATAAAAACAGGCAGCATAGATACGACTTGGCTCACCTACCTGTTGTTTTGGCATAAAGAATATTTACGCAAACTGTGTGTGTGTGTGTGTGAGAAAGACCCATGACCCCCATTAACTAGGCCTGCAGCACCCCTGACCTACAATGTGTTTCCGTGAGAAAATAACACTATTGCGGGGAAAAGACTGGAAATCAAGTTTTACCTACTTGCATCTTTGTGACACCATTTTTGTAAACAATGATTTCTAAAAGACTCGGTAGAAAATAGCTCAGTTAATCGTCAACTAGACCTCAGATGGGCCTCAACACGTTTAAAAAAAACAACAAAAAAACACACATAAAATTGTGTATACTTGCAGTCGGGAAGCCATCAACTGACATTGAACTGATCTCTGCAATGCATGTTCTGGGTACCCGTCATTACGCCAAGGGTTAACTACTACCTATGAAGATTACATGAACGGTTTTGCTGTAAGGGAATGTATGGAAATATGGCCTGATGTTAATGGCCATTAAATTTGGTTTTATTCTCAGAAACACTGCATGATATTCGTTCATACGTTGTCCAAGTGCCCTTCCTACAGCGTCATTCCGACGTCATTACTAAAACTCACGTGACGCGACTCAACTTTTTATTTTCTTAGCACGAGGGCCCAGTAGGCTAATGCTGCATATGATTGCTCCAAAGCAAGCTACAACTTGTTGGCAAGCCAATCGTCCACCGAATTTACGGTCAAACACACATTAAGTACACTCAGGATTAAGTGTTGTTTTTAGCGACAAAGTTTACAGTCTTACTTCAGTGTCAAAATACGGACAGGTTGGCAGGTCTGCACAGCAGGTCCGCACGATAGCCTCCCATAAAACACACACACAAAAACTTGTGCCACTACAGCACCCGTGAAAAACAACTAAACAATTTATTGCTTTAATGACAATACCAGGCCATGCAAGGAAGGAGCTGAAATACTTTTGCAGACTAGTACTTTAAACCATGCCTTTTACTATTACTACTGTAAAGGCAGTCAATGAAGTAAAAAGGTTTTGGTGTACAGTCATTTAAAAAAAAAAAAAAAAAGAAAAGAAAAGAAAAAAACAAGGCTTACCTCAGAGTTGTTGCCCTGGTCCTGGACACACTTGGGACATTCCCAGCAGCTGGGCAGGTCTTTATTTACTACCCCTTCTCCTGGCACCTATTGAGCAGAGGCACAAGGGCGAGTTGAGAGTTGAAATTTAAAGAGGAAGAAATAGTGTGCATGCCAAACTACTTTAAACCAAAGTCTTAGCCTGTATCCTAAAAAACCCACAGCAAGAGTGCAATGGTACTTTTATGGTATTTTCCTTGCTGTGAGCTGAAAAAAACGCTCCGTGCTCCGACTATATTCCGCACGCTTTGCTCCCCGCTCACATGCTCTGATTCTCAGTACAACAATGCAAAAGCATTTAGTTGTTCACATCCAATTCAAATCCAATCTCACAGGCTCATGCAACATTTATATTTGACTGTGGATGGCAACTGGAACACAAGGCTTAGGTGTAGAGGGGTGTACCTTCAGGCAGCCCGGGTGAGCAATCTGGGCACAGTTGGAGCACTCCATGAGCATGAGGGAAAAGGTCTGGGCTTCACCAGGCTCAGGGTTCCCTTCCCCACACACCTCACACGCCGCTGAAAGGGGCAAGCCAGGCTGCAGACAAGAGAGTGAGGAAGAGAGCATGAGAAAGAGAATAGAAAATACTATCAGTTGAGGTGTACAAGTATGGCATAGATTAAAAGCTAAGTGGACACTGTACATAATGAACTGTATATAAGAGCACTACCTCAACCACAGGTCTATTCATGCCAGCAGAAGAAAGGTAAATCCAGCAGTGTGTATGTAAAGTTAAAAGAGGTTTAACAACTCGTAATATGTTGACTGTCGCAAACACAGAATTCACTTTAACTCACCGCCAGGCACTGGCGAAGCACGCAGGTCTGCTTGAGCTTGCCGGGGCCCCCGAATTTCTTCATGTCCCGGCAGAAGTTGCACTCGCCACACTCGGTGCGCAGACAGGCTTCGCAACGTTTGCAGCGCACCCGTCTTCGTCGCAGCACCGACATGGACGAGGGCGGCTTCACAGGCCGTGGCGTCACAACTGTGTTGGCCAGACGGGGGCGCCCTATAGGGGGTGGGGGAGGAGGGGGCTGGTACCACGAGGGCTACACAGGATATATGGAAAGGGTAGTTACCTTTAATATGGAGATTTATGCTACACATTTAATTTCATTTGTTCTGTAATTAGGTTAACAACTGTTTTAAAAAAGGCAGTTGCATTCAGAATCACTCTATCCCCTCCACCGTATCACCCAAATGTACTGAGGATTAAGAGGACTGAAAAATGTTTTGAGTTTGACTGCCCTCGTCTAAAAAACTATCTGGGCCTTCCAGGTGTTCATACTTGAGAGAAGCCATTTAAAAGGGCTCTCACCCTCTTTGGCCACTTCACAATGGGTTTTCCAGTGCAGGATAATTTGGGGATGTCACCAGCATGCTCCTTTAGCAGTGCCTAAGAGCAGAGAGGAAAAATAGAAAGTCAGAAAGTGAAATGTGTACAGGGACAAAAAACAGTAGTGCAGTGGACTAAACCCCACTGCCAGTGACACTTTTTAAAAGGATTCCTGGCTAGTAGGACATGTTAGCCTTATAAGACTGACATTCGTATCAGCTATATTTAACAGGATTTAGAATCAAAATGCTTTCTTTTTTATTGAAACTTTTAGAAAAATTCCTTTATTTGCAGCCATTACGTTTACGTCCCAATCCCAATGTCACTTTTTACAACAATGGCAGTTTGTGAGTGGAAAGATTTTCTAATCTTTTAATAAAAGCAAATACATTTTCAATGTTTTTAAATCACATTTATGTAGCGGACACCAACATCAACATGTCTTACTAGCCAGGGATACCTTTAAGAGCTTGAAAGTGATGGCATTTCCAACCAGATGAAAATGACTTTTGAAGCGTTTAAAAAGCTGTCGCACTGACATTTAAAAGAATACTTACCCTGATGTCATGCAGCAGGGCAGCCGCGTTGTGGATACCTGCGGGAACACACTTTTTATGGGAAGGCAAAGACTCCAGCTTCCCCAGCAGACTCCACAGCCCCTCCAGCTCAAATGGAGTCAGATGAACTTTGACCCCAGGTTTGACGGCAGGCGAGGGCGGCTGCTCATCATCCTCGTCATCTTCCTCTTTGGTGTGACCATTAAGATTTTCGCCATCTTCGCTGGAGACCTCTCGCTTTAAGCCTGAAATGAAAGCACAGTGGAGGCAGTTGTACGCCTTAGTGTGCATGTCCACGTACTACATTTAAGCTACTTTCAGACAAACACTGAAACTTGGATATCTATTGAAAATCGAGGAGTAGGGCTGCATGTCTGAACAAAAACCTCGGGTACTTTTTTTTTTTTTTTTTACCCAGACATGACACTGCCAACCCCCTAGTATCACAGTACCCTAGACACAGTTAATGTCCATTTTATGTAGAAACCCACTGCAGCTAGCTAGCATCACTAATATTATGCTAAAGCCAATTTCCATGCCTATGGACTAGCCCACTGAACGTTTTTCATTTTGGATGAATCATGCTAGCAGTACGGAAGTACGGAAAACAGCCTGTTTGAGCTGAGAATGGGATGAATCAGGGAGAACTGTGGGGATAAGATAGAGCACGCATATAGCCTATCTGTCCATACTGTGTGTGAGAAAATAAAACATCGTTATTTATCGTACATCGTTATTATATTATACAGAAAGCATCACAAAGCTTATTGAGTCCGTATGGCGCTGCAGAGCGCTCTCTGCTGGCTACCCAGGCACAACTCTTCTTTTTGAAGACTCAGATACCCGAATGCATAGCACCATGTGTGAATCATGTCATCCGTTTGGAAACACTCAGTAAATGCTCGGACATCAGATAGCAAGCTATAGCAGGACAAACACTAGCGTCCACACGTTCCTAAATGATTGCTGTCACTTACCAATGCCCAGAGAGTGTTTCTGAAACTCCGGCGTCAGGTATGAGGTGTTGGTCAGACTGAACAGGTACCTCTCCAGAACATACCAACACATTTCATAGTAGAAAGGGTAGCGGAACTTAGCAGGAACCTGGGGTGAGGAATTGTGGGATGATAAATAAGTACTCTAATCTGATCATTAAGCAACACGAAAAATTAGCTTTTGGTTTAATATACTAATGTAAACACAAATAAGGTGATCAGAGTATGTTGGATCATTAGCTGCCTGAAGGCAAGTGTGTGGGGAACATGGGTGTCTCACCCGTGTGCGGTCCTCTATGCCGTAGATGTTGAGCTGCATGGGGATGTTAAAACTGTGCAGGAAGTTCCCACCAAAGACCAGTGTGTCCACTGGCGTGTAGACCGCGTGGATCCAGCCTACACAAAAATAAATTAATCTGTCAACATGCTAATTCAGCTGCTCACCATAAATGAATTAAGGGTTGAGTAAGCCTCAGCAGATACGGTCCAGATACGATCATAAGGTCATGCGCATCAATGTCTTAAAAGTAAAGGCCTAATCCTTCTTGCTGTTGTGGATACTTCTCTCAGCAGCCCAGGCTGTATCTCCAAAACTCAATCTGTGCAATATATAGTCTACACCCAAAATGTTTACTTATACAGGCCTAAACAGTTCTCTCTGCATTTCTGTATCCAGTTTACTCTATCTTAGTACAGTGATTACTAACAAGTTTAAAGTATTGTTGTTAGTAATTATACTGATTGCTGCCGAGTTAAAATATTATTGTTGGTGATCATATTGATTTCTGTTGTTCAGAAGTTAAAATACTGTAGTTGAGCAAATTTGCACAACTGAGCCTCTATTCACCTGATGGTATGATGAATGTGTATCCCTGCTTGAGTTCGATTCTCTGGCAGTCGGTGGCCTTGTCCCCCAGGAAAATGTCTCCCTGTTTGCCTGACAGCACCCAGTTCTCATAGAGCTCCAGGTTCTGTAGTGTGGGTGGGATCAGCCAAAAGACCTGGAGGGGGGTGAACCAACAGATTACCTCACAACTCATCTTGGATGTAATCCTCATTTCAATCCAACACAACTTGATTAATTACTCGTCTCATGCATAAATTGAACTGCGATCATCAAGCTTAAGAAATGACATCCCATCAGACTGCCATACATTTGTACAAGATTCTTGGAGTACTCCTTCGACTGGACAGCACTACATAGACATAACTGCATGTTAGTTGGGTATTTGCAATTTGCACTGACCTTTCCTCCTCGAAGTATGTGGTACCAGACAGATGTGCCCCCAAAGTCAATGTGAAAGTCTGTGTAGCAGCCCTGCACACTCATCAAACAATATCTGCCGAGGTATGGGCAGAGAGAGGCAAGAGGAGGATGGGGAAATAACAATGTATGTCAGAAAACAAGCACTGGAAATAGCTGCCATACCTCTGTAAACACCTACACAAAAATATTAATTTCTATTATGCAACTGAAACAAAGAGTCCAAGAAAAGGACAGAGAGCACTTTCTGTATATATTTATTTATACAATCTTACTTCTGCACTTTGGGGTATTGCATATCTATGATGGCATTGGTGGAGTCTCTCTGTCTCTCCTTCAGGTGTCGGGGCCACATGTTGTCCACCCAATCAATGATGTCCACCTGAGAGACAAAGAACAAGACAAATTAGGGGTGGGCGGAATAAACGATATCCGATATAAATTTGACCAACGGCAGAGATTTTTTCCAGCCTACTGCAATAGCACTCAGATTTGGTTTTGCATTAGCCTATGTATTCATATGCTATCGAAATACACTTTCAAACTGACACTTACAAGTACAAACAGAGGACATATACTTTTGATTTCATACAGAGACTTAAATAATTATCATGTAATGGCAACAAAGAACATCCACCTATACTATCTTTTATCTTACATTTTCATGTAGATAAATGCATACATTTTTGTCGATTTACGTGAGTCTTATGCGTAAATTACCCATATTCATTCAGACCTAATTTATGTTCTCTTCACCATGGCGTAGTTGTCGATGTCCTCGTCGTTTTAGCAGGTGTGTCCATCTCTCTAAATAAAGCTTTCAGGTGTGCTGAGTGACAGAGCTCTATGGTGTCACTATGTGGTGCCCAAGTTAAACGTTCCACAAGCTTACATATTCCTTAGCCACGTTCAGTTGCTCCATTTAACAAGGAGAATGGATGCGGGAACATCTTGGGACATCTTCGTTTGCTTTTTCATTTTAAAACTGCTCTGCATTTATTTACTGGTTTCTCTTAGTTTAATTCTGTTTTTTGTATTTTTCATTTAAAGATGTCCTAATTTTTTTAATTTAAACATTTAACATTGTTCATTTAATTTTGTTGTATTCTGCTTTCAATAAGTATTGATTTGACCAAAGTTTGAGTCATCTTGGAAGTTGATGTTGGAGGGTTCACCTCAATAGTATTTTTTGGCTCAAAACATTCAGAAATCACAGAATTAGCTCATTGTTTTTGGAGAAAAAGTCAACTTGTCTCTGTCTCTCCTGATGAATACTGCACATTTGAAATTGTATTTTAAAGTTATACCACATACCGTCTGTGCTTGAAATTGTACCGCAATATGAATTATAGACCATATCGCCCAGCCTTAAGACAAATCCTCAAACTCATAGACCTAATAGAAGAGTAAAGGTAGATATGGGTGTTTTTCTGCTAATTATGCAGACTACCATCTACAGCATTAGAGGCACATAACTGGGAAGAAAGCTGGGTAAACCACAGCTGAGAATGTGCGCTTAAATAGCACTGAAATGAGCAGCTGCCTGACTACAGAGCAATATTTAAGCCTAGTTTATGGTCGTCCAATACACAGTTGTATACACGGAGACGCTTACCTTTCACAGTTCTTTGTTGTGTGTCTGTGTCCCATGTAGCGCCAACACACACCACCAGACACTAGTTTAAATGGCACTAGTCTACTCCCATACCAGTACAATGATTAAAAAAAAAACATTTGGCTTTGTCTTGCTATAATTTTGTGAATGTTGCTAATAGACACAGAGTACCTCTCAATATCTAGTTATTTACGTTATTTATTTATGAGCAAATGACAAGTTTTCTGACAGCCAATTGCTCTGTTAGCAAGTGAAATTCTCACATACCTGCATACGAAGTAAAGCTTGCTGACAAAGCACCGATTTCAAAACTTTATTGAAATACAGGTAGAGTATAATCAGGAAATCCATCCACTAAATCCAAAACAACATCTGAGATTATCTACAAAGCTTGCATTGTGAACTAGCATGTTTCTAACTTTACCTACAGTGGGTACCAGAACAAAGTGAGCCGATCAATATCACACTTGCTCTTTCTGTGGGGTCTCTATTGTTTTGACGGATAGTTCGACCTGGGGAGGTCTCCATCATCTGTCGGAGAGCATGGCTCTACTTGTCTGCATATTGACAGTTGGAGAACTATAATTTAAGCTTTAGTCCTACATCAGTGTTCCTGACTATGAAGTAAAAAGTCCCACTGAAGAACTACACGTCAGATAGAGAGTGCTTTGTTCACGTAAATTCAATTTATCCATAATTGTGTTACTTACTGTTGCAGGCCTTCTCACTAGACTCTCTAGTTTTGTGTGGCTGAACTCCAGACTGATGACATTGTACAGCTTTTCTCTCTGGGCAGGTGGTGTCTCATAGTAGCGCCGCCAGTGCGCCATGGACATCTCGATGTTCTTCTGAGTGGTTACGTCCATCACATCAACCACCCGTCGACTACCTGAACGGGAAAGAGAGTCAGAGCTGGACCACGAACAAAGATTCTCATCACAAAATGAACCCATGAGAAACAAGACCGAGACCTGAGACATTAAGGAAGAAGGGAGAAAAAGCAGAGAGTTCTTTACCTACATAACTTTTCACATCATTCACACTGAAGTCAGAGTCTGGCATCCTGAAAATAGAGACCAGATTGTGTCACGGTCAGTGTCAGCTCTTAAATAGACTGTGAGAAACACTGAACACCAACCACAAAGTAAAAAGATGACTGAGGTAAATAAAAGAGAAAATTAAAGGAAGACGGAGGCAGATTGAGGTTGTGTAGGCTGGAGAAAGAGCAAAAACAGAGTACTGTGAGCCAAGAGGGGAAAAAAAGAAACTTTATGAAGAATATGAAGGAGGAAAGTCCTACTTTATGCCCAGTCCATCTGGCCTCTCAAAGATGATGGGATCTCGAAGTCCCTCTCTCTGGATGTACTCAAAGTTGAACTCTGGAAACAAAACAATACAATACTAAAAATAAAACCTTTGCTAATGGACTATTTAAAAGTCAAAATAAAAGCCAAAATAAAATAAATTCTCCAATAACAAACCAAAGGACCATGGCAACGTTTTGCCATCAGAATTTCATAACATAATGCACATAGGCAGAAATTTTGACTCTGTTAAACATGGTTGTGCCTTCCTTCATATGTACGCATCTTGTCACTAAAAATGGGCGAATTAGAATAAAGTCTGGCTGTGATGTCACATCAGAGAACAAGGTACAATACTCCATTCAGTTCCCTTCAGATACATTGCTCGTGAATGTAATTCCAGAGGCCTTGAAACCAAAAGTATTCCATGAGAACAAGAAATACAGCTATACAGCTATATTTTCATAGCTTTAATTTACATATAACAGCTTCAATTTACCATGATTAACCAAAAGCCTCATGCATCAGACTTCAGAATATCTGGAGGGTTTCCTACAAGCGATCATCTCACCTTTCCCCAGCAGTCGTTTGACCCGGTCAGAGCTAAAGCGATCACTCCGCAGTTTTTCCTCCAAGTCAAAAGTCCTCTTGCCCTCAATCTCGTCATCCGAGATGCCATCATCATGGTACCGCCGCCGTGTGCCTGACCGCTGAGAGAGAGAACAAGAGAGAAACACACTGATTAACTTTACTCTAGTCACATGTCAAACAAGCAAATTCTGACTTTAAGAGATGGCAGCAAATAGACCACTGTGCCCAGCAAGCAGGGCTGGGGACTTAGTTGAATAATTAATCAAACCGTAATTCATAACAAATTGACAATTAATCATTGCTATTGTTATATATTCTGTTAGCTTTATCTTTTGAGCAGTGTGTGTTCATGTACTGTTCCTTAAAAATATATCACGTTTTGTCATGTGATTCTGCCCCGTCTAATCAATTAAATATGATACCAATTTCTCCCATGACTAAGGATGGGTGATCAAAATATCAATGTCAAATGTCAATATGTGAAAATATACTTTGATAAAATGTTTTGCCATACCACTTAGCCCTATCAGCAAGGTTGTAACGTTAATGAGGTATGGTTGTGAGTAGGGATGGGGCGATTAATCATTTTGCAATTAATCGCGATTAAAAATCCTGCAATTAATTAATTGTGTCACGGCCACCAGAGGCCACTACACCAGAGACACTTACACGTAACTACAGTTGTTTTGTTGCAAGATGGCTAACATGATAAACGAGTCAGGATTATATAATGATAAATCACCTGAGACACAACCATCTTTATTTTATTTACAACCAGCTTTATTTGCCGGAAATGAAGGTAATGTACAATAACAAATATGTTAGTGACAAGTTACTTAATGCCATTTTGAATTAATGTTAATGTAAATGTTGCTCTCAATGGTGTAACCTCACTTAGCAGTGAGAGTTGTATTGGGCAAATGTGACGTATGCCAACTTCTCAGGAAGACAACAGTAGACTGGACTACAACTGAGTTACTGAAGCGTCAAGTCAGGTCATGTCAAAATTTAGAAGCCTGGCTTTTGTATGTTCCACACTTTTACTGTCTATGGGTCCGTCAGAGTATTGTCAGTTCCACTGATCGTCATGGCTCCTAATGTTAATTGTTGCAGCATGTAGCCTACCTACGCGACGTGAACTTTGATCCCATATGCGGCAGTTTTAGGTTAATGTAACGTGGAATGTGTAGACTTCTAGCACTGAAAAAAATCTGATCACTGTTTTAGTTCAATAACACTGTGATCATCTCATTGCAATATTCAATATTATAATAATTATAATATAAATAAAAAATAAATAAATAAAAAATAAATATAATAATTTAGCATTAAACCCTGCATTGTCCAACAAAAAAAATTGTTATTTCTGTTTTACATTCAGCAGTAAATAACAAGCATAAGAAACTATACATTATTCTGGTGATTTCTGCTACTTTTTTGGTAAAATTAACTAATGCATAATCATTTCAAGAAAATCTTAATCATCAAACAATAATTGCACCATCAAAATCTGTGATTGTCTCATCCCTAGTTGCGAATCTTGCCATATTAGCCCATCTGTAACATTGTGGATAACATATGGACTGAATAAAATCATGATTCATGCCATAAAAGAGCATTTGAAGAATAAGAACAAACTAATTATTATTATTGTTTTGTTTTTTTACTACTATGAACTGCAATGGTTCCGTACAATAGAGGCTGATGTAATAATCACACATGGATGCACCATGCTGCTCCATTCCAGAAAATAAATACATAAACAATGGTAAAATGTCTGGTGATAAAAAGTTTTAAAAAGTTAGCTGAAGCTTCTCTCCTCAGAACAAATAATCCAAAACAAGATTTAACAAATGGTCGCACTACCCAATAATGGCAGTGGCCGGTTTTCTACAGCTGGCCAAGGTTTCACCCGCTAGACATCTAAAATGACAAGACTGCCATTCACAATTGCTCTACAGACATGCATCACTTAGCAACAAACTGAATCCTGTCCAAGCTTTGTTGCTGTTGCTGTCCAGATTACTGTCAGAATCTAAGAATTTACAAAGCCCCATTTCCTTGAGCATCTGCATCTTGGCTAACCTTGTCAATAGTCATCTAGGCCTGAGGCTGATCCACATTAGAATCTAAAACAATAGCAGTTTTCTCTTGTACACTGCAACCAAGGGATGGAAACACAGCATTTTCACTCATGGTGTGGCATGCTAGCATTGACATAGGCACTGATTAAAGCGACCACAATGCAACAGAACACAATGGTTCCACTCTGTTCAGATGGCCTTCACCACAGCAGGGTAATCACACTGCCGTCTTGCTGGCGCTGGACTGCACTGTTGCCATGGCAATGGACTGACCCACACAATCCAAGGTGGAAAAAAGGAGGGGTAAAGCCCTTTGGGGGATGCTGGTGATGAACAAAGGATAGCACAACAGAAAGATAGAGACCGAAAAAAAAAGTCTCTACTCCAGAGAGACTGTGTAGGCTACCCTCTCCCTTTCGTCTACAAAAACGCATGTCAACAGTGACCCTCAACTAAGACTCAATGACAAAGCTACCTTGTCTGCAAAGGGTGCCTTGTTTATCAATAGCTTTCAATGGGTAGGTGGGTGGGTGGGTGGGTGTGGATGGGGGGGGGGTAAATGAAAATCAATGTGGGCTGCCAAGTAAAGCTATGCGACACCTGCACAGTCTGCTGCTAGCCACACTGCCTTCCATCTTTTCCAGCAACACTATTAACATGATGACATCTACTTATAACCCAAGTATGTTTGTCAATCCATGTTTGCTCTATGTTTGCTCTAAGCTAATGTTTATGTGCATCACGGAAAGCCAATTACATTCACCCAAAAACAAGCAATTTTCACCCATCATGGCAAACCTCAACCCCAGCCACTTTTGGCTTTGCCAAAAATATTATTTTAAAAGTTCATAGGACAAGTAGCCTATGCTTAACCGCTACCTACAGATATTGCCCAAAGGCTAGTGGAGGGTAGCAGGTAGCGTGAAGCATCATGCACTCCCTCCTTACTTTCCCCTCCCCTGAGCCTGTGATGAGCCCTTGCTGATCAACAGTGACACAGCATGCTGCACCAACAGCAACCAAGACCTGACCCTGCAAAATGCAGTGTACAGCACTGCAACACGCAAAAGCGAGTGCCTTTTAGCACAGGAGACTAGCTATCACAGGAAATATTCAGGACTGACAACCTATGGTATTGACACCACAGAAAGGAAGTGGAACAGACAGGGAGAGGCTCCAGGAATATGGTTAGCCTCAGACGCCGAGTCACAGGCCGACTGCAGTCTGTCAGAGCTGTCCTCTCTGGACAAGGACGCATGGTGGATGATGAGGTGAGAGCAGCAGCCCTGGATACAAGCAGCAGAGGGAGATTGGAGCCGCCACTGCAGACCAGTAGGAATAACAGACACGCACGCATGCACGCACGCAGGGGAGGCTCCCATTTTCACTGCGCAATCCCACCACCCAGCTTTCCATTCCTGCCATTCTGTCTCCCTGTCCGTCTCTCATCACTTCTCTCCTTGAAATGTGCAGACTGCCTCAGAGGGTCCCCTGCGGAGAGAGGTGGTGAGACACTACACACCTCGCACCTTCAGTGTCACTTCTCCTCCGTCCCTTCTTTTTGCTCGACTCCTCCTGCCCTCCTCTGTACTTTTCCATCTCATCTCATTCCTCCAGTTTCCGCCATCCTCCGGCTGCAGCATCCTGCTCCCTCACTCCGAGAGGAAAATCAGGGAAGATCACTGCCGTCTCTCTTCCTCAGTCATCCCCGATGCCTCTGCAGTGACTCCACCCCTCCCTCTCTTTCCTTCCTGTTCTTGCTCCCGTCTCCCCCTCCCCTCACACTTTCCGTGCGTGTTTCCGCATGTCTGCTCACGTGATCTCCCCCCTCCGGGCACAGCCCTCCTCCAGACAAAAACAACAGGCACATGTGGCGTGAGATTCTGAGTGGAAAACATCGCCTGCTGCTGATGTTCATGACAGTGACTGACAGGAAGTACTGAGCATGCCTTTATTTTCAGTAAAGAGTTAGAGGAGGCGAGGTCAGGGGATGTAGCACTTGGACACAAATGTGGTACAGACACTGCTACTTGCATCACAGCCCCAGTAAGGAAGGGCAGCTTTATAGAACATGTCACAAGTACAAATCCCTCCTTCTTGCAAGGGATGTTAAAGACTAGATATTAAAGCAACGTCATGTACAATTTTTGCCACTATTTGAGATATTGTTTTCATCAGACAATTAATTTTTGCATCATTTCAAAATCAATTTGGGCAGCATGTAGCCATATGAAGGGTGGACAAAAAATGTGTTATTCCCACCAGCCATCCAGGATGTTTACTGTGCAGTGCACAACAAAATCAAAGAAACCCTTTACAGCATAACATTGCTAAGCAATTAGCATCTTCTAGCAGTGTCAATGAGGCTCTGGAAAATATTTGGGAGGTTTTGTGTGTCTTTGGGTAGCTAGTCCATTAGTTTTACACCAGAACTCCATAGAGTTTCTTTAAGATATACAGATACATACCCTTGGCTATGTTCTAGATATTGTAAGTAGTCACTCTACTGGCAGCCTTACATAGCAGAACCAAAGATGCCACTGAAAAGGTTTCCCCCCCCCATCCATTTCAATAACAAAGGAAAAACAAAAATAGCCTGTACTTTCTTTAACCATCATAAACCACATGGGAGTACTTGTGGAATTGTAAAGTCTGAATGCAATGCTAAGTATGAGTGTCATTAAAATACAATCTAATATGCATTATTAGATTACAAATTACATGATTGCTTCAGTTTTAAAGACTGTTATCTGAAGCTATGTAAACAAAGCAACTCATTATAACAGTCCATTACATAACATAACAGTGCTTGTGAACTGCCCAACTCTCAAACAGCATTTCTTCATGATTTCTCACCAGCTAGGCTGGCTTGTTTCCTATACATCATATCAAGGCAATTTAGCAACAATAGATATAAAAACGTCAGAGAAGTCAGGTATGAAGTAAATGTTCCTTGCCAAGGAAAGCTGTAAAGTGCTATAGAGACACAAGACAGACAGCTGACAGTAGGTGACTGGCATGGGACTGTAAGCAAAAAGTGAATGGCATACGCCACTAAAGACAGTGTATTGTTCAGCTACTCCCAAAGAGTCTCCACACAGATAATTTGAAGGGAGCCCACTTTTTCACTTCCTGGTTGAGTACAATGACTGAAATTAATTGTACCGACAGTAGGTCTAATGAAGATATTCGATGAGCAACTAAATAATTTAAAAGTTAGAGAAAATTAAACGTCGCTTACGGTACATTTAACTGTTTTTTAAGTGTGTGTGTGTGTGTGTTTTAAGTTGTCTCTAGCAGTACTGAAAGTACATTCCGACAAAGCCGTACACAGCTAAACACCCCATTCTCACGTTGTAAGCCCTAAAACAACCAAAAACTCAAGACAGTTAACATAACGGCTTAAGTTCAATTATTTGAGAGCGGCATGTTAAATATCAACTAATCTCACAAAACCAAACCAATCCATGGCAGACGTAAGATCATAACTGCTTAAGGTAAAGGAAACAAATTCATTAACAAAAGCGGTTTTGACATTACTATTTAGTACCGGTCCTACAGCAGCAGAAATGCTGTGATGAAAACTTGAGAAAACGCCCCTTAATAGCAGCACTACTGTCAGCCCCGTTGACCATGCCAGATACTGTTCATTCAGAAAAAACACCACAAAACTAAGACAGAAACAACACAACAGTGATATGACTGAACCGTGGTATGGCTGAGTTAGTATTAAATTCGTTAACATTATCACTTACCAGTCGCTTACTGTATCGTGGTCGAGATTCATCCATTTTCGATTAAAAACAGCACCGTAATGACAGATAATGTACCCTGAGAGCCTCGCGGCGTGTGTATGTCTGATATAGTTTGCACAATACACTTATGAATTATATCGACCGTCACTTTGCAATCACGAACAACTCGCGAGTACTATCCTAATATTACTATTACATTTGGACTTACGTTAGCTAGCTATATTAGCCCAGATACGTATAGTTAGCAATCTATACAACTGGCTAAACAGACCAAGTGTGGCAACCAGGTAAATCTGTTTTACAAAAGTAGATTTTAAAAACTTTAAAAAACACGGTTGAGAGAAAATTCAGTTCCATAATATCTCATCTCACAAGTATGCCCTGGTCTACATCGATCAACAGAACGTTAACCAGTAGCGCCCCTTAAAACGTTGATGCACTTCATCTCCACCAAGTTAGCGTCAACTTAAGAAACGTTGGCAGCTAACGTGAGCCAACCTTAACAACTAACGTTAACAAGCTAACGATATCCAAACCCAGAAATGTTAACCAACGGGCAGTTCAAAAGCACTACGGTCCAAATAATGTACCTATTTTGTTGAATATTCCTACACAAAATCCACGCATAGCTAACATAATTCGCTAGCTATGCTAGCTATCCTCCACTGAATGGAAGCATAGTGATATCAAAAAGACACACTGATAGTGAAATAAAAGGACACACGCTAGCAAGCTAACGTGGATAGCAAGGTAAAATCTTGCTTGGGGTAGCTAAGGCTAACTAATCTAGCCAGCTAGCATGTGTAACATTAACGTTACCAGTTACGTGAAAACAAACGTATCGGGCTTATACAATGTTCACTACTTTTCCAACGTCATCAAATATTTCTCAGTTTTTACACCACGAGAGACGCGGCATAAGCTCCACTACAACTCCACGCACTAAAAGGACGAAGTAGTTCACTTTTAAACGCAATGAATATTAAAGTTTAAATATTGGCTGCTAATATTAGCTAGCTAAGTTAGCAATTGTTTCCAAATAACTTTCTCCCTTTCTAGCTGTCTAACTAATCGCTGAGTGATCACCAAAAGGCTCCCTGAGTATCTCCGTGATTGTAGTGATGTCGTCCGACAACAACCTTTCCTTCCAGGCATAAGCTTGGCGTTTAAATCGAGACAGTATGGTAGCTAATATTGCTAAAACTTAATGTGTTCACCCTCAAGCCGCCATTTTCACTCGTCACAAAACACCACTGGACCACTTACAAAGACCCGCCTACGCTGACAATCGGGCCAATAGGAGAAGAGTCTAGATGAAAGTGACATATGGATTCGACAGAGCCAGTTTTACCAGAGAGGGTAAAAACTGTCAGTATTCAATGATCTTTGGTGTTACCAAACCCTCTCTGGTTTTACCCTCCCACCTGGTTTATTTTCTCTAGGCGGCAACGAACAGTTGTGTGATAATCTGTTTTTTATGTACAGTCTGTGATGAAAATACAGAGGTTCAAAACATAACTTTTGCGTAGACTGTGATATGTTAAAAAATGTTGCTTTAAAAGAAGTGACATTTTCATCAAGCCACGTTTAATTATCCAGCACAGAAAGATAAAACGTTAACATAATGTGACAAAAGACTAGGCTACATGGTACAGCTTCGTAGTGAGTTTTTTAAGCCTCTGGTTAAAGTAAAAGCGGGCTTTAGATCGGCATCAAACAGGCAGAGAGAAATTTACATTTGAATAGGCGGAGCTTTGTTTACAGCGCGTATTTGTAGTACATTGTCCGCGGGAAGGCAAAGCTAAACAATAGGCAATTTATTATTTTAAACGAAACATTAAATGTTGAAATTTGGTGTACAGCGTTATCTCTAACAACACAAACAATGAAGATTAGACAGACGCAGCTTGTGCTCATATCTATGGAAAGCCTACAGCTGAAAACTTGAACGGTCGTTGCTCAATATAACGTCGCCCTCTACTGGTTAACACAAAGATGTGTTCATTTAATGTGTAAATTATGGTATATAAAATCATAGCCTTGGTTAGGGTTGCCTGAAAGTGTAATGTTTAATATATTTCACAGTTTTGTCCACTTATTTGAATGATACCAGCAACAACCCTACGAGAAATCACATTTTTATGACCTTTCTGCCATACATTTTAAAAAACAACGTGATAGGACACAGTTCTTATAGCCTGCCACGCTTTGTTAGACTTTGCATTGTAGCTGTGAATCAATGTCCTACTCCCTTAGGACAAAGAGAAAGAGAGAGAGAGAGAGGAAGAATATGTGTACAGAGAGGCATTGAAATACAGATAAATGCATAGAGGTTGGGAGTGGTATGGGTCCCTTTAGATGTGAATTCACATCACATGTTTGTTGGGGCAACTTCTCTTCACCTGTGAAAAGGAGAACATTGTTTAAAATAGGAATCCACTCCACATATCCTACTCACACACAGACAAGATACATACTACATACGAGAACACATCATGATGGACTTTTTTCTGTGATGGGATCAAACACACACGCATGCACACACACACACACACACACACAGCCACTAACAAGCCACGGCAACTAAAAAACAACTATCTTTTTCATCATCAGAGACTAAGCATACCATTTATTACCTAGGTGCGATCCTATGTGAACAAGCTGTACAAATAAGTTCCAACAATGATGGCAAGAACTGTACAGCACATCATGATCATCATTTGCTTCTACAGTGTGCAAGGGGAGAGGCAACAGGAGAGCAACATCCAGGGAGGAACAGGGTGCCCAGGTGAAAGATAGAGAGGGACAGAAAGGAAACAATGGAAAGGTTAAAAAAAGAGAAAACATTGGAGGAGGAAAACATTGTAAAGATACAGGCCTAATTACAAGAAAAATGTCTAAAGATGAATAATAGGTACATAATGTCCAATTAGAAGCAGAAACACAAACTCGCTACTTTCTTTCTTTCAGTTGTGATATAGTTAACAAAGCAGCTGAAAGGTTATAATAAGTAAAGAAATGCAAAATGTCAGATGAGTACATTCCACTAACTTCCTTTCCACTTGGCTATAATCAGTTGATGATCAGTTATGAAATGTGTTGATCCTGAATGAAATATGTGTGTGGTGTGTCATTAAGCTGTATTAGATCAAATACAATTTGGGCTAGATATGCTACTTTGAAGACTTAAAATGTGTGATTGACATAGGGATATGTATTTATCACAGTTTGTATCCATGAGAACCCTACTTAAACCTGAAAAAAAGGCAGTTCTTTAAGACTTACCCTGCGGGCTGCCTGCCGATACGCTGCTGCTTTCTTGGTATCTGCCACTGCCCTTTCAACAAAGCCTGCTGACTGGTCCACGTTACTTTCAATTCTATCAATCATGGAACCCTGGTGGTGTTAGAGTCAAGATACACGCATAGTATCAGTGTGAAAATGGTTTGTCTGTGTGCATTTACGTGAAAGTTAATTTCATTAATGGGACACACATATTCTTCTGCTCTATAGAGTTTTACTTTGCAGCTGAGCCAAACACCACCCTAGATGTCGAAAACATTCTTTTGATTCAAACAGCTGTCTGACAAGACATATTTTGTGCACAAAAATTAAGTCACTTTTCTGCAAGAAATCTTCTGTGATCCACATCAGTGATACCTGGTTCTCTACTAGCATGGCAATGTCCACAAACATGTCGTGCAGCTCCTTGATGCTACTCTCCAGACGCATGATGTCTTTATGTCGCGCTTCAATCTCACCCAGCTGCTCCTTTGAGATGTTCGAGGCCATGATCTGCCATAGGAACAGGCAACTAAGCATTTCCTCTTCCAAGATGTACTCAGAAAAAGAGATATACACATTCAAAGAAAACATGCGTGTGAACAGTCTTACCCCAGCCGTGAACACAGCTGCATTGCCTCCTTCCAGCATCTCCTCTAACTCCTCATCTGTGGTGGATTTTCCCGCTGCAAAGAGACAAGGTTAGGTTCAGTCACACACAACCACCACAGACACTAAACGTCTTTGTTGCTTCTTGATGAATTTAAGCAAACAATGCAAGATTTGTGTACAAATTTGTGACTACAACATTTCTGCAAAAATGGACTTGACAGTAAATAAAAGTGCACTCTAACTTGCAGTTTCAGCACAAAACACAATGCCACTAATGTCAGGTTTGGGGGAATGTGCTACTGTCTAAATGCCTACAAGAGCTACATCCTCAATGTCAAGGAGCTTACGAAATGTAAGACCAACATCTGAGTGAAAATCCTTTGGAGAAAGTTTGTGTTTGTTTACTTCAACTAATCAAAAAATCGTATTCAGGTTGCATAGCACGGCTTAAGGCATGGGACATAGACATACCTGTAACTTGCTAACCAGCCCTTTGCTAATGTATCAGAAACAATCACTGTAAAACTGTGGCATGTCACCATGGATACTCACTGATCTCGAGCTGTCTGGCAATGCGTCCTTTACTCTTATCTCTGAAGTCCATCTGTGCCTCATTATACTTTGTCATTACTTCCACAAACTTCTTGGACAAGATGGCATGCTGAAAGAAAAGGATAAGCAGGCAGTGGGATTCCAGCGAAAATGATTTGATTTGGCTCAGATCACAACCCAAATGCAATGCCATGTGGTGTTGATTCATACCTGAGACTTTTTGATCCTCATGTCAGCTGACACTCTGTCCTCTTCTTTCGTCTCCAAATTCTTCTCAATGCCTGTTCAAGTAAACAAGGAACCACAATCACAATCACAGTCGCAGACAAAATTACCAATGTCATTTTGAACTGAATAAGAAAGCAGTGAGTTTTGGAACGGATGGCATTACTACTAATAATATCATATAATTGAGGTAATTTCAAGTAGTGTTGGCCAACACACTGTAAATGAGAACTTGAGAAGTAACTGACTCTTTAGCTTGTTGCGAGCATTGTTAGCCAGCTTCTTGATCTCATTGGTACGTGCTTCAACATCATCTTGTGTTTCTGTGCAAGGTGAACGGAAAAATTAGAGATGGTGAAAAAGTCACTGAACAGCCTAAAGACGTGTGGACGATGATAAAATGTAACAGGCAGGATGAGGCAAAGGCAAAAATTGATTTGCATGGAAACTGACAGAAAACAGAACAGAATGAGGATGAGTGTGTTTCCAAATAGAAAATGGACAAGGAGAGCAGTATGAGAAACAGAACAAAGAGAGAGAGAGAGAGAGACAGAAATAGTGACATGATGATGATTACTCTGGTCAGATGTGGGAGCGGAGAGGATGACAGAGTACAGCTTCTTAATTTCTGTCACATTCTCATCTATCTTATCAATACTGTTGCGGATATCCTCAGCCTAGGAGGGAAATATGACCACAGACACACACACACACAGTGTTAGTTGGTGGTTAAATGGTGGTTGGATGACTGACAGTGAAGCACAATCACTTATTTTGCATCAGAGTTGTACTCAGTATATCATTTAAAACCATGTTTTAACTGTGATGCAATTCTCTTGTCAACGATACCTGACCAAAAAACTCATCCATAAAAGCCTCTTTCTCAACAGGGACCTCCACATCATCTGGCGCATCAGATTTCTGTGGCAGGGAAAAAATAAGCAAGGAGTGCAATTAGTGAAAAACTTTCTTCTTATTGACATTAATTTCTGTTGTCTGTACAGCACTTGTAAACAAGCCACAAAAATGGAATGCTACTACACCTATGCTGCACATAGACATACTTTTATTATGCCTTTATTACACAAATTGTTTGTATGCCTTGGGTTAAAATTAGTCAAATTTTGAACTTGCATAACATGTATAACTAAACGTAATTTAAAGAGTTATTTGTAATTTTAACTTTCTGATCATGCTGACAGCATCAGTGTCTGAGCAGACATACAAATTAAAACTGACTAGCAACAAACAGGCTATAAATGAATAACCATATCAAAGCAGGCCCAATGTTTCTGTATTATTTGACCATATGCACCTGGTCAGAACAACAGTGGAACAATCCTCACATCTTAGTGTAATCAGTCCTGTCTCACACCCTTCCCCCTCATCCGGAATCCCCCACTTGACCTCTCCCTCCATCCGTCTCCATATCTCGGAAAGTCATTTGCCCATCTCTGGACCTACGCGCTGCTGTGGAAGGTTGTTGTAGGACCAGTGTACACATGCAGTAACTGGCGTGACACGTAGCTTACTTTAAAGTAAGCTGAAGACATGTGCGTGTCTTGTACCATTTTCACTGTCACCTACGCGATATAGGCCTATATATCTCATTACACCACAGCCCCCCTTTGAAACTCAGTATGTGGCGCAAAGTGCACAATGACAGAGAGCACCAATTCCCGACACAATCATAACATGTTTTATTTAGTTATTTGAAGGCCTAAACTGAAATGCTCACCCAAACGTTTTGGGTGATAAACTCACTGTTTTAGGCTACGATCTCCAAAGTGTGCACTGCCGAATCATGACAGTTCTTGAGGGGTGTAGTTCAACTTGTGAGGACTATCTGTCTACATCCTCCTCATACTACATACTGTGGATGGCATCCTATAATTTTGGGCCTATAACTTAACCACATTACAATACTGGCGAAAGTGACGCAAAACACACCATTTACCGGTAGCCCAGCGCCTCACAACTGTTTTATGCCCGCTAAACAAACAAAAATACATTAAACAACGACATTAGACGTGTCTTACCGCTTTAAGTTGTTCCAATCGATCCTTCATTTTGACAGCTTGGTGGGCACTTCTTAAGAGAGAATTTGTTGTGACTTGCTATCGTGATAAGGCAATCACGTAGGTCTATGAACCTAATTTACTCAATTTAATTTTCCCAGAGATCATAGGTCCGTTCATCCGCTAATATGGGATAGTGAGGCCAATATATTCTATAAATTACTTTTTTTCTTTTCAAAGTTCTGATGGAAATACCGTTTTACACAGCATAAGTCCCGCAATATGGCTGTAGCTACACAGAACCGTAGTTTACTAAGCCTATCCTCTCAAGGAGGATTAAGTCAACAGTTGTGTGCTGGGCGACTAATCTCTCTGCCTTCGTCTCTCATTCTCCCGTCCCATGCGCTTCCCTGTCACAGCGCACTTGGCACCCTTCACGCATGCTCTTTGCATCGTAACCGGTCTGCTTGCAGGTGGATGTGCTCCTTGTGACCTGAGCTGCCCGTTGAATCTGGAGGTTAGGTCAGCAGTGAATTTCTGAGACATTGACAGCTTGTAGGCCTACATCTGGAAATAATTATTACCTCAACATCGTTTGTTGTTTTGGCAAAGGCTGGTGTTGAGTTTGCGACCCAGCAGAAAATATCTAAGTTTCGCCGTTTAAATAGGCTGTAAAAAAAAAAAAGACTCAAAGCATCCAAGACCGAACCGATATGTTTGTCATGCACTGACCGACTGATTCTCAACGCAGTTTCTCACTCAAAATGCTTTATTACAATGCCTTAGTCATTATTTTGAAAATTCCAAAACTCATTTATGAATAGTTCTTGGTGGTGATAGTCCAGTCTTCACATTCCACAAGGCATAACAGGTATTTAATGGTACAGTTTAAAGGACCTACACAAATATAGGGTAAACTTGGCTGACAAAAGCTTAATACAAACATTCAGTTGGTGATGGTATGTCTGACGGTGCTATAAATCATCCTCCTCATCTGGAAGGGCAGTTTCTGCAGCAACCTGTGGGCATAACAACAATGGTCACTGAAGAACTGATTAACTAGAGCATTATCCGAGTAACTGTAGTTGCTTATTTGTAGTCCTTGTGGATCAGTGAGGGAACAAGCCATTAGACTCACTTTAAGTTCCTGCTCATACTGTGAGGTCAGATTGGGTTCCATAGCAATCTCTGGGGGTGCAAGAGCAGGCATCTCTACAAACTCCAGGTTAGATTCACCGGTGAGTTTCCTTCCCAGCCAGAGGAAAGGCTTCTCGAAATTGTAATTACATTTGGCAGAGAGGTCATAGTACTGCAAGGAAACCATCAGAGTAGAGCAAGCTATGAACGATGTACATTCAAAGCACCTCACAATATATCTAGATTTAGATTAGTTTGACATGTTCGATTTAAATGCTTCAAAAATGCTGCTACACTTGTACAGTTCATGTAGAAAGTTGAACCCATATTAGGTGTTGCCATTAGACTTCATATGCTCTGGCTCTGGAGAGTGAGGCTGGAGGTTTATTACCTGCAGATTTTTCATGCGGTAGAACACAATGGCTTTGGCCTTCACCTTACGGTCTTTGATGTCTACCTTGTTGCCACAAAGCACTATGGGGACACTCTCACAAGAACGCACCAGATCCCTATGACAGTTAGGCACGTTCTTATACGTGACCCGGGATGTGACATCAAACATGATGATGGCACACTGAGTTTTAGAATAAAGTAAAGAGAAAAACAAACATTAAAAAGTTAGTAATACCTTCCTTTTCTTTTCTCACCTTCTATAATGCTCTATGCAAGATGTTAACATCACTAACAGAGATTGAGAGGTTATCTTTAAGTAGCTAGCATAGCTAGTTCATATTCACTTGATCAGATGGTTTCCCTCAAAGCTGTTCTGTATGGTTTTGAGTAGATGGAGGCAGTGGTAGAGGGATGGTTCAGCAGTAATTTTCAGTCTGTTGAGATTTTCCCTTTTTTAGCAAACATATTACTCTTGAAATTTGCCATGAAAGAGGTACAGCGGTGCCTCGGGTTCACAGTAGCACATGCCCATGTACCACTCTACTAATTCCATAAAACCATGATGGTAACACCACCATAAAGGTAAAAGTGTTCTTCCATGTCATCTTTCACAGTCGCACCACTCACTGGTATGCTTTTCAGTTAGTTATTACATAAATCAACTGAACTGAGCATGTTATCAACAATGTCAAATTCAACGGTAACATTGCTGACTGACGATATGTCCACCTGGGCTTGATTCCCGAACCCCATGTTGGGAGTCCATGTCACTTTGGGTAAAAAGCATGTGCTAAATACCAGTCAGCTAATTACAATCTCTGAGTCTCAAATTATATGGGAACTGTGCTACTTTCAATTTGGCTAGCCAAACTATATCATTATAAATATTTAATTTGAAGCCATAACATATTAGCCCAGAAAACCCATCCTGACCTGAGAGCGATAGCATTTTGCTCTGCAGCTCAGTATGGGAATCAGGCCTATTAGTACTCCATTTTGTTTGCCCGAGATAGGGAACCTATGAAAAACAGACTGATGTGATGAAAGCAGGCTTAACACCCAAAACTGATGTCACAGAAGGGAAATCATCTATAGATAGTCTGTGTTGGCTAAAAGAGGGTTCCATTTAGCCAAAACACACTGTTTCAATCCCCTGCATAAATATAAGTTTGTAACTAGGCTTGTTAAGTGGCACAGAGCTCATTTTTGATTAATTAAAATTTAAATTAAAACTGAAAATATATCTACTCTATCAGAGACTCATCTATTCTGTGACCTTTAAACCCAGCTCACAGCAGAATTCTGAGACGGTTCCTGGCATCTTGTCATCCCAGTGAGCTGTCCAAACAAGAAATTAAAATATAACTTTACCGTGAATGTAGTATCCATCTCTCAGCCCTCCAAATTTCTCCTGGCCAGCTATGTCCCACACGTTGTATAAAATAGGTACCCTATTTGTATGTAAGAGAAGAGCATGCACTTCCACTCCTAAGGTTGCTGGAGGGAGAGGCAAATAGGTTTGGTGAATCTTAGAGGCTTTACTTGAGGAACGTGTTGCTCAAACTAAAAAATGAGGAATGCCACCCCAGTATATCCATTTAACTATGAAGTGAAAAATAACCAACATATTTCTTTTCCAACTCTCCTGTTAAATGTCTCTTGACAAACGTGATCTTTCCTGTTCCTCTATCTCCCACTAAGACCAGCTGTGTAGAGAGATACTTTTGGTCAGTACTTGTTTACATTTTGTGAAATGTCCCAAAAAGAACTGCTTCAGATATCTACATGTAGAGAACAATCTGTAAAAAAACCAAAAGAATGTATTCAATTACAATCATATTCAAATACTGATAAGGTATGATTGAAGACTTACTTTAAAAGTGGCTACAGGTTGTGTCATACTGGATGTAGGCTACTGTCTACACTAAACAAAAAGGCGTACAGAATGTAATGCAACATTAACAACATAAACAATTAAAACATCCATACTTAATTCCCAGAAATCTTACATTCAATTTTTCGAATTAAACTTTATTGTTCATTGTTTGTTTGCTAATTTCACAGCAGCCATTTATTTTGCGCAGGGTAAGCACAGGTGTTGTTAATGAAAGTCAATCAATCAAATCATTAATATTGCTTGCCTCGGTGATTTCATGGAAAAATGGTTGCTGTTAAATAGCCCCAGAGGCGCAAGTAATTTCCATTTTTGGCAGGAGGGCCGGATGTGTCAAAACATGGCAGTTCTCACAATTAATGAAAATGACCAGATGGTTGGTGATAGAAGACTTGGTTGATGGAGAAATGATAACGTCAACGATACACGACCCTCTGAATGTGTTAACTAGCCGGAAAATACTAACTCAAACATTATACTACGTTTATGTTTAATGTTGATTTTGTGTCTTTGTAACTCTGTGGCTGTTTAAAGTTACATTGTTGATTTAGTGTGAGACTTAACTGTAACACTACTAACATAGTCTTAAAGCTGCAACTACCGATTATGTACATTTTCTCAGATCCGTACCTCATGGAAAGATTTGGCAAATTAAGTCCTCCCACTGTTGCACATTGTGGCGTGAAGTGCAAAAATTAAACATGCATGCACGGAACACCAGTGGCTAACTCTGTGCCAACAAAACTCGGACAATTTACGCGCTGTTAAAGGAAAAAGAAGCCACGCTACAGTATGCCTTTATTAATTGATTTTAC
Organism: Tenualosa ilisha; assembly: GCA_015244755.2. Lineage (NCBI taxonomy): Eukaryota > Metazoa > Chordata > Actinopteri > Clupeiformes > Clupeidae > Tenualosa > Tenualosa ilisha. Next base: position 528,333 of record PYXC01000632.1, on the reverse strand, counting down.
TTACCTTGCCACCAGACAACTGCAAAAAGATTTTACAACGATGATGTTTGGGAATGGGGATTTACGTTTCTGTGACGTATTCCGTCTACGTTACGTGGTGACCTCTACGATTTCCCAGCTCGACAATTAATTCACCTTTTCATTGTTTTAATTGTGTGAAAATCTAGTGGCAAGTTTCAAATGGATCAAAATGATCGTTCACACATTTTATAAGTTGTTTACTTTTTGTTACCACTGTATATGAATATACAACTATTGCAAAAGAAAAACAATTAAAGTTCTGTAGCAAGCTAAAATGTTGGCCTCATAGGGTTGGATGAATGATTTGCAAGCTATAGTGAAACATATTCCCCTTAACCAAAGGGGAGTAGGGATGAATAAACTACCTTGATCCAGGTACCAGAGGCTGTCTAGAAGCCCCATTAAAATTTCTCTGGAAATACTTTCTCTGCATTTTACCCATCCATGATATGTAGTGATGACAAACACAGCGAGTCCAGTAAATGCAGATGAACAACTGGGGCAGTGGACAGCCGCTGCTACAGCACCAGGAGAGCAGCTGAAGTTGAATCCCTTTGCTCAAGAGCACCTCAGCCATTGATAGGGAAGATGTGGGAGCAATCCTCAACCACTGCCCTTCACCGAAAACACTTCTACTAAATCTGCCAACTTTCGACCAACCCCCTGACCAGTAGGCCACAGTACAACAATGAGTTTATAAAGCTAAAAAAATTGAGAAGACTCAGGCTGATATAAAACTTTGGACAGAACATTAATTTAATCACCTTCTCCTTAAATTCTCACATATTTAATCTCTGTACAGTTGTCCTGACAAGCACATACGTTGTTTTATTGATGTGTTAGGAAGGAAATTATATGTAATGCTAACTGGATAACATACAGCTGATACCTTTCACTCCCTGTTGTGGGTTAAGTAAAGATGGAGATAAAGTTGAGGAATATTGGCTGCCTTGATGTGAAGAACAAGTTGTATTATTTTCACACCTAGGTGTTAATGTAACACCACCCCAACATCAATCAAAAGGCATAAAAGTTGATCATACAAGTTCTTGACACGGAAAAAATTATGAATTCATGAGGCATTTTAGCAGTCACTACCATAGACTGAATTTTCATGTTTACCTGCATGTTTACATGGGGTGAGGTGTGGGTGATCCACAAATTTTGGCTGACTGTATAGGATGACCATAAGAAAGGCTTGTGTAAGACAATGTATTGTATATGTCCGGTCAGAAAGTGTAGCAGAACCAAGTCACAGGGAAAGTCTGAATCCATTATAGTACATACATGTACTATGAAATACATGTATGAATCTGCATTAGTTTGAGTTACTGTTAGTCAATGTCCCTTTGTGGTCAGTCAGTGTGTGACAACAATCTGTGTGTGTGTGTGTGTGTGTGTGTGTGTGTGTGTGTGTGTGTGTGTGTGTGTGTGTGTGTGTCTATACACAGTTGTCTGATTATCGGTAGAGGTAGTCAGCCTGAATGTTGGCAGCAATCTCAGCTTCCCATTTGTCTCCATTGTTAAGCAATTTCTCTTTGTTGTACAACAGCTCTTCATGCGTTTCTGTGGAGAACTCAAAGTTGGGTCCCTAGAGAAAAATTAAATAAAATTAAAAATTAAATAAAAATTAAATAAAAATGATACGAGCAAAATCAAGACACAAGATTTGATGCTTTGCAAAGTCTCACCTCCACAATGGCGTCAACGGGGCAAGCTTCCTGGCAGAAGCCACAGTAGATGCATTTGGTCATGTCTATGTCATAGCGTGTCGTCCGCCTGCTGCCATCAGAGCGGGGCTCAGCCTCAATAGTAATTGCCTGAAAGAGATGCAAGACTCAGTTGTCAAGAAGCTATTCATCCCTTAGGTTTTGACTACATCCAAGGAGCAACTTAGCAACACAAGACAGACTCATTTTTAGGGAAAATACTCTTAAGTGAATAAATTGAGACCAAACAAGACTAAAAATCAAAGTGAGGCCAAACAAGACTTGGAGAGAGTGACAGCATTCACACCCATTATGTTAACAAACCATGAGATGTATTTACCCGGAATAGATCACGTTACCGGACAATTAATCAGTCAGAATTAGCCTGGTATGAGACCAGACCCTCGCTCTACACTTTTGTTTAGTTTCTAAAAACGTCGGTATGCGTTGGAAAGTGGAAATATCTTGTCACATTCCATATTCAGACTATGGCGGGCCCAGCTGGGAAAACTGCATCATATGATTATGTTTTCGGTGCAGATAGTTTGCAATAGTTTGTTGTATTGCTGCATTTAGTTGCTATTGTTTTACAAGCATGCAAATGAAAATCATCATGACCGGCAAAACCATCAAGCTGATTTTAATTTATCATGCAATTAATTGATTATTGCTTAAATACTTAAATACAATACATGCAAAATATAAAAAAAAACTTAGACATGACACAGACATCAGGCTGCAGTTTACCTGTGCTGGACAGATGGCTTCACACAGTTTGCAGGCAATGCAGCGCTCCTCTCCTGAGGGGTACCTGCGCAAGGCATGCTCACCACGGAAGCGGGCAGACAATGGGCCCTTCTCAAAAGGGTAGTTTATGGTAGCTGGCTCCCTGAACAGGTAGCTCATTGTCATGCCCAAACCTAGGGAGAGAAAGGGAAAAGGCCATCAAAATGTATGAGTGGGGGAAAAAAAACACTTAAAAAAATTACTTATGTGAATATCATAGTGCATCGGTACATGTGTCCCTAAAACATTTCAGCGAAAGGAAGTGACAAATTGCAATCTCAGAAATTTCCACTTAATTACTTTACATAGCCATGAAGGGATGAGATTCTGAAATGTAGACTGTATAAAGTCTGCATCAGTCTTACCTCGGAAGAGCTCCGTCCACAGCAGGGTTTGAGCTGCACGGTCTGTGATGGACTTCATGTCAGTACCAAGCTCCTGAGCATTAACATACTCTGTGAGAGAAAAACAGAAAGTGAATGGAAAGCCATTGTTGAAACAGCGAAGGAAACAACATTAAAGCTCATATTAACCTTCTGTTGAGTTACCAGTGACTTTTAAGAGATTGCAGCCTCTACGTTGTACACTGGATAAATACATTAGTAGTGCTAAAATGTGGTAACATGTGACAAGTAGCCTATATGCTGCAAAACAGGAAACACTCTATACTGGTCTAAAAAAAATCTCCAATGTTATACTTACTGAATCCCTCCCTTTGGGCTGAGAGGCTAATGGGACGTACTATACTGTGGCTGAGGCCAAACGTGCCTGGGGAAAGAATAGGTCATGCGAATTAAAACTAAAAGTCTGAACAGTGGTGCTAAGTAGGCTTCTAGGAATAAAGAGGTGTTTCGTGAAAAACAATATGTACACAATTTTCAGCTTTTTTCCATAAAAAACTTGTGTTTGACCTACCTGGCCTGGACACGGAATACAGCACACGTAACGTTGCAGACATCACGCCTGAGATACGCTGGAAAGACAAACAATCTCGGTAAGGATAGGAAATCTCAACATTACTGTGCGTGTAGCCTAAATCATTAACAAGTAAGCTGTAATACAAGTCGTGGTGTTTATGTGGCATAATAACAATGTTACCGATGACAACTGACGCCATCGGGTTCACCATACATAATCCTATCCGCTAGCTTGTGTCCAAAAAGGAGTGAGTGCTCACACACGTAACGTTACACAAAATGTCTTTCCTTCACTGAACAAGTCAACAAGTTAAGTTCAAAAACATAATCATGATTTATGTTGCTAAGTAATTAGACCTTCCGGTGAGTCTTGATGGAACTTGTCACGCGTTACCAACTCGTTCCACATGTTTATCGTATAAAACATCCCCGTTAAAGAATGGTTGCAAACTCTCTAACATGCATAATGTTGCATAGCATAAAACTACCACAAAGACTCTATTCTGTAAGTGTAGCAGTCACTGACACGACTGTATCTCGTGTAACGTTAAGGTTATGTCAGCGTTATATCTCATAACATTAGCTGGCTATGCTAATCACAGTTATGTTTCTTAAGGACACGAGTTACGTGGTAACAGCAGCCTATCGTTAGCAAACTTGAAATGTATTTCATTGCATTTGATGTGTCTTCCGAAAGCAGTGCATAATCCTGTAAACAACTGCAATCTAATAAGACACTAAATGATAAACCGATAAACCTTGTCGGTTAACGTCCGAATGTCAAGGCGTCTCTCGAAAGCCGGGTAGCGTTTGCCAGTTAAAGCAAAGTCCTCTGGTTAAAGTTAGCTAACATTATGCCAAGCTAACCGTAAATTCTCAAGGACTTTCAATGACTGACGTACAACCAGTAATTTACTAAATAAAGTATCAGAAGCTCTTGAGATGTTGTAAGAACAAAGAAGAACAAATCTGATATACTATGCCTTTTGCGTGGAGACAGCTGGTATTACAAATATTTAAACTCACCGAGTTGTCGCTATTTGGCCTTCTAAACCAGAACAGCAGACGATAACAAGGGAAATGCACGGTTTGACCACCGGATGTGACGATGCTGCTTCCTTCAAATATGTCCGGTCTAAATTTAGGTTAACAATATCAGGTCCGAAGCGCAACTTTCCTGTTCCAAAGATCCTTGATTCAAACTCAGTCCTCTGATTTCAAGGACACTATAAAGTAAATTGCAACAAGAAGACTCTGAAACTTACTTACTCAACATATTCTTGCAGTGGTTTATAAAAAGTCTATTTTCAGTCTTTGCAGGCTAGCCTACTAGGGCCTATTTAGATAGACAGATAGATATAGATAGAGATACTTCATTTATCCAGAAGGAAATTAAGGTGTCCAGTAACATACATACAACTTACATACATACACATAGGCAAACTGACACATGATATACAGACACATTAATACTACAAATATACACAAGATATCAATTTTGTTCTATACAGTTGCTAGGTTGTACCATGTCAAAGGAGTGGTGTGGTGCAAGTACATTGCCAGTGCAAATTTTATGTCTTATTCAAGTAGAACAGTCTGCACAATTAATCAAAAATAGAATAGTCATTACTTCAAAACTACTTAACCTAACATAGCCAGTAAGAGAGTCATACAATCCCAATCAGTCCAGTCAAAGGTAGTGTAAGTGTATGTATGTAGGCACCCAGATAAAGGCATGATATAAAGGGCAGTGTGCAGTACAGACTTAAACACTTAAGTCAATCACACTCCTCCTCTTTTGTGTGGCAATGGAGAGCTGTGCGGCCCTAGGGACAAAGGACCTTCCCAGCCTGTCTCTTTAGCATGACAGAGACAGGAACCTACTACTGAACGTGCTCTTCTGTTTTGAGAAAGTGGTGTGCAGGGGGTGACACTCATTGTCCAATGTAGAGAGCATTCTGCTCAGAGTCCTCTTGTCTGCAACTGATATCAATGACTCCAGCTCCATGCCCACTGCAGAGCCAGGTTTTCTCACCAGCTTGTCCAGCTGTCTGTCCCATTTACCTAGTGCTGCCCCCTCAACATTTCACAGAATGGAAAAGAATGCTGGCCATGACAGATTGGTAGAACATAAGCAGGAGGTTGTTGCAGATATTGCAGGACCCCAGCCTCCTAAGGAAACAGAGCCTGCTCTGTCATTTCTTCAGTTTATAAGGTTATTGTGTTCAAACATGTCTAAAAATATAGGTTTATGTCCCAGTATGAGCTCATACATGACATCGGGACATGTATAAGCCTAGTAAGAAACCAGAATGTGGATTGAATGCATGTATTAAAGGATGCACTTTAATAAATTAACACTTGTAAAATTAACACTAACATTAAATTACAAAGTTTTAGTTCTTTTTCAAATAAGACATACTCCTGACAGTGTGTTGTTTAGCTGTGTTCATCTTCATTATGCTTACAGTGAGCCTAACAAATTAAAAATCATTGAGGCAGCATCATTTTAATTAGGTTCAGATTATGTAGCCTGGTGATGTCGTCGTTTCTCTTTTATTTCTCTGAACAGAACCCCAAAGGCTTCAGACTACGGCAACAGTCGTCTCTGATTCTACTTCAATATTCATCCCTGTTTTTATTGATCATAAGTAAGTAGCCTTGAGTATTTCATATTTTTATAGGCTATTATTGATATCAGTACCTCGGTTATCATTTAAATGGGTGAGGCTATGAATAACTACACCCTAATATTAATTTATTAGCTATCAATCATATACATTTTTTTAATCAGCCACCATATTCTAATTCTATTAAAAGAAAATTATTCTATACATGTATTATCTGGCTTTTCTTTAAGTGGTGCAATGAATCCTCTTTCAACACATTTTGACAGTGAATGCTACAAACAATACTGAGGAACTGCTGGAGTCCAGACCATGGTCCAATCCGGAGAAATCCCTACTTGTGGCTGTGCTCGGTATTGAGATGGTGCTAGGTGTCCTTGGAAACAGTATGGTTCTCATTGTCAAAATTGTGGTAAGTACAAAAATCGATGTGCCTTCCCGATTCTTCTTATCTTGTTATCTTAACAGGAGTGGCACTACCGTCTTTTACCTGATGTGCATTTTCTCTTTTAGAGTAGATGTCATTTCCAGTGCATCCACTGGCTTCCATTGGTCAGTCTCAGTCTCTCTGACCTCGGCTGCTCTGTTTTGATCATCTCTGGCTCCTTACTGGCAATGCTCACAGGGGGCCAGAGGTCTCCATGGTGTGAGGTGGTCAGTTTGTTCAAGTTCACCTTCATGACTTCATCCATTGGGAGTATTGGTGAAAATTTACAGATTATTTCTGCAGTGTCAAGTAATTTGTTTAAATACATGAGATTTTGTTAAACATAATAAACTCAGATTTGGCTTTACTTGCTAATGGATGCTTTATCATGTTCTTATGACTTATCCTTTATGTCTCAGCTATCCTCTGTGTCCAAAGGTTCATGGGTATACGCTCAACAGGAAGCTGTTGGTCTGTCATCATGGTTCTAGCATGTTTCGCCTCTTGGATGTTTGGTGTGGTGTTTGGGATTGTGCCTGTAATATATGACTGGATCAAGTGAGTGAGGAAGGGAATAAAAATCTTAGGCAATTAACTTAGTTTCTAATAAAAGGACTTAAAAAGAAGACCTCTTTCCCACCCTTATAAAACCACCGTAATCGTGTAGTGTTGCTCTAAATGCTTATGTAAATGTTCTCTTGTGTTTTTCTAAATTCAACTCATATTTTGCAATTGCACTAAATGCCAGAATTGTCTCACAGGTACGATTCTGCTGAGATGCTGTGTGCTGTTTTTTGGGAGAATGGTTACTCTGATATGCTTGTCTACATCCTCTGTGTATTTTCTATCAGCGTCTTCCTCCCCTTTCTGCTAATGCTGGCATGTTCTCTTCTGTCAGCATTTGGTTATGGGAAAGACAACAAGTTTGTGACACTTTTTGTCAGATGTTATATATCTTTTTATAACACCGAATGCCTTCATCCTTTCCATAACCTCACTCCCACTTCTTTTCCCACTTTTTCATTCTTCCATGATAGCCCAGATGATCTCTCTGCTGTGGCACCTCTGCTAGTTGTTTTTTACCTGCTATGCTACACCCCATTTGCTGTCTCTGAGGTAAGAATGTGACAAATGTGATATCTGCTATAATGTGTTAATCAACAGTACATGTTCAGCAGTTAAGCTGTGACCTTAAATAATAAGCTTAATGGGCCACCTGAAAAAACTCATCAGTGTAGTGATGGCAAACCAATTAATCTTCCCTCAGTTGATACTGCTGGGAAGATTGGACCTGTCCCCATCGCCTGACTGGTTGCGTACGGTATCATCTGTAATGGCTTACCTGGACTGTGGTTTGAATCCCATCATTTACTGCGCCAATCAGGACTTTCGGCAAACGCTGCTTGCTCTGCTGTGGACAAGTCGAAGGCTGAGCATACCTGAGCCTGAACTCACCAGAATTACAAAACTAGACATGTGACTGCTGACATCAGACTGTCAGAAATAAACAAATAAATAAATAAAAATCAGCAGAGAGTTTTAACAACTGGTGTGCTGCCTAACAGTCATAAAATCTTTGTCTTAAACAGTAGCCTACCCTGCATGAATCAGGATGGAAATCAGAATGGAAGAATGGTCTGAAAATACTTCTTTAATAATGGATTTTCAAAAATAAATGAACTGAGAAACTTGTCCTTTAGCATTTTTCTCATAGAATTACAAATCTTGTCATCAATATGTCCTCTTCTTACATTTTTGACCGAGAGAGGTGAGAAAACAGAAGCTGAAATGAAATTGCAGAATGTCACATATTTTTGACCAAAAGTGTCCGGTGAGATTTTGAAACAACCAGTACTGTGCTAGGCTTAGGTCCCAGAGTTTTAAAAAGACAAACCCACTGCATGACAACATGGCCAGCACTAGGTAGCGCAGTGAAGTTGCGTCTCCATGACTTCTTTGTATCTTGACGCCTGTGAATACAGCAACAGCGACATGACACGTCAAAGCCACCTCAAAGCCGAGGTCATGAAACAGGGCTAGTGTGTAGCTCAGGATGGAAATGGACTCGGCAAGCAGAGCATATCGAGGACTCCAACCGTGCTTTGTAAAATAACACCACACAGGAACCCAAGCGAAAATGGGTAGGGTAAACCATTGGTCCAAAACAGCCGGGGTCCGCGACAAAGACGAAAGACGAATCCATTGTACAGGTCCATACAGAATGGCCATGAAGGCAAACACATCTTTGAAATAGCAGTCCTTACTATCGCGAGTGTATGTTTGTTTCAGGAGCCAAAAAGTACCCATGATTATGTAGCCCAAGTTGACCAGGCAGTTAAATGGCATAGCCAAAAAGGCAGGGAGCCACTCAACTCTTTTCTCTGCATAGTGGTCATAGCTCAGATCCACCAGAACCTTGTCAAATAATGCACTGTTCGCTACAACAATGCACAGGCAAAATGGGATGAAGACATGACAAAGTGCCGTGAACACCATTATATTCACATCTGATTTACGACTATGCAATTCAAGAGGCAGAAAATAGTCTTTGTAAAACTCCTCTAAATGTGACAGGAAAATGATTACAAAGTTCGGTTCCGGAAACAAAGTCACATGACATTCAGCATTAATTTCATTGGTTTGCCGTTCCCCTCCCCTGAACAAAAATGCAAAAAACAGTTGCGCGCACGCGCACGCATACATTTGACAGGGCAAGTGAGAAGAAAGCGTCACACATAAAGAATGGTTTCATTGACTGTCTTCCACCAAACATAAATGCACATATAGCGCTAAGCTATTCGCTTTGTTAAATACATTTTTACCAAAGAGAAATATTGATAGTGTGAAACACATATGAGAACACAATCATCATGCATTGCTGAGATACTTGAGTGCTGCCTCATGCAGTACAAGAACAGGTTATTGCAGTTCTGACATCCCCCGGTGCTCTTCTAACTGTGAGACAAGTGACAGAGTGAAACTGCCCATGGCAGAGGAGAGGTGTTTATCCTGTCTAAAACATGATGCAGTATAGTTGGTAATGCGGAGAATAAACAGGCCATGCGTAGGATACAAAGAGTGAGACAGGATCAGAATGGAGACCCATAAATCAGAGGTAAGATCTGAGACAGTAGAATAACTAAATGAAGAAACAAAAGGCTGTAAGTAAATGGAGTTAACACAAACTTTAATTTGCTTTTAAAGTAAATTGAAAAGCTAGGTCTATCAGTATAACCATACCACTATGTAGGCTATGAATTACATTTTAATAATTGTTTTGATTTTTTTATTTGAACTAGGTTGATGAGGTAGAGAATGCATCCACGGCATCAAATGCTTCTTTAGTCTGGTCTATGCTTCAGAGACTGAGGAAGGATGAATCTTCCCGGAGTCTTCATTTGAGTTCCCTTGGGGTGAGTACAGCTGAAGGAAATAGTCTTAGTGGGGCAGATAATGATCAGGAAGCATCAAGCAGGAAATTCAACACTCAAGTACCCGCTGAAAAACATGGGAATGCAGAGGATTCTCCAACCGTGATTCCCAAATGGGAACGCAGACAATTGTTTCTTCGTCCCTTGGTTTCGGACATATTTGGAGAAGATGAACACCACCCCTCAGGTGAGAGAGATAAGGACCTACGTGGTTGTAAGACCAAGACAAGATTTGAAGCATCACTTACTGTGTCAGAGACCCAAGAAAGGATGTATGCCCATGAAATTCAGATGATGATGCCACTTCATGAAAATTCCTCTCATATTAAAGACATGTGCAATGTTAATCCCTCCAATATATCACAAATAAAAGAAAATTCTGGAACTGTAGAGTCAGTTGCCAGAGAGAATACAGAAAATGAAATATATGAGGATGTGCTTCTTCTATCAAGCATGAATGAATCTCTTAGTCAGAGCACCGATGAGATGCAGCCTAACCCATCTCCTGTGCAAACTCACAATACACTTATCTCAAACACATCATGCAACAGGATAAGAAAAGTGAAACTTTGTTCAGATTTCCAAACCCAGACACAAAGTTGTGTGGTAACATCAACAAAAACATGGAGTGATGACCAGCCACTCAAGACTCCCAAAAATGAAAATATTACTGATTCTGGAATGGGCAGTGAGGATATACAGAGGAGAACCCATTCCACAGTTCAGGACCCCTCATTAAAAAGGGGTGTGACAGGATCAACAGGGTCAAACACCTCCCTGGGGAAGGTGTCTGACAAGTGGAGGAACGCCACTGATATCACTGAGAAACTGAAGGAAATGTGGAGAGAGATGAGTGAGAGTACCCAAGATAAGGAGGTGAGTGGAAGTGAGTGCATTTATTTAGTAATATAATTGGTACAGTTTGCCACCACCAATGTTAGGAGTGTTAAACATACCGTACATTAATAACCCTAGTGCAACTGTAAATTATTCGCTCTTTGTTTTGAGACAGAGTCTCTATTTAGAACCAGATCCTCAGTCTGTGGAAGAGACCATGATCAGTCCTACCACCTTTTACGAGGAACAAGAACCCAGTGAGGTTAAAACGCATCTACAAAGGTGAGAAAAACATACTAGAACACCAACCTTAGCTGGTTAATACAGATGATATAAGCCAACAGATGTAGGCCTTTATGGAAAACTAGTGAGACATGAAGATAAAATGGATGTGGCTAAGCAGGTAAGACATGAAGATAACATGGACGTGGCTAAGCAAACTGAATATTCTGACCCTCTGCTCCCTCCCACTAACTTTTGACCTACATGCTTGGCTTGCATTGTTGTCATTCCATCTTAATACTTGGAGCTGTGTTATAGCTATGGTGTATTCATTGCCCACTTCTGACATGTCCATTAATCAGTTAGGGCTGTGTAATAAATCAATCAGTCATGTTTATTGTGTTAGTAAAGCCAATGTGGAATTTTATTTGAGCTCAACAATATTTATTACCAATATTAACTTTATTAACTAAATAAATTTCTCACTAAAATCTACTAAAGTGGTATTTAGTGTGTTGGTCTAAGTTAATGAAATGCTGTAAGTGTTAGAGTGAGAAACTCAGTGGCTGTTCATTTTTGCAGGACCTTTACACTTTGTGATTTTAAGCTGGATCTAGGATCCATGAACCTAATGGACGAAGTATTTACAGGGGATGAGTGGTCAAAATACCTTCCAGTTCAAAAGTGTCCCTCCCAGGAAGAGGACACTGACTACTCAAAGACTAGCAGTGTTCATGCTTGTAGTGACAATGAAATGTCAGTGATTGTCAACCTGGAACATCGTGGCTTAAAGCCAGAGGGCTATTCTGGAAGTTTACATTCTTGTGGGAATACTGACTTACAAAGAATGGTAATAGAAGAAGACCAGGATGATTCAGGAGTGGAATCCAGTACATATATTTATGCCATACAAATGGAGGATGAGGCCAACCCAGCAGAGAAAAAGACCAATCCCAGCAGTTACCAAGGGGAATCAGAGGACATTTATGACTATGTGGAATATATGATTCCCATGCCGTCTAACTGGGAGAACACAAAGTCTACCCATTTTCTGGACTTCTCTGTCATAAAGGTGAGAAACAGAGGGAACTTTGCAGCGATTCACAACACATCTCCACTCACAGTGGAAACATGGTAATAAACACTGTACTTTAAGCAAAGTGAGAGAATATGTTGAAAAATCTTGAAAAAATGTTTCAAGAACATAAATCAAAAGAAACTTAACTGCCTGACCACTTCTCTTCTCTTGCATTAGTCACAAGAATTACTGGACAATAGTATTCTGAAGAGTCGAATCAGCTTGGGAAGAAAGAGAAAATATCGGCCACCAGGCAAAAGAGGAAAAGGTGAGTGAGACACTCTGACACGAAGGAACACACCCACTGTGAACACTGAAATTATTTTCAATCACTCTCCTTGCTTGTTTCTTTGCAGAGAAATCCAGTTCTACATTCTACAACATCCCCTCCTCGGTCCTCCAGCCACCCACGCAGTTGTTGCCTTCTGCCTGCTCCCCTTCCCCTCCCCTACACCTGCTGTCTTCTCCAGCTCAGTGTTCTACGCCCGTCCCTCAATTTCTGACAGCCAGACGTTGTCACAATCGCTGGGATCTGTGACTGAGAAGGTGATCATTCATGAATTGTTTTATCTATTGTATTGTATTATCTATGTTACTTTGGATCAGTTGACACACACCTATTTGTTAGTCTTACCATTACATTACTGCTTGTCTTTTCCCCTTCTCTTTCAGTCAAAGCCCAAATGGAAGGGCTTGTTTCCTAAGACGAAGGGGAAAGCAAAGCATTGAACCACCACCATCTTCCTTTATGAAAGTGGGATAAAGTAGGAAAAATCTGACTGTTCACCAGATAGGAGAGTGGTATAACATGTACATAGTGTACAAAACTGTACTGGTAATTATAGACAAGGAGAATAAACACATGGTGTGCTCTATAAATAAGGTGTGATGAGCAGTGGTTTTAATAGCATTACAGTATCAGGTTAAGATAAGACAATCTATGGCGTACAGAATAGTTGTGTAGATAAAACAATGTATTTCTACATATTTACACAAACAAGTAAATTGCACAATACTATGTTCTGTTTGTGTCAGTAAAACGTTAAAAACAATGTTAATAACAAAGGCAGATTTTGATATCATATTAAAGACAGGGTCTGCTATTTTCATCCAAAACATTTTTTGCTGAGGTCATCTGGTTCCATTAACATATACAACGTAGAAAGAAAGAACAGTCTGTGGTGTATAACCACTAAAGAAATGATGTGGCAATCTAATGTGCAAAAACTGAATTAAGAAACATCCAGTTAACAAGGACAAGAGCCTAACTGCCAGTAATAACTGCTACCCAGAGTAGTCCACTGATGGTGGATGGAGAATGCAAAGAGTCTACTATATCAGTTCATCGGATCAAAGCTACTTCATTAAGGTGCCATAGGATCATATGGCATTTTATTGATTGGACTTGGAGTGGTAATCATAGTTACAGAGAAGCATGCCAGCAATCAGTCCCAAAGCTTTATAAGACACTGACCATTCATTATAGTGTTATGCTACGTCATATGCCTGTATAGATACAATTAGTGGTTTCAAAATGTGATATTGTTTTTTCCTGACTATTCACATACCGGTAATTTAAAATGTCTTTATTGCTACAGTGGACAAGTACATGGTAATATATACAGACAAACATTTTACACACTCAGTGCTAATAAACTGAAATACTACAAGAGTCTATTATATATAATGTATATATATTTAGTTTGACCCGTTAGCCATACCGCCCCAAGGAAAAAGCTCCAGAGTCATTGGAATCCTTTTCATCCAGCCTGATGGACAACGGACTTTGTCCTCTTGTCCGATACATGCCATCTATGGAAGCTGACCTCGCAACTTCAGCCTCTGTGACCTATGCAGTCAAAGGCCATTGTGGGTATGGAAGTAAATGATGTGGAAGAAATAAGTGATTTACATGATTAGACTTCCCTCTTGATGTCATTCAACTTTTCTGAGGCCGAAGATGATTATAAACCTCTAAACCATGTACAATGGTGTTCAAGAATGTACCTCTTCAAATTTTTTGGCCTTGTATTGGTCAGCTCCTTTCAGAAAGTTCAGGAGAATGATGTCACAGAGCACAGTTCCCTGGATAAACATAAAAAAGCTGTCTATAATTTGACTGGATACTATATTAGTCATATTATTATGTTGGTATGGAAGAAGAACATGGTACATACCACACCCACAGATGTGAAGGCTGCTACCATGTTAATAAGAGTAGGGATCATGTCAAATTTTCCTGCCTATAAAAACATACACGGTTCATACACATACACAGTTAATGCGTTAACTATTACAAACTTGCAAACAGCTATAATGTACACACACACACACACACACACACACACACACACAAAGATTGGATCTACAAGATGACTCACATTTCCATTGACCATCACATCGAATCGGATGGCGTAGGCCTTATACAAGGTGCGGTACTCTGTTCCATTCTCCATCTTGTAGTACTTGGCAAACCTTAAGTAGCACAAGGGCAAAAAAGCAGCAGAAACGCATCTTGAAGATTGAGGCTTTGCTGATTGACCAGAGAAGCCTTTAGTGCATTAATCTTTATTCATGTAATGGAATACTGATTCATTAGTCGACTGTATAATGTAGAGATGATTACAGGGAATGAGGTTTTAAATGTAGTGCTTGATGAGCCATTAATTTAATTAATAGCCTGTTATACTACACTAATCTTTACAGTGTTACAGTTGTTGAAAGTGTTTTGATTGCCATTCTTTATCAAAACAAAAGTTTAATTGTAGTGTAAAAAATAACACATTATCTGTCACACTTTATCTAAATTTAAAGGCTATTCCAAATATCAGGTGTCTAAATTGTGTGTCTTACAGTCTGTAGAAATCCATTAGATTATAAAGAAACTCCTGAACCTGTCTCAATTGAGTTCATCAGTAGCTGCCCCTAAGATGCTAAGAAGACCTGACATTTCCTCCCTTATTCTAAAACTAGCTGGCTAACCACATACAAGCATAATGTTAGAATCCCCAACCCTGGTCCTAACCCTGACTCATGTTGAAAGTCTAGTCGAGATCATTATTCAGAGATCATTAACATTTCAACACTTTGTAGACAGCAATTTGCAAACAAAGACACAGTTCAACCACAACACTTAGGTCTAATAGCCTCGCAGATCAGTACGTGTGAGAACCTAACAATTTCTAGTATGCATGAAAAAAAACACTGGCACCACCTGAAATTGTACCCAGGAGATACATTGTTCTGTTGTGACACTGCATCTAGACGGGTGAAGGAATATGATGGGTTGCACTCATCCTCAGACTTGTCCAGGTCACAGACCCAGCCAATCTTTATTCCAATCACCCCTCCCTGAGACGGAGAAAGAGATGAAGAGAGAAACAGGGTGAGAGAGAGAATACAAGACCTCTATGTCTAGAGGTTAAAAACATTTGGTGTAATGAACAAATGACATGTAATGGAGGGACCAGTGTATAGAGGGTGAGAATGAAAGTGGCTCTAACTTTGCCGGCCAGAACGGAGAGGTTTTGTTGGGCGAATCGTATCACATCGCCCACTTTGAATATGGGGCAGTATCTCTCACGGACTGGGTCAAAGTTACACGATTTTATGTACTTGTCGGTTATGTTGAGCAAGATATTACCCCTGCAGGATGAGCAACAGAGAAAGAAATGTAACAGAAAGAAAGAAAGAATCATGAAAGAAAGAGTAAACATGCTTATGTCAAGACAATGACATTTGCAGTATGATATTGATGGAAAACATGATGATCTCTGTATGGATTTTGTGGGCACAAACTTGGTGAAGTTGAAAAGGGGAAACCGAATGCTGTTCTTGATGAAGATAGTGAAATTTTCCACCTCTTTCATGGGCGCCCTGTGAGAAAGGCAGAATGCAGAATGTTATTCACTGCCTCAAAGTGATGCTCAAGCACTAGACCATTCAGATGTGGCGCCATTCAACTGGCCCACAGAGATGAGTAAGAGACAGACACAGAGAGAAGGTCACGGGAGCAGGGCAGGGACAGAGCTCACATTTGGACCTCATCATTTTCAGCAGGACACCAGCCTTTGATTTCGCAGGATTTGTTTTTCCCATTGACTGGCACACACCTGCCAGTCAACACTCCTGGCAGAACAAAAACATACCTTGATTTTAGTGTTTTTCTTTCATTTTCTTTCTCTTAAAACACTTATGAGTAACCTGATCTTCTGTTATCCCAGAAAACAAAACCTCCATTATCTCACATTAGACACTGATTCTCTTACATAAGTGTTTAAATACATTCTTGCAAGAGTTACCAAATTGTAAAGAACAGTAAATTGACACTACAATAGTTGATGATGTAAATTACAGGTTGAATGAAGCTAAGAGCAGACTGTGTGAAAATCCACTGCAGTGAGCGGGCGCGTGCGCACGAGAGAGAGAGTGAGAGAGAGAGAGAGAGAGAGAGAGGGAAATATAAAACATTATAAAGATTTGAACTTGTCTCACCATTACTGGGTGACTTCAGGTTTTGGCATGATTCATCTCTGCTGCAAACATACTTTCGATCCTTTGGGGAAATAAACTGTGGGCACAACATCAAAAGAGAAATAGGATGACACCCAGGACTAATCATTCAAATGAGCAGTATCATTGCACTGAAGGATACTGCAACAGATTGTATCAGCGAGAAGATGAGGAACAAGTGAGTCAGTTACTGGCTGCCAACATTAAATATAGGTTACTAAATCGGATTCACCGTGTTTTTCCATAGCTTTTAAAATAAAAAAATATAAAAAGATTTTTATATAGTTTTTAAATACTGGTGTGTGTATGTGTATGTGTGGGACTGTCTGTGTGTCTATGTGTGTAGGCTTTCTGCATGCAGTTCGGGCTGTGTGTATAAGCACACCTGTGGACAGTGGCCCTGCACCTGGTTCTCTGTCGTGATGAGCTTGGTGATGAGGCAGAATACAGAGGCCCCCTGGGCAGAAAGCAGCACCAGTCCATGCCATTTACCAGTACATCAATCAGATCAGAACCAGTCAAGCCATGACATTTACATTGGTTACATTAGAACAGTCAACCCCATATCATTAATGTTTTTCAAATCGCAGTTAATCCATGTCAATTAGTCAGCCCATTGCATTAAAAATCTCAGCTGTAATTTAGAGAGTAATTTGTTTTTCCGTGACCATGTCCACAACACACCAAACATGATGCTTTCATCAGATTGTGGTGATACCTTGGTTCTTTATGTATGACTGATGAGTCATGAAACATTCTAAATAACTTTTCTTTTTTTGATGGTGCCTTAAACAACTAAAAGCTGAAACAATATACTGTATGTAAACTGTATAAACCACACTTGCTTGACTACTACCTGTGTGGGAGTGACATAGTCTGCGACATCCATAATGTGGTTGTTGTACATGCCAAAGCCCTTCACTTTGGTCATGACAGATGACTCAATGGCCGAGTCTCTTGTTTGGTAAGCCTTCTCATGCATAAATACCCAGCTGAGAAAAGATATTGAATAGACTGAATGTGAGAGAGCCAGATTAAGAGAAAAGTTTAAGGTGAAACACAGAAGTGGGAATTACTTATGATGTAAAGCACACACCAATGTTCAAATTACGATGTGTAACCGAGTAATGTAACTCATAACATACAGACATATGGTGCTCTTACTGACCCAACAAAGTATGTAATAATGAGGAGTTGGACGACACGGTTGATGATGCCAATAGTCCAGCTCTTGACTACCACAGACTTGGTGGTCTCGTAGGTGAAGAAGTCTGTGATACAGCTCACTATCATCCTGAGATCAGCACTGGGTGGAGGGCTGCCAGCCGTCCTCTTCTTAATAGTCCGTCCAAGTGTTAGAAAAAAAAAAAGATCTACAAAATACCCTCACAGTGCTTTTGTCCAATCCTCTGAATGTCCCTGTGTGTCTGAGATCACTCAAATCTCTTCAAAGTAAAATATTTCCATTTAGAATTCCATGCCTAAAGATTAATAACAGATAATAATAATAGTAATAATAATAACAGATATCCCAGTAAGTCATGAGAGACATTTGTTCTTTTCTCTTTTCCCTTTCACTGTCTCTTTCTCTCCCTCTCTCTGTCTCACTTTGTTTGTCTAACAGATTTGTCTCATTTTGCTTATCTCCACCCTCTTCCGTTTTCTCCTCCTCTTCCTTTCCCATCCAGATTGTACCCACCTCTTTCTTAATGACTCTACCCAGTAATGCAGTGACACTTGCCAACCGTACACATCTAATCTCAAAAAACAAAATACATAATTGTATGTCAAATCAAATCTCCACTTGTGTCCATTAAAGAGAGTGACTGATGAAATTTCACACAAATGTAATGCCACTCAACACCATTGCTAACTCAGACTCTTCCGTATGCCCCTCCAAGAGGCATGTTGTTCGTTTCATCAACAGCATGATTCTAGTTAAGTAATGGAGATGCTGAATAAAAAGGAAGCAATGACAAGCCGTAAACTCATGACTCTGTCCCTGTGGCCATGTGTGGACAGTGCACCCATTTAACCAGATCATTAACCTAACGTATGTCCACGTACAAAACACCATAGTTTATGATGTATCGCAAAGCATTCACTTCTACATGAATTATACATGTGGCAGGTGTTCAATGCTATGGAGGACTGGCCCTAATGGAGGAAGACTGTGGTGGCGTGATAAGGCACCCATCTCCTCTCACTTAGCACGGCAGAGTGCTTGGAGAGGGTGGGGGACTTTAACAAGATGGCTATCGAAGCCATGATGATGAGGAGGATGATGATGGGGAAAGAACTTCTCAATCCTTATTAGATTCCACTTGAAACAAGAGCCTGGAAATAAGAGAGAAAAGAGAGGACAAGAGGGTGAGTTAGAGAGAGGGAGAGAGAGAGGGGTGGGGTGGAGGCATATGAGAGTGTGTGAGTGTGTGTGTGTGTGTGTGTGTGTGTGTGTGTGTGTGTGATGGACAGTGAAGACAGTGAAGACAAGTAAATCTTGACATGATTAACACAAGATTAAAGAGTCTGTGCACACACTGCCTGACTACACAGCTAAATAAAGCTAAATAAAATAAATGTCAGGAAAGTAAACAGGGTAAATAACACAGGAAAGCAAACAATATAAAGGAGGCAGTAATGTTTAACAGTAAACAAGTCAGGAAAAGAACCTTGACCAAAGTAGGAACTAAAACTTAATTTTACAGCCTTATCAGTATCAGTTACATAATCAGAAATTTAGATTTATAAGGTCTCAGAGAGTCTGAATGAAGTTAAATACAAGGTATTTAAGTATGTATAGAATATTTCTGTTGTTTAATGACAAAGAAAGAAAACACTGGCATCAGTAAAGGGCAGATGTTATATGGGAGTGTAGGAAGATGGGACAGGATGTAAATGACTGTCAAATGGGTTAATGCACCTTAAATGTGTGTGTGTGTGTGTGCGCACACAAGTACGGTTTGTGTATGAAGTGGTGGGTGTAGAATTACCAGCTTGCAGCTCAAGACACCATCTTCTGGTATCTCCATCTTTTCTCTTTGACCACACTGTGAAGCCACACACTTCCTTCAGTACATCCACTTACAAACCACACAGATGAATGATGAATCATATGAAAAAGGACACAGGAGAGTCAATTTACATCTTTGCATGAGTTTGAGTATTTCACCTGCTTAGCTTAACAGAGTTTTATGTAGACAATACCAAACCCCTTTTATTAACAAATAAAAATGAGAGAGCTGTTCATATGATAACAGACATGACTGTAATTCTGTTTATTTATGTATTTATTTTATTTTAAATTATCACAGTATGTGGTGACAGTCTTTTAAAACGTCTCTGGAACATAGGATGATGATTTGCAAACAAATGAATTAGGAGTAAATTACAAATGAATTAGGAGTTCAGTAAAGGAATATGGTATATAACTCCACAAATCCACAGTGCTTTGGCACCATGATTGTTGGTGCCCGGCATCACTCGTAATAAAACAAACATGTTAAAAAATAAAATAATTTGGAAATAAAGAGCCATTTAACTAAAATAAAACACTACCAATCCACGCTTGCACATGCAAAACCTCTTTGCAAACTAATAATTTTCTAAAATCAGAAGGACAGAAAAATAAATAGACAAAAGATAGATAGACAGAGATAGAGAGAGAGAGAGCGAGAGAGAGGACAGTATACTGTATACAATATTTGGAATATTTTTGTAGGGCTTTAGCTGTGAAGTTAATATCCAACTCCTAACCCAACTCTTCCTCTAGAGACAGAACACTCACACACACACACACACACACACACACACACACACAGCTTCTCTCTCTCTTTTGCTTGGTTGTCTTTTCCACCTTCTGACACTGACATGTTCAATGTTGACAAGTTCAATCTTTCAGTGTTTCAGTCTGAGCCGGACTCCTCAGAACTTGGGGGGGTGGTGGCCACCTCCTCCTCCTCATCAGAGCCTCCCTGTGGAAGGAGGGACAGGGAGGTGGGAAGAGGGAGGAAGAGGGTGGAAGAGACAAAACAGGACAAAAACAGAGGGAGAGAGAAAGAAAGGGAGAAAGAATGAGAAAGAAGATGTGTTTATGTCTGTGAATAGGGAAGGAAGGGCCACATATTAAGAATATTGATCTCATAATAGACTTCAAGAACTATGGGAAAAGTGAAGAGTGCTTCTGGGACCAAACACGTGTAGTCTTTGCTGCATGCCTTGTGCTGTTTTTTTTTTTTTTAAAGGGACTCATTGTTTATTTTACACAGATATTCTAAAATAGTTTGAAGAAATCTAATTATACCATTTGAAAACATGAGATTACAGAGAGATTTTATGTAGTATTCATCCTATTTAAAAGTCACCTATTTAGAAAGAACGGAACGTTAGCCAGGAAGTCAGGGTTAAATTCTTAACCCTTCATCCAGGGATGGGGTAAACAAACAAACAAACAATGTACCCACCTAGCTATCTATGTATGATAAAATCTGTGATATCAACCATCTAAAAGAGTCCTCTGGCTCGGGTGAAGAGATTCTAGTAGACAGATCTTTTAGTGGCCTAACATGAAGACTGAGCTCTCTTCCATCAATCTTTGTTGGAAACATGTCTGTAGTGGTTAATGCTGTAGACAGCAGACAGCAGTCTGGTGACACAAGTCTATTAGCCCTCTGCCTCTTTCCTGTTGTTAGTCATTACTTCACCAAGTGGGCCCTCTGGGAAACCCACGTCATATCTTCTCAGCAGAAAGCAGGAGGTTTCAGGAAGTTATGCATGCACCAGTAAAAAAATATCCATCTTCTTATCCACATATACAAAACATCTTTGAATATCTTATTGTATCTTATAATGTATGTTAGCCTCCAGTGGTAATCTTTTTTTTCTGGAGAAATGTGATTCTAAAAATTCCTCCATGTAAAACTATGCGACCAGTGTACTGTGAACTGCGCACATGATAGCATATGCTATGCATGTGCTGAGAGATGGACCTTTTAGTTCTGGTCTTGTGTTGTTTTAGACAGCAGAGAGTAATAGTAATGATTTGGGATACCTTGCGCTTGCGGCTCTTCTTGCCATGGTCCGATTCGGAAGAGCTGTCCTCGCTGGAGATGAACTCTCGGCTTTTGAAGCTGTCATTGCCAGTGCCACGCTCTCTCTCTTTCTCCCGGCTTGCAGATTTTTGCTTTTTCTTGTCATCACTCTTTCCTCCTTTCCTCTTCCTCTCTCTGTGTGAGGGAGAGAGTAAAAAACATTGCACGCATGATGGAAGAGTGTGACATCTGTATTATATATCATGTGTTTTAAAAAAGCAAATGGCATGTTTGGCAAATGGGAAATTTAAAAGCAATGGCATGTTACCTTCGTGAGAGATAAGTTAAGACAGATTGATATCATTAGCAGGCTCAAGGAGATGCTAACCTCCATTTTAGGAAATTAGGCCACTGTTGAATGCAACCCTGAAAGCAGTGCTTAAATATAAATAAAACCCACTCGTGATCCAAACAAAGTGAGATTTTCTGCCTAGTGTTCACACATCTTGCTTGTGACTCTTCCCCTCCACTAACAATCCTGCTGAAATTTGTGGGCTACAGGAGGAGGCTGCCTACTTTTTGGAAGTGCCGGGGGATCCGTCACCACCACCACTTTCTCTGTACTCTCTCATAGCCTTCTCGTAGTCCCTCTTTGCTTCCTCAGCTTTGCCCTCCCACTCCTAAAGGTGGGACATGCAGGAGAGGGAGGGAGAAAGACAGAAAAAAGAAGCAGGAACATCATTAGCGTCATTCATTCTATTGAAAATAACGTATGTAAAATGTTATGTGTGAGAAGGAACACTTGACCGATTCAGACAAGACCATCGGGAGATGGACGGGGCGGTGGATTATTAGTGAGCTGAGGTGGCAGTAGAGGCACCAACTGACAATCCGGCGACCCGGATTTGTTACCGCCACACACCATTTGCCGCACTCGCTGAACTCATGTTGCTTTGGTTTGAAGTGTCAGCTAGATGTCAATCAACTTTTAACTTTGGATAGCTAAATGAGCCCAGTCCCAGACAGAGACAGTGAATGTGCAAAGTACAGGGCCAGGTTACCTCTTTCTGATCTTTGGCAAGCTGCTTCCACATCTCGCCAGCCTTCTTAGAGATCTCTGTGATGGAGATGCCAGGGTTCTCTGCCTTAATGTGCTCTCGACTGGCATTTAGCCACAGCATATAGGCACTCATGGGCCTCTTTGGGGCACCCTTGTCTTTAGACCTTTTCTGTAAGTGTGAATACACACACACACACACACACACCCATACACACAGACACACACATCATGAGGCACATCAAGATTTCAAACCCAAAATGGAGGCTAATCATAAATGCTGATATAATTCACTTTTCTGTGTTCTCATTTGCTGTCCTTCCCTCTCTCTCTCTCTCTCTCTCTCTCTCTCTCTCTCTGTCTCACCTCTTTCTTGCGGGGCTTCCTCTCCTTCACCACCTTGGCTCTCTTGGCAGGCTTCTTCTTATGCTCCCTTTCTCCCTCACTGTCCTTGTCCTCGGACATACTGTCGCTGACAGATGCCTTACTGTCATACCTGGAGTCCAATCGCAACAAAATAGAAATTCTATTCAGACAAATAACCCAGAAAGAGCAATCAGAGCACGATAAGATTGTATGTTAACAGAAAGACTAAAACAGAGGGAGAAAAAGGCTGAAAAGGAAGGACAGTTCAATTATCCTCCTTCCATAGTCCCAGAGTAAAGAGATGTCACTTCTTATAGAGTGGCACTTCTTTGGTGACATGATAGGATCATAGTCTGCTATGACTGTGACTGATATACAGGAATTAAATGAGAAATGGAAAAAAGAGGCAGACTGCTGGTGCTGAGGGCGTAATGCTACCCTAATGACTGTTTACTGTATAACACAACAATGGGTGGCGACAAGATTTGCAGAATCGGAATGTCACGGTTGTCAGGGAGAATAATGCTGGGATGAAGGCGGTCACTCACTCTTCGGCAATGTCATCCTCTTCCTCTCCTGGGTTAAAAGACTCATCTGGAGACAGGGAGGTAGAGTCAGACAGAGAACACTGAGTTGCAATTCTCATCCCACTGGTGCGCCCAATCTTTCTGGCCCACCACGATGATTATTCAAACAGGCTGACACTCACCACTTTCGCCCTCGGAGTTGTCGCTGTCATTGGCCTCCTCTCGAATCTTGCCCTCCTCTTTCATGCGCTCCAAGTACGCATCGTGCTGATCCTCGTCTGAATCACTGTACATGTCATCCTTACCCTTCATGCCCTGGGGTCATCAAAAGAGACGTAAGCACAAAAGGACAGAAAAGAAACACCTTGCTATTGTCCACACCTGTCATGCCAAAAAAGGGTGGCGGGCGGCCCGGGCAATCACAGTCACGTAAATACATATATTAAGCCTTGCTATCTATTCACTAACATTGGCCTTCTGTGAGGAATCCTTTTCCAGCCACACTTTGTTCAACACTGTTCCAGTCACACTCTGGGGCAGATCTACTTTGGCAGCTCCATTAACATTTTTGTCAGTCTGCAAAAAGCGCATGCAGTGTCTTGCCATTTCGCGGGATTTTTGTATACTTTCGACTTTCGACTTCATCAGCGTACATACAGCGATCATCCCTGCCCTCTAACAATAATATACTCTTTCTACAACAGTAATATGCTATTTCTGCAACAATGTTATGCTGTATCTACATCAAAATGTGCTGTGCCTACAACTGGCCACTATAATTCATTCACAAAAGCAGTTGAATGAATTCAACCGATAGTAACAACACATGACAGTGAGGTGTCAACAAACAAAGACATCCTAATGTATTCAACCTTAGTCTCTACTACATTACAGTAAAATAGATGTGTGTATTTTGATACATATGGAAAAATTTTGAGGAAACAATTGCTTCCCATGCACTCAAAAGACTCTTTCCCATCCTTCCAGAAATACAAAGGCATGGGTATGAAAGGTGTGGCTTGGCATTCTGCTTTCCTGTGGCAGGAATAATGCACTTCCATGAATGTAAGATCTTTATACATACACATGGCAAAGAGGTAGCCTACTACTTCTACAAAATTTTACTGCTTCAGCCTGTCAGCTCCAAATCCATATTGGAAACGTTCAAAACTGACCATAACAAACCTGACCGGATGCAAAGCCACACTGTATCAAAGCTGTACCAAAGGCCACACTGGTTTCACATGTGTGGCCTAAGACGAGGCACCGGTAGGAAGCCAGGGAAAGACACAAACAAATACACAAAGCCTGATGTCATTTCACCAGTCGAGTTTAGGATGGTATGCCCTGGGAGAGGCCCCTCCAGAAAGTCCACAATGTCCATGTCACTGGAGACATTTATCATAGTTATCATTGCTGCATTAAACTTATTACACCATCAGTTTGTAGACAGGGATTGTTTAAGTTGTTTAGAAGGTTTAAATTATAAATAAAGGCTTCAAATTATTTTTCAATAATAAATCAAAATCGCCATAACACCCTGACTAATAACAATGAACTTCTCAAAGAAACTAATTTTGAGGTAGTGAAATCAGAAACACCTCATACACAACTTGAAAACACATACAGCACACAGTCTTGTCCATTAACCATAAACTAATCACAGCATTAGTATTTAAACCCAGAGAGGCACACATAAGCAGAAATCCCCCAAATAAAAGATTCCTCAGATAAGCAGTTTAGGTGATTGTCCAAACAGTGATTACACAAACAGTCCTCAGCTTTCATTGAGGAATGTGACCTTTTTGTTGTTAATTAAAACAAAATCAGACCCAGGCCAGATAGCAAGCTGAGCAGTCAACTCCACAGCACTCGATTCAGTCCAAGCAAATCAATCCCAGTTATCCACAGGTGCAAAATATGCGCAGTGATGGTAACTGCAGTCACAGGTAAGAGGGAAAAAAACCCCAAATACTCTTCACACCCAATGCAGACCCGCAGACACCACTTCAAACCACAAATGGTACCAACCTTTTTCTTCAGGACCACGAGAGACAAACAAACAAACAAAAAGTCACAAGAATGATTATCATGAAGTGATACAATTATCTCTATGAGACAAGAAGACCTGTGTACATTTGGGAAAATGAAAATAGTTTTGTAAATGACAAACCTCTTTGAAGCCACGGTTCTTGATGCTTAGCTTCTTGGCAGTGACAAAGTCAAACAACTTGCCATACTCCTCTCTGAAAGAGATGGAAACTGTCATTAAACCTCTGAATGGTTATACTGTATAAATGCTATTTACACAGTCTTGATTACTGAGCTTTACCCATTGTTTAGAGTACATACACTTCAGAAATGACAATTCAGTTTACTAGTTGATATATTTGTACTGTACTGACTAAGGAATGGTTAATTTAACAGGGAAACAGCTGGTACAAATGGTGAAACCCTTTTAAACCTGACCTACAGCAATAAAGAGTCCATCCCACAGGGTTGGTAAGGGTGAAAGTGTACTGCTGTATAAGTCCTCTGTATTTGTATTGGTCTGTGAGACTTACTGTGTGAAAAACCAACCAGTGTATACCTTTCAATGCTGCTGAACGTGTACTGGGAGCCCTGCTTGGTCTCGATTTCAAAGTCAAAAGATCGCGTGGTGGTGGTGCCGCGGGCGAAGTTGACGCTGGAGATTTCCTCAAAGCGCAGGTGCACTGGGGGCTTGTGTACGTAGATGAAGCCGCGCTCCAGTGGGTAGAGCAGGCCTGAGCTGGCCTTGTACGAGCAGGTGATGCACTGAGCCCCAGAGTGACTAACCACACACACAGTAAGAAACGGGACAGAGAGGGGCAGTCACAGGCAGAGCAGCACAGCACAACAAAAAGATGAGCGTTAAAATCAGCAAAAAAAAAAAAAAAAACATGAATTAATGTCACTGTCATGCAAATTTAAACATTCTCTCACATGTTTTACAATTGGTTTGTATGTGAATATACAAAAGTACTGGACATATAATAGACAAAAAAAATCTCAAATCATCATAAAACCAAAAACTATGTTTTAGAAATGTACCAGTTTATAATAAATAAGGTGATGATACATGCGGCAACTTTTTCAGCAATGTTGCTAAGCAACCACATAATAAGTTCCATGTGCTCTGATTGGACGATCAATGTAATTTGTCTACTAAGGAGTAAACTGCTCACACTGTTCAAACTCTCTTTTTACTCTTTTACACAAATAATTTACTGTTTACTTCAGTCACTCTGGTGTATTCCTCTAATGTGTGAAAATGGCGAAACACAGTGGATTACCTGCAAATCCACATTTACTCTAACACAAGTTTGTTTGTGCATAATCATCAGGCATAACAATTCAACAGTGAAAAGCTAAGTCCTTTGTATAACTGTATGTGGCAGATGGTAAGAGATTAAACAGGATTCATATTTATAATATAATTTTACAGTAAAATTTGTACTGCAGTTTGTTGACAGACCATGTATTCACTGAACAGGAAGAAAGACTCCTCCAGCAGCTATGGCAGCTTTTCAGCACTTTTGCATATAATAACTGAAGCAATGATATACTAATGCCTAAATGTTAGTACTCAACAGAGAACCAGCCATGGCAAGAGTAATTGCAAATGTAAAAAACAGCAGACAGTTGGATACAAACAATTGTATGAATGTGCAAAAGCAGTCATTGTTTGTTTGCAATAGTCATTGTAACACAGAATTGTTTTTATGAAGTTTTGAAAATTGCAGTTATGATCTGAGAAACGTACCAAAGTAAAGAAAAACTGCAAAGTTCTGTGTTCAGTCAGATGCCAACCAACGGCTTTTACTCCTAGTGCATTTAACCTAACTATGACTATGGGGGAGCCCAACAGGATGCATATAAAACCCAAACATTTTAGTTGAGTAATGTCTGAAGCCATAAAAGCCACTGACAATATGCCAGGAATGCAGCTAAGTGAGTGTTCTCCTTGTATGTCAAGTCCCCCATTAACCAAAAGCCTTTCTATCTTAATTCAGGAAATGTGTATGTCAAATGAATGAAAGGAACTTGGAATTACTGCAGTTTCTGGATTATTAGCCATTATTAACCAAGTGTAATTCATTGATTTTATACAAATATGTATATTTTTAAACTTTATGATTTTATACAATATTTAATACAAAATTTCTTCATCTGTGAGGTTAATACATAGGGCATGTGTGCTCATGTGTGGCTATACACGTTTTTATTTTACATGAAATCATCATCTAATTTTGATATATAGGCAATGTTAACCACACATGGGTGAGGTTAATACAAGGTTTTGTTTTTTTAGTTTGCATAAAACACTGACCTGGGGTTTCTACATGGTGTGGCTTATACTGGAAATTACTGTAGAAAAAAATCAATATTATTTAAAAGCAAAGGTTAAGTGCCTTTCTATGCATAATACTCCCTTGAGGAACTTTGCTAAACTAGCTCTCTGATCAAAGACCTCAATCAGGGCTTACTGCTCGAAACTGCTGTTGTCAAGTAAGTATAATACAGCCCCCATGAGACAACTGACTAGCAACTATTAGATGCTTGCTACTTTAGAGACAGATACACACACACTTGTAATGTTTTTAGCCAGGTCAGGGATGGAAAAAAGTGGTTTACTATGGTGATTAACTTGTGTATGTATGCTTTTATCGCATAGACTTTTTTGAAGTTGATGCAAAAACCGTTCTAACTTGACACTTGATCAATCTTGTCAACTCCATTATTATTGTGGGTAAAACTCCAGATCCAAAAAACTCCAGATCCAAAAATTATATAACAAAAATTGGGTCTTAATTACAAAAAGCTCATCAAGCTCTTGTGTCTGTGTCTGTGTTGTGTACAGCATGTCTGTCATGTATTACCCTTTAAAGTTTCCTGGCACTGTGATTTTCCTGTTGACCAGAGCTTTCATAACTCTGCTCACCATCTCATACAAAGAGCCTGACATGGTCTTACTGAGTTTTCCCTCGAAACGCTTTTCCACCTCCTCCCTGCAGAAGACAGAAAAGAGAGAGATAGATAGAGAGAGAGAGAGAGAGAAACAGAGAGAATGAGAGAGAGAGAGAGAGAGAGAGAGAGAGAGAGAAATTCTGTCTGAAACACGGGCAGAAACTAGAGAAATGTTGCATTTAGTGAAACCAACAACCAGAACAAAAATAACTGTTGTGGGGAAGTTGTGAAGATATCCATGAGAGAGAGAAAAAAAGCCAAAAAAAAAAAACTGAGGACAAATCTCATCTGTGTGTCACTGCTCCATTTGCACTGCTCTCAGACACTACTCACTCCCAGATGTACTGAGTCACATTTCTCCCATATTTCATCTTCATCTGACAACCAGCCATTTCACTAATGGTGTGTAAATGCCTTCAATGCCCAAACATCCCCATATTTCCTCATCCAATCACTCTGGCCACCACCATCCCCACCCCTGTCTCCTTGTGCCCTATTGATTATGCATCCTCTCCCCCTTGCCCCCTTGCCCCTCTGCACTCAGGCCCCACTCACTCGCTCATGTTGAGGGTGAGATGGATGTCTTCCTCCTTGGAGAACAGTAGGATGAGGAAGTGGTAGCGGGTCTGACCTTGCTTAATAGGAGGGTCCAAGCTGATCTGTAGGAGTGGATCAGAAAGGGGAAATTGAGAAAAACAAGATGGGACAAGCTGGAAGATTCATCTTTCTCAGTTTCAATATCTATGTCTAGTATTTCATCAATTTAAAGAAACTTTATCTCACCAATCTTCTCCCCCTGAAATACAATGCACACATTTTTACAGTCGTTGAATAGTCTTTGATATACACCTATAAAATCAACTATACACCTACATTTTATACAAAAAGATCTAACTTTTACTTCACTTGGGAAATGTTCACATAGTCTTGGTGAAAGCTTTGTTCATGTTATTTGTACCCATCCACTTACTAATACCGCCTGCTCTGAAGAAATACAGTAAGTATTAAGGTGATGTTCACAAATTAACCTTTGCTCTTTTAAAAAAATGTTCACAAATTGAGTCCATCATCTGACTCCTAGTGATCTGGGGGCCACTGCGCAAGCCACTAAGACTTACCACAAAGAACATCTGCCTCTGATCTTTGTGCGGGAGCAGGAAAAGGCGCAGAACAGTGGTGTAGGGGATCTTGTAATCAAAAGTCTTGCCATGTAAGTGCAGAAAGGTTGGGTATATACGGATGTCATACCTAGGAGGAGAGAACCCAGCCGGTTTTCAGAGAGCGACAATGTAAAGAACCCAGACAAAAACAACATAATATCACATATAAGTACTACACTTGATTGAGTGCAATAGAAGCAACAGAAAAAACAACAGCAAAAAATGCAGGGGTGTCCTCTGGCATTTCGCATATTTAGTGTTTGCACCTTCCTCTAGGAGTGAGGCACTGCAGTTCTCTGAAGATACAGATAGCATCTCCGGTTGCTTGAATCACATCAGCCTTTGACAGAACATTCTGTGCAAATGCCTGTGGGTAACAAATATTAATTGATGTTGTGCACCACACTGGCATAGTACTGTGTGTATGTCTAAAACATGTCATAAAACACGCATTTTGACATTTCATGTCAGCATATAAATACCACATACTTTAGTTACTGTAATGGCGCCATCTGCTGGATAACAAAGGTCATGCTGATGTTAAAAGAAAAGCTTTCACTCAAATGCACACACCTCTACAGGGTCCATGCCATCGTCGCCAGTGCTGGGTGGCACGTAGAAGCGGACCTCCATGAGAGACACCTCAGCATCATCGTTCTGGTGGAACTCCAGAGTAACCTCATTCTTACCCGTGGTGCATTGTGACACGCTAGCGAGGGGGATCTCAAAAGCTGGGCTGTCACTCACCTCGAATGACAACAGAGGGCCTGTGGGAATGAGTTGAGGAAAAACATATAAGACAATAAAAATTTCAACTAAAGATTTTCCCGCTGTGCATGTCTTTCCTGATGGAACATTTCTAAAACTCTCTGTAATGAATTGGCTGAGCATATGTGCATGGGTACTGACATTACTCACGCCTTAGGTAGCTAATTCAAAAGCATCCACTTAATATATCGCTCATAAATATGATCAGATATAAAACTGGGCAATGGCACAGTGGTCATCTCTACTCTACTCTAACCCACAAAGCCCACTTTAAACACAAGACATTGACGCATGCAACATTATATGAAGCCAAGGGCCCTTTGCCACAAGTTCTGATGCCGTACCACCAAATTTTGCTGTTCCCCAGTTCCAGCCTTTAACACACATGTCTTTCTCCATCAATTCAACTTTGTAATTAGCCTTGAAAAACTCTTGCATCTTCTCAAAATCCTAGTGAAACAAGGACCATGAAAAGAATGAGGGAGAGGAACTTAAAAGACACCTTACAAAAATATTTTTTCTCTACATCTATAGTCTACAGAGTCTATAACTAGAATATACAGATCATAACCTTTTTCATCAGTATGTAGACATACAGAAATTGTGTCATTCACTCACTGAGTCTTTGAAGCCATCATACTTGTAGACATGGCCAGTGCTGGTAACCAGCTTAATGCCATTGCCGAGGCACACTCGTCTCCACTGCGCGTGGGTCAGCTCTGGCACAGTGATGCTGTCCACCTTCCCTGTCTTATTGTTCTTGTAAACAACAGTTTGTTTACTAAAACGCAGGCGTCCATCATTCTGAATACAGAATGCACAACATTGATTTTGTGTATACTGATATGTCTACATGGGTGGTGCGACAAAATTTGGCCTGTTGTGGCATATGCACATGTTGGTGTGCGGGTATTGGCTGTTAAGTATGATGTTTGCTTGTGAGGCTTTGCACTGACTCTGAAAGCAAAGTTCCATTACGGACAATTAAAGACTCTATCTAAATAGGTAAAAAAAAAACAATTGTGATATTGTAATTATTAGTAAAGAGTTAGTGAACATTATTTGTGAAAAGATATAATATAATTCCAGTGTT
Organism: Tenualosa ilisha; assembly: GCA_015244755.2. Classification (NCBI taxonomy): domain Eukaryota; kingdom Metazoa; phylum Chordata; class Actinopteri; order Clupeiformes; family Clupeidae; genus Tenualosa; species Tenualosa ilisha. Next base: position 496,776 of record PYXC01000632.1, on the reverse strand, counting down.
ATCACTGAAAGCAATACCAAAATAACAGCTATAACAATGTATTTAATTAGGAACAAGGAAGACATTTTTCACACTTTTTCCACATTTTTCCACACTAATGGCAATCTATGTCATTTTTTTCAGTTGATTTTTATGCATTTCTAAAACTTTCAAAAGGAACAACTGCTAATGTCAATAGAAGTCAAAGAACCTGCATTGCAACATGCAAGTCTGTACAGTTTAATTAACATATTATTCTTTGACATTTGAAACTAATTATTGGACCTTTTGTATGTCATGGTCAAATTTAGTTGTTCCACTTACCCATGACCCCTTGACCTCCTGGTAAATCTCATTAAATTCCAGAGTGTCGGCCATAGTTGACACTCATTAGCCAGTTAACACTGAACTACAGCGACATGAACAGAGGGACATGTGACAGATTGCATTATTGAAATATGACAAAAAAAATTGTGTTGATATTAGGGTTTCAAGTACTGAGTCCATAACAGACTGAAACAAGATTTGACATCGAAATAAGAATACTGTTGGAGTTATTACAGAGCGTGTTAAATTTGTGGAATAATAATAATGGGACATAATGTCTTATCTGCAAAAACGCTGAGAGCATAGCCATATTTACATTTAAACATTGTTGACAACAGTAGTAGCCATAGCATAGCATAATCCAATTTCATTGCAGAGCCTTTAAGGTTAAGTTTACAAAGTATCTGAGGAACGAATATACTCAAGATGGTATGCATTACCAACAGACAACGGAACTAATCTCGGCAATGAGTATCATTTATACACACTGTTTTGTGCAACGAAGATATTGATCAACATTACTGTAAATGTTGTCTGGTTGGTCAGGCTGCCAGGCCGATTCCCGTGTGCCACTGCTCTCTGCGTGCATGATAGGAAATCTGATGTTACGTAAATACGTACCGTGACGTAGCCCCTCCTTTGTACGTGTTTTGCTTGTGTTACCGACGTCTGATCGAGATTGCATGCCAATCCCACATTAAATAGATTATTTTTGTCAATTTGGTTGGTCCGTTTCAGTAAGTATTTTCATTTTTTGCATGCGTGTATATAACACTATTTCTGGTTGTTTGCTTTGCTACCTTGACCCACTGCATAAACACTGGCTTTCAGAATGGGCAGACGACTCAACCAGTCTACCGAATGTTTTGTAATATTTTGCTCTGCTGTTCTGCTGTTGCATTGGTTAGTCGAACTTGTTTGTGAAAAACAGATAACTGCAAAATAAAATAGGATTACAAAGTTGTGATTTTCCATCGAAAGCAAAGAATAGTGCTGCTTCCTGGAAGCTTCACGCAGATCGCTGCCGAATCATTGGCCAGGGAAGACAGCGGGACAGTTTAAACACGGAGACATTTGTAGGGCCAATTCAGTTTGAGTAATTTCTAGTTTGGTAGAATTACATAGGCTACCCAACATAAACTCGCCCACATATGTGTTTTGTTTTTGATACTCTCGCTCTGGGGAAAAACCTAAAATGAAATTGAGGCTATACCATACTTTCACCTGTTTATTCCAAGAGCATTTTCGTTATACATCTGCATACGTTGATGATTTTGATTTTTTGATTATAGCCTTCTTTGTTTGGCTTGTTGTTAACAATTTGTTTATAACGTTTTAAAATTTGGTCTGTCAGCCATGCCTGTTAAACGTGGATTGATAACAGACACCTTTAAAGTGGTGAAAAAAGTAAGGCAGGAAGACACACAGGGGAAGAAGTCTCCACCACCGCCAGAGCCAGGTCAGTGTCAGTGTTGAGAGACTGGTGCATATAAGACTTTTTTTCTTCATTTTCTTCAATGTAATCATGTCATTTTGTTTGCCACAGTGTCTGAAAGCCCACAGCTGTCAGAGAGAGAGAGAGATCTGTTAAAACTGAAAGAGTTTGACTTGGAATGGCGCTTTGGACCATGCACTGGTAAAATTTGCTCTGTTGCTCAAAATTAAATGTGTATGTATATGTAAAGCTCCTTTAAGGCTAGACAGTGATGTAACTGCTTTGTATGTGTGTGTGTGTGTGTGTGTGTTTATTTGTGTTTTGAAGGCATTAGCCGATTGCAGCGCTGGGAACGAGCAGCACAGCATGGATTAGACCCTCCTCAGGAGATCAAAGACCTGCTGCAGAACAGAGAGAATGACCCAGACTACTCACACTGGTAGTTATTCATCACAGACACACACACACAGACACACTCACACTCACACATGCATGCACGCTTATCAAATTTGTGCATGTAACAACCAAACAGGCATGACATTGTAATAACGCTGAATATTACATTTTCTACATGTGGATAACACTTATTACATCTTAACACATCGAAACAATGGATCAAAATAGTCTACAAGAACTTTGCATTATTTTCCCCCAGCTTGTGGCGTGACTACCCTCTGTGAAGAAAGATGCGAATGAGAGAAGAATGAAGAAGAATATTATTGTTCCTATGTGGAATGTTGCTTTTTCACTTTTCTACACTACATTTTTCTAATAAAAGTCTGACTGAGCATTCTTCTGTGCATCGGTGTATTTCTTTCACCTCTGATCTCTTCACAATGTCAGAACAATACCATGTGTAGTCTGATAAAAGAGTTCTTTCTGGACATTTAGTGCATCTCAGCCAACTCAGCTTTGTGGTGGTGACTCATAGTATGCAGTGTGGATGATAAACAAGAAATTTGCCAACAATAAACAAAAGGAGCAGGTGGGTGGAGGTTTGATAGTCTACAGAAAGGAGATGGAGTGCAACAACAGCTGAAAACAAGATGACAGAAAAACAGGAGGAAAAGAGAAGGAGCACACACATCAAGCAGGCACTAAGAACTTGTCTGTTTGGGTTGTGCTTTGGAGGTTGTGGGTTGTGCTTTGGAGGTTGTGACCAAAACAGCTGAATTCGACTTTTTGTTGCCAGCACATCACTGTTGCATTAGACAAGGAAATCACAGTGAGCGCACATGTTACTCTTTCAGATCCTGTTCGAAGATGACAATGGTAACAAGTGTCCATTTAAAAGACATAGCAAGCGATTGTATGGGTTGATTTCTCCTAAGTCCTAGGGGGAAAAAATCTCATGGATATGTCGTAGGTCACTCTGCTGTTTGCCCACGCCAACCTATTGTAGCCAACATTAAGTGACCTTAATACAGTGTCCTGACGTTGCACATATTTTCTCTTAACTCACTGAAATATGTCTGTGGAATTATTCGCCATAGGGGTCCATCTATTAACATTATCAAGACTGTTAAATGAGAATGTGGCCATATTGAAGGAGGCTATCTATGCTCATCTAGAACAACCAACTTTAAATAGAGGAGGGTGGCTATGTCATCATCTATCTGCAATACCATTCTGCCTTGAGATCTCATCCCAGGAAGTTTAACTGCTCATTACCCGTTGTTACATTATGAGAGGTGTGGTCTACAGCTCACAGTTACACCCACAGTCCAGAGATAAATCTCTTTGTCTTCCCATCACCATGCCAGAACTGAAGAAGTTATTTGAATAAAAGGTGAAACGTCTTCAAGCTCCAAAAAGAAGTCCAGTTGCACATAACTGAACACCTTGACTGCCATGACCTGGATGAATGAGACTGTACACAGACAAAATGATAGAAAGTTTCCTGATGGTTTTTGCCTGACCAGACAATGTCAGATATTTCTATTCTGTAAATTGTATGGGCCTATTTACACCAATAAGTGATAGCCAACCAACCAGGTGACTACAGAGCCAATCTCATTTAAAAGGAGTTGAGATTGAAAGTGAGCGTAAACATAGGTCATAGTCTGCTGAATTAGACTGAATACAAAGCAAGAATGAAAACAAGAATGATGTCATAGCTCTTAACCTATGGTGGGCCAAAGTTCTGGCTCTCTAAAGCAGGGGTTCTCAAACTTTATTGGGCCGGGGACCCCTCATGGAGCAGAATTTTTTTGAAGGACCCCTCATAATCGCAAAAAAAAAAAAATAACCATATAAGATTATAGCCATTTTTTCTTTCAGATGCTTTTGAAGTCTTATTTCAAAAACATGTTTTGCTAATACCACAACAGTTATAAAATTTTCACATTATCACATTTGGCAAAACTTGACAGTACAGGAGCAGTTTTAAAAGGATTTTTTTGTCAAATCAAGGCCTACTATGTTAAAAAACACTATTTGTTTCACATAACTAATAATAACTAATATTCATTTTGCTTGCAGTTAACATTAATGCTTAAGGAAAGAGTTTTGACAGATTGATGTAATGTATCATGTAGGTTAATTGTCACCAATGTTATGCTGGTGGGAGTAATGAGCACAATGCGATTGAGTTCTATTCTGACCTCTAGTATTTTTCTCCCCAGAAGACAAGTTTATACTTTGTAGCTAACTTTTTCACGGACCCCCTGGCAACGTGCTGTGGACCACTGGGGTTCCCCAGACCCCAGTTTAAGAACCATTGCTCTAAAGAGAACCGTCATTCTTTGTAGACAAAATAATCAGGCCCTCTATGAAGTGTTTGTATAGGTCTACTTGATTGGTTTGCCTAAACTAACCTACATCAAACCCTCCAGTTTTAGAGTCTAGCTCTTACATCATGAGATAAAGCTTGTTCTTAAGTTAGGCTACAGCGCATGAGCAATTTCATCACACCCAGACCATAAGACAAGCGCAACTGGTGACTGTGACCTATAAGCTCACAAGGCCTTAAGACACCTTCAAGCAACAGATGGAACATGCAAGTGGGGGTTTGAATCCTCCCCGTCAATGATTAACGGCTAGCCCGAACCGTTTCGTACATTCGGTGCATCAGTGGTTAGAATAAACGCCCATCAAAAAATTTTGTGTTTAGTGGCTGACTGTTATGCCAATCATTGTGGATGCTATCGTCGCACGGCAAGGTCACTGGTTAAGCGCATAGACAAGGAGTACAGAAAGGGCCCGCCCTCCTGCAGCAAGGCATTTCAAGGCGGGACTAAGAAAGCTTGGCAAACTGATTAGTCTACATAAGCTGTCAAGCTAATTCTCAAGTCTCTCATTGGTTTAACCGCACCCCAGTTGATTCCTGCAACAGAAGCTCCACTTCACTAATGTCATTCTGTGGCCTAGTATTAAATAAAGCGACGGTTACAAGGGAAGGAGGTTGCGACGGATTAAAGAGCACGACATCACCTCTGTAGTCAAAATCGGGAACGGAACAAGAGGCATTCACCAAGCCTTAATAACTTCTTGAAATTATTAGCAGGGAATGTAAGGGGATGTAAATGACAATGCCATCCTTATAGTTTTCTCGGATCATGCAGAACTCCGTAGAAAATAGCTTATGTGGGCTACGCTGTTAGTTGGCACATCGTATACGTTGCAGCTCTTGGATATTTTTTAAGCTTTAATGCGTTTTCCTCTTCAAGATACAATTTCGATAGAATAGTTACGGGCGTACTATCAGCGGGAGAACTATTCCACTGGTAAGTACCGTGTTACAGTGATTAATATTAAGCCTTGTTGCTACACTGAGATTATTATTGGCTGGATGTACGAGCACGGCTAGCCTTTAAGCTACAGCCTGCTGACACTGCCGTAGCTAGCGCTCTTTTGCCCAAACTGGCCCATAAGAGACATGATAAATTAGGCTTCACTAGGCTGCCTACGCCATAAATCCCATGTGCAGTTTCGACTGACCAGAGCTATATGGCTCTGCCTACGACTGTTTGGGTTGTGCTTTGGAGGTTGTGACCAAAACAGCTGAATTCGACTTTTTGTTGCCAGCACATCACTGTTGCATTAGACAGGGAAATCACAGTAAGCGCACATGTTACTCTTTCAGATCCTGTTCGAAGATGACAATGGTAACAGGTGTCCATTTAAAAGACATAGCAAGCGATCGTATGGGTTGATTACCCCTAAGTCCTAGGGGGAAAAAATCTCATGGATATGTCGTAGGTCACTCTGCTGTTTGCCCACGCCAACCTATTGTAGCCAACATTAAGTGACCTTAATGCAGTGTCCTGACGTTGCACATATTTTCTCTTAACTCACTGAAATATGTCTATGGAATTATTCGCCATAGGGGTCCATTTATTAACATTATCAAGACTGTTAAATGAGAACATGGCCATATTGAATGCAGTTTTAACATGATTCCAATAATGAAACTTAAGGAATTGGTTTGTGCAACACTTATCTGACAAACTCAAAATATGTCAGGATGTGGAGCTTAATGATTTTGAATTAATGGTTTTATCTACATTTTGCAATGGTTGTGTTTATATTCTTTATATTCTTTTGAAGGGATGGACAATGCCCATACAAAGACGGTTGAGGAGGTGTTGGGGTACTTCTGTGTGAACGAGTCGACTGGACTAAGCTCCGAGCAGCTGAGGAAAAGTCGTGAGAAATGGGGACCAAATGGTAAACCTTCTTTACTCTACCAGTTTTCGGTGAATGACACCAAACAGTGGTGACCTACTGACAGGATGTAGCTTGTAGTCTACATACTGTATCTCAGTGAGAAAATGAGCCAGGACAACATGGCTATGGGGCAGATCTGGTACCTGGATGTCTGCATCAGAGGTTGGGTGGGCCAGGTGCATCAGCATCAGAGTTTTTTAAAAGTCAGCTGAGGTCTTGGGTGGGCTTGAAAACTGTCCTCGTCTCTCATGTGCTGCATGGTACTTGTATATTTCATAAAAAAAAAAAACCCTCCCTCACTCACTAACACTAACATACTTATCCTGTCTTATCGGTTGTCCATGGAATGCGTGGCGCAGAGTTACCTGCTGAGGAAGGTGCAGTACAAGCTTAGTGAATATTTAGAATTCTCTTCTCATACTATACGATAAATATGCATTTTTGACAAATTCACTTCTATTAAATAAGATGTCTTCTCTCTCTTCAGGGAAGTCCTTGTGGGAGCTTGTTCTGGAACAGTTTGAGGACCTGCTAGTGCGGATCCTCTTGCTGGCGGCCTGTATCTCTTTTGTAAGGACACAACCCTGCAGAAATGCTGCTTTATTATAAAACACATCCCTGAAATCTTTACACGTTTGAAAATTGATTTGGTTTTAAATCAGTTCATATGTAACATTTTCTGTCTCCGTTGTTCTCAGACCTTGGCCTGGTTTGAGGAGGGAGAGGGCACCATCACAGCCTTTGTGGAGCCTTTTGTCATTCTCCTCATCCTCATTGCAAATGCCATTGTTGGGGTGTGGCAGGTAGGGATTGACACATTGTGAATGTTTGTGTGAGTGTTTTTGTATGTGTGTGTGTGTGTGTGTGTGTGTGTGCACTCACAGTATCATTAGTGCATTTTATATCCATGCAGAAATCCATGAGAAACCAGTCATTCATGACACAAATTATAAGTGTGTTGCTCTGCTCAGTGTGTGAGGTTTGTTGTGGCCTTATTTGTAAGTTTTCTTGTGTTAAAAGGAACGGAATGCAGAAAATGCTATTGAGGCACTGAAGGAGTATGAACCCGAGATGGGGAAAGTGTACCGCCAGGACAGAAAGAGTGTCCAGCGGGTGCGGGCCCGGGACATCGTACCAGGAGACATAGTGGAGGTGGCAGGTAGGATGAATTGAGCTGAGCTACTGTCTGCGTGCTCCAGGCCTCAAGGCCTCAAGCTACATTGCACAATTCTTACCATGGAATTTCCTTCTTTTTAAAATCAGCCATTTTCGTTTGTCTGGGACATTGTTATCCTTGTCACCATCATGGCAGTGAGCCAGATTTATTTTAGGAAGAAAAGAGAGAGAGAGAGACATAAAGAAATCATGTTCCCACAGGTTGACTGGTACTGGCACATGGATGAGGAAAAGATACTGAGCTTAATATGCATCAAAGTCTTGATGAAGCTCAAATGCTCTTCTGGGCTCACAGCCAGAAATGTGGAACTTTGCCTGATTGTCATTCATGTAAAAAAAATAGTAACATGCATTTGTTTTTTGGGTTTTGTGTTTTTTTGAGGAGTCTCCTAAAATGGGCTTATGGGCCAGCAGAGAGAACTAGTTTCCAAGCACAGTATTCTCTTGGCAGCCTCACGATTCTCTGCCAGAAATACAGCAGCCCAAGTGGGAACAAGGTTAACATCTTTGCTCTGCTGCCTGAGGGTTCTGTCATCTGTCTTGTGTCATGTGTAGAGCATGTATGCATCGTTTCAATTCCAACTTCAGATACATGCCCTTAATATATCAAAGTCCTATCATTATCGAATTTAATGTAAATAAATTGTAAAAGTTCCAGTGATGTTTTTTTTTCAATTGCAGCAGTGCTGTTGTGTTGTCTCTTCATACAGCAGTGCTGTTGTGTTGTGTCTCTTTAAGAATGGCCGCTTCAAGATTACATTTTGGTCTCTTATCATGTGAAGAAAAGTAAAAAAAACAGTCTCCCTCCCTACCCCATTTCTCCAGTGGGTGACAAAGTCCCGGCAGACATCCGCCTGACCTCCATCCGTTCCACCACGCTGCGAGTGGACCAGTCTATTCTGACAGGGGAGTCTGTGTCGGTGCTGAAACACACCGACCCGGTGCCTGATCCTCGCGCTGTCAACCAGGACAAGAAGAACATGCTGTTCTCGGTAGGTGTTTGTGAAGGCCAGGCTTCTCTAGTGAGAGATGGAGTAAAACAAAGAGTGCGAGAGAGGAGGTGACTGACTTTGTTTATGCCTAGAATGACCGCTGTTGCATGTTTGCCGAAGGTTTTTGTGTATGGGACTCATGCCCAAGTGCCTGAACTGGGCGTGTCAGTTTATATGTGTGTCAGTTTGTGTACATTCAGGTCAGTGATGGGTGAGCTTGTGAAAGAGTTAGTATTTGTGTGTGTGTATGTTTACATTTCAGTATTTGTGTGTGTGTGTGTGTGTGTGTGTGTGTGTGTTGTATTACCTCTGGCTCCAGCTCCATGGGTATTGAATAAAACATCAGTGATGTTGTGGGCTTTGTGAGCTGCCCTCTAAAGAGCAGAACAGAGGGATGAGTCATGGCAGAAAGAGCCTTTGAGAGTATCGACAGATAATGACCATCAAAGACTCAACCATGGACCCTTTTTAGCAACTACATAAAGCGCAAAAGTGAATCTTTCTTGCAGATAAAATCTGATGGCTAACATTTTTGCATAATTTCAAGGTGAAAGTATTAAATGCAAAATACGAAGCCAAAAAAATGTGTTTTTATATCATGGCTTCGGATCTAGAATTGCCGATGGTCCTGTACACATGACATTCAGCCTTATTGAGCAGTCAATTGAGCAGGCCAGCAGTGTGGAAATTGTCCTATTGTTGGCCATGCCATTGAGTGTGCATGCCCAAACACCGAATCACAAAACATGATGGTCTTTGCTGTATTTCCTCAGCAGTTAACTGTATTACATCAAATCATTATCTGAATAGTAACGGTGTAACAACCATATATCTCAGTAAAGATCTTTAATAGTTAAGGGTAAATGTCTCAGTAAAGATCTTTAATAGTTAAAGGTAGATGTCTCAATAAAGATCTTTCTTGGTTAAAGGTAGATGTCTTTGTAAAGATATTTTGTAGTTAAAGGTAGATGTCTCTAAAGATCTTTAACAATTAAAGGGGTGGGGTAAGCATTTATGTAACATTCTGCGAATATCTCTTCACTATTTTCTAGCTCTCCATTTTCTGAGGACACTGTAGTAAAATCTTGTCTTCTTACGTAGCCTGGGAACCATAGTCTGGAAATGGGGGCAGCCTGTCCCTCAAATAGGAACAAATCATTGTGTGGTTTCTTTCTAGGGGAGCAGGAAGGTTGTGGTGAACTTGTGTGTTTTGTTTTGTTTGGTTTTTGGTTGCTTTAGACAAAAGTGTCTAGTAAGAAACATGATTATAAACAAGCATACAATCAATCAAACAAACAAGCAAGCATGCTGTTCAGCTACGCTTACCCCACCTTTAATGCAGTTTCTAATGGAGGTCTTCATCATCCAGCACACTGGAGAAACTGAGAGATGTGAAAAGGCAGAGGCCAGTGCTGGGCCCGTGGAGAAATGCCAGCGTCAGACGAGTGCTGAGTTCCTCTGTCTGTCTCTCCTCAGGGTACGAACATTGCTGCCGGCAGAGCCATGGGGGTGGTGGTGGCCACAGGGGTGCACACAGAGATCGGAAAGATTCGTGACGAGATGGCTGCCACAGACCCAGAGAGGACCCCCCTGCAGCAGAAGCTGGACCAGTTCGGAGAGCAACTGTCCAAGGTCTGCCCATTTGTCTTGCTGTCTTGCCGTCTAGCTTGCTATCTATCCTATTTCAGTCTCATGTAAAGATGGACATTGCTTTCCAATTTTTTATGCTGCCTTGAATACCCCCCGCCCCAACCTTGTAGGTGATCACAGTGATCTGCGTGGCTGTGTGGGGCATCAACATCGGCCATTTCAGTGACCCTGTACATGGGGGCAGTTGGCTGCGGGGTGCTGTTTACTACTTCAAGATTGCTGTGGCTCTTGCTGTCGCTGCCATCCCTGAAGGTACACGCTAAAGGAAGCAAGACTCCTCCTCCCATAATCGTTTGTCCTTTGCATCCCATGTCATTTGTGTTGTTTTCTTTTGCTCCTCTCTCACTGTGCCCGTCCCTTGTTTTGTTGTGCGTCTGTCTCTCCGTCTCTCCTTCCAGGTCTGCCCGCTGTGATCACCACCTGCTTGGCACTAGGCACCCGCCGTATGGCACGCAAAAACGCCATTGTCCGCTCGCTGCCGTCGGTGGAGACGCTGGGCTGCACCTCCGTCATTTGCTCTGACAAGACGGGCACCCTCACCACTAACCAGATGTCTGTCTGCAGGGTAAGCACGAGACACAGGGAGGGATGGAGGGAGGGAGGAGAAAGATGAGGACAAAGAAGAAGAAGGTCACAGGAAAAAGAAGGGTGAGAGTAGAGAGATGTCAGCACTGTAGCTTTCTTGTCAGTCTTCATCTGTAAATGTCCAGGAAGTAATCAAAAGAGAGGGAGGAGGAGGGAGAGGAAGAAAAAAGTAGAGGAGGGGCAAAAGGCAAGGCGTAAAGACAGAAATAAGCAGTGACCTGAGGACAGGTAAATATGAGATTGGCCAGGAAGAATCCGTTTCCGAGGGGGGCAGACAATGAAAGTAAGAGTGAGACACTCAGTGGAAGTAAGAGTGTGAGATTCAGTGACTGAGTACATGATTGAAAGAGTAGAATCATTGCTGTGTATGATAATGTTCCATTCTAAACTGTGAACTAAGAGGAAGTGTCAAATACAGATGTGCATGACCTTAAAAGATCATGTTATCTACTAATATTGAATAACATTAGTTAATCAGATGTAATAAGTGTTGATGAGCCTGAAATTACCCTGAATAACATGCAGCATATTCTAACTTTAGGCTTGATGGATTGTCGCTGGTAGCATACTAACCCAATGTCTGTGTCTGTGTGTGTGTGTCTGTGTGTGTGTGTGTGGTGTCTATGTATGTGCGTGTGTAGTTGTTTGTTATGGATAGTGTATCTGGTGACAGATGCATCCTGAATGAGTTTACGGTCACTGGATCTACTTACGCTCCAGAGGGTGAAGTGTGAGTGTATCTAACCAACATACACAAACATACTCGTTCACACACACACACGCACACGCACACACACACACACACACACACACACAGACACACGCACATTTACAGACACACTTGCCCATTTAATTAGCTCACTAATCACATGCAGTTGATCATGCACAATCGCTTACTTCTGGTCTATGTGATCTTTTGTCTGAATACTGCAAGGTAACCAATACTGATAACGACTAAAACAGCATGGATTTTAAATAACATAACCATGTCACTTATCAATCTAATTGATGCTCTTGTGCTTACTCCTGTACGTCTAAGCCTTCCTGTAGCAGTCATTGTTCTCCCCTCAGGTTTTCCTCCTGTTTAAGCTTTTCTTTACCCATCTGTCTCTGTCTGTTTCGGTATGTCTGACTGTCTGTCTCACAGGTATAAGGATGGGGTACCTGTACGCTGTAGTCAGTATGAAGGCTTAGTGGAGTTGGCCACCATTTGTGCACTATGTAACGACTCCTCTCTAGACTACAATGAGGTACGTGGGTCATGTGTTTATGTAAAGCGCATGTCTGTGTATTTCGTCATACACACTGTACATTATGGATGTAGTGTAGGTGTAAATTTTGACAGTTTCTCCTAGCCCCTCACATTATTTGAAGTATGCATACTTTAATGGACTTACAGGTGCATACTTTTTTATTTAGCGCTTGAATTTCTTGACTGCCCATAAATTTCATTGAAATCCAAATACTTAGTGATGCATGTTTTGTGAGGTAGCTATAGTGTGTCAATCACATGGAAAAAAAATATAAACTCATTTCCTCCTGTTGCCTTCTGCTGCTTTTTCTGTTTTCCTTTGTCTCTTTGCGTCTCAGTCAAAGGGTGTATTTGAGAAGGTGGGTGAGGCCACAGAGACGGCCCTGTGCTGCCTGGTGGAGAAGATGAATGTGTTTGACACCGACCTGAGGGACCTCAACCCCGTGGAGAGAGCTAATGCCTGCTGCTCAGTATGTCTGTCTGTCTGTGTGTGTGAGCGTGTGCCCGAGGGTTTTGGCAGTGTGACATGGTGATTGACAAGACTTATTTGTGCATCTGTGTGTCTCTGTGTGTGTGTCTGACTGAGATGTTTGCCTACTGTGCCCCCCCCCCCTTCACTCACACACACTGTGACCCCTCAGGTGATTAAGCAGCTGATGAGGAAGGAGCTGACACTGGAGTTCTCTCGAGACAGAAAGTCCATGTCTGTCTTCTGCTCACCCAACAAACTCACAAGGTCTGCCACTGGTGCCAAGATGTTTGTAAAGGTTAGATTCTTCTTCCATACCTCCCAGCAACTTTTCGTCTCTCTCTCTCTCTCACACACACACACAAACTGGTGGATTTTGTTATTGTCTGTATTTTCATATATGTATATGTATCTGATTTGATCTTGTAAAATAATATAAATGTGTTTTGTTGTCAGCATAAGCCAATGTGTTTTCCTAAAGCGTGTTTGGTGGGGGATTAAGAGGAAGTTGGTTGATGAAAAGAAAGAAAGAAAGTAAACATGCTCAATCAGTACTCCCATCAGTATAGCCAAACAGTTCCATCTATCTTCCTAACCTGTATTTTGGACACTGTTGTACTCCAGGGTGCTCCGGAGGGTGTGCTTGAGAGGTGTAACTGGCTGCGCGTGGGTGGGGGGGTTCGACTGCCGCTGACAGCAGGCCTGCGGGAGCAGCTTCTGGACACGGTGAGGGAGTGGGGCTCAGGCCGTGACACACTACGCTGCCTGGCCATGGCCACGCGTGACTCTCCACCCGACCCACGCACGCTCAGCCTTGAGAACTCCACTGTCTTTGCTGACTACGAGGTAAGTCTCACAGGTGTATAGCATCAAAATAATAGTATTTCACTACTTGCTATAATTAGACAAATGCAAACAACAAGATCTTCATTAAAGTTGTACTATTTCCGGACTGCTTGTTTTTTTTAATTTAACAGAATTTACAGATGTTTTAGCTTTAAAACCATGTTTATGCTTAGTTGTTGTCTTTATCTCTAAGGGTGATGGATAAACTTAAATATAAAAATGCAAGCACAATTTTTTTTTAGGCTTTAAGAAATTGGTCATAGGTATCATGTTTTAAATTTTGTAAAATTTGTAATATTCAAAGTTTTGACTGCTTTCTTTATTCTTAACTTTCACTTGTATTTTTATTTGTCAAACTTAGTCATTTTTAGTAGGGTATCTGTACTTTTACTGTACTGTCATTTTTAAAGTCATTTTTAGTAAGGTATCTGTACTTTTACTGTACTGTCATTTTTAAAGTCATTTTTAGTAGGGTATCTGTACTTTTACTGAAGTGTAAATTTTAGGTACTTTATACAACACTATTAAGTCAGCTATACTTGATTGAGGTGATTAGACTGCAAATGTTAGACTGTTTGCTGGTTGTTGTGTTTTCAGGGGATTACAGTTACTGTGTGTGTGTGTGTGTGTGTGTGTGTGTATATGCGCATGTGTGTGTCACCTTACAGTCTGACCTGACATTTGTCGGGTGTGTGGGGATGTTGGACCCTCCAAGGAAAGAGGTGCTTAATGCCGTGCGAATGTGCAGACAAGCGGGCATTCGAGTAATCATGATAACTGGTGAGATTTTCCTTCTAAACCTTCATTGGAAGTGCCAGAGCTGTGCCAGAACATACTGTATATTATGTGCTCCACAGATGATCAGCTTCAGCTGTATGTCAGGTTCAGGGAAGCCCTGGAGTAATGCTTACCCCCAGAACTTAGTCATTAGATGAGAAATAACGTGATTTAGGATTAAAACCAGATGATCGTACGGAAGCCAAACAGCCAGACAAAAACACATAGCTGAGCAAAGACATCAGTATGGTTGGCAAGCTTGCCTTGATACTGTTGAATGAATGGAACTCATTATCTCTCAGCTCTACTGAACACAGTCTTTCGCAGTTGCAGTTGCACAGTTGTTGAATCAGGGATATCCTCTTCTACGTCATGTTATGTTTGGCAAGCTTTTATGGTTGATCATGGTGACATGGTTGTAATTTAAAAAGTACACTCAGTGCTGATTCATGGCTGACTAATCAGCTAACAGTGTAATCCAAATTATGCAGGCATGAACATATTGTAACTAGTGCTGTCAATGTTAACGTGATTAATGAAAAAAAGTTTTTTTTTTTTTTTTACAATAATTAATTATGTGGGGGCATACATCACACTACCCGCCCGCACACTCCTCGCTTTGGCTTTGACATGCAATTGACATAAACGCGGTCAGCACAGACAGTCTGCAGCTACTCTAAACTACTGCCTAACTTAAGTAAATTGAGTCTTTGTTTTTTTTTTCTCGTCTAAGGTAAAATATACAAATCACGACACAGAAGTTCAGTATGCGCAGGATTGGTTCAGAGACAGCTGTTTGTGTTTATCTGAAGGTTCTGGGGTGGTGGTAGCGTAGTGGTTAAGGAACCTGGCTAGCGTGTAAGTAGCCTGAAAAGTTGTGGGTTCGAATCCCGGCTGCCACCGTTGTGCCCTTGAGCAAGGCACTTAACCCTAAGTTGCTCTAGGGGAGACAGGCCCTGAACAATTGATAGTTGATGAGTTGTAAGTCGCTTTGGATAAAAGCGTCTGCTAAATGCGTAAATGTAAATGAAGGTTATCTGTGTTATCTGAAGGTTACCTGAAGGTTATCTGCGCACTGACGTGAGATGGCAAAGTTATGAACGGATATTTTATATCTGTTTTTATCTATTATCTGTCTATTATGTTATCTATATACCATCTATACACTGTTATCTATTATGTTATCTCTACACGTATCCAGTGGAATCCAGAAAATACAGTGTTTTGAAACATCTCCACTTTGGAGGCCATTTTTAAAAATATCCGTTTGAGGCGGCTAAAACTCAGTTTAGGTGTAAACAAGAGGCTGAAATGGATAAAAATAAATTATAAAAAAATCTAGATATGCGTAAATGGAGCCTAATTGTGATTAATCATGATTAACTTAAATTTTCTATTGTGATTAATTAGATACATTTTTTCAATCAACTGACAGCAATAATTGTAACTGATTTTCATGTCAAATTCAAATGTTTTTTTTCTCTCTCTCTCTCTCTCTCTCACACACACACACACACAAACACATCTCTGTGCACAAATTCACAAATTCTGACTGACTGGTGGTGTGACCTCCAGGGGACAACAAAGGGACAGCGCTGTCCATCTGCCGGCGTGTGGGCATCATCACGGAGCAGGAGGAAGAGGAGGGACAGGGAGGGCCCTTCAGGGGGGGGCTGACAGGGAGAGAGTTTGACGAGCTGCCCCCCCACCTCCAGAGGCAGGCCTGCCGCACCGCCCGCTGTTTCGCCCGTGTTGAACCCACCCACAAGAGCCGCATCGTGGAGTACCTGCAGAGCCTTAGTGACATCACGGCCATGGTGAGAGAGAGAGAGAGAGATTATAAATAAAATTATACATATGCATACTATGTGTACAGTGCTTTGGTAACTCAAATTGTATTTTTGCCATGTCAGTAAAACCATATGGAATTGAGTTGTTTTGAATTGAGCAGGAGATGGAAAGAGAGAGAGATGTAACGGTAGCTAATGCAGCTGGCTACCATTACAGAGAGAGAGAGAAAGAAAGAGTTGTCTTATTTGAGATAAAAGCTGTGTCAAAATTGCAACCCTGGTGCTTCTTTTAGATTTGTGTCCATCTATAGTTCCCAACAGTGACTATGCAAGCACTGACCATGCTGAGTTGCCCACTGTAATTTCATATCCGTAATACATTGACTGTGTTGTGTCTGTGTTTTACTGAATTGGATATACAGTGTTGTCAGTATAGTGTTACAGAGAGCCCAATTACAATCGTTTCCAGATCTTGAATGCTCAGTAGTAGTCAGTCTCAATTAGATGGTGATGAATGACATGACCAGATGCATTTTGCATTCGTATTAGTCAGTCTCCAATAATGGACTTATGTTTGTAGAATACTGCCCTGAGAACACTACTCATTGGTCATAGCAAGGAATTCTCAGATGGAATGCTGCTATCAGACTTCCTGGCTTTTATGATAAAAGTGAGTAAAGTGTGCTTCCAGATGAGGCAGCGTCACACGGCC
The DNA here is from genome assembly GCA_015244755.2 of Tenualosa ilisha. Taxonomy (NCBI): domain Eukaryota; kingdom Metazoa; phylum Chordata; class Actinopteri; order Clupeiformes; family Clupeidae; genus Tenualosa; species Tenualosa ilisha. The sequence goes on along the minus strand of PYXC01000632.1, from coordinate 480,118 downwards.
AGGTCTTGATGTTTCAATCTCTTCCCCTCAGACTGGTGATGGCGTGAATGATGCCCCTGCCCTGAAGAAAGCAGAGATTGGCATCGCCATGGGTTCAGGGACAGCCGTTGCCAAGTCAGCCTCGGAGATGATCCTGGCGGACGACAATTTCTCCACCATTGTGGCAGCTGTCGAGGAGGGCAGGGCCATCTACAACAATATGAAGCAGTTCATCCGCTACCTGATCTCCTCCAACATTGGAGAAGTAGTCTCGTGAGTGACCGGATGTGTTGTGGTTGTGACAGGTTAAGACTCTTGGCTAGATGTGCAATGGCTTTTGCACATGTTCTAGATGTTAAATCTGTGCTATTACCATTTTAAAACATAGTGTGATATACAAAACAACAAAAACGCAATCCAAAAAATATAAGGATCTCTGAGCCTGACTCTGCTTGTGTGTGCTGGAGGCACCTGTGTCACAGCATGTCGAATCACTGAATTGCTTTCAGTTGCCATGCCACTCAAACAGATTCTGTCGAGTGAAAGACAGTGCTAATGCAGATAGCTCCAAGAGCCACCTGCTGTGCAGCGTAACACCCAGTAACTAATTAGCAAGTAGCACGTAGGAGTGCTGATGAATGCAGGGAAATTGCTTATTCCTGCTCTTGATGTTTTTTTTTTCTCCTCTGCTTTCCTGCTCTGCTCATGTCATGCTCTCTCTCGTTCTGTGACTTACTCTCTATCTGTCTATCTCTCTTTCTCTCCTTCTCTGTCTATCTCTCCCAAACTCTATCTGCCAGTATTTTCCTGACCGCAGCCCTGGGGATGCCCGAGGCGCTGATCCCTGTGCAGTTGCTCTGGGTGAACCTGGTGACAGACGGCTTCCCAGCCACCGCACTGGGCTTCAATCCCCCCGACCTGGACATCATGTCTCGCCCCCCGCGCTCCCCTAAAGAGCCCCTCATTTCTGGCTGGCTCTTCTGCAGATACCTCATAATTGGCTGTGAGTTCAACTAATAACTAATGACCATCTCTCTCTCTCTCTCTCTCTCTCTTCCACACACACACACCCACACTCACACACACGACTAGAGATAAGCAGTCTGTTCATGAACCTAATTTTGCATTGATACGGGACATAATAAAAACTTCTGTTCAACAGATTTTTTTTTCTCTGAACCTAAATCTTTGAACACCTTTATACATTGATCTTCTCTCTCTGGTAGGTTATGTTGGAGCCGCCACTGTCGGTGCGGCTGCCTGGTGGTTCATGGCTGCCCAGGATGGACCCAAACTCTCCTTCTACCAGCTGGTATGAGACCAACGTGTGTTTTTGTGTGTGTGTGTGTGTCTGTGTTGGTGTGTGTGTGTGTGTGGAAATTGCTTAACAGCAACATTTTGCCTTTCTGTAGAGGCACAGCTCAGAGGAATGTTCTCTCTCATACAAAACAAAATAGCTCTAAATGTACATCTTTTAGGCTTTGTCCTGTGGCTGTCAAACACTCTATTGTTTTGTCTCAGTAATGCTGTGGATGCTGTTGACAGGATAGGATTCTGTTCAGTTGTGCTCATTTACTTCTTTCCAATTCTTCCTCTCCTGCAGTCCCATTACCTACAGTGCAGTGAGGGCAGCGCTGACTTTGCTGGGGTGCAGTGCTCCGTCTTTGAGTCACCCCACCCTATGACCATGGCTCTGTCTGTGCTAGTGACCATAGAGATGTGCAATGCATTGAACAGGTATGAACCACTTCAGATTAATGCTCTGTTTTTACTGTCTGCTTTAATTTAGTCTGTGGTGATTTACATGCGACATAATGTGTCATTTGTTTTGTAGCAAAACTTGCATACGTATAGTATAGTTTTGGGTTTGTTTTTGTATTGCAGCTTGTCAGAAAATCAGTCCCTGCTGAAGATGCCCCCATGGTCCAACCATTGGCTAGTGGGAGCAATCTGTCTGTCAATGGCACTTCACTTCCTTATTCTTTACGTTGACCCCCTGCCTGTAAGTGTGTGTGTGTGCGCGTGTGTGTGTGTTTTTGGGTTTGTTTGAAGGTTTGCGTACATACAATATGGAACCGCATTAGAAAATATTTTTTTATGTACATCTCATTAATCTTGTATGGTTTGTCTGTCTTCTTCCATCCTCAACCTTGCTTGTCCGACTACTCAAACCCAAACCTCTACCACCAAACTGCATCTGCAGGTGATTTTCCAGATCCGGCCACTTTCCTGGCCCCAGTGGGTTACCGTACTGAAGATGTCTCTGCCAGTCATCCTGATGGACGAAGCCCTCAAGTTCCTAGCACGGAACTACATTGAGCCTGGCAACGACCTGGAGCTAGAGGAGGCGGAGCACCCACGTCGGCGCGGTGATGGAGGCGGGTTGGCTGGCAGGGTGGTGGCGTCCGTGAGACGAGCCTTTAAGGGTGTGTCCTGGACCTTCGTCCTCATCTCCACACCTCTGCTTGTGTGGATCTACAGCCTAGACTCGGACATCACCAACATCTTCTGGGAGTGAGGTGGACAGAGGAGTTGGGTTGGGAGATGGGGGGAACATGAAGGGGTGGGGGGTTGATTTGTGGGAACGTGCAAGTCATGGGAATGAAGGAAATGTGGTGTGGTGCTGGGATGGACATGACCATGGGTGCCCTAGCTGGACAGCAATGAGAAGGGAAAAATGAGTAGACAAGGATAGGAGGCATGCATGTGTGTGTGTGAGTGTGTGTTTGTGTGTGTGTGTGAGAAAGAGATGAAGAGAGAGAGCGAGAGAGAGAGAGAGTCTACACAGACAGAGAGAAAGAGCATTAATTTAAGCTGAACTGACACTAGTGTGTTGCGGGGAACTATGAGAAGTGTAAGATTTAAAAGGGAGAAATAGACAGTCACAAGGCAGTGACAATCAGTTAGAGGGAGAGACAATGTAGTGCCATCCTCATCACACATTCGTCATTCATTGAGGACTATCAGAGCAATTTCTCAAGTTCACAAGAAAATGTCATATGGAATTGATTGTGTTTTTAATGCTCTCAGGTGGACAACACAGGTGTCCATGGCATCCACAGAAAAACAAACAGTTGATCAGTTAAATAAGGGAAAAGAGAGAGAGAGAGAGACGGAAAGAGAGAGACGTGCTAGAGATTGGCCATGTGATAGCTGTTCCCTATGCTGTATGCTTTGTTCTCTTTTCTTTTCTCATTTTTTCTCTTCTCTTCTCTTTTCTCATTCAGCTATAGTTTTGGTTCACTCAACAAGGATATGGTAGCATATTCATCAGTTTCGTCATATTATATTTTTCCACAACAATGATAAACCTTATTTTCTATGCCCTGTTCAGCCTGTCACTGCAGTTTTTGCTGGCCCACAGCAGGATCAGCAGTAATCCAGATAATGATTATGTTGAGGAAACCCTGTCACGTCTGCCTAAATTAATTAAAGAGGCCTGTAAACTTTAATGCATCAGGCAACATATTACAACCTCCCATCCTCAGCTTTGACTTCAAACCACTTGATGTGTAATTCTCATAAATTTCAACTGACTATCTTGTGGTCAGTAAACAAGTGTAAACAGAGCTTGATGAATGTCATGAGGAAATAACATCTGGTGAAATTTCCTTTTTCATTCCTTTTTGTTTTTTCTTGGGAAGTCATGCCTGTGTTTTATCACACCTCACACCAAGCCGAAATAAGTGAATCAGAGTTCAGAGTTCCACTGAAATGTGTTCAAGGTTGTACACAGGCCTATGAACTGTGAATCAACTGGAATTTACAAGTAATGACATACAGGCTTGCCTCTAACAGGGAGTGGTTAGACATCTTGTTTCAGTGATGGCTCTCTGTGTCTCTACACCTCCACCTAGAGGCACCATTGTCTGTTGCTGTTGTCTGAAGATGCTCATGCACACACACATTCTGCCCCTCACTGACACAAACGCACACAGTTACAGAATTACATGAACATGTTTACTTTCTACTTTCTACTTGCACAACTTTTGTTTATTATTATTATTATTATTATTATTATTATTATTATTTGTACTTGCTATAATGGTTTGATGTTGTGACTTGACTGCTGTAGCTCCCCATGTGCCTCTGTGCAGTAGGAGGCAGTGAATACTTCCTGTATCCTTTCCTGTGGGCTGCAGCATGAGGAAACACTGCGATTGTCAGAGAAGGTAATTAGTGAGTGGTAGATTGATTGTTTGAAAGACAGGTATAATATGGTAGTCAGCAGGCAGAGGAGAAATGCTGCTTGTGATGAAGTAGGACAGGGGAGAGTGTGTGGAGGAGGAGGAAAGGAGTGGCATGTCTTCTCTCTTCAGTCTGTGGCTGTGGCCATACCTTACTCTCACTTAAGTGTGGATTGTATTCTTCTGAATCCAGTTAAGCAAAAAAAAATAATAATAATAAAAAAAAATAGAAAAAAGAGCAAAAAAAAAGAGAGAGAGAGAACATTATACATTCTTGTTCATTTTGAAACAGATCTTGAGAAACCTTTCTCTCTTTAAAACTGAAGGGAATTAATTTGTAGCATTTTGTGATGAATAATAAAAACCGTTATTTTCATCCTGTTCATCTGCAGAAAACAGGAAATGCTTTATGGAATGGAAACACCAATAAACAGTTCACTACTATTTCCTGTTCATTGTCTTTTGAAATATATTTACATGAGTCATTGATGATGTTTCTATTCAGACTGAGGGTGATTACCTTTGAGGGTGAACTTTTCTGCTGTTCTGTTCTGTTCTGTTACATAAATTGAATTTTGCGAAGCACATGAAAAACACAACAAGCGTTTTTTTTTTTTTTTTTTTTAATTCAGCTGAAGTGACATTTTTCTTGTCTTAGTAAAACTTAGTACAAGCCAACAGAGGGAAATTGACCCTAGACTAAACTGGATACTGAAAACCGAAAACTAAAGAAAACTTCATGGTCTCTGTCCTTCACATGTCATCAAAATGAATTGAAAAATTAAGCATCAAAACGTGGGCAATGCTGTTGCTTTTAATAGTCCGAGTGGCGCCCTCTAAAGGCTACAGTATTTGGCACCCCGCATACAGTAATGCATTGTTTTATTTTGATGACTGAGGAGGATACAGGCCAGACTGAGTCATAGTACATTGTATTGAAGATTTATCAATCAAGAATGAACCAAGAAGAGCAAATACACTTAAGTACACAAAATAAAGGAATATGGCACCTTTTCATAAAATTGGGTCATTTATTATCTTACCTGTAGTTACATATGGGCAAAAACAATTTGGTCTCAGTCTATACCTAGTCTGGCAGCTCCACCTTTAGCTTAGCTTAGCATAGGCTTTGGAATGCAGAGTAGCCAAATAGTCTTTCAAAGTCATTCGTAAAAGTGATCCAAAAAATTATTTTGTTACCCTTGTGACCTCTGTATTTATCCTCTGTTTCATCCTTTCATCCTCTGGAATATGAAAGAATTAATAGAAATGAACAGTTCACTGGAAGAAGGACACCAACTGTAATAACTCCCTCTCAGTAAGTTTCTACACCTGAGACATGAGGATATTGGAGCTGGAATGTAAGAGGTCCTCTCTTATTGAATCAATTTTTTGCAGTGTGTGTGTGTACTGTATGTGTCTGATGAAGTCTTGTGGATCAGCTGTGGTTTTGAGAACTCTTCCATTTTGATGTCTGTGCACTTCTCTCCTCTTGGCTGGATCGAAATAAATAATACCATTTTGTATTTCTAAATTTTGTTTTGGTTTTGTATAATATTTATTGTAATTGCACACTGGAGGGTTACATGTTTGTTTACTCATTGTATTCAATGTATTCATTGTAGACATGTGACAAACACTGCTCTACCAACTGGTCATAGGTAATTCCAGACAGGTGTGGCCCTGTTTGGCTGATTACACTTTGTATGCTATGTGTGACCTGATGAAGGTTGTCTGCCTGAAAACTTGGTTAAGTAAACACTATTACACTATTGCATGGTTTCTATTGTGCAGAGAGTTTTTTTTCCAAATATTGAACTCTGTGATATGGAATTTTGACAAAAGTTGAGTGAGCTGATTCAGTAGTGACAAGGTTCTATGGGAAGACAGACTGGCCTCCAGGTCCAAGTCTTTGCATGTTTTCAGAAAAAAAAAGAGTGATGCAAGATTGACATTACAAGATCATAGTAGCACATTGCTGGCATTCCAGCAAATAAAAAAGGATCACTTGATTTTAATATGACAAATGACTGAAAATGTAGTGTAAGAAAAAGACATATTAATATATAGTAATAAACATACATATATAAATAAATCACATCAGATCAATTAAAAAACAGCAATGTCAGTGAATTAACATTACAATTACACTCCTATAGACATGAAAGAATAAATAGAAATTAGCAGTTTTTCTGGCTTATGCTCTGAGTTGGTCACAATGATTAATCAAGTTTTCCAAGTTTTTTTTCCAGGTGAAGTAAAAATTATATTGCTGTTGACAGACTTCATATAATTTCATATTGGTGCTTGAGGTCAGGTTACATGTTCCAATGGAAACTCCGGTCCACTGAAAAAAAAAAAATTATCAGGAAACTTATCAGGGATGTTTTATCCTGCAGCCTCACCCATTCAAACACAACAGACTGAAATACCTGTCATTTTTTTTTAACATTTTGCTTACTTCTGTTCCATGGTATGTGTGGACCTACCTTGATATTGATAATGAATGATGTCAGAATTTTGGAAATTCGATCTACTCTGGTCCTCTTAAAGCCTCTGGACATTATGTCCTTTCTAATGTCTATGTGGCAGGCCAGATGAATATGTAAACGTTGTAAAAAAACAATCTGTGAAAAAAGTATAAAAGTTATATGAGTTCATTTTTGATGTTTTCCTTTGATAAGATTATAGTAGACGGCTCATAAAAACACTGCTGTTGGGTCAAAAATGATGCTAGGTGCAAATATTTGCATCCATACCACATTTGATATATATATATATATTATATAGAATTTGATGAATGAACTTGATTTTTACAAAGGACTGACCGGTTTCTCAGGAACTGTGTCTGTCTGTGCTGGACACGAGATCTAGAGGCAGAACAGCACAGGATGGAAATTTTGAGTTCCTATCAGTTCTTCACAGTAGGCCTACACATAGGATGCAGTTGTACACAGCAATACAGGCACATACAAATAAATAATAACTTACCAAAGGGTCACTTGATAACTCTGTCTTATTAATAAGTTCTTCAAGTTGTTCTATTTGAGTCTGGAAGTTACAAACTTCCAAAGGAAACACCTCACAGTGAGAGTGCGAGATGGAGCACACAAGCAAAATCAATATATTCAGGGACCACATGGAATACACTGAAAAATAAAATAAAAAAAATATGAATGAAAGAGATACATCAAAATATCAGCTAGGAATCAGACGGTTTAGGTGCTCAAAAAAATTGTATGAGAACAGATTTGGACCAAGACTAAAGATCCACAGAGGCAAAACCACACTTACTTTTCACTTGCTTTTTTCCACAACTGATATGTGAGATGAGATGTGGAGATATTGCAGCTGGATGTAAGAGATCTTGAATGAAATCCTTGCAGTCTGCATGCGTGATGGGAGTTTTGTTGGTTTGGCTGTGGCTGTGGCTGTGAATCACATATATAGGCTACTGCTCAGGATGCTGATGAGAGTGTGGTTTCCAAGGAAGTTTTTACTCAATCTGCCTACTGATGTGTAATTTTGACCAAAGTTGAGTGTGCCGATTTCGTAGTGGTGTGGACGTGGCCTCCACATAATTTGCTGGCTGGTCTGATTTTATTTAACTCTTTGCATGTGTGACGATGTGACTTCGCACTTTCGCATCGCACTATTAATTTAAGTAAGCTGATAGAAACGGTTTTGTTTCATTTTTTGTCTCAGTAATGGTTTCTTTGATTTGATAACAGTATCTGATAGTGCACATGAGTTCTGTTATGGTAGTTTCTTTGTTTTTTCTTATGTCAAGGGGTGAAACAAGTGGTGGAGGGCAGACGAATTTGGGAGCTGGGAATCACACGGGGCTTAATTGGGTGTACACCAAGATGGGTGCGACCATCGTTTGTTGACAAATTGCACACAGGTGTGGGACATTAATAGGGGAGCTGGTGATTGGTGTATACGGGGCAAGCAGAGGCTTTTTAGGAGCTCTGCTCATAGTCACGGGGAGCTTTTTTTGTGGGGAACGGTAGTTCATAGTAGAGGGAACCAACTTTTTGTGGATTATGGACGAGGAGGCTGCCCACTGTTGTGTTCTGCCCCTGCAAACAACTGCCACTGCCTGCGCTGGTGACTGTGATTGTATGGTTACTATAACGCACATGCCACGCTGCCCATTGCTGTATTCTGCCCCTGCAAACAACTGCCAAAGCCTGTGCTGTTGATCGCGATTGTATAGTTACTATATTGCACACGCCATTGCTTGTGGCAGCCATCGTCGTCTGGGGGGGGGGGCGCCCACCACCCTGCCTCTGTATCCGTTAATTACCTTTGTTTTCCCATGGACTGTGGCTCGGTTACTCTCTTAACCTCTGTTTCTCCCTGCCCAGGACAATTCAGGGCGGTGTAACTCCCTAACGGTCTGACCCTATTTATTATTGTTGAGTAGTGTACACAAATAAGGACTGTGTGACCCTATCGAGGTGCTGACTAGAAACTCTGCCTTTGCTGTGCTGTTATGCTGTGCCTTATGTGTGACTTGTTACCTTAAAACCTGCTAGGCTGTTGGGCACTCCACTGAACCCTGTCCACCTGTCTGTTTAAGCAGCCATCGTTGTCCAGGGTGAGAGACTGGACCGCAGCCTGAGCCACTGCGGCCACTGGGTGGATGTACTGAGGCGCAACACCGGAGCGGGGGTGGTAGCCTATACCACGCCTACATATCTTACCTGGGCCCCTGGCCTGACCGACTGGAGGGAGAGGGCATCAGAGGACTCTTGACTGACGTGGACTAGTTTTAGTTTTCTCTTTTTTTAGTGTTATCTAAATAAAATCTTATCTTAACCAGAGCTTGGTGTTTGAGCGTCTTGAAGGGTACAGTGGTCTCCCTGAGGTGGATTGAGTGTAAGGAGGTGGCAATAGCGCCCCTCGCCTGTGACAGTTATGATTTGTATTGTGTGGCGTGTGTCACGCAAAGGGGTGCGTGTGCGCTTCACGTTCCGCAGGTGCGGGTACCCTGGTCATTGTTGACCTAATTATCTAATTGAGCCTGTCAACTGAGTTACGAGACCTCATCTGTTATTTAAGTCCCGGTGCTGGGATATGAGGGGGGCTCTTGTTTGTTCGCCACGGTGCGTGATACTCGCGGCTGCTGAGAGTCGTCGGGTTTTCTAAGTGGTAGTTACTTAGAGTAAGTTGCGTGACCCACCGCGAGTTATTTTGATTTTTGTCAGATTTTGTGTGTTAGTTTGTATATTGGTCCTATTTGTTTTTGTGGAGAATTTTTGTCATTCTTAGTGTTCAGAAAATCGTTTTCACGTGGTTATTTTGGGGATTTTGATTATACTAAAATATTTTTTGTCACGCTTTAAACCTTTTTGTATCTGATGTGTCTACTACTCCTGGATCACAAGGCTACGTCCTTTACAGCATGTTTTCAGGGAACTCTATCAAGTGGTGCATGGTTCATGTCACATTACGGCAGCACATCCTGGCCTTCCAGCAAATAAAACACATAATATTTGTTTGTTTGCTTGCTTTTTGAAGTTACAGTATAACCCATTTATGCATTAATACTTAACTCGCTCACATCAGCTAGGCATTAGCCAAGCCGTTAACAACATTTTTTTTCAGTTGTCTCATGATTGAATGATTGATTTATTCTGTTCAGTGTGGACAAGATATCATCTGTCACTGAACCAACCAACATCAGCTCAGTACTTTTAGTCTGTGTTATATGTCAGTCTGGCAGGCGTCCTAGCACTTCCACTTGATTATCATCTCCCTACAGTGCTAGTCTGTATTTGATCCCATTGAGCTCGTTATCTCAGGAGGCATTTTAACCTGTCCAATCAGTGAACAGAAGGAGGCGTTGTGAATGCAGTGCTAGAATTCTATCAGTCAAGGCAAGCTATCAGTCAGGGGCTGATCCAGCCTTTTTAAACTTAAACATCTCAAGCAAGCAATCTAATCTAAACCCTCTGTACGAAACAAAAGTAGGCCTGTAGAGGGAGGGTCTTGTTTTATTATCAGGCTATATGTATGCTTTGAATTTACCAAATTATTCTTTTATTTTCTACCATTTCTGTACTTTTTTCTTTTATGCGTGTACTTAATATGATATTAGGTATGTTATTAGATTACTAATATTTTAATTTGCCGTTCTTTGCTTTAATTTATGCAAAGTACATGGAGTTGCCTCTGCTTATGACAAAAACCGATATGAGTCTTGTTACAACACTATTTATAGGCTCCCACCTGCATTAATTGTTTAATGTAGGCTACTCATTTCGCCAGATGATAGCCTGTGAAAGCAATAGACAAAAGTGCATGACGAGGCATTGGCGCTGAAGCAATAATCACCAATATTTGACTTTCCCTTAAACATAGGCTATAAGAATATATCCTGCTGTAGGCTATAAGCAGGTACACTCTTAAAACGAATGTGTTGGAAATCAACACATCTCTTGTGGAAGTTTAATTTCAACAAAAGTTGTGTTATATTTCAGAAATGTTTAACACAAAAAATGCACAAATAACCAACACAAATATGTGTACCTGCGTTTGGCCAATCAAAGCATCTGCATCACTGTCAGCGCGAGCGCTCTTTTTAAATTTTGGCTCCGCCCCTGTCAATAACTGAACAACGGTGAAGTTAGACGTTTACGTTTTTAGGGGAGAGAAAGTTGGTTACCTGATTTTTGGAAAGATTGGATGAGGCTGAGAGGTCGAAAACTCATCACTCTTACTCAAGGTAAGTGTTATTCAGTGACACTACTTACAAAGACACTAATATGAATACATACGTTTTACAGTGATAGCTTGACATCTATGGTAGAACTATGCTGAAAACAGTTTGCTGGTATGCTAAGGGGCCATTAGCTAGCTTGGAGGGCAATAACCAAGCGAAAATAAACTTTGTTCGACGGTAAAGCTTTGACTGGTACAGTAGTTTTAAGTTTATCATTCATAGCGTGTGACCTCAGGTAGAAGGTTGTTATTAACTTAAGACGAATTTGATTGTAACCTTCGTGAGCTCGGTTAGTAAATTGTTAGCTAAGATGACGTTGTGCTAACTAACAACCGTTGTCTTGTGCTGAGGTAAATAGAAGTTATTGATTATTTGAGATCGTATTAGTTGGAAATGCCTGCAGTGGTATTTAATACGCTCCAAGCAGAGCTCGTTAAATGTTGTTACCAGTTGAAATGTGGATATGTAAAACAATTCTGGTTTGTCTTATTTTCAGATTTTTATTTTTCATATGTGGCTGGCGGCGCCATTCTAAGATCCACGATCCCAACCAAGGTAAATCATCATACCACAACAGAAAAGCTAGTTTTTACCTGCGTATCCCTGAAGCTGAGCTTAAGTGACATTATGTGGGTAACATGCCCATCATGAACAACCCTTCAATTCATTTTATGGACTGAAGTATTTACCTTTAACTTATTTTGAAAAACAATGATATGAGACAGATGTGTGCAGATTGTTAACTTACTGCAAATTTATTTATTTATGTATGTATGTATGTATGTATGTATTTATTTATCAGAAAGGAATGTGAAGTATTTATCTAACTTATTTTGAAAAACAATGATATGAGACAGATGTGCAGATTGTTAACTTGCTGCAAATGTATTAATTGTATTTAGTTATTTATTTATTTATTCCATGTATTGGCAATTTGTTGTGATTTAATTAATAAAATTCATGTCAATTTGTAATCTTTACTTTGGTTGTATTTTTTTCTAAATGTATGCTAGTAGGTACAGGTCAGGTACATGAGTTACACAATACATGTTGATTGAACATAAAGTAACACAAAAACCTGTTGTGAACAGTTACACAAAAGTTGTGTTGAATATAGTAACACACCTAATGTGTTAAAACCAACAAAAGTTCTGTTGTCCCAATCTGGACATAGAGATGTGTTAAAAAACAACACAAGTTGTGTTATTTTCAACACATGTGTTTTAATGCTTGTAGCCTATAATTCCATTATGTTGAATGATGGTTGTTTGATGAATGTTGAATGATGAATGGTTAATCCTACTGGCATTCATGATTCAACGAAACATATGTTAATCATCTGAAGACAGACTGTTCTCGTTTCGTAGATTACATTTGGGATAACGGCCGACGAGTCATTATTTCCATAGAACTGATCACTTCGAAGATTGTTAAAAGGCTTATAGGCTAACACATCATTTGAAGACAGACTGTTCTCGTTAAATTAGGCTTGAATAGAAGTTTTGTTGTAGCTCATGGGATAACGGCCGACGAAACGTTATTTCCAGGGTGCGATTTGTAGGGGGGGGATCATCCCCCTTCTGGTTTTTACCTCTGCTGAATGAATTTTATCCTCGGGGGGATAAAACCCCGTCAATAATTAAATAAAGACGATTGAAATTGAAATCAGGCTGTGGCAGTTTCTTACACAGCTATAATTTACATTGTTGGTAGCCTACTAACTTTCAACCTGACCCGAATTGTCGGTAATTTCGTTGTTCGCGAACGACAATCTCCGCAACTTGTTTTCTGCCGTCTCCACGCTCCCTGTGTCAGCAGCAGAATGTGAACGAGGATTTAGTGCTATGAATCATATCCTTACTGATGACCGCAACAGAATGAATGTGTCCACACTGAATGGTCTTCTTTTCAACGCTGTTAATGGGCCAGACGTGTGTTCGTTCCCTGCGCAGAGGTTCGCAGAGATGTGGATAAAAGAAGGACTACACGCTGCAGATGACGCGCCAACAGGAAAACCGAAAAGGCCACATGAAATCCGACATCAGAGCAAACTGTTTATTTAGTTTTATATTTAGTTACGGTGACATAACATGTAAAATCATATTTTATGACATGTGATATCATTATTGTTACGCTTTACAGACCGATCCCATTAGGCTAATGCTCCTCTACCAATCCTCTGACATGTTCGCGTGATCGGACCTTATCTGTGGTTCTGAAGCCCAAATAAACCATCACATCGTGGCCGGCAAAGAAAATGAAATGTTTCATGTCTTTTTAAGTTTACATTGAATATAATACTCATCTGTTCATAATTTAGGCACATAGGGTCTACCATTAACCTAAAAAAGAATTTAAACTGTTGATTGCTTATTTTTTCATGATTAAAAAACAACAACAAAAAAACATCCCGCCGCTGTTTTTTTTTTTTTTTTGACAAATCGCACCCTAATTATTTCCATCGGACTTGGTCACTTAGAAGGGCGTTATCACGCTTATACCCCGTTTGTATTTAATATATAATTTTATCTAATGTCTATTCATGTTTTTTTTTATCTTTTATCTAATCATATGCATGCATAAACTACAGAAAATAACCTATTGTAGCTACACTTTAAAGGAGAAAGTAGCTACAGTGTGAAATACTTTACTACGGTTGTTTTGGTCACCATCCATAAGCACTGATACCAGGGGCGTAGGCAGAAATGTGTAAGACTGTGGACTTTTGTGAAATAGAGTGGACCCCAATTTAAGCGGGGTGTCTGGGGGACCTCCCCAAGAAAATTTTCTATTTCTTAGGTGCAATTTCCTGCAGTCTAACCAATTTTAGGGTGAATATATTAGCAAATCCCATCTGATTCATAGCCCTCTGATCAATGGCAAGATTAAGAATTGTGTCAAGTTTAAGCTCAGAGCAGATGTTTTGTTTCAAAATACAAGACGACCCCCCATTTTACTTACTCAAAAACAACAAAAACAAAAGCAAACCTACATTACAGACAATGGATCTTTATTTTTTATTGTTTTATAAGAGAGAAGAAAGTATATTTTTAACAACAAGAAAAGGAGATTTAAAAACAAAAAAACATGGCCATTTGACGTCTAAATTAATGCTGTAGAATAAATTAAGAGTTTACCGTTGGCCAGTAGGGGGAACCATTCCTTGGACATCACGAATACAGGCAAGAATGACAAAGTTTCATAAGCAGACCAGCTATGTATGATACATGGGACCACAGATGCAACAAATAAACTAAACTATGATACACGAGGTGAACTTTTTGCATTCAGAAAAGTAGAGCTGGTTCCATCTGGTGTGGCGGTCGCGGAGGTCGAACTTGGTACAGGGACGGCATCATCATTGTCCACATCTGTTTCTTGTAATTTCGATCTCTTTGGTTTATTAAAAAAACAGGACAGCGATGTCTGTTTAGACATTTTCGATTAAGCTAGCGCAGCTAAATTAGCATTTTCTGTCAGGTAGGCGATAACTTCTGATTGTTGGCATAGCAACGAATGTTGGCTTCTTTCCGCTTATCAAAAACGCGGACATTACCCAATCAAAATAATGTAGAGAAAAGACCACTGACAAAAATATAATTTCTGTAAATAGTTGAAACATTATACTTAATTCAAAGTGTTTAGTGTTGTATTACATTATTTTAACCTGCTCATTGAAATTCACGTTATAAAACAACTCGAGCGAGCCCGCTCTCAATCAAGTTGGGCACCTCCGATAGGGTGGGCCAGCTGTCAATCATAGTGGCACCGGCCCACTGTTGCCCTTATGTGCCTACGCCACTGACTGATACGGAACGGTGATTCAAATTTTTCGGATCTGTTTCAGAGGTAGCCAGCCAATCAGAACATAGAATCCCATTGTTAAACATTCACATTTATGCATTTAGCAGACGCTTTTATCCAAAGCGACTTACAACTCATCAACTATCAATTGTTCCGGGCCAGTCTCCCCTAGAGCAACTTAGGGTTAAGTGCCTTGCTCAAGGGCACAATGGTGGCAGCCGGGATTCGAACCCACAACTTTCCAGGCTACTTACACGCTAGCCAGGTTCCTTAACCACTACGCTACCACCACCCCCACTACGCTACCACCACCCGTTAAAGGAGATTACATTTTTAAATCGCTAATCCTACTCATTTATTACCCACTCTGTCTTTTTGTGTTCATTGCAATGTTTTGCACAAGTTAAATAAGACTCAAGATGAATATCTTAATCGATTGTTAAATGTGCTTTTAATTACCTTATACAATTGTTTGTTCCTGTTTTTTTTTCACCTCCACTGAATTTTAGTCCATGATTCAGCAATTATAGTCTACTTTACAGATTCGTCTGGTCTATAGTTGTAAATAAGTTTATCATGTTTAATGTAAAATTTAATGTTGAAGGGGCTATGAGGCGTTTTTTAAGCTGTTAAGCTGAACTGTTTCTTATATTTCTCCTTCCTGTGTGCATTAGCCTACATGCACTTTGTGTAGGCTATTTTATTTTTTGGACAGCATGTTGCTGAACCTACCAGCATACCAGGCAAGGGTTTTTTTTTTTACCCCAGAGCTCCACCTACATTCGTAAATGTAAAAAAGTTAGGCTATTTAAAAAAAATAATTCAGTTTTGGTTTCGTTGGCTCGTGTCGCGGAAAATCTTCCACGAGCCCACCCCGATGTGAGCTCTCACTTCAGAAAACAGTTGAGGCCGAAGTGGCACGCACCATAGCTAATGCATATAGCTCAGGTCCTCCCTTCCTGTTGTACCATGACATCTCTACAATTTATATTTTCTCATTTACTCAGGATCCATCAGTACCATGGTTCTGATGTGAACGGCATCCTCCCATACAGCAGACCCCACTCACTGCCACATACCATGGTATCTACCCAAACTGAGGTGTCCCAGAATCCGAAGCATCTCCCTGCATTAAATCATGTCCCTTTAACTGTTCATGGCCTCTTGCTTGTTTTTCTGCCCTCTGCTTGAACTACCCAAGTCTCTATTCTCTGTCTGCCTAAACTGCTTCGGCCTTCTGGGTTACCATTAACATGTTACAAACCACCCTTCTTTCATATGTTAGTATAAGCGATACATTCTCAAGTTAATATTGTATATACTAGAACAAACTTCAAACCATTATTCTTTATGATAATAATTTCCACACATGTCATATATTTTAAACAAAATTTACCACACTCACCGGTTAATTTAGGAGATTGCAAGTGTAGCAACTGCGGCATAAAGGTAAAGGCGACCGAGAGAGCACATCATGAACCATTTAAACATCAACAATGACTATGAAGGTGGCAAATCAATCTAAAAATGTTGGCTTTAATTGATGGTAGTATGTGAAGGGTGCCTTGTGAAGTTCTGGTGTTTGTTACAGCGCAGCTCTCAGTTTAGTTAAGAGATGTAGGTATTCTTGGCTATTTATGTGCAGGCCCGGTGTGACTAATCGGGAGAGTCGTGAGGATTCCCGGTTGGTAGAGAATTTTGAGCGAATTTTATAGTTAATTTTGACAGTTATTTGATATTCTCCTAAATTAGCCTACTCGTCCATAAGAGAACGAAGCCGCTGCATCAAAGCGTAAGCTATCAGATTCGTCAAAAGAGCTTAGTTGTAGGCAACTGGACTTCTTATTGAGCTTATCAAGTTTGTCAAGCTCAATAAGAAGTCCAGTTGCCTACAACTAAGCTCTTTCGACTAAGATGACCTGGATGAATGAGAATCTTCACAGACATAAGCTATTGGTTGGTTCGGCCTATCGCCTTTTCTGGAGGGGTAGCCTAGAATAAAACGCAATACAGTCGATTAACCCGGCTAAATGCATGGATATTTACATGTATTCATCTTGGTTAAATTGCTCACGAAGATCGCACATCCGCATATGTCGTGAAACTGCTAGGCCTATCTGTGCTTTCCAAACATTGCTGTGGGAAACGGTTCGCGAGAAAGTTAACTCTGAGTTAAATTCACACCGCCATTCGTCTTGGCACAATTGGTCACGAACTCAAGGATCAAGAATCGTGGATTAAGGTGTTTGTCACATACATTTAAATACTAATGTAAGACATGCAGTGAAAATGCATAAATAAGAGTATTAGCTCAATAAAAGAGAAGAAGAAAGATACAGTGAAAGCAAAAGCAAATAATTATCCATATGGGATCTAGCCTGGAAATAAAACCAGCCCCTTGTTCTCCACTTCGTTTCTTACAGAGGGTCTGGACATTCGGTAGTGAGATTTGATTGCTTGCTGGAGGTGTTTAAATTGTGAAAGATTGGATCAGCCCTCGAGTGGTAGCCTGCCTTGACTGGTCATCTGATCTGCATTCACAACCTCTGTTTGCTGATTGGACAGCATAAAATGCCTCCTGAGACAACAATCTTAATAGGATCAAATTCAGGCTAGCACTGTAGAGAGATGATAATCGAGCAGAAGTGCATTGGAAGGCATGGCAAGGCTATATGGGATCAGGATTCATGTTGCCTACAGACCCAGAAGTGGTTAGTCAGTTTGTATCCAAAACCTTCCAGAGACCATGGCTGCTTTGAAGTCGGGACTGAGGAGTGACGTCTTGTATGGAAATGGTTTTCAAACTGGGGTCCACAGCACATTGCCAGGGGGTCTGTGAAAAACTTTGCTATAAAAAAGCATCTAGCATTTCACTGAACTAATGGATGTATACCTGTATGGTCAAACTTGTTTTGCGATTATGAGAGGCCCTTGGAAATTTTACTGCTCCATGAGGGATCTCCAGTCCAAAAAAAGTTTAAGAACCCTTGGCGTATGGGATAGGCCAAGGTGATTATGGAGAAGCCATTGCTTGACCTACCCGTGTGAGAATGGAGACCACTGCACAGCCGCACAGATCCGTCGGAGTGCATTTGAAAAGAGGCGCTTCGTAACTCCTTGAGACTGGCTAAAAATTAAACCGAAAGTAACAGATAATTAAAAGGCATTATCCAGCACAATGTTAGTCACAAAAGATAAAAAAAAGGTGAAATATAGCGGAAAGAGTCAAAACAAGAGTGGAAGCTGCTGTATCAGGCTGCCATTGTGCCATACCATAGCAACTCTTAGGCCTTAGGATGGTTTGATCATTTTCACATTTGTCTAAATGCAGTGTCTACTTTTTCAAAGTACTTAACACTTTCACAACTATACACTATGTGAGCCAAACAGTGTTCTCTTTTGCATCGCTTTTGGAGAAATGGACTTAGTGTCCACTTCATCCAAAATACATGAATACTTCTCCTACTTAGTGTTCACCTCCAACAAAATTATGCACAACTACAGCAAGTCTTGCGTTGTTTAGATATTCTTATCAAAACAGTTAACTGTAAATATTCAATCAGTGTACAGTCAATTAGCATATTCAATCAGTCTACGTTCAGCTCTATTTACATATTGTATATGTATATTGTACACTGTATATTAGGCCTATTTACAAATATTACTTTTTGTAGTGGGATAGTGGGGGGGTATGGGGGGGTTGGAGGTAGGGTAGGGTTGTAGTTGGCCGCATATGGGCATGAAACTCCCGGGCTGAAAGGGGTCCCACACAAGCCTTGTTTATGTGAATTTACAGGCCTAATTGTGTGTTAGGCAGAATGATGTGTAATATGATGATGATATATGAACTTATTTCTTTTATCAGTGGAATTTGTGTTGTGGCATTGTGGCATTTATGTAATGTTATTCCTCTGTTTTCTTATGTCTTTCCTCTGAAACCACACATCTTCACACACACAAATATTCTTACACACACACGCACAAATCAATTTTTGAAGTGTAAAGCCACAGTTCACATAAACATAGTACCAAATACACCCACTCAGGTTTGATTCTATACACAGGATGTTGCTGTTGACTATTCTGCAGTATTCTAAATCCACAGTAAGCCTACCTTATAGAGAAATTTAGTTAAACAGACGTAAACATTTTTTTTTTTTTTTTAAGATAGTTTTGGGGCTTTTTTGCCTTTATTATGATAGAACAGTAGAGAGTTCCAGGAAATGAGTGGGAGAGAGAGACAGGAAAGGATCAGGAAAGGATCACAGACAGCTTTTGAGCGCACGGTGACTTGTATTCCCTGGAATCATCAGTAACAGATTCTCAGCAGTTCATTGAGGTCTTCTATCCATGTGACATATAAATCTAGCTGTTTTTCACAATGGTCCCATGATGTCGTGCTTGAAGAAAATCTTGGAGGGCATTCATGGTGTTTGTCTAAATGACTGTTCCCTTCTGCCCTCTGCAGCTAAAAGTACAATGGGATAAAAAGTTGTGTTGAGACAACATTTTTTGTTCAGCCAGAACATAAATAACCACAGTGGCCGTTATGGTTAACACTAAAAGGGATACAGCTAAGGTTAAGTCTCGCAGATTCTTACCACAATAGTTACAGAGAAAAATGAAAAACTAAAACAGAGGGAGGTTTGGGGGGTCACCCCCACTATTGCAAGTTTTCATTTGCAAAGTTTACAAATATTTTTAGATCACTTAGATATATATTAGCAGGTCGTATGGCCTTGTTACCGGGCAACACAGACAAACGCACCAGTGTCATCTCCAGACATATCTGCATCCCCAGTAGTGATAACTAGCCGTTATCTCTAACTTATGGTTATGTAGTTTGGGAAAGAAATCGAAGGTTTAGTGTTTAGCTTTGAAACGGTCTATAAGATCCATGTGGTTTCATTCCCTCTATTTCCCATTCTCTGTCCTTGTATAGTACTGACCTCAATGTTCTCAATCAGTGACAGTGCCATTTTGGTGGTTGTGTCTTTCCCGTTAATGGCTTTATGACAAATTAGATATACAAACAAACGCTGTGAAACATCCCCAACCTAGGAGGGGAAAAAAGAAAAGTGCAAGATGTCTGCACTGTAAATGTTGTAGTTATGCACATATTGTTCTGTACATTGTCTCATCTCAACAAAACTGTCCATTCTTTATGAGCAAATGCTCCAAATGCTGGGTTAGTAAGACTAAAATCTCAAATATGTGAGCAGTACACCTGTCAAGTGCTAGTTGGATAGCTAGATAAATGCTTTTATTATCCCTTAGGAAATTATGGAAGCAGTTGCTCAACATGTTCCTCACATCTGTCAGATATTGTAGTACATCGCAGATTTTTTACAAAGAACTTACTAGCTTCTCAGATGCATTTCGCCTCTGTACATCACACTACATGCAGAAAGAGAATAGTTTTAGCAGACGTAGCAGTAGAATAAGAGCTCTGTATCACTGTTTCCCTTTCACAAGAACATACACATACGTAGGGTTACATGGACGCATGCGCACACACAAAGACACACAAACACACAGACACACACACACACTAGCTCCGAACCTCACCAGTGTATTTGTGATAGAGTCATTAAGAGCCTCTTGAAGTTGCATGATTTGACTTATTGACTGGCCACAATGGCCCAGGGGAGGCATGGAGAGCATTTCACAGAAGACTGTCATTGGACCCACCAGCAAAATCCCGACATGAATGAAGGGCATGGAGAGCACTACAAAGAAATAAAGAGGAGCTATATTTCCCAAGGAAGACAACGTAAATGTAATGCACACACTAAAACCAATTAGTTAGAAACAGAGGTTTGGACCATGTGAACTAACTATATATGTCAGAGATACATGCCAAGGCAAACCCACACTTACTTTTCACCAGCTGGGGTGCTGACCTTGACCCTGAAGCAGGTAACGTTGGGAAGAATAGGACAGCTGGAACTGGACGTAAGAGATCCTCTTGAACAAAGTTCTTGCAGGCTGTGTGTATGTGTATGTGTGTGTGTGTGTGAGTGTGAGCGTGAGTGTGTATTCGTGAGTATTCGTGTGTCCAACTGAGTCTTCGTCAGTGTCCTCGTGGTTTGACGAACCCTCTGCCATCCTGCTGGATCATATAAATACTGATCAGAATGCTGATGGGTCATGATGTGCTGACTGATGGGAAAATGTTACTCCATTCAGTGTCTAAACATATGGTGGAGATGTATATGGTGTGGGTGGCAAGGAGGTCACAGCTACTGTAAGTGACTCTGACAATTGTCAAGCTTACAGGAAATTTTAACCATGTGTGTAGGATGAGGCCATTTCTATAAATGTATAATTATTCACAGCATCTTGAAATCAGGGTCCAACCTGGGAGTGGGGTAGACTATGGGGCAAATGTCCAGAAAAAAAGAAATGTAGTCACCATCTGTGGTGTGCTCACACGGTGTCAGTCTAGGTTTGTTGTTCCAGTGTGAACCAGAAGGAAATTTAGGGTTGTGAGAGCATTCTCTATTTAACTATAACTTTACATAACATAACTTAGTTAATTCTGAATTGGAAAAAAAAATATTTTTGAAAGGGTCAAGAGTTTTTTTTTTGCAAATATTTCAACTGCTCACTCACTGCAGTGTGGCGCTAGCAGGGATGGTTCTTCAGAGAAAATTATTAATTCATGGTGATGATTAGTTGGCAGAAGGAAGAACCTATTGCAAGTCATCGTAAAAGCAGAACATATGCTCAGCAATGGCAGTTCTGAGATGGCAGATGTGAGATATATATTGCAACACTTCATGCATTTTCTAAGAAATTAAAACTGACCGAATCATGAGTATTGGTCTGAAAATAGAGAGTCCTCTGCAACCTCACATCGTCACCAGTGGGCTGCTTGAACCAGTTTGACCTGACCTAGGGTAAGTTAGTTTGTTAGGTAGTTAGTTAGGGTTAATAGGGTTAATAACTCAGTTTGACATGAATAATAATCAGGTGAACTGGTGTTATAGCTTTTAGAAAAGCCATAGAAAGTAGCCTGACACAAAAGCCTTCACTGGTTGTTGAAAACCATAATAAAGCTTGGCCTCTGCTGGATGAGCAGTTGTGTTTCTGGGTTTTTGGTCAATTGGAAATGACCTCCAAAGGACTTGTTTTCAGATGGACCTGTCAAACTAAATTTAAATTTGCAACTCGATTTAACTGCCTAGGTTTGGAAACCTCTCCTCAAAGAATAAAAACTCATTTCATAAAATACCCCTGTGTACACTGTATAACTGACTATAGCCATGACTTCATCACTATTTTTGTTTAAAAGTTTATTTTTTTATTTAATCTGTATCTGTATGGTTGATTCTAACATAGCTGATTGTTTTAGAATAATTTTGCGTTCAGAAAAGACCATGAACACTTTTAGAAGGCATTGTGTAGGCCTATGTGCCTAGTTAGTTGCCCCTATGGGTGTTAAGATAGATGATATGTCAGTGTGCTTCTATATGTACATATGTCTATTGATGATAATGATAAGATATGATAAAATCTTCAAACCCTCAAACCAAACCAAACAAGAAATAAACCTGCACCGGAACCTGATAGTCTGGAGCTGTTGAAGGTGGACAGAGGCATACCGTAAAAGTCAGAAAGATGCTAGACTTGTAGTACTGATTTATTTTGCGTTCCATTGCAGGTATAGTCGATTCAACTCATCAACTCATGAGCAATGCTGAGGTTGTGCACTGGGGTCAACAGCAAGTTTGCCTAGTCAAAAACAAAAATGTGTAATAGCACACGTTCTTTGATAGGTGGCGTGCAAGTGCAAGGTAGGCTACTTTCATTTGTTCAGTGAAGAGAGTGGGCAGCTGAACTCTAGAAAGAAGAGAACCTTAGTGTAAACCAATGTGTAAACCTCAGTGGTGGAGGCTGGAACAGAAGCTCCATTTTTAGCCAAGGAGAGAGAGAGAGAGCGAGAGAGAGAGAATGTGTGTGTGTGCTTATGGAGTAGGCTGCATTAGCTATGTAAAAATCAGATGCCGTTGATTCGCCTCTCAAAAGTTGCAGTAGGCTACATTAAGAACAGTATTTGAAAGGGGAAGCCAGAGGAATCAGTGGGCTACTAGAACAGACTTGTTCAGAAAAGAAAAATCCTCGGAACGGTAGCCTCCTCCTAGAGAAAATATTCCCATCTAGGAAAGGATTAATCAAAGTAAGTTCATACACAGTTGCAAACTTACTTTCTTTGCGTTTGTAGAGAGCTTGCAAGGCATTTTGTGTTGATTTTCATTTTTGCTTAGTAAGCTAGTCGATACATATTATAGCCTATTTTTGCCCATTGTTCATATTCCCGTAGTTTGCAAAGTTGTTGTTTGATATGTTCAGTTTGTTTTAAGACTTTCTCAGTGCAATGTTTTCAGGTAATAGGAGCATCTAACCTATACAGATTAGGTTGACGATAGCCGTTTAATGACAATGATAACAGGTAACAAAAACAAAAACGCATAAATCTGCAGATAGATGCATTTGTGAATGTGGTGGTTTATATATAACCAGAATTGCTTATGACGGAAGAGTGGTTTCCTGACCGCATCTGAAATTTGAGCATCGTTGTGCTTGACAGGAAACAAGAGATATGCATCAGCTGTTTTTTAGTTATTCAGTTTCTAAAGTGGAAATTTCGACAATGAATAAAGATCCACAAATATTTCTGCTAGGCGTGCTACTGCTGCTCCTATAGTCTTCTCGCAATAATTAGGCTTGTTACGCAATTCCGAGTCGTCTAATATCTTGTTTTTATCTACCTGTGGGATGACACACAGCGTGGTCATAGCAACGACTGAACTATGTCAGTAGTCACAATGACAGAATGTGATTCACAAGTAGCAATACTTGTCAAAGTATTGCTACTTGTCCAATTGTGCTTAAAATATCACAGTCTTTAGTGGTTAGTAGTTTGTAGCTTGTGTCCTGAAAAGCGTGCTACTTTATTGCAAACTAGTAGAAAGTGACAGAATGCAACAAAACAATACATGTGCATGACAGAATAGAGACACTAACAAAACATTAACAAGTTACAGAGGCTAAACAGTACGACATACTTTCGCCTGTTATATTAATGAAATTACCTGAACCAGGGACAGGGAAGCATGCCTGAGCAAAGGAGACAGCTCCAGAGCATCTGGAGCAACCCCCCCTAACAGGTGCCTGTATTGCCTCCGTCATTGTTTAAGTTCAGCCTTGAATTATGATTGTATGATTGAAATTAGGAAATGTTGACATTATAGGAATGTTGACATTAAAGGTGTACATAAAAAAAAGTATTTTTTTTAGCTATACTGTACACCATGCAGTATTCTGTCATGCCAGCGAAATATTTTACCTCTGTATATTCTGTATTTCCATGCTATGTATAGCAGAGTGACATAACTTCGTGAAGCATGTTGGATGTCTAGTTTAGGTTGGGTTTAGTCAGTGGACAGTGGACTATAGTGGCCTCTGGGGATCGCGGGAGGCCACGCTGCTGTACTGGTCCTGAGCCAGGGGGGCTATTTCAGTCGTCAGCAGGGATCCTAACCCGCAAACATGTGCCCAGGGCTGTAAACATTCCCTGCCTGTTTCGATTCTCATTAAATCATATGAAGACTCAAATATATTAGGTATGTGCACCATAATGAGTGTGTTTATATCACAATACTGGACTGTGCACATCCACATGTGAACATTTTATACAAATATATATAAAACATATGCAGCCATGCTCATAGAGTAAAAATAAAAACATGCTTATGGAAGATATAAATGTATATATATCTGTATATATATCTGTATATATATATATATATATATATATGTGTGTGGGGCATTCACATTTTTCACATTTATACTTTTTCATATATATATATATATATATAATATTTATATATATATATATGTATAAATATCTAGCTTTATGTTGATATGCAGTAAGAGTCTACATTATAATGTGATCAACAAGCTCAAAAAGTATGCTCACCAAAGAGCATCTAACGTACTTCACTCACATATAAAGAAAATGCTAAATTTCCTGTGGTATGATGAAATGGAAAAGTGATTTCAACAGAGAGGGCACACAGGCCTTCACAGCTACCCCCTGGAAAAAGTGTTTGCATTAGTGTGTGTACTTTTGGGTGGCAGGTCCTGAAGGCAAGTGTTGCTATAATTCCAACACTGAGTGATCGTCAGTGTTCATGAGTAGCCAAACAGTAAATTTCCCTTGTTTGCATTGGGAGGCCGAAGAATCTTTCGCTGCTGTCAGATCTTGGGTTTATGTTGTGACTCTCATCTTCTCATCAGTCTTAAGACTCTGTCTTCTCCTCAAATGAAGAACTTTGTTTTTCTTCATTCCTCCTATCACAGATTCATAATTGATTCATTCATAAAGAAAATTCCTCTTCTTCCTTACCAAGGGTATTTCTGTGGTAGGTCCATACAGGAATAATCTGTGTAATAGTGGCCCCAGTTCTACATGATAATATCTGTTTACCGCCTTCCTCTCTTTACACCTCCCCCTGTCTCTCTGTCTCTCTCTCTTTCTCTCTCACTCATTTTCTTTCCTGTTTCACGTCTTTTGTCTCTTTTATCAGAA
Source organism: Tenualosa ilisha (assembly GCA_015244755.2). Lineage (NCBI taxonomy): Eukaryota > Metazoa > Chordata > Actinopteri > Clupeiformes > Clupeidae > Tenualosa > Tenualosa ilisha. The sequence goes on along the minus strand of PYXC01000632.1, from coordinate 454,821 downwards.
GAATGGCTCCTTCGTTGTCTCAGGCCTTTAAGAGGCGCTGGTGGATGGCAGTGACAGCAGTCATTGAAAACCTGCTGTTCTCTGCTGTGCTTCTGGGCTGGGCCTCCCTCCTAATCATGCTCAAGAATGAGGGCTTTTATTCACACCTGTGTATAGGTGAGTAACCACTTCAGGGTGAGGTGACACTCAATTTTTAGATTCCACAGTGAAACTTACATAAACAAAAATTCTATTGATGTAGATTTCCATGGTAGGCATGCCTTCACAAGTCTCTGCTTGCACCTGTGTTCAGTAAATCATGGCTTTAGGGTCAGATATGGCAATTTTGGAAGTAAAATCCCTCACTTACTTTGAGATGGGAGGAATGTGCAAACTCAGCCACTTTTTTCTCTGACGCAGTATGAGAGCATTGGGTTCAAAGACAGTGCAGTATGTAGTCTGTTTCACAGGAAAAAATTGCTCAAAAGCACTTGTTTCATAATTCTTAAAAACTCATTCCTCCCATTTTGTTTCCTGGCCGTCTTCTTTTTTGCAAGCCCTTCCCCTGCTCTGTCCCCATCCTACTACATCATGCCCCTCTCTGCTCTCTCTCCACCCAGAGAATGACACGCACAGTGTCAACCATACGCTGCTGGAGGAGGTGGAGTGGCCCAGCTGTGTGGAGCAGGAAGAGGTGCTCAACCTGGGCTTCACCATCGGCTCCTTCATCATTAGTGGTGCCACCCTGCCCCTGGGCATCCTTATGGACAAGTACGGGCCGCGCCCACTGCGTCTGCTGGGAAGGTGAGACCAGAGGCCCAGGCTATGCTCTGCATCCCAGGCTAAAGCAACCTATCCTGTAAAGGTTTCTCTGTGGGCATTCTCATCTTCATCTTCATCATCATCGTCATCATCGTTATTAGACAAATTGAAAACATCTATCATGCAATCTAGCACACACTGTTCTGCCACAAACATTGTCTGTAGCTAACATAAGTTAGACATAATACTGATACAGATTACGAACATGCTGCCTACTTTAAATCCTTATCAATATTCAACATCTCTCTCTGCCCCCCTTCCTTTCTTAGTTCCTGCTTTGCTTTCTCTTGTGCCCTGATTGCTGTGGCTGCATATAATCCTGCCGGTGAGTATGTGTGTATACTAGTGAGCATGTGTGTGAGTGTGTATGCTGGTAAATATATATGTGTGTATGTGTGTGTGTGAATATGTGTGCGCGTATGTGCTGATGAATATGTGTGCGTTTAGGCTGGTGAGTTGAGATATGAGATCATTCAGCACAGAAACTGTCAGAATGTCCAATGTAGTTACAACAGTATCATAGCAGAGGCGATCGAAGAACCGTGTTCTGAATTATCGTTGTTCATAGTTATCAATATTACTATATGCAGCACATGACATAGTATTTGGGTAGGTTATAGTGTAGGCTACTATATGACCTGAAGAAACTGTTGTCCACAAAGCTGAAAGCTCTCAATTTCCCCTCTTACAGTGTTGTCTATCCTTATATTTGTCGCTGTTTCGTTCAACGGGTTTGGGGGAATCTGTCTCACTTTTACCTCCCTCACGGTAAGACTCAACAACAAATGCATACAAATAAACACACACACTTGCTCAAACTAAACACACACACGCACACACACATACACACATACAGACGCTCATCACAAGATGTACATAGATACACTAACATAACCAAGTAAACAGGATACTTCCAAGCACATATAGCACATATGTGGTCTAAATAGACTCATATCATCTGACATGACATGTTTGAGCTTTCAAAGTAGGAGTTACTTTATTTGGCTATAGACTTTTAGCAGAATACAGTAATTACTTCAGAGTATTATATAAGGACAGAGAGTATTTTGTGTTAGCAGTCTTTTAGTGTGATTATCTGTTTGCGTGTCTGTGTGGCACTGTGTGTCATGTTTATAGTGAGATATTGCTATTGTGTAAGTGTTTTGCACCCTCAGTTGCTATTACCATAATCAAAATTATTTTTATATGTGTGTGTGTGTGTGTGTGCGGCGTGCGTCTGTGTGTGCCTTTATGTGTGCATGTGTATTTGTTCAAGATGCGAGTGTGCTTTGGCTGGTGCCAGTGCAGCACATGTTGTTCCATATCCTAGCCTTAAATTTTGGCACGCCTGCCCCAACCAATCACAGTGCAGTCCTGCCAGCACGCCCTCCCCTCTGTCTGTCCCTCCCACTCAGAGTCAAAGCACACAAGGACACACGTCTCACTCACCTCTGACTTTCTATTTTTCTCTTTTTGTATCTCTCTCTCTCTTTCTCTCCCTCCTTTATCTGGAAGTATGTCCACGAAAATATTATATACAGTATATTTTGTTAATATATAATATTAACAATATTTTGTTAATATTTTGTTAGTATAAATGTTTATTTGTTTTATTGTGCATTCTTGATATGTTATGCGTATGTTATTAGGTTTTGAGTACAGATACATGAAAACAACTTATTTATAAAAAAAATATATATATATATAGATATATATCTATAGATATAAATCTATATATATATATATATATAGATATAGATATATTTATGAAAATTAGTAAAAATTGAAGACATATTGTTATTTGTAAGTGAATTTTTGTACAGTCACAGATGCTATCTATAGTAGGTCATGTTTTTGAACCATACTCCAAGCTCACTACAGCCTTCTTGGCACAGTGGTTTAGAACAAAGAGAAAAAGCCTGTGACTCTAAGCAGATGGTCGAGTGTTTGAGCGCAGGGCATATCTACTCTAATAGCATTACTTTTCCATTGGCTCTCTTTGCCCTTCTTTTTTTTCTCACCCTTGACACCATCATTCCATCTATTTAGCCAATGTGTTGTTTGTTTTGTGTGTGTGTTACCAAGCTTCATAATATCACCTTCATGACTTGACAAACTGGCAGCTCTTAGTGTCCATGTATAGCTGAGGGGGAAGTGGAGGCGAGGGTAGACAGTGGTGGGGGACGTTGGGTTTCAAAACGTGACGCAGGGTGAGACTATTAAGTCAGGGATATAGAGAGGAACTGGAACTGTTCTATGACTTACATTGGTGGTGTTCATTCTAAAAGATGTGACTCATTCCCCTTCTCTTATAATTTATAACTTCCTCTTAAAAACTATAGAAAACTAACAGTCTTTTCAAGAGAGAGTTAACAGACGTACCAATCATGAGTATGTTCCCAGGATTGTCAAAATAAAGGAGATACATTACCATGAAAGCAAAACGCAACACCGGAAACAGTTTGATAACATTAGTTAAATAGCAGAATGCAGTGATGTTTGTATATGGTCCATGTTGTTTGTACATGTTTGTTGCATGTTTGTATATGGTCCTTTATCTTCCAGTGGTGGGTTTTGTTATTGACGGTTGAGTCTCTTGTCTAATCACGTTCTCTAGCCGAGTTTGAAATGTCTCGTCTTGTTGAGACAGAAAGAATGGGAATGGTTTATTGTATATATTTTATAACGGAGCTTTAATGTTTTGTGTTTGTGTATGTTTGTTTTCACAAACCCAGTGTTGGCTAGCAACCTCATGTTTGGAAGCGTATGATAGTCTGGTAAACAATAAACAGTAAACAATATGTGGAAAGCAGCATGCTGTGGAAAATAGAGAGAGGGGAAAAGAAGAGGGGAGGGGGGCATAACTTTGTTAGAGGTCATTGAAAGATGGGATGAAGGGTGACAGAAGAAGGGGGGGTTGTACATGGCCTAAAATGAACTTGGAAGGTTTGGTCATGAGGTACACTGGGAAACCGTTTCTCACACAGAGGGTGTGTGAGTTAATATGAGTGGATGCAACAGTGGGTGTGGGTTATTTGATTGCAACAAACAAAACATGCTGTGTGTAATCAAAGCTCGGGTTGACTCTATTGTCTAAAAAATCATGAACCAGTCAAGACTATCAATATACAATTCCGAATCAGTTTGAGCCCCAAATTTTCTTACATTACAACCAGATTATTGAGTATTTTGTTTGAATTCGATGCTTTAAAACAAATATGGAATAAAACATTTTGCATCCACACTGGAGCCCTGATGAGAATATTACAACCTACATGCACACTCACACAACTCAAGTCCAGAAGTTTCATCAAGTGTATGAAAATGCATGACCTGGACTTTTTACTGCAGTGTTTCTTGATGTTATGTCACATGCACATGCACAATTATTGACAAGTTGACCAATTTGCTAGCTGACTAGTAGATTAAAACTGGATATGTCCCAGATTCCATGTATTACAGGCTAGGTTAGTTCTATAAGAATGACACAAAATGAGTTATGAGAATAAGGTTATTGACGTACCACTGAAAGGCTAATACAACACTATTGTATTCAAATGAATATGGGGTTAACAGAGTTTTCAAATCACTCTTTTTTCAGACGCCTGAAAACGCTAGACTAGTATGGTCAAGAGGTGCAAACGAGAATAGATTTTAGGATTGAAACAAAAGCCAAATAGCATGGATGTAACCTAGGGTTAACATACTTTATGTAAAGCAGAAGAGTTCAACTCTCTGGCAAACAGCTTATAATGCTTCACAGATATTATGCAGGTGCCAACTGCACTGTGCAGAAGTCTAACAGGTGAGTAGGTGTTGCAAGAAGAGGCACAGGTTGGGAGAATGCCAAAGCATGAACTGATAAGCAGAAGTGAATTAAAACGAAGTGTGAGAGAGGGATTTGAGAGGGTGCTACGTTGTCAGCAAATTCACATTACTGTACAGTATATGTACAGTATATGTACAGCACCTGTCCTTTCCGCCTGACGACTCCATGGTGTCAACACGGATCTCGGACTGTCTTTCTGATATATCTGCATGGATGAAAGGACATCACCTCCAACTAAATCTCTCCAAAACTGAACTGCTGGTCCTCCCAGCCAAACAAGCCATACATCACAACATTAGCATCAAGATTGACTCCCTGTCTGTTTCTCCCACCAAAGTGGCAAGAACCCTAGGTGTCATGATCGATGACCAGCTGACCTTTGCAGATCACATTGCCTCTGTGGCCCGGTTGTGTCGTTTTGCCCTATTCAACATAAGGAAGATCAGGCCGTACCTAACCCAACATGCAACCCAACTCCTGGTACAGACTCTGGTTATCTCTCGTCTTGACTACTGCAATGCCCTCCTATCAGGCCTTCCAGCCTGTGCTGTGAGACCGCTACAGATGATCCAGAATGCAGCTGCACGTCTGGTTTTTAACCAGCCAAAAAGGGCACGTCACGCCTCTGTTCATTGAACTCCACTGGCTACCCTTGGCTGCTCGCATCAAATTCAAGGCACTAATGGTGGCCTACAGGGTGATTGATGGCTCTGCTCCCATCTACCTGAATACTCTCCTGAAGCCCTATGTCACCCGCCGACCACTTCGCTCCTCTAAGGAACGTTATCTAGCACGGCCAACATCTTGCGCAGGTCAATCCAGACTCTTCTCATGTGCTACCAGATACCCTCTCCACCTTCAAAAAACTCTTGAAGACCCAGCTCTTCCAAGAATACCTCCTGGCCTAAATTTTGAGAATGCACTTAACATCTTATACTTAATTTCTCTTTTATACTGCACTTTTTGTTACACTATTGCACTTTCTACTTAAATAGTGCAGTTTTTATGTTAGCAATATGCACTCTTTGTTAGTTTCTTTCATTGTGTTGCAGCTTGAATGTTATCCTCTTTTGTAAGTTGTTTTGGATAAATGCATAAATGTAATGTAAATGTAATGTATATGCAATCCTGGCCTGTGGACCATTTGGCAAACAAACCCAAATAGTCAGTATAAATCTTGACCAGTTCCAGAATGGGGTTTGATTAATGTTCCAAGATCATGTCACCTGATTGACTTTTGCTATTTACTGTCAAGTAAGGTCACAATGTGGCAATATTCCTCCCTCGACTGTTTACTGTGTTTATATTGTGCAAAGTTTGATTTTGTTGTGTTTTGATAGGATATCTGTGTTCCCTCTTGCAGTGACTTGGCACTTGGTCATTGGCAGGGATACAAACAACTTCTGTGTTTACAAGCACAGTTGTCACCTGGAGTTTGTCACACACACCCTCTCTTTCCACTCTCCAAACAGGGAAGTCCAGGGGATGGAACAAAAGATAAGCAGTTGAAAAAGAGGAAGGGAGAGTGAGGAAAGGGGTGGAAACCTGTGCCATGTGTTATCATGGGAAAGGTGGAAGACTGAAAGATCAGAAGCTCTATGTAAAATTCTGTTGACAGACTATGTTGTCAGCCCGGTGCCTGTGTCTCGCATCAGCTACTAGCTGTTCTGTGGCCAGTGAGATCTTCAATACGCCTTCTGCACTGCATATTTATAGCACTGCAAATACTGTGTTTTATACAGTAATAGTTATAATAATATAATCATATATAATATAATATATTGGCTCAAATAAAAAAAAAATGTCCCTGAACACAGTTTGTTGAGGTGACGTGTTGCACTCCCACTTACTCATACCCCAAGCTGACCGTATCTCCTTCAAAATGAGTGCAACTAACGGGGGTGTGTTTGCTTTGATTGACTGCCAATGCAATCAGCAGTCTCCCTTCCTCTCACTCTCTTTGTGTGTATTTTTCTTTCTGTCCTGTCAGTTACCAAACATGTTTGGCAATATCCGGTCCACCATCCTCTCCATCATGTTTGGCTCCTATGCTTCCTCTGCAGTCACATTTCCAGGGGTCAAGGTGAGGTATAGCAGAATCCTCTGGTACCCAACTGTTATTCACCAGCCCTCTGCTATACTGTTGTCTGAGCTATGTAATTGTCTGAGCTACTGTTATCTTCAAGTTGCAGTCTTTCAAGAAAATGTTAATTGTTTGTAATTAAACATTACAATGTAGCTCTATCAACTACACTTTTCAAATAATTTAGCCTTAGACTTGAAATGTTATCCATCTGATGAGGGCAGTGAGTAATCGGCCCTAATTTAGCCTTGACTCTCCCACCCCTCTCTCTACAGCTGATTTACGACCTGGGGGTGCCCTTCCAAATGATCTTCTGGGCATGGGCGGGTTTTGCATGCCTCGTCTTCCTTAACTGCTTCGTCAATTGGCCTGCTGAGTCCTTCCCTGCCCCCGAGGACAGTCGCTACACGTGAGTGAATAAGTGACGCGACGATCATGTTTGTGTCAGTGCCAAAAAAAAGCAGCAGCACTGTGCTGAAACAGCAGTTGGGCAACACTCCAAACATGTGGGTGTGACCTTAGAATAGAAGACAGGAGGTTTCATTAGAGATATGTTGGGACAGAAATCTGATTGCACTCTCTTGTAGTCCTGAGTCATGGCTGCCTTGTGATATAGCATTGTTATAAGCTTGTCATAGACTGCATGACACAACTGCAATTTTAAAAGATTCACTTCCTCCTGAAGTGTTAATGTCATTCTCTCCATATGTTTCTCCACTCACACACACACACACACACACACACACACACACATGCAGGAAGAAGGTTAAGCTGACAGGGCTGGTTCTGGAGCACAAAGTGACTGGTGATCGCTGCTACACTCATGTGACCACAGTGGGCCAGACATTCAGTGAGAAGAAGGACTGCCCCACTGATCAACCCTACAGCAATGGAGCTCAGACACAACAGTGTGAAAGTGAGATACATACTGATTTAATCACACACACACATACACACACACACACACACACACACACACACAGAGACGCACAAGGTCAACACAAACAGGGCATGGGGTGCATTTTACTCATTACATCCAGTATAGTAAGAATTGAGGATAACTGAACATAAGGATCCAGAACAGTGCTTTTATACATGTAGACACAGATACACCGAAACCCAGGCATCAACCTTTAACTACATTTATCTGCATGTACTGATATCTTTATATACCTTTAGAGTGACGTGACTATTTTACCTGGCCTCAGGTTCACCTCCATTCTGCAGCTCAATCTGTTCTCCAATTTTTCTCTGGAGCATCATCACCATGGCAATGACACAGCTGCGTCTCATCTTCTTCATGGGCGCCATGAACAAAATGATTGAGTTCCTGGTAACCCACGGCGACCCTAATCGTAAGCAACAAGCATGGTGTGTCAGTTGAGTGAGTACTGCAACACAGCCACACATTGTTGCATTGTCTCACATTCCATTTTTTTTGTTCTCTTGCAGCCACTGAGGCCGTGATGCTGGAGGCAGAGGAACAAGGTACCAACAAAGTTCTGAGTTGCCCTTTTCACTGTAATGGTGTCAACGGGGTGTTGCATCAGCACGACTGTTGAAAGATTCGTACAGCACTCTTATGTGCTGTACATTACCATTGCAGTTTGTGTTCACAGCACTGTGTAATATGCAGCACAATACTTTAGTATGTATGGTCATAGTGCATGCATAGCAATCATGGGATGTTCTAAAACTGCTTGTTTGGTTCCTTGATTGTAATTGGCTGATTTGGCGTTCCAAGCCGTTGCCAGTCTGGCACAAACACACAGGTTTGCGTTTTCTCTTCTATACTACTCCGCAGCGAACTTCAATTAAAAAACATGTTACAAAGTAATAGCCCAGAGCCCATCTCAACGTAGTAGCATTTAGTGTTGCCTAACAATTACTTCCCTAAAGGAACTGTATGTTTTGGCAGAAGAATGGTTGTTACAATACACAATTTTATTTTTTTAATTTGTGTGGCTGAATCTCATAAAATATTATCAAAGATTTGTTGTAACAGTTTTAGAAAAGCAATAAGCCACTCAAGTCTGTGGGTTTGTGCTGGATTTAGAACAACAGCCAAACAACACCCCTTAGCTGTTCTAAATCCAGCATAAACCCATGGACTCGAGTGGCTTATTGCTTAAACAGGTATCCTGATGGGCGCAATGAAGGCACAGTAGCATCCAGTGGCAGCTGGATGTTGTGCACAGGAGACTAAGGATTCCTCATGAGTGGCTTATTGAGATTTTTGCCTTTGTGTTTCTACAGTTAATTTCTACTCGTCCATCTTTGGCACCATGCAGCTGCTGTGTCTACTCACCTGTCCATTGATTGGATACATCATGGACTGGAGGATGAAGGAGTGTGAGGAGGAGGCAAGCCCTCCAGAGGGTGAGAAGAGGTAAGACTGGACAGCCTGGACCACTGGTCAGAAAGGCCAGTGAAACATATTGAAGAAATATTGTAGGTGGATAAGGTTTCGCATGTATGGACTGTTTGATTTTTAACATATTACAGTACATAGTACATTTGAAGCATTATTTGTGATTGACCTCAGACTTTTTTTCATAGTCTTCCTGGGCCTCCGAAACGGGACAGAAAGATCCAGAAACTGACGAATGCCATCAGAGCCTTCATCTTTACTAACCTGCTGCTGGTTATCTTTGGCATAATTTCCCTCATAGACAACCTGCCCATTCAGGTTTCATCACTATCAAATAGAAATTTAGTTTCTTCAAATTTAACAAAAAAAGTCACTTGTTTTCACTGCCCAGAATGGCTATCAAAATCAGGCATATTCACTTGTTCTTTTCTTTCTCTCTTGTCTCAGCTGTTGGCTTTTGTCCTTCATACTGTGGTGCGTGGATTCATTCACTCCTGCTGTGGAGGACTCTATGCCGCTGTGTGAGTACTTCACCTCAAATTTTATTTTAGTTTAGCTATTAGGGTCATTTCAAATTTAGGAGTGTCAAAATGTTGCAAATGGCAATGCTGAAATATTACACGGGCTGGAATCACATGAAACGTTGTGTGATTAGGTAGGGATGGCTTGAAGTTGTGACAATGGATTGTGTTCTTTTGCAGTTACCCCTCCAATCATTTTGGGACTCTGACGGGACTGCAGTCTCTGATCAGCGCCCTGTTTGCTCTGCTCCAGCAACCTCTATTCATGGCCATGCTGGGACCCCTGAGGGGCGATCCTTACTGGGTAAGACCACTGGCCAAAGGCACACATGACTATTATTAGCACAGAAGATATTATCTGATACAACCATTTTCTGAAAAAATAAATAAGTGAGACCACTATTTTTTGAAGGTATAGGAGTTAAATGATTTTTGCACTTGTATCTTGTGTTTTTGTATCTTGCTGCTGGTCATGGTTGGATGGTTCACTGGAACTAGGAAAAAAAACAGCAATGCCTTCATCTGAGAAAAAATATCACATTCAATTTGTAGATATAATAGCGTTCCTCTTATTTTCATGTTATCAACAGATCAACATTGGACTACTTGCATTGTCCATGGCTGGCTTCCTGTTGCCAGGATACTTGCTGTATCATCGCAGACAGCTGGTCCGTAATAAGAAAGAGCTTGAGCGGGAGGCTACTGATCATTCAGCAGAGGAGAGGAAATTGCTCACCAGCAACGGCAACTTCAAACCTCAGACCAATGGGCACACTGGCAATGGACATTTGACCAGTGGGCATGCAGACAGCCATGAAGTTTAAAAAGACAATGTTGACAACGTATCTATGTAGCTGCCTTTGAGTTTTTTTTACACATGAACATTTTTGTTTGTAGGGTTTACACTTAATAACAGCACAGGCAATGTTTGTGTACCAAAACTTTTACTATGGGATAACAATTCTTAACACCAAATCCCAAATTACTCACCATTGTATGTTATAGTTAACTTAAGCCTATATTTTTTTTCATTTTTAACCTCAATAAGATAATTTATTAACATTTAAAATGTTAAAATTGGCTGAGTGTCTCAGCCAAAGCGACTGTTGCCTATGTTTAAAAACACGTTAGTTAGCCTCTTTGCAGGAACCATAAGATCGAAGCATGTGGCAGAGGGAAGCAATTCATGTCACTTTTGACAGCATCATATTACTTTATGACCAAATCTTTCATTAATTACCATCACTATAGCCATATTAACAAGCACATAGCACATAATGACAGTGTTATCTGCTGCATATGAATAGGGAGCTGGTAATACCTCTCTCAAATCCATTCTTATCACTCTTAAACAGTTTTCTTTCATATTGGTGAAACAGTCAGTTCATGATTGTTTATTAAGAATGTGCACTAGTCTCTCTTTCTGCTCTCTCTCTCTCTACTTGTGTGTGTGTGTGTGTTTTACCCAGTGCGATTTTGCCCCATCACTCTTTGACCTGTCTATGCCTTTTTCTTATGTGTTTTTCTGGTTGTTGGTTGTTCCCTCTTTGTGACTGACCTGTGTATTTTGTCACATTATTGCGTCACTTGAGTCCCAAAATTTGATTTGTCACCACTATGGTGACCACCCACCGATTTTCCACCGTTAGGTTTTGTGCTGGCACAACTACATTTTTCACTACTTACTTAATGCTTTTGTCGCCTTTTAGTGTTGCTAAAGGCAATATAGTATTGCTTGGCTCAGATGACTGCTTAGATTAGCTTTTTAGTGTCATGAAATTAAAATCTTCATTGTGAATGAAGAGTACATGTAGTATTTCGGCATGATCGTGATGACTATAATGTTGAAATATGATAGAGCGGGGCTTTATCCAAATACAGACAACATACTCTTCATACAGTCTGTTGTAAGAAATCCACTTCAGACAAGTAGGCTACCCTTGAGTAGCTATACTGTATGTTGACATGAAATTAAACAAATCAATTCTGATTGACATCTTGGGAATATCAAGACAAAATGTTGAAATGTATTATTGTGTACAAACTTTTGAAAACTATATAGAGATATTGATTGGACAGTTCAATGTTTTGTTGTTTTTGGATGCTTATTATTTTTGCCCTTCTCTGGCATGCTCAATTTTACTGATCAATGATATATTTATATGGTATATTTATGCAAATATATGAAAAATATAATGGCAGATCAAAGACCAAGTGCCTTAGCAGGTAAGCCATTTTTTGAGTACATGACTATATGCCATAGAGAGAAGTTATAGCTATTCTAGGAAATATGTGTTTGTAATTTTATATGTACGAACACATGTTCAGGTTTTATGGGAAAGATTGTGTAGAACATATGTATATTTGACGCTGAGTGTCATTGTTTAATTTTAATGATGACGGACAATTCATCCTCCCCTTGGTGCTTCTCTCTCTTCTATCTCTTTGCCTGATGCATGCTGGTCTAATTGTAATAAGACTGTGTCCTATTTGTTTTTCTTCCAAAGTAATAATAAAGAATCCAGATGATGTATTCGAAAACACATAACATCTACAAAGACAGCGATCAGTTGTAATTTCTTGCTGACTGTCTTTCTGACATATCTGCATGGATGAAAGGACATCACTTCCAACTAAACCTCTCAAAACTGTACTGCTGGTCCTCACAGCCAAGCAAACCACACATCACAACATCAGCCTTAAGATAGGCCCTCCATCTGTTGCTCCCACCAAGGTTACAAGAAACCTGGGTGTCATGATTGATGACCAGCAGACCTTTGCTGATCATGTTGCCTCTGTAGCTTCTATTTAACATAAAGAAAATCAGGTGGTACCTAACCCAGTGCTTCTCAATTATTTTCTGTTAGCCCCCACCAGGAAAAAGAAAACATTTCGCGTCCCCCACTCTCTGTCGCGACTATAAATAGTATTATTTGTCTATAAAATTGCTCTGTGTATACCTCTGCACTGTACCACAGTTACCTCCGTCCCTCTCCGCCTTTCTTTTCATCCATGTTAAATGGGCCTATTTTACATGGTGTCTCTTAGGGGTTTGTTCACTGCACTTTATATCTCCTGCTTTTTGCTGTGTGCGAGCATGCTCAGTGCCAAAAACCCTATGCCATAGAGCTAATACTCCCCGCGCACACTCGGACAATGAGTGCAATTACACTTTATTCTAGTACGGCAAAAGAAAAGCATGTTCCCCATGGTCGAACAAGACAAAATGTGCATCACACAGCGACCCCAGGGGGCAGCGCCCAACTATTTCAGAAGGACTAGCCTATGGGATGATTGATGGATCTGCCCCCATCTACCTTAATACCCTCTTAAAGCCCTATGTTACCCTCCGGCCAGTTCGCTCTTTCAAGGCACGTTGTCTGGCACGGCCAACAACGCACAGGTCAATTCAGACTATTCTCATCTGTTGTTCCGCGTTGGTGGAATGACCTTCCAAGGGCTACCAGAGTAACAGATACCCTCTCCACCTTCAATATCTCCTGGCTAAAAATTGCTAAATGCCAGGAATGTACTTACGATGCACCTCACACACACTCTCTACGCTGCACTTTTATTACATTCCTGCACTTTCATCTCAAAATATTGCAAATTTCAAGTTAGCAATATGCACTCTTAGTTTTTGTATTGCACTGTAGCTTGAATGTTTATCCTCTTTTTAACTCGCTTTGGATAAAAAGCGTCTGCGAAATGCATAAATGTACATGTAAATGCAAAACAGTGTCTTTTCCTGAAGAACTCCCTCTTCTCTGCACAGACACATCTGAAAAAAATATATTTAAGCCTAAAAAATAATCAAAAGGTTGACAGACACATTGAAAAGATTTCTTGTAGTGTTTAGTGCATGTGACACAAATGCAGCCTACCACCCTTGAAAGATCTTCGTTTATTTACCTTACTTGAGGCAGTGTATATTTGAAGCAATGAAAGGCACTGGCAGAGGAAGTTTCAAATAAGTGAGGAGTTTTTTTGGCAAAGTTCCCTCTCTATACTTGTCTCTCTCGAGAGCACTGATATTTCATCCCGCCCAGGCGTGGGCACACACTCACACAGAGAACATGCCATCACGTGCTTCGTATCCTTTAACTGTAACCTGATAACTTTCTCCTGGATACTATCCTCAAAACTAGTGCATCTAGTGCGCTAACAAATCAAATCATGATAGAATTGGACAGCCTACACACAACATCCAAGCAGCAGCGAAGCTGCTGATACACACTCTGTGTGTGTGTGTATGTGTGTATACCTTCACAGTGGCTGCCGGGCCCTCTTGACTCTTGACCCTCTTGGCGCAACTCTGATTTGGGGGAAGGAGGCTCAGCATCGGCTGACTGCGTGCGTGTGTCTGTGTGTGTTTTAGGGCTTTTTGTCTTTATTCAGATGGGACAGTAAAGAGTAACAAGAAGCCAGTGGAGAGAGACTGGCATCAAATAGATGCAGTGGCATCTTTGCCACTAATTGCTGGACACAGGCGTTCCTTTATGTTGTTAATTTACATATGAGTAAGAATTCTTTATCTGTGGAACACTACCACAAATTCTGAGCCCTATGAACAAATTTGAACCTTCCATAGACATCCATGTTTCATATTATTTTAGACCCTTGGTAGTCAGTCCCATTTGCCCCTCAACCTTCTCTGATTGCAGGTCACACACGCAGTGTTTGTGTGTGTGTGTGTGTTATATTTCAGTGAGACAGAGAGAGAACACCAATCATTTACTGACCCCTGGTGGCTCAAACAGAGCCACTAAAGCAGGCTTGTATCCATTGCTGCATAGATTGGTTTCCTCTATGTAGACTAGGCTACCTGTAGCCTACCAAAAATGCAATGTTCTGTCAATAATACAAATTATGCTATTGTTAAAAATAACTATTGTTTATTATAATCTTATAAAGCCTTTTATTATCCATAAACTATGTTAGTCTAATTAATTTCTTTGACTTTTGTTGGCCTATATATGAGACAGACTCTATTAAACACTGGTCCGTGTAGTGCTCTGCAGTGCCTTGTTCTATTTGCAGATTTTACATGAAAAGAATGAAAAATGTCTTAGAACTTCTATTCTTGGGGTTTTCTGTTCAGAAGTTCAAAAGGTAAAACAACGACAATTCAATTTTTTTCCATTTTTATATTTTTGCGCTTGGAGTTGGACTGAACTATAAGCGCTGGGGGTTACCGTGGATGGGTCCGTTATAGCCCAGAAGTTTCTGTCTAGCTGATGGCCGATTTGCTTGTGAGGTTGAAGTCACTCATCCCCTTATTCGTGTCATGGTAGTAATTCGAAGGCATCTGCGTCTCTGCGGCAATAGCAAGCAAATCATCAGCTTTGCGAGAATTTGTTGTTGAACATGGACAGCTTGTTTGCAGAGATTTTATGTTCATTCGCAGAGGGTGGGGACTTAGTAAAAAAAACCATTTATCAACAGAACAAAGTTTCCCTCTTATATAGTAACCAAATATCGGCGACATACGGCGACACCCAACAAGGGTCCGTGAAATACTTTGCAGTGCTTTATGGTATTTGAAGATTTTACATGAAACGTATGAAAAATTGGCTAACAACTTCGATTATCCATTTTCAGACTAGTCAGCAAATTAATTACCGTTGCTCGTTTTATTTCTTGTATTGAGTATGCCTGGGATTTTCTGTTCAGAAGTTCAAAAAGTCAAACAATGACTCAGTATTCAAAATTTTCAAGTTTTTGCGCTTGGAGTTGGACTGAACTATGATCGCCGGGGGTTACCGTGGACAGGTCCGTTGTGGCCCAGAAGTTTCGGTTCAGTTGATGGCCGCTTTGCTTGTGAGGCTGAGGTCACCTTACTCGTGCCGTAGTAATAATTCAAAGGCTTCTGCGTCTCTGCGGCAATGACAGGCATATCATCAACTTTGCGAGAATTTATTGTTAAACATGGGTAGCTTGTAGTCTATGTTTGCAGAGATTTTTTTGTTCATTCGCAGTGGTTGGGGGTTACAAATCTTTAGTAAAATCATCAACCGAACAGTTTCACTCTTACATAGTACCCAAATATCGGCGACATATGGCTACACCCAACAAGCATCACCTTCTCTTTACCCCCCTTTAACACAATCCTGAAATTGATTGTGCGAGGGGCTGAGCCGTTTCAACGGTGGTCTACCCTGCCTAGCCTACTGTTCAAAAAGCCTTTTGTAATGTTCATATTGCCAAAACATAAAAATATTAACCCGTGCGACAACTTTAAGAAAATTGGAATATTGACTCATTCAACTCGAACAGCAGTAAAATTTACACACGATTTGCTTTTATTTGAGTAGTCTGAAAAATGGATAATGGAAGTTTTGAGCCCATTTTTCTTTTTTTTCATGTGAATTCTGCACAAAGCACTGCAAAGCGTTATATGAACCGACGAGCATCACCGTCTCTTTACCCTCCTTAACACAATCCTGAAATAGAGACTAACTGTATGAAATTAGGTTTTTACGTTTTTAATTAGTTGTATAACTAATATATAAAATTGTACCAAAATATAAAAATGCTAACCCGTGCGACAACTTTAAGAATAGCATAGGCCTAGCCATTTATAAATCAATTCGCCACAAGTAGCCTACAGGTGGTGAGTTAGGCTATGCGAAGGTCTGTAGCCCAACGATCGAGGGGCTCCGTCCTGACCTGCCAGGTTAATTAAGTGAGACTGAGGATTTGAGCAGTCCTCAATCGCCTCCAGTCGGTCTGGAAGGCATAAGCCTACGGTACGTCTCAAACTCGCTTGGTGTACTATAAGCTAAATTGTACATAATAACTCCATCCATCTCATTTATACCTCTACGAATGGCAAGTGGTGCCTCCTGAACTAGGACATCCCAATAATTGGGACATCCCCTTGCGCGGATGGTCCAGTCCAATCACGACGAAGAAATATAAAATTGGAATATTTAAATTTTGTATTTACCATTAAAAACCCAGACATTTGCAAAAAGCGAGCCAACACAGAAAAATTGCTTTCAAATTTGCTATGAAACTGGCTATTACAGTTTGTGAGCAATTATTGTGCGTGTGTGTGTCTCTGTGTGTCTGTACATGTGCATGTATAGCCTAGATAGCCTATAAAACATGTAAAAATCCTATAGTCCTAATGATCTCAGAAGACTTTGCTTCTTAGTAATTTCTCAAGGTTGATCGGTGATGTTGCTGTGGCTATGTTAATTATTATGGGAAATAGGATGGAGACGTTGTAACTTAAGATCTTGTTGTCATTTCCTTTTAAAGGGTATGACCATGGACGTCTTTAGTACGCTTTCGTCTAAAAACGTCTTCCTGGGTCTTTGAAGATAATCAACCAATAAAGACTGAAATGGGTACTCAGTAACCAATCGTTTGTGGTTTTCAGAGGAGGCAGGACCATTTTCAACATTTTGTCCGCAGTGACCTCCGTATGTGCGTCCATACCTTTAATTGTATTTTACATTAGCCGACGTTAAGGCATTCTCACGACGAGTTCAGCTTCTCACCGTCCATCCTGAACGTCTACCGGCCTGTAGCTGTTTGTAGAAAATGGCGTTACTAACTCCTCTATTTGCGTTTCTTTATCACTTGCCACAGGTATATAAATGGCTGCTGAAGCCGTATTATATCGCTTCATTGTTTATGTCACTAGCTTTCTTGATGGTCCGCAAGACTCCAGGCATCTGCGAACACCTATCATCCACACGAGAGGATGGGAATTCCTGCGACTTTGACTGGGTCAGTAACGTTATAATGTTCGTGTTTACACATGGACTCACATTTAGAGGGCAGGGGATCAGCATAACGTTATTCTAACATTAAATTCGCAAACCATGCCTTGGTTTTGCTGTTTTCAAGGAGGGCATTTCATGGATAGAATAATGTTAGCTAATGTTAGCATACTGTTAGCTCGTATCATTCTGTCGGTGAGAGAATAAACGTGTCGATATATTGTGGCAGACAGTGGAGTTTTACGGTTGGTAGTGTTATGCTGATCATTAGATGCTTTGTTATTCCGGGTCTCTGTCTACTTTTACATAATACCCTAGCTGCATTAGTTGCATCTGTTAGGCCCTCGATCTGCAATAGATGGCAGCTAATGTTAGCTTGAGCTTGTGTCAAGGATGCGGGACAGGTGCGTAACTTGAACCGACACACCTAGCGTAAGATCTCCTGTTCCAGTCACAATTAGTATTGTAGATTGTTGTTACTTTTGGGACAGGCGAGGACCGTAACCTTGTTTCAGCAGTAGTATAAAGCTAATCAGACTGTAGATAGAATTGTATGCGTATTGTACTTCGTAGAAGTTGGCCAAAATGAATTAATAGAACTGGAAGGGTTACAGTAAGGAATAAGATGGTCGCAGTGCACACCACAGCCTGTCATATTACATTTTTAGAAGAGGGACCGATCTGGCACCTTGCTTAGCCAGGTCTGAGAGTAGTCTGTTTTGTGATTATCAGCTATTGACTTGTAGAAACACAGCTTTGTGGGGATCTTTTTTTTTTTTGTTAAAACCGATTAATCTATCCTAGATTTCCCCTCCCAGAAGATGGTTACAGAGAGTAGTGAGACATGACATTTATCACATAAGAAAAAGAAAAAAAATAGCTGCATGTTTTATGGTTTGGCTGTGTGAAAGATGAATTTCCACCATATAGACACTAAAGATTTCTGTTGTATTCTACTCTACTATATTTTCTTGCAGAGAGAAGTGGAGATCCTCATGTTCCTCAGTGCAATTGTCATGCTGAAGAACAGAAGAGCAAGTAAGAGTTCTTCACCTTCACCAGAAGTATCAGCACAACCCAAGCTGTTGCAATAATTTTCAGTTTGGGTCTATGTAGGATGCTGATTGTTGTCACAACAAACATATTAACAGTGTGAATACCTTGAATCACAATGGCGATGTTTAGTCAACGGCTCATGGTGCTTTGTTGTTAGTAGTAGATGTTTGGGTTGATTATAGTCTGTCAGTTATAGTTCTGTTTGTTGTGGAGTCTTAAAATGTCCATTGTTTGTAAGCTCATTCCTCTGTCACAGTCATAGATCATGCAACATCTCTGGTTTTAAACAGCCTCCAACATATGTCATTGTAGCTTTGTTTATATGTGCGTGTTTGGTCTTTAGTAACAGTGGAACAGCATGTTGGAAACATCATCCTCTTCAGCAAGGTGGCTAATGTCTTTCTGTTCTTTCGACTGGATATTCGTATGGGCCTGCTCTACTTGACGCTCTGCATTGGTCAGTATTGGGTCAACTTATATACTTCCTTTTTTAAATTCCCACCATGTAGTCTGTTGCTTACTAGTGTTTCAATGATTTCTGTCTCTGTTCCCCAGTGTTTCTAATGACATGTAAGCCACCACTGTATATGGGCCCTGAGTACATTAAATACTTCAATGACAAGACTATAGATGTGAGTATTGCCAAAATTGACCCCATGTTCAGTGTTCTGTGTAAGAAATTTACATAAGGTGGTGTGTGCGTCTGTGTGTCTGTCATTCTCACAAAAAATGCATAATATTAAATCATGATAGAAATATTATTATCAGTCAAGATCAATAGTGAAGGTGAACAAATAAACCTCAAAGTTCAGTTTGGCACATACTGTTGTTTAGCTGACAAACTGACACAGAGCACTGATAGATTCTGATTAACCGAGTAGAAACTGAATTTGGGCTACTTTGTCAATGCAACATTCACAGGAGGAGTTGGAGAAGGACAGCCGTGTGACATGGATTGTGGAGTTTTTTGCCAACTGGTCTCCGGAGTGCCAGTCCTTTGCCTCTGTCTATGCAGACCTGTCACTGAAGTAAGAACCTCTCACAAAACCTTTAACCAAACCCTGCTCAATTTAAAGCCACATTTACAGTAGTACAATGACAAAAGTTTCTCATCTCCTCCAGCTTGTAAATCTGGCCAAAGCCCTGTCTGCAAAATGTGTCTCTACACAGAGATACTCTATATTTGAGCATTTTTAACATTGATTATTTCACAGAATGCTTGCAATGAAAACAAACTTACTTGAAATGTATGGAGCGTTCAACATTTTCCCACTGTGCTCTGGCAATGAAGAATATGCAGTGCAGTGGCAAAAAGTACCAAGCAAAGTTTTTTTGTGACAATAGAAGACGTTGTCACTCAAATATGAAATACATACTTGTTTCAAAAGCCAACAACAGTCACAACTGATGCATTACATGATTTTGGACTGAGATGTGACCAGTTTAGTTTAGTTTTTGATGGTGTAGTATTTAAAGTTTTAAGCAGACTAGAGAAAGCCTAGTAGATGGTAGATCTTAAGAAAAAAAGCAATTTAATCAGTTTAGTATAGCGGTACATTCCAGCCTCAACCAAAATTTATTGTACATTTGATAATGTGTTTCTGCAGGTTGCCAGAGGCAAGCCTCTTAACGGTTTTTGTGCATATTCACTATGTAGGTACAATTGTGCTGGTCTCAAATTTGGGAAAGTGGACATTGGTCGATATGGAGATGTGTCCAAGAAGTAAGTGCTTTATGTTCATCTCAGTGAGATGAGTATACTATACTCTGTACAGACGTTTTCAGAGAATTTTGGATGAACTCACTGTTAATTCATCTTGGCTACAGGTATAAGGTGAGCACATCACCTCTGTCAAAGCAGCTGCCCTCCCTGGTTCTTTTTCAAGGAGGCAAGGAAGTAATGAGGCGCCCCCAAGTGGACAAGAAGGGAAGAGCTGTGTCTTGGACCTTTACTGAGGTGCGGCAGTTCAATGCACAATGAACACACTTGCCTTGCAAATGATATGTGATGATTTGTCTGATGTTGGATCAGCACTAATACACTATATATGTAGTAAAGTTGCAACTAGTGATTATTTTTGTTGTCTGAATAACCATTTTCTAAATACATCCATTAATTGTCTGATGTATAAAATGTCAGAAAATGATCAAGCAGTTTTGTACAGTCTTAAAGCAACATCACTTAAAAAAAAAAAAATCAAAACAACTTTTTGAAGTATCATTTTTATAAGATAATTTGTTTTGGTTCCATTTCAAAATTGATATGGATGGCATATAGTCATGTGAAGGTGTATAAACACAAGCCCAGCCATTCAGGATATGCACTGGGTAGTTCTGGGTGGAGAGTAGGAAACCTAAATTAAAGAAAAAGCTTTACAACATGGCATTAGTTACTGTATTACCATCAAACACCAGTGAGCATCTTTTAGCAGTGCCAATAAGGCTCTGGAAAATGTGTGGAAGGTTTTATGTGCCTTTTAGGTAGCTAGTTCACTAGTTTGAACTCCATAGTGTTGCTTAAAATATGTTCAAGTGCCTTATTTTGTCCATATGCCAAGTATATTTAGTTTATGGTCATAGAGGAGCTAGTAGAGCTTTGCAAATTTCAGTTTCAAGAAGCTGCTATCTGGGAATTTTGAGGTATTGGGACACAAACCAATCAGATTGTCGCTGAGTACTTGAACAGTCATTGATTTATTCAGTTTTGAGGTATTGGAGTACAAGCCAATATCACAGTTGCTTTAACATGGAAACCTTACTGTATAGGATCGCTTAAGATGTCCCCTTCCTCTGCTTGCAGGAGAATATCATTAGGGAGTTCAATTTGAACGAACTCTACCAGAAGTCCAAGAAGCTCAGCAAGACTAAGGGCGAGAGGAATGAGAAGGCCAGCGACTCCCAGTTCCCACCTGTGCCTGAGGAGGAGGAGCCTGAGCCTGAGGCCAGTGCCCAGGACGTGGAGACCGAGTCAAAGAAGGACAAATAGGGGGCCAAACTTCTCTTGAATGTTGCGATATCGCCACAGGACTGGCTGCTATTTTATGCAAGAAGTATCAGTGGAGTGAGTGAATTTAGTGGTACTGACTGGGAACATACTAAAGATTGTGAATTCCTTTTTTCTTGTATAAATTGCAATTTCCAATCGCATTTTTTTTTTTTTAACATGTTAACACATTAATATAAAGGCCCTCCATTACAACTCCAGTGGTGCACAAAGCTTCCTCACTGGATGTCTGTATAATAATGTAACTCTAACTTTTAAAAAAAATTAGTAGACATAATTTAAGAAAATCTAATGTAACATTTCACGCTTTCTACCTCTGGTAGCATGATTAAAAAACAAACAACAACAAAAAAAAACAGTTGAACCGAACGAGACAAAGCAGACGACTACTTTTTATTTGTATTTACATGATTGAAGATACTACTGGTCATGTTTGTTTTTTGTGTGATATCCATGTGTCATTTTGTTGTTACGTCAGCCTCATACTAATGGCATTAGACTGAAATAGTTTCTATTCATACTGAAAAGGGACACAGGAAAAGGGTTATTTAGGGGTGGTAAGGATGGAGTGTAAAATAACAACCCTGGATTAATGTTTCTGCATAGATGCTTAACACTCATGTCATTCCTCAAAGGTCCTGGTGACCGTGTCATTCCTAATTCCTTAGGCATTTTGGCTACCATCAGACTTATGTCTGTGAATATTCTCATTCATCCAGGTCATTCAGGTTTGGAGCTTTTTCAGTCCAAGTCCAGGTGCATACAACTCAGCAGTTTGACTGCCATCACACTTCACTTTAGCCATTCAACCATTTTGTTCTGTTGTATGCATTTCCTCCACCAAGGTGGTCCAAGCCTGAACACTGTGAAATCTTGAGGTGTTTCAGCTTAATCACTATATAATTATTATTTAAATAAACTTTAATTTTTTTATCAGGTGATTGAATGCAACAGGTTCCATTTCCCTTCCCTTCCAAAATGAGTTACTGTGGTGATGGAATTCCTACTATCAACATGTGCTTGTTTGTGCATTGTATGAGTGAGCCTTGCCTTGATTCTGTCAGTTCTTTCAGCCATGTTCCTCTATGGGGACTGAAAATTGGCAGAATGCTATGGAAGAGATGTTTTGTTTCTCATATAAAATAAAACTACATGCATAACTAATTTTTTACACCTTTTGTCCATATGTTCATTAATACATACTAATTAGACATTTGGGAAACCGTGTAGCACCTGGACCTAAACTTTTCTGATGCACTAGAAAATATAAGGAGTACGTCTGCGCTATTGACTTAAATTAGTCACCATGTTTTACTACAGAATGAACTTTTGTGTGAAATACATTTACAAAAGTTGAAGGCAGCTGTGAACAGTTAATGGTCTCATAGTTACTGGTTCTTAGCCTGGTTTGAACCAGACTAGTGTCTCTACTTATTTCCATTGTGCTGAAGTACTAGCCTGGCAGTAGTCAGTGGGGTAGCATTCCCAACAGACAGCACAGCAGAACCAACGACCAGAGGTGATGTTAGTTCCCCAAACAAGAGTGGCATCATTGGTAGAAATGCATGCAAACAATGGAGCACTGTAGTGGTAAAAACAGACATTTACACAGCAAAAGAACATGGATGGTTTCCTTATTGCCAATGCAATTCATTATTCATTTTCAGATGTTAGTGGCGATAACTAAGTTCAGCCTAGCCAAAGTCTGTCTAGTGCAATGCTGGACTGGAAACATGTCCCAGTCGAGATTGGCCAGTCTCTACAAAGTGAGTGAGATTGGTTCAAATCAGACTGACTGGTTCCCGCAATACAAACAGTAGAGGTCATTTGATTACTAAAGAATGACAGATGGATAGAATGGACATTATTTCCAAAGAACTGTTCCAAAGAAACCTGTTGTAACACAAACATAAACATTAACATCATCCAAGAATATCTCCTGGCCTAAATTTTGAGAATGCACTTAACATCTTATACTTCATTTCTCTTTTATACTGCATTCTTTATTACACTATTGCACTTTCTACTTAAAATAGTGCAGTTTTTATGTTAGCAATATACACTCTTTGTTATTTTCTTTCATTGTGTTGCAGCTTGAACGTTATGCTCTGGATATAAGCGTCTGCTAAATGCATAAATGTAAATGTAAATGTAAACATCAGGTGCCATCCATCCTCTTGAAATAATCCCAGTTTAGTGGTGTAGAGAACCAAACAAAATCACTTATCAAGTCTATGTGGTACAGTGCAATAACCAATGCAAGAAGCAACAGGTAACATTTTATAAACAGTATTTTTTATTACCAAGTCTCAACCACACACGCACATACACACACATCCACCCACACAGAGCTATACAGTATAATTCACTCCCACATTGGCCATGTTCCTGCCTTCCCTGCAGACTACTCCTTTCTACCATCTTGTCTGGCAGGTGCATCCACTGGCCACCTGTTACCTGTCCAAACTCCTGGATATCTCAAGGGGCAATGTGCACTAGGTCCAACTCTGGACGCTAAATCTTGTATTTTCAAACAATTGGTGGATGGATCTATAGCGCCCTGCTTAATGCCTGCAAATCACTGTGAGAAAATTAAAAAATGAGCTATAATAATAATAATAATAATAAAAAAAAATTGTATTCCCTCGAACCGATTTCAACTCCAAATAAAAGTATTTTACAGTGGTCTTAACCAACCAGGTCTGGCTGATATGGTTCTGGTGTCTCTCTACAGCTTGGTGACGCAAATGTGTGTAGCAAGCCGCTGAATACCAACTGACTAGTAAGACTACAAGGCAACGTGAGAGACAGCTGATTTTTTTTGTTGTTAAAAAAAAAAAAAAAAAAGCAAAATAAGGGAAGGGAAAAAGACAAGTTGCATACTTAAGTGGCAGACTATCAAAACGTATACAACAGAATCCAGGAAATCCAACCCAACATCAGGATGAGTTTCTGTATCAAACGCATTTAAATGCTACATATCAATCACCATGGCGAAATGAACTTCTCTCCACTGGCTGAAATCTTAATCAGAGGTTCAGACGCTTTGTTAGACTGAGGCAACATGCTCACCCTCTGTAAATAACAGACAGGTCAAATCCATCAAACAAAGGTCCATGCCTTTAACAGTTTTTATTTTTATTTTTATTTTTTTGAATAGCTAAAAATCCTGTGCTGACTAAAATCTCATATCAGCCGTTGTAAAAAGAAAAAAAGAGGAAATATTGATCTTATCAATAGCTTTATATAAATCCATATAAAATAACATTTAAAAATTAAATAAAATAAAAAGATATTTCTCCTTAATTCCCCAGGCAACTGCCCCAAAAACACTAGCGGAGATTGGCTGTTCCATTTCAAAGCTCAATGCCAATAGTGTACCCTTGCTCTTCTGTTCATCCACTACTGATTGGTCAATACACAGAGGCAGCATGGCATATAGCCAGTATCACAGTGGTCCTAAATGGCTATAGCATGCCAGTAAGTCCCCCTGTAACTGGTGGAAAACCAAGGGAGCAAAAACATCAAACCCTCCCCCCTAACCAGTTGTTTCTATACAGAGCAGAAGAGGAGTCACTTTACACATATTAAAGGAATCTTCTTAGTTTTGCTTCTTGTAGAATGTTTGAAGAAAGGCAACCCAGTCAAAGCAGTCACATCAACAAAGCTCCCACCCCATTGGAGGACAGATGAAAGAGACCCGCCAGCAATCTGTGATGGGCTCTCCGTGTCAGCACATCAAACGAGAGTCTTTTGGAGTTTTTTTTATTTCACTGCAGCTGATAGTCTGAGCTGGCAAAACCCAGCCATTTACAATACATATAGTCCTCCTTTGGAAAACAACATTGGATAAAGGTAAGATCTCGAGTCCACAGCAGCAGAAAAAATTTGGGGTGGGGAGTGGGGTTTTGCTGTTGGTGGCGGTGGGGTGATAAAAGTTAGAGAGAAGTTACTGTCTCCTCTATACATGTGGGCGTGTTTGTCCACCACCTGCCATTTTGTGTCCCGTCCCTCCCTGGAGGGTGAAGTTCCCCTACAGTTCCAGCAAGTTCCACCCACTCTTCACCCACTGCTGGCTGAGGAACATTTTTACTCAAGGTCACTCAGACTGATATCTCATAAGTGGTTCCACCAACACCAGTCACTTTCTTAACCCCGCCCCCAGGCTTGTGGGCAGGACTCTGAGTGGCAGCTGTGCTGGGATAGGCCTGTCCAGGGCGGGTGGAGACACTGATTGGATGGGAGGGTGAGGAAGGGGTCGAGGAGGCTGGTGACTGGGAGAGGGATGATTTAGGTTGGCCATTGGTTCGGTTGTAGGACTTCATTTGAATTTCGTCCCTAGGAAAGATAGTAAAAAGGTGGGGAATTAAGAATAAGCGCACTGATGACTGTGTGAGACACCCAGATCAATTAAACAACAGCAACAGCACCTTCAAACAACAAACTGAAAAAGACACGCTAACCACTTCATTCCCCTATGGAAAACCCTTTACACACACACACACACACACACACACACACACACACACACACCACACACACACACACACACACACACACACACACACAAAACCTGTGATTAATCTCAACTCCACTCAGAACTATGAAACATTGTATTATTTAGAGAAGTAGCAAAAAAAAAACCCACACAGAAATGCCATAACCATTGCATTTTATACCAATGCAATAATCAAGCAGATACAAGAACAAACACTGAATAAATGACTGAACAAAATTTGTCCTGAGATCAATTCAATGATTTGTTCACCAGCAAAACTAGTCCGTCAAAGTAAACGTTTGCAGGTTAGTTTTAGCAGTGACATAAAACTTAAAGCAACTCTGGCATGTCACTCTACTTAAACAAATTTCTTTCCAAATTGCTTGCGGCTAGTTGCCACTCAGCTCGATGAGAAACCATGTCAACCGCCCTCAATTTTGCCTTCATGGAGGTGAGCTGGCTGCACCTTCTGGACAAATCTCATCTGAATTTAACATAAAAAAACAAACAAAAACAAAACAAAACATAAAAAACACAAACAAACAAACAAAAAACAAACAAGTTTACTATATGATGCAGCGACATCCAGCAGAGGGTGGAACAGAGGCAGTCAGGTGAAATGTACAACCAGAAAACGAACAAACGAACAGAGTGGATCGAACAATGAAGCAGAAGAGATGAAATCAAATGAACTCACAGGAGTCTGGGAGGAGGTAGGTAGTAGTAGTAGCAGTAGTAGTAGTGGGAAGAGAAGGAAGGAGGAAGGAGGAGGAGGAGGAGGCAGCGGGCTTTCGACGGAGAGAAGAGAGGCGTTCTGCAGAGGGGGGAAGGGTGGGGAGTGGTGCTGTGTCTGTGTCTGTGTGTGTGTGTGTGTGTGTGAGAAAAGGGTCAGAGTTGGGTAGTAGGAGGATTGGGTTGGGTTGGGGTAGGGGTTGAACGCTGGTTGCTGAGGTTACTCACTTCGGAGCCTGGATGCCCCCCACGCCGCCTCCACCCCCGACGCCGCCGGCAGAGGCCGATGCCTTGCGCACCATGCGGTACTGCATCTCAGCTGCCGCCGCACTGGAGTAGGACAGGGACTTGCCAAGGGGCGGGGGGTGAGGCGAGCGGGGCGGGTGGGTGGTGGGCGGGGCCTCGGTGGAGCGTGTGCGGTAGGGATATGCGGGGGGCGGTCCCGAGTCAGACAGCAGCGGGGGGCGTGAGAAGCGGGGGGCGCGTTGGCCGTGGTGGTGGTGGTGGTGGTGGTGATGGTGGTGGTGGTGAGGGCCAGCGGACGAGGCGGCGGTGGCTGACGAGGCAGAGGTGGAGGAGGACGGCGGCAGGGCCGTGGGCTGGGTGTGATGGTGCGAGTGGTGGTGGTGCGAGTGGTGATGGGGGTGCGGGTGCTGATCCGGGGGCGCGTGAGGCGGGGGGCTGCTGGAGGAAGAGGCGGCGCGCAGGTAGGCGGCGCGGTGCGGCGAGCCCAGCAGCCCCGATGGCTGATGCAGCTCCGCCTCCCGCTGCTGCGCGATCTGCGCCGACAGGAACGGTGAGCTGTAGCCCAGGGCCACGGGGGTGCGTGGACGCCCCGGTGGCGACAGCTCCGAGGTGGCGGCCGAGCTGGCGGGCACGTGCTGCTCAGCTCTAAGTCGGGGCTCTCGGAGGGCGTGAGGAGGCTGTCGTACGATAGGCTGCCGTTGCGCGGCGCCACCGGTGGCGGCGGCGGCGGAGTCGTCTGATTGGCCAGGCTCTTGTAGCTGGCGGAGGTGGTGGCCTCGGAAGCTGCGCCGGGGCCCGCCTGGCCTGAGCGCACGCTGGACGAGGAGCGCGAGGGTCCACCGCCGCCCGACAGCGCCGTGGCGTCCGAGAACGAGGGGTACGAGCGCCCGCCCAGGGAGTACCCGGGGATGCCCGAGCCCGCTGCCCCCCCACCAGAGCCCACTGACCTCTCAGAACCTCCGCCCCGCTCCCCAACCCCACCATCCAGACTGGGCTCGGAGCGGTAGCCTGGCTGCTGGCTTGACTGCAACAGGGAAGAGGACTCTTTCAGACTGTCCCCACGACTCATCTGAGAGATGGAAAGGAAGAGAGATAGGCAGATAGCCAGATGAAGGAGGAGAGCAAAACCACAACAGAGATAAAAATGAGGTTAGCATAATACACACCATTCCTAATGCTGAAGCTATGACAACATTACAGACTGCAGAGATAGCACAGCGCCTTGAAGCCCCCACAATCCATCACAAGGGTGACCCACACCCCCACCCCCACTGACAGCAAGGTAGTCTTAGGAAACAGCAGGGCAGTCTAGGAGCACACTACAGAGGGTTTTTGGAGCACAGTCACAGGGGAAGGGTGTCAAGAGTTGGGCTAACAGGGCCACATAATGATGATTACAGCCCGAGGGGCAGGGATTATGTGAAACGCTCACGTGAACATTTTTTAATTTTCCTGCTGCTCATCTCTGGAACACTTCAGACACAACACTGGCGGGGATAATTACTGTGTAGCCGGCCGGCCACGTGGCGCACATGTTGGGCCAGACTAGATGCCCTGAGCCGTTCACATAATCCTCCCCTGGTGCAGCAGGCCTCAACCGGCACCTCCCCGCCCCAATCCCTGAGCGAGGGTAAAAGGCACTGCACGGCGTCAGGGCGGCGTTAATGCGCCTGTAATCCAGTGGTGGGCAGCACAAACAACCTGCCCAACCGCCCGTCATCTCTCATTATAACCATCCCATCACCCCCTCCCCTCCCCCTTCAACTTTTCCCCATGTGGACAGATGGCTGCGGGGGTCACCATGTGTTGCCACTCAAACAATAAGAGTTTGGCATGAAAGTAACCCCCCACCACACACATCCACACACACACACACGGGACAGACTAAAACCATTAAAATTAATATGAGCAAAAGGAAAATGTAATCTCTTTAGGATGACGGATAGATGGGCTGTGCTGGGAGGGAAAGACTAAAGGGGGCACAGGGGGCACAGGGGCACAGGGGGCACAGGGGGCACGTTGCCTGGGATGGAAGCTGAGAGGGAGGCACAGCTATGAGCGGGGCTGAGAAGCAGTAGGAATCAGAAAGAGAGAGAGAGAAAGAAACAAAGAAAGAAAGATAATATGAAAAGACAGAGACAAAAAGTCAAGAAATTCTACTGCTATTCTGATAGAAAAAGCCCCATACCACAGTTCCCCTCAAGGAGGTGGAGAAGTAGTGACCGTTTTAAGAAATCACATCAAATACTGAGATTGGAATATGAAAAATGACAGTAACTGTTCCAAATCAGTTTCTGATGGATTTAAAAAAAAACCCAAAAGTGCAGCACTTTCTCGTACATATCAGTGACTGTCTTTTTGACAGACCAAATGTACTAAAAACCCACAGAAAACACGAGAGAAGAAAAAGGCAGTAGGGCAGCACACAGACTGACACGCTTACACAGACAGACACAAGTTAATAAAGACACAACACAAAAAAAAGACAAAAAAATAGGTGTCCAACGACAACTTACTGATACTGATCAACTGAAAGCCACTGAGTGATCAAATAACAAAAAAAAGAGAAATTAAATGAACGGTAGATGCACTGGATGAAAAGATAAGAAATTAAATTCAAGAATTACATGCACATGCAGTCAGGACAGAAATGGTTCAGTCAACTTTGACAGTGGAAACAGAAATTATTTACACACATATATAAAAACATATTATGCACAGCACAGACAGGGTCAAGATTCACAACACCTCATCTTGTCATAGGAACTCATCAGTGCCCGTGCAGCAAGGCAATCATACCTGGTTGGCATAGGCATGGGTGAGGGCAGTGTGGTTCTTTCCAGGTCGGTACTTGTACATGGTGGGCGTGGGGGGAGCTTTATTTAGCAGGCTGCTCTCTGTAGACAGAGGAGAAAGGCACCACTCTGAGACTACTTACTTTGGGGTAAGACCTGTAGGGGTGCTGTGTGGACAGTTGCCATAGTATATAGTCAAAGGTGGATATATACACTATGTGCAAGTGTGTGTGTGTACCTTCACTGTGGCTGCCGGGCCCTCTAGAGAGGCCAGGGTAGCGCAACTCTGGTTTGGGGGGAGGAGGCGGCTCAGCATCGGCTGACTGACTCTCCATCATCTCCAAACTACTCTTAGACTGAGACACAAACGAATATATATATTATATATATATATATATATAGAGAGAGAGAGAGAGAGAGAGAGAGAGAGAGAGAGAGAGAGAGAGAGAGAGAGAGAGAGAGAGAGAGAGAGAGAGAGATCAAATAAACGTAAAGAAACAGAGAGAAGAAAATGATGTGGTTTGGCATGGTTGGCGTGGTTTTCTGTCTCCGAGTTTCGGAGGTGAGGCTCCTTACCCTGTGCATGTCGCCTAAGATACCGTTGTCGAGCACCTTGGCCGTGAGCTGAGAGTCTGAGATCTGCGGCCGGAGGAAGGGCGGCTGCACTGCTACTGCCAGAGACTTCCTCTTCCTCCCAAGGTATCTGAGGAGAGGGGAGAGTAGCGCAGGGGTCAACACACAAATCCAATGTGTACACATAGGTGTGATGTTTGACAGACGCACACACACACACACACACACACACACACCACACACACACACACACACACACACACACACACAACCGACCTTGGGGCCTGAGAGCTGCAGAGCACGTGTGAAACGTTCCTCCAACAGCCATTAGTAAAAGGGTTGACTCCTCCTCTAAACTTCCCCGTTACCTTTAGCAACAGACAGGGAGGGAGGGAGGGAGGTTCGAGAGGAAGTGTTTAAGTAAGACTGATTGCTTTGGGAGCAAAGTAGTGCATGACACTCTTAGTAAGACATTATTAATACAGTTACAACCGTTTTAAAAAAAGGAGATAAGTACGGTAAACAAAACTGTAGCAAAAAACACTTTGCAAAATGAAAAACACACCATAAAACGTTGCGTGGGATCTTTGCATTTTGGAATAAGCATTTAAGTGTCCCAAAGGATAAAAAGGATGTTTACCACTGAACATGTCACCAATCAAGATGGTGGGGTTTGGGAGAGAAAGCCCATCAAAACAGCAGAGCAGAAGATGACGACCTAGTCTTTTATTAGATTACAAGCCCTGGCTCTTTGTCCTAGAGCACACTGCTTGGTGTGGGGCCTCATATTTTTCCTGGATTATAAATCTGTTCTAGGAAGATTAATATTTTGCCCCACGGAAAGCACACCCACAGTGAAACAAGATTACACCCCATACAAACACTGACAGGGCAGCCAGGCCCACGGCAGAAAGCCGGGCCTGCAGCGGGAATCAGAGATACAGAATGTGGTGGCAGGCGTCACAACACAGATCGCCTTTCGGACGTTGCAGAGCACGCGACTTGCAATGCCATCCAAACGCACCGAGTGACATGTAAATACAGGAAACCGCTCATACAAGCACAGGCTGTTTAGAGCCACGCGCAAGATGTGTCTGGCCAAAGTGATGTCACCATTGAGCTCAATGTTTGGGCAGCTTGCACGATGCTGAGCATCTATTCTAAAGGATTCACATCCCCCCACTCATGATATTAGGGCTAAGGTTCCCCAACATGCCTAGTCTAAGGATAAAGACACACTAAGCTGCCTTGACCTCCTCTTAAAAGAGAGAAAGGAAAACAAAACACAAGAGAAAAAAACAAACAAAGCAAAGCAAAACAATCCAAACAAAAAGACAAAACAAGACATAGTGACATATGTAATAACAAGACAAAGTGAAGCGCTGCCGATACCTGCTCATTGGTGGTCCTGCCTCGTGCCACCAATACGATGTGGAAGCCGGTGAGACCAGCCACGGGGATGAAGAACAACCCTGCCACACACATGACGGCCATACTGAAGCGGGAAGAGGAGTCAAGGACACACAACAAGGATGCAAGTGTGCTCTCCCTCACAGTCACACACAAACACACATACAAACTTACATTCACACTCACACACACTTCCTAGCTAGTCTCTTTGTTCCAACATGTTACATCCTTTTTCACAATAATAAAACAGACCCGCTCCCTCCCACACATAGAAATAAAGCCACTGGAAAGATACGTAACGGCAGAGTGCACTTGGTCGAGCTCCTGCGTGTGGTAGAGGATGAAGAGCAGGCCAAAACCAAACACCCCCATGATGTGTGTAGTGAGCGACAGCAGGAACAGGAAGAAATAACGGTAGTTCCTGCGTCCGATGCAGTTGTTCACCCACGGGCAGTGGTGGTCAAAGTCCTATATATGACACACACAGACGTAGGATGGAAAATTAGACAATTATTTGCCTAACCTGCAATCATATCTTCACAGCTGAGGAAAGAAAAACAGCAGACAAAGAACAGAGAAGCTGCTGCTGCTACAAAGCTAATTAAAGTTATAAATTGGTCAGATAACACTCTGGGGTCTGCCTGACTGATTCCACGAGAGAGGAGCTGAAAGGCTGACAGTGCATTGGCTGCGTGTTGATTTGTGCTCATCCGCGGGTGTGTGGTGTATGTGTTTGTATTTTAAATCCACTGCATTAAATGCTTAAAGTCTGGGAGCCTGTGACTGTAGTAATCTGTTGACTCCAGGTTAAAAGGATCATGTTTGTGTTTTTGTGTGTGTTTTTTTGTGTGTGTGTTTACCTCCACACAGTTGTCACAGACAGAGCAATGGGAGCAGCGTGGCGGCCTGTAGAAACGGCAGGTGGAGCACCACTTCATGCGCACCTGAATCCCCCGGATCTCAACCGTCTTGTAGAGGGGAGCCCGGAAGTCATCCTCTTTGTCCTCATCCTCCTCCGCTAACAACACACACGCACACACACAAAAAAAATCAACACTTATTCAACACACGAACCATCTCTTAATCTTTGCACAGTAAGGATGAAGCATCACACCACTCTAAAGACAAAATATCCATATCCAAAATAAGAAATCTTTCCACACAGAGAATTCTACAATACATACAGCCAACAGACAAATGAATAGACAGACAGACATTGACAGCTGGCTACCTCTGGGGAAGATGCCAGGGTCCATGAAGGTTGCCATGCAGAAGTTGGCCAGCACAAAGAGGAAGATGACACCATTATAAATGGGAACGGCAACAGAGAACTGGTCTGACAGCCACGGACACCTGGGCAAGAGACAGGAGGGAGAAAGAAAGAGAAAGAGAGAGAGAGAGAGAGAGAGAGAAAGAGAAAAAGAGAGAAAGGGGGGGTGACAGTTGAGAAAGACGTATGTCACCCTTTCCACACCACCCAGCTCTTGACATGAACTACTGAACTAGAGTTTGACTGACAGGTTGGTCTGTCTTAGGTGACTACTGCTGCCTGGTCAGAGGTGTGCCAAGTGTAGGCTGAATGCCCTGGGCACATGGGAACAGTAACCACATTTTTAGGCTGTGACCAGCAGGTTAACAGCCCCCACTAAATCTCTCTATATATATACACATACATACATACATATACATACACACACACACACGCATACATACATACACACATATGTATGCATATATACATCAACAGCCCGCTAAAGGCTGGCCATTCTCAACATCATTCACACAGAGACTCCAGGGACAATGGAGGCTGACAATCCAGAAAAAGCAGAGGAGGGAGGGCAGAGAATGACTGTGTTTTTTTTTAATCGCGTCAGTGACAGATGTTGTCCTATTTTCCTATTTTTTCAGCACTTAATCTGAGGGATAAACGAGACGTGACAGATCAACAGGAACAAACAGAAAGAGAGAGAAAGAGAATTGGGAAAGTGTAAAATTTCGTCTGCATGAGCATCAGGGACTGCTCTGCCGTGTCTGCTGTGTGATTCTGGGTGTATGTGTGTGTGCGTGTGTTGCAGTGAGAGATGATATGTACATGTATTTGTGTGGTCTTCTGTAGCTTGTAGCTGATGTGCAACCCACAAATGTGTATTTTAACTATGTGATACAAGATCGACTCAGTCAGTAAAGTCATAGTAGGTTCTTGGCAGACGGAAAGAAATGTGAGAAAAAAACATAAATGAATTAAATAAATAAAACAAACGACTGAACGTGGTGTTGTCCGTGAATGTGAGGGCATTGTGAATTTGTGAGATTTTGTCATATCAGGCTATACTTTAGCCCAGACATAATTCTAAAAAGAGGCACACATATTCTAAAAAAAGGCACACATATTCTTCAAAGGGGAACAAAATTCCTGTATCGACGTGAACATTAGAAATAACTTTTCCTTAATCATACATCTACATGAAAGGTAGATGTCAAAACTACATGACCAGAAATAAATATGGAATCACAATTGACACATCTAGAGGTAAAATAAAAACACATGTAAGAGGTAAAAAAAATAATATATATATATATATTCATAATGTAACTGTGTTGACTGCAAAATGAATGACCTGAATGTGCTTTTGGTCACAGCAAAACACTCAAGAATGCATTGCATGATAATGCTGACTACAATCTCTGGTGTGACTGCATGCTAGTCTGAGTGGACAATTGCATAGCTTACTCACGTAAAGCAGAAGAAGAGTGTTGTTGATCCCACCAGGAAGGCAGTTGCTGCAGAGACGGGCACATAACGACTCGGCCGGAAGGGTCGGTGAGGAACCGAGGCGTGTGGCGGGGGAGAGGGGCCGGCCACACCCCCTCCACTCTTACTGCCACCCGCCATCACCTACACCTGGCCGAACACACACACACACACACACACGCACACAAAAAGTGTGCTAGTGGACCGAGGAGAGAGATGAGAGGGAGAACGATGCAGAAGATAGGCAACCCAAAAAGGTTAGAGAGGGAACACAAGCCGCCTCCCTCTACATCGGCTCAGGGGCTTCAACATGGCCAACAGATGGTAGGACTCAAAGGAAAGAGATGCAGGAAAATGGAGAAAATATGTAAAAAGGTGCCCTTCTCCTATCAAAGCTCTGGTCTGGGCACTTTCTTGAAAACTAAAAATGCCTCTAACATGTAAAACTTTGTTTGTGGCAATACTGCTCCTTGGACTGGGTAGGTATTAGTGACAGACAACAGAGCTGTATTAATGGCCAATATACTTGACACAGACTTTTTGGTGACAAATGCACTAACGCAAGATAAAAGCAAAAAGAGGCTTAGTGATAAAGAATAGTGCAATGGCAATTTATCAAAAGAATTTTGCAATATGGCTTAAATTAGAATACTTTGGTTTTAAAACAGTGAAAATAACTGATAAGTTTAGGCAAAATGTCAAGAGGAAAATAACATCGGCCTAAAGTCTTCCTATGAAAGAAGTAGGTCTACAAGTTCTACGAATCTGTCAATCAGCAAATAAGCTGGAACGACATAATTGTCAGTGTCACACCTAGAATTACTGTCTCATGTACTACAAGACAATTAAAAAAAAAGAGACCATTGAGCAAGTTGGTTTGGTTCTGTGTGCTGCTTCCAGTACCGTGAGCCGTAGTAAAGGGTGACAAACTGGTGGAGCTAATAATGACAAATGCTAACGCTAGGCTTCTGCGGAGCTATCAGCAGCACTTGGCCTGTGCAGTTTTGGGGCTTAGACCCACAGGAAACAATATTTGGTACCCAAAAATCATAGATGGAGATGAATGCAAGAAGGAAGAGAGAGATTAGAGGCAGAGAAAGAGAGAGACCAGGAGGGTGAAAGTGAGTGAGCGAGAGAGAGATAGAGAGACAGAGAGACAGATTGACTGAAGGACTTTGGATGTTCAGGGATGGGCTTTCCACTCTCGCCTGGCTGCAAGTTGAGAGGTAAAACTGTGATAAAAAAAATAATAACAATACTAAAACAAAGCTCAGTCACTCAAAAAAATGTCAACAGTTTTGGTGTGAACAACTGGTCCAGCAGTTGAGGTGGCTATCCATCTGCACACATTGAAATCAGATTTAAAAAGCTCAACTCCAGTCGCTCAGTCCCCCAATAATGTAAGTGGCCCGGAAACTTCTAGCTCACTTCTAGATTGATCCCAAGTTCTGCTTGTCCGATGATGACTCATTCCCCAATCCAACAAGGGGTGCTGTGACTACCAAACAAGCCCCACAAGCCACTGCTCTCACTGGGGGAGAACACTGGCGGCGGGCAAGGGAGAAGGGTCCAGATCTTGGCTGAAAACCAAAGGTGCCCCGTCAGACTCTCAATGCCCATTCAGCCTCAACGATGGGCAAACACAGGTTAGGATGGCCTGTGCTGTACTGGAGAAAAGGCAAAGAAATGGATGGGTAGCCGCTGATCAGTGCTTCCTGGCGCAAACGCAATTTCGATGCATAAACAGATACACACTGTCCCTGGACAAGGGGTAAGCTGAGGGCTTTTTCCCCCACTGTGAAGACAGATGAAGTGAACTTTGAATTTGGTTTATAAAAAAAAAAAAAAAAGATACTGGGCGTGGGAGAGGATTTCCTCTTGATGTGTAGTTCCAAGTGTTTAGGTCAAGCCTGGCCGTTGTGTCCAAGTTGGTGCGGGACCGAGGGGGGTTGATTATGTAATCAGTTGAATAAGACAAACTTCTGCAAGAATACTCCGAGTCATTCCAACACCTCCTTCCCGTAGGTAAAAAAATAAGGAGCACAAATGGGCGTCAAGGTATTCGCTTTGCTTGTGTGAGAGAGTGCAATGGAGCTAATCCCTTAAATGGGAGATAAGACTAGCAGGTCAACACCGAGCAGTTGTGAGGACGCCACTGCCTGCCTGTGGAGATACACGCTCTTCCGTGACTGGGCCCAGTTGCTGCGAGGCACTCCTGTTTAGAGGGAGAGAGGCAATTACGCTCAAACAAAGAAGAGATAAGCATTACCTAAAATACCTAACATTAATTAAACTGCATCTAAAACATTTAATGCAATCCAAAGTATATCCAAATATATATCCAAGTATATCCAAATGTATATCCAAAGGTGACAAATATTTTAAACTGCTCAGCTCAACTGGTAGACCATCAAGGTGCATAGAAAAATGGTATGACCCACACATGTAGTCTCCCAAAAGGTTCTCTCTTTCCAGGTGAAAATCACATGCAGACGACTAGCCTATTTTCAGATCTGAAGTTAAACAGGACTTCATTAGAAATAGACAATAAACCATTTCTAATGAGCTTGAAATAATGATCTTTCTGGATCATTAAAGTATCTGTCTATCTACTAAGCAAGCGACATTGCAGCAAGAAACATTGACCACATCTTACGAATTTCTTATTTGTTTTTCCAAAAACCCATTAGGAGAAATTTCCATTAGCACTCTGGCCCTAATCCGTGCTCAAGGCACACCTGTTTGAAATCAGTCTTGTCTGAAACACTCTTGTTAAGCCAAATTATGTGAGGTCAGCTAATCAAAATCCGTTAGCAGAGATGGAAGAGGGGTTTTGATGAAGCTTTTTCGTTTGGTGTACGCCTACTTTCAGAATATGAAAAAACAAATGGACAAACAAAATGCAGAATGCATTCACAAGATGTTTGTTTCACCCATTGTCTTTTATTTGTCAATTCCCTCTCATTTTTGCATTAGATTGCGCACCATTTACTTATTAGTTGCAAGCCTGGAAATCCAATTCACACTCTTCATTCTCCACATGGCTCAGTCTGTTCACTAAACCACTTGTCACCGATCACCCCAACACAACAAGTCCAACCCCACATAAATAATATCCTCACTAATGTGGTGTGATTCATTGTCTTAGCATGCTTTTCCTTACCTCGTTCACTACCTTTGACCATCTACACATCAACCTTAACAATGCTGGGTTTAACAGCCACACCAGAAAATTCTAGTTCACAGAAATAAAACAGGGATTTTTGTTGATGCTATTACAAAGGCGGTATATCATCATGGTTGTGTTCAAGATGAGGGATGAACATGTATGATGACAAATCACTTCAATCAAATAGCCTCACATTTTTAGAAGATCACATGGACCATGATGAAGGGATGATGGGAAAAGGCAGGAGGTATTTTTAGTATAAATATACTCACCGCAAGAATATATCTAAACAGAAAGTTATTTTTTGTCCAGTCTTCCTTTATTACTTCAGCTGACAACTACATTATAGGCCTAAAATTAACCATTTTCAATGTATACTTGTTTGCTTCTCAGTAGTGAAATAGACGTTTTTATTCTCCTCATATTTGCGACAAGATTTTAGTCAGGGAAAAGTAGCACGCTTTAAACAAAAGCAGCTATAAACAGCTGAAAACAAGGTGAGTGATGGTGGCTGCATGTTTTTTAACAAAATGTTCTGACATTACACTGACTGAATAACATACATACAAACACAGACCTGGCCCTACCAGGGGCTTGAGGATAATCATTTCATGTCTTTAGCTGAGTTATGAAAGCCAAAGATGATATCAAATGAAGAGCGGTTGGAGAGTCAAAAGATCCAGGTCTTATTGCTGAGCTGAGCTGGCTCTCTAAAGCATTGGTTCTCAAACTGGAATCTGGGGACCCCCAGGGGTCCGCAGCGCATTGCCAGGGGTTCCATGGAAAAGTTTGCTACAAAATAGCATCTAGCGTCTAACAGAGCAAATGGATATACGACTGTATGGTAAAATTTGTGTTGCGATTATGAAGCGTCATGGGAATTTTTTCTGCTCCATGAGGTGTCCCCGGTCCAATAAAGTTTGAGAACCCCTGCTCTAAAGCAAGCTGGAATTCCCATTACTATTGGTCATCAGGTGCCAACAAAGACCAACTTGACCCCTTTCAAATTAATTCTTAGGCTGTGCTCAAAAATGTTTTTGTTGTTATAGATTACATTGTGATGGACTACTGCATCAATACTCTGCTGCTGGAGTGCATTCTATTTTGGTTACTGTTTCATGAGGTTGCAGGCAACACCCAGCCCTAGTGACCGCAACCAGCTGTGGAAAACATGACAACCCTTTCGTGACAATGCAAACAATATGTGATAATGTCCATCACCCCTCCAAGAAGGTAAAGTACAATAGCAAACCTACATATTTCGTTTCCCTTTCCCAACAAAGGTTACTTGAAGGAATTGACTAAGAACTACTGTATTCTCACAACAGCATGCTTTCAGAGCAAGTAGGATGAGTTTGTGAACCAGTAGTATGTGATCCAATACAATCTTACAGCCTCCTTTCTCATAGGCCACTACCAAGGCACTGAATACACATCTGACTGTGAGGTTGTTGAACTGACCCATCATGGTTCTACTGAGATTGACACAAGATCGGTGGGCTTGTTTGAAGACCAGGAGGTCACACCCCAAGAGACTGGAAAAGACCAGGCTGCAGGGGGATTCCAATTCACAGGATATTTTGAGAAACTGTGCTGAAGAGAGCACACAGCTTGACTGGATGGGCCTTAAAAATGCAGAGCAACACTTTGATCTATCGGAAGACAAGATCTCAACAATTCAGTTGACCAGCACAATAAGCACCCACAACTTAAGGCACTGATTTCAGGATTACAAACAGTATAATTTAAAAACATTTCCGTCCTCCGTTTAGAAAATAGATGTGTGGAAAATGGAATGTTTACAGCTTTTATACTCCCTTATGTATTACAATAAACATTCATTAAATTCTATTTCAGAATTTACTCCACTTCTCATTCTTATGTTAATCTACTTCTGAGGCCAGCTCCTTGCTCACAATATCCTGCTTTAATTCACTCTCCACCTATTACATTTGTACATGTGATGTATCAGTTTTCCACAAGCCTATATTTGGAAATCCACTGTTATTTAACTATTAGGCTAACATTAACTGATGGGGGCATAGGAAAATGAATCAGAAAGTGAGTAACTGTGCCCCAATCAGTAAGTACAGTGTTTCTCAAACTTTCTCTGTCATTTCCCACTTTGGAAGGGGAAGAATTTTCATGCTCCACCTGCCCCCAGTGTGTAAAAAATGGTAGCAAAATAGGTCCAATTTACAATTTAAAATAGGTCCAATTTATCTGACATTTTGGTGTACGCAAGTCTTGATCCATGAGCCATTTTTCTTTTTTTTCTTTCATAATGAAGCATTTAACCCTATGGGCCCTGCTGAAATACTGTACTGAAATCCCTGGCTAAATGAGAACAAAACCTGAGAACAACTTTTAATATAGAAAGGAAATAAATCATTTTATGGTAGGGGTTGGAAACAATGCAGACATATGATGTGATTTCTTGGGTACCGCTAATCATAAGGTCAGACCAGCACTTAATCTCGACCCGGCTAACGTGTTTACGAAGAAAATCAGAGCGTTAGGGAACCTGAAAATCTGGTTTCCTACAGGCATCAAGTAAAACTTAGTTTTTTCTAAGCGAACTGTGACGGGTGTGATCCTGGTCATAAGCGGAAAAATAAACAAACCAAGAAAACATCAGTATGGAAAAAGGCAGAAAAATTGAGTGAGACAATTCTGCAGTGGTCGGTGGAGGAGACAAAATATTTGCTTCCAATTTGGACGTCCACAGATTTCCAGCTGAAGCTAGACCGCAGCTCTACAAAAAGTAAAGTAAACTATACTGAACTGGCACAGCAATTGGCAAGGGCTAGATTCCACCGCACAACAGAACAATTTACCAACAAACTAAAAAAGCTCAAAAAAGACCATCAAGACACTAAAAAGGATTTAGATAAACGTTGCAAATGCTTTTTTTTTGGATGGCGAAGCAACGCCCTCTTTGATAACGCGTCATGGGCTCGCATAATGGTATGAACGCAGGCCGTTCATGGGCAAGCACTTCTGTTCCCAGTGTAACTAGTGCGGGAACCGGCTCTGACACCGGGTATGTCATATTTGAGTGAGAGATGAGATATTTCACAGAGATAAATGGGATTAAGATGGCCAAAGACCCCAATTAATATTAGTATTTTTATGCAAATTAAAAGCTAATTTCCATGCAAACCATACATGCATTGTTGGAAAGCCCAGGTTGTGTAGTTTCATGTGATATGCGCGAGTAACCTGACAGAGAAGAATGGGTGTGAATTCGAGTGGCACGCTGTGACCATTGTTAGTGTAACATCTTGCACCCCACCTGTCGTGTCCATGCCCCACAGTTTGAGAAATGCTGCGTTAGTGTTAGCTACCTATGTGGTCTATTTTATAGTATATTTTGTATTTATTTTTCAGACAGCACTCAGTAACCTGGAACAACAGGGCTATAGATTGATTCACACCAGATTTTTCCTTCAAGTCTAATCAGTATATCAAAGTGCTGCAGAACCATATCCTGGCACCCCCTCCTCAGTACTCCTTTCACCATTCGCTATCTGTACTTCAGTAAGTGCACTCTTGATTAAGGACACTGTAATTACGCTACTGATGGAATCATCAGAAGACGGACTGACATAGAACTCCTGCGACATAACGAAATCCATCATTTCATTACATAATATATTCTGTGATGCTCACACCTGACCAAAGATTTTACAGCACTATGCTCTAGAATCTTTGCACCTGACCATGTGAGCAGAGGCTGGGTCCTGTGAATGTATTTCAAAATTCTCCCAAATTTCTGGACCTCCTGACCAGCATTTAAGTCATTACAGGCCAAACCAAATTCACCATGACCTATACGTTGAAGTTCATACGGTGCAAATGTATAACAATGTATAACATTTGCATGGAGAGTTCCTTCCCATTATCAAGTTGCGTTACTGTCACACAGCTGTGAAAGCCAGGGACGGTTTCCAAATTTCGTCTCCGAAAAGTTTTATGAGCTTTGGTAATGTTAGCTATGTGCTAACGGTTACAAGGAAAAACCAAAGCAAAAACGTTAGCGAACACTTAATTCGACAAGGTATCCAGGTAAACTACGAAGAAGGCACACTTACGATGATCATAGTGTCAACTTCACCAAATGCATACATTTCATGACCGCTCCTATTTGGATTCAGACTATATTCTGATACTTCGATGATAATTGCGATTGCTAGTGTTTACCGACAGCTAACGTTATACAGATAACCTAGTGAAGTGCACTCGACAAACGTTTGAAACTATGTATAAAGACGATTCAATGTATATAAATCTTATTTGCGATTCCATAGTATTATAATTTCCCGTAAATCGTTGTACATCATCTACTTGGTATAAATCAGACGGTCTATGAATTTAGGGTGTGTTTTCATTGCGGCTAGAAATTTCACTAGGCCAAAAGACAGATCCTCGGATTTCCTTAGTCGCCTCTCTCGCAAGACTGCGTTTCCACCTCGAGTATCCGTATGGAGAAGACCGATGTGTCACTTGGCCCAGGGTGGAGAAGGCAGATCCAGTTAGAGATCACTACAACATTGGCCAACGATACCGAAAATGCCTCGCATAAGTAACATCATTTTGATCGGTAACGTTAGCAATTTATGCAAACCAAGTTTCATCAACATTATCGTTAACTCGGATGATACTGCTTGACAACTAGCATTACGTCAACGTTAACAAACACTGAGCTGGCAGATTACGCTGTGTGCAATTTACACGGTACCATACCAAAATTGCGTATGGTTTAAGCTGCCGGTGCTTACTATAGACTGTAAAAGAAGGTGCTTACTAGTTTACCTTTCATGTTCACTTGCTAGCATGACAGTTTCAGATAACGTTGTTAGCTACTAGCCTTGGGCCAGTTAATTTCAAGTAGCCAACGTCAACATTAGTCAAGACAGTTACACAAAAGTGTAAGAATTTCACAACAGTGTAGATAGCCTTATCTGGAAGGAAACAGTTTATCCACGTCGTTTTATCAACAATGTGATTGCAGGTAGCCTTGCATAACGCTTTCATGTGTGAGCATGGCAACGATCGAACAAGTCGGCTACAGTTTCCTAATTTACGTCCATTCACAGGTAACGTTACAATGCTCGTTAGTTTCCATTTCTTCCTGCTGTATTTAAGCTAACGCCACTTAACAGTGCACGTTGATTGCAGACGTTAGCCCATGAGACAGTAACCATAAACGTTAACACTAATTCAATGCCATGCTATGCATCCTGCACAGAGCCTTATGGCATTTATCATAATTCTTTACAGCAGTAACGTTAATACGTGTCTTGATTGCACTGACAGGTGAAATGCACATCACGTAGTAAAGTGAATAATGCAACGTAACGTTAAGTTGGTCAAGCTGGCTAATTTCTTCACAAGCACAGCAATGTCTGATAACGTTAACGTTACTGTAACTGTACGTTAACGTTTGTGGTCTTACCGATTCTTCTCACGTTACATCGCCCAACAGAAACAGGAATTGATCTTCTGATCTTCCGTGATGGTATGATGATGATTTCTGATCAGTCTATATCAACCTTGTATACTGCTTCTTATCAGTTGTAAACACATATCCGATCTAATCATCAGGCAAATGTTAGTTGTGCTAATATTTGCTAGCCAGTGCATCTAGGTAGTTAGCAAGCTAACTTAATGGAAAGCTAGCTAGCTGTGATACCTAGCTCGCAATCTAGAGTAGCCATTTAGCATTAGCTTTTCTCATCAAAATGCACTGACATTCACTTTAGCAGAAGGGAATATACCGCTGAATGTGATTTCATTCGGTAGCTCTACGTTTAACCCTATCTCGCTGCGACTATAACAAGCTATTTCTCACCCAGTGCCAATGATTTTTGGTTGAATTAACCCAGGTTAAAAGACTAACTAGCTTCCGACGGCTTTCGTCTTTTAACCAGTTACATTTTTCGAATCGCTGCCGTCCACGAGCCTGCCCGAACGATCTTTGCGTCCCGCCTAATGTGCCACGATTGGCTGAGTTGGAAGTCAATTAAATTTGGAGAACCAATGAAATATCGTTTATGTTTCTTCTGCCCAAACCAGAAGAAAAGGTATGAGCTACAGTCTATTGCCACCTGAGAGTCTGAAGACTGCAGTATAAAAGTAAAAGTGCAGACTAAATCAGTTAAGCCAAGTTGAACCCCCTACTTTCACCTTGTTACCACATGGAAAA
This sequence comes from Tenualosa ilisha, assembly GCA_015244755.2. Classification (NCBI taxonomy): domain Eukaryota; kingdom Metazoa; phylum Chordata; class Actinopteri; order Clupeiformes; family Clupeidae; genus Tenualosa; species Tenualosa ilisha. Next base: position 411,040 of record PYXC01000632.1, on the reverse strand, counting down.
GTAGCTGACATAGGCCTGCTGCTTTCAGAATAATGCAATTAGTCATCTTGTTTTTCTTCCAATTTTGAGTGCAGCAGAGACCCTGACATACTGACATAGTGTGTGTGTGTGTGTGCGCGTGTGTGCGAGTGCATGCTTGAAAGCTACCACAGAGGATTACTGTGACAGAAGGCTTTTGCAGATAAGCCCACCAAAAGGGCCTCCACTTCTTGATATCCTTACAAAGCTGACCGACATCTGTTACCACCAAGCAGACATGATGATAAAAATTCTGAAACTATTAAACCACACTAGCATAAAGGACTTGCTACATTGAACACTGAAATCTGAGATGTAACAGATGAGGTGGAGATTTGGTTGCCACCTTTTCAAAACGTCTAGAACTACAGACACCCCTTAAGCTAACACTTAGCTTAAAGACAAAATTGTATTAGACTCTGGGCTCTCAGAGTATACAGCCTCATTACGCCAGAACTGGGATTTAACCCTATGCTGTCACAGAAGTTACTGTACATACTGTATCTCTTCAGCATTGAAAAATGACACTATTCCACATTTGCGTGATTAGCTCTGCGTCAGGGCCTTATCACCACCTCAAACGTGCAGTATTAACCGATATACGCATGTTGTGTCGTTCATTATTCCTTACATATTCCCAGCATTTGTTTGTACTTGGCAGCAATTATATTGTGTACATCAGTGGTTTACATTATTAGTAGTATATTTCACTAAAATCTTAAAATGCATAGGCCTACTGAGTATCTAAACAGCAGTTTCTAAATGATTTTTTTGCAGCTCACTTGCAAAAATATACTATTTTGGACAATATTATAATGGATGTACTGTCAAGAATATCGGAGCCCAAACATTACTACAGAGAAGTGTCTTAAAGACACTAAGGGCTATTGTTGGCTGTACATATGGTAAAGGTAGGATGGTTTGCCTAGATGGTGATGATGGTGCAGCTACTTTGACACAGAATAAAGCTATATCATGACCCCCTATGCTCACTGTAATGGCCATATTACGCCTCCAAAAGGGGCTCTGTATTGAACACCCCTAGTACGCCGCCCCAGAGCCACCGCCTCTACACTGCACACCTTGACACACTAACACACACCCACCACCAACCCCCTTCTCCGAGGCTCTCTCTTTTTTGACCACATGTGAGTTTGCATCCCTGTGATTGGCCTAGAGGTCATCATGTGTTTCATTAGTATCATGTTTTACACAGTCTATGGTTATAACCAAAGATTCTAGAGTGGAGCAAGATCAGTGAGACAGTCAGAACGGGTGCTATTCTGATAAGCTGGGTTCTATTAGCCTACATTAACACATGGGTAAATAATCATGCTTGACACCATTATTATAGGCTACTTTCCATGTGGCCATAACTTTTCAGACTGTCTTGCTTCAGGACCATGTACAGAACCAAAATAATGCAAAAGGACTTCAGAGTTGTTTTAAAATCCGTATTAGGTAACTCATTTTGTGTAATGTTTAAGTCAGTAAAAACATCATGAGTGATAGGACAGAAGGAAATATCCTAAACCCAAGAAATCTGTTGGTCATTCTTCCCTCGAATTATATAAAATAAGTTTTATTCCAATTACACTTGTCCAACCAACTTTTGCCGATTGACTTCTCTTCCTGAGAGCGCAACTTTTGGGAGCCATTGCCATTACAGTGCCCTGTAAAGTTCAGATGAAATCAAATAAATACATAAAAGTGGAAATAGTGGATAGGTAACTAATACATTAATTAAAGTGAAAAAACATTGAATATAAGAGCAAGAAGCAAAACAACCACACAACAACATAAAGTGATCTAATAAATAGACCAAGTTTAGTTTAATAAAAGGCTACTGAGCTAAAGTTATTAAATAATTGATACAAAATGTATTAGTTTTATACTGTTTATTGTTTACAGATAATAGTAGGTAGTTAGGCAGATAACAATAGGAAATAGAATTTTCTATGTAGGTTAAATCACAACTCAAAGACTTTAATGTTAAGTAATATGAATAGATAAAAGTGGAAATAGTGAAACGCAAGTAAGTTCATTATTATACCTAGTTCAGTAAGATAATAAGATAATACGCTAAGTAGTTCATTAGTTTAATAAAAAATTAGTTAGAGGTTAGTTTACATTTATGCATTTAGCAGACGCTCTTATCCAGAGCGACTTACAAAAGAGGATAACCTTCAAACTGCAACACAATGAAAGAAACTAACAAAGAGTGCATATTGCTAACATAAAGATTGCACTATTTTAAGTAGAACGTGCAATAGTGTAATAAAAAGTGCAGTATAAAAAAGAAATTGAGTATAAGATGTTAAGTGCATTCTCAAAATTTAGGCCAGAAGGTATTCTTGGAAGAGCTGGGTCTTCAAGAGTTTCTTGAAGGTGGAGAGGGTATCAGTTGATCTGGTAGCATTTGGAAGGTCATTCCACCAGCGTGTAACCAAACATGAAAAGAGTTTGGATTGACCTGCGCAAGGTGTTGGCCGTGCTAGATAATGTTCCTTAGAGGAGCGAAGTGGTCGGCGGGTGACATAGGGCTTCAGAAGAGTATTCAGGTAGATGGGAGCAGAGCCATCAATCACCCTGAAGGCCACCAATAGTGCCTTGAATTTGATGCGAGCATCAAAGTTTAAAGCCACATTGTGTAGTTTTTCATGTTGTCTATCAACTAAAATATATTTTTTCATTCACAAATATCCTCATTAATTAGTAATTACCTCTATCAAAAAATTGTAGTGTTTAGGTAGGCTTTGTATTCGCCATTTATATACACATAGCACTGGTGTAGTCAATGCAGATTGCCATGTTCGGCAATGTCCGCCATTTTGATTCAACAGACCCTTGAAGAGGACAACCAAAGACAACCAGGTAAATAGAGCTTCATTTTTTGCATTTTACGTTCAGTGGCAGTGCAAGCGGAAACTAGGCCCAAACTCACAGGGAGATCACAGCTAAGGAAAAACAATCAAGGGTGCACCTATTTGAAAACTCTGAAGATGGGGATCATACATATTATCAAACATATGATGAACAGAATACATCACCAAGAAAATGCAAAAGAGAACAAAATAGAGAAGGAAACCGGTGACACTCCAGAACAAGATTGAACACTGGAGTGACTCTTCCTAAGTGGAAGGAGTTACTTAGGGAAAATAACTTCCAACGTGAAGCCAAAGTTGTCTGGTTTCTTCTCGACAGGTAATTCAAGCAAACTAAATTTAAAGTTTTTATTTCCCCACAACCTAAGCATCTGCTTTGCATCTCATCACAGCTCTCATCACTCTGGAGTTATTCCATGATAAGGACCGCCTGGCAGAACAATATCCCTTACATTGTAATTGCATACTTTTATGAAGATAGTGCTGTCTATAGTGTATCTATAGCCTATATTATAAGACAGCAGTTCTACAAACTGAATAGGAAGGGCTATTAGTTGTCATTGCTTGTTAGCATTACAAAACAAGCAGAACCTAATGGGATGCTAATTATGGAAGGACATTTTCAAAGTTGCTTGCCCTTTACAGTCATTGTATCAAACTAACCTTGAACCAGACATAACCTCTATTAAAGCCTCTTAGTGTAAGAATTTCTCCTATCTAGCGGTGGCGTGGTATAACGCACTCTGGGCACAAGGGCCCTGATTTACGAAACTACCCAACAGAAAACTGTGCATATGCTCATTCCCACGTTAACACTATAAGAATACAGTCCAATATGAGGTAGGCTACAAGACGGTAAAAATAGTATTGAATTTTCTTCATAGATTTCATACGATCATTTCACTGGAGGTAAAGGGCATGCAACCTTGAAAATGTCCACGTACTGTACCTGTGTTCAAGTTGATGCAAAGATCTCCTTCAAAAGTCTTTTGATTGGATCGTTGTTATATCAACACACGTCACCACAAGAACTCATGGTAAAATACAGTACGGCGAAGCAAAACGTAATTTTATGTTGTTAATAAACATTTCTTTGGAGCAAATAGATACAGGTTTATTTCTTTTGGGATCGTTTTCATGTTTTCCGAAATTATAACTGCATTCAACAGCATATAAATCTCAGAAATATTGTTTTAGACCCATGTTTTAGACCCATGTCCTAAAAGACTACATCATAAAAAGTATAATCTAAGGGTCACAACATGGTACCCATGATTTGAGTCGGCCAAATTCTCACTATATACAGTTCTGGTATGAATGTGTAGACTACCAGTCTTCTGGCACTGGCACAACACACTCATACTTGATTTTGGCGCCATCTTGTGGACCACTGCAGAAAATGATGAAGTTTATGATGTTCTCATGCTCAAGATTGGTCTTCATTAATGGTTTGACATTACGACTAAATCAGATGTGATAGGGATAAAGCAAACGTTTTGATGATTTTTAAGAAAAAAATAAAGACTGTATAAGAGTATTTTTCAAAAAAAAAATGTAAAACACCATAAAATACTATAAAATGTAGTTTCCTCACCTCTATTTGTGTGTTGAATTTTAATGCTTCAAGACACTGTGTGTATAAAGTCTAGCCTATTTTTCATCTTGCATGTTTTATTGCTCTTATACACATCAGCACAGTACAATCAGGCCTTATATTTCAATACTGACCCGTGGCTAATTTTATTATTTGAATTAATTTTATAGTGTACTGCAACTGCGTATTCCCCTCTTGTTCTGTCTCAAGTTCTTATATTCTGCTCAGTTCATTTATTGTTCTGGATTCTTTCCATGCTGCACTGAGATCACTGGACTACAAAGTCTCTTTCAGTGATCCTGGATAATAACACTTGGTCCTCTGCACTGGTATGGCCCTCTCCCAGTGCTTCCATCTTAGATCTTTGATGAACACCTAGGAGCCTGATTCCTCTGGGTGTGTTGTTTGGAAATCTATAGGAAGGCCAGCACCTGGGGGAAATAGAAAACTCTTCAATCAATCAATCAGTCAATAAATTTTTGACAATAACTAATGATTCTTCCATTTGCATCTTTTAGGTTAAATAGATATAGTAACGTATAGGGGCTGGTAGTCTCTCAAGATCTCCGTGTAGATCTTGCTACCCAACCTCTTACACAGAGTCAAAAAGTCAAAGAGTCAAGAGTCAAAAGTAGTATTTTCACATTGATTGTTTCCTTCGATTTCATTCAATTTCATTCTTTTGACATCACATGGACTTTGTGGGTGACATTCAGCTTGGGTCCTTAAATCAGTTAACAGTTTCTGTAATGGCTCTTCACTAACTTGTTCATAAGACACACACTGACGTTCTCCCTTATCTTATGTAAGGCTTTTTTCCAGAGTAGGCTTAAACAGCTTCTCAAATGTTGACTGAATCCCTAGCTTGACTCCCACTGTGGGTCCATTGTGAGTGGCCAGGTAACCTATAAGAGCAATAAGCACCTGCTGCTGTAATGAATCCTGATGCAAGACGAAGTTTGTCTACTTAATTGTATATTCATTCACCCTATACTTCTGCACTAGAAACGTAAAAGTGTTTAGTGGATCTGTATGATATATCACCACTGACATGAGCTTCAAAACACACCAACAGAAATTCAAAATTAAATTAAATTACTTTTTTTTTGCATGTTGGGGAGCCAGATATAACAAGTGACAAATGAAGCGTGTGAGTGAATGCCAGGGTAGCAACTTTGATCGAATTGCGTGGTATTTTTACAGACATCTTTACAGTCAACCTGTATTTCTCTCTCATTAGGCTATTAATCAGTTACAGCTTTAATGAAAGCTTCCTGCACAATCTGTTAAAAAGTAAAAGTAATAGGTCAATGCATTTCACCCTATTAGCTATCCTACAATTCCACTTCCTGGGGCTAGTTTAATCACAATTGAGTTTAATGGTTGTTGTCCTTTATGTTATTCAAAGTTAGTACCTGAATTGTTTCCAGTTGGGATGTCTGAAACTGCGTTTTGGACAAATATGCAGCTCATGATGCATGAAATGCAATAATTTGGTCATAAAACTGCTTTGCTAAATATTACATTTAGCCACTACAATGCAATATTATGATATGCAATATTCAGATTTTATTGTTGGGCTAGGCTTCTGCATTATACATTGCCCTGTAATTAGCTGAATAGGGTAATATTCTAAACTGATAGTTATCACCCCAAAAAGTCCTCAGCTTATTTGTACACCTTTATGTATTTCAGGATTTCTAAACTGTAATGTAATTATGGGCCTCAATGAGCCATGGGCCACTTGTGCGATAAATAGAAAGAAACATAGATGCAGGATATAAATGTTGTATATACTACATATAACAGTGCATGAATGGTGAGCCAGTGATCTACCTACAACACATTTGAAAACTTTAAAGGCATTTTTCTCAGTTTCGCTGTTTTCGTAGATACTGCACTTTGGCTTTGTAGATCAGTAGGCCAGGCTTTTCTTTTATAAAATGTAGATTATGTTGTTTAACCTGTTTCCCTTCCTCTAAACCAAAGTGATCCAGAAGCTATCAGTTTCTGTGTGAGGGTTGGCTGTACACTGAAATTTCACGTCAAATTTCACAAGTTACACAAGTCAGGGCTATGTTACACTACTGACTGTTATAAAAAGTTGGGTAGAATAATTTTTATCAATTCTTAAATGATTTCCATTTTTCCTAAAGCATGTAATGTGGCCTCTTCCACTGATACACTGACTACTGGCTAACTCATTGGCTAATGATGAAAATCATTCTTTTTTGACACACTGTAATAGGAGTCTTGGCCATGTTCCTGCAGTTGTTGCATTTCCTTACTGATCTTGTGAAACAGCACAGATAGTTGTTTCAGTTGAATGTTTTTCTGCCACAGTTCTCCCTGATGCTTCATTCCCAAAAGCTGAGGTGTCAGTATGGTGATCTAATGGAAATTTCTTGAAGGCAATTCCCCAGCTTGCCACAAGATGGCACTCACTAACTTGAGGGCCCATTGCTATCCCTGTAACGTGGATGAAACTGAGGGGTGAATGAAGAGGGAGAAAAGGACCAGAAAGGGAGGGGGGAAAGGGAGCAGTTAAGAGAGTGCGGGAGAGAGGGAGGGAAAGGTGGACAGACTGAGAAACAGATGAATGAAGGGGTGTGGGGAGAGTGAGTCATGACGTGGCAGCCATGTGTGGTAGGATTGGTGGAGCTCAGTGCACCTCATAGGGGGGTCACAGAGGCAAGGGACAAGCAGCTCTATTTTTACCCCAAGTCTGTCTTCCTCTTCTTCTGTTGCCCTGCACCAGGGGAGCGGAGGGCTGGAGGAGAGGATTGAAATAATCCTCACAGGAGGACAGGACTTATGGAATGAGAAAGCAGGAGTCTGACAGATGGAGATAGAGTGAAGAGGAAAAATAAGGCGATGGGATGAAGACGAGAAAATAAGCCCAAGACCCAAGGCTGAGCAGGGGAGGAAGTGAATGTAATTGGGTCCAGGAGAGGTGGGGATGAAGGCTGAGGAAAAGGTGGTGGTGGGTAATAAGGATGAGGAGGTGATGGTGGAGAAGAACATCTGGGCCTCTCCAGCCTGCTGCATTATAAACAGGCCTCAGAGCTAAACTTGTCCCCAATGGCCTGTGTGGACCAGATGAGAAAGAAATTAACTGTAAGAGGGGACAAGGACAGAAAAGGGGAGGAAGATAGAGGAGAGGAGAGTGGAGGAGAGGAAGATAGAGGAGAGCAGGGGGAGGAGAGAAGAGGGGAGTGGAGGAGAGGAGAGGAGAGAAGAGGGAGAAGGTGTAAAATGAGGAATGAATATAGATAGAATCAAAAGAGAAATTACGATGTCCTTCGACAACAAGGCCAATTCATAAATTCTCCTTTCAGCCACAAATAGAAGCAGACAGCCTAGTGATATAACATCATCTCCAACTTCCTGTAACCTGTCATGATGACACACACACACACACACACACACACACACACACAATCTAGAAAAACAAAACAGAAATCCTCTGCCTGTTTCATCAAGCTGTCATCAGTTGCGCTACATCAATGGAGAATGACTGTATTGGGGTGAATGGGAGAGACTGGCAGGGGCACAAAATGAACCCCCTAGCTGACGTGCTCATTCATCCTCCTCCTTCTCCTCCACAATCTGTCTGAGTTTATTAATAGACTGCCACAGTTATTCCTTATAGAAGGAAACACCCCCCCCCCCCCACACACACACACAGATGATGCTACTCCAGACGTTCTTTGACACTTAAAACCCAATCACCACCACCGCACATCGTGATAGCCAGAATTAGATGTGAATTACATTAAATTTAACTTTGAACCCCGCCCCCCCCTCTCTCTCTCACACACACACACAAACACACACGCGCACACACACACACACACACACACACACACACACATACACACACATACACACACACACAGACTACTGTATTGCAGAGAGAGCCAGTACCGGCACGTCAAACTGGGGGAGAATATTTAATTTGCTCATTGTTCTGTTTCTCTACCCTTCTCTTTCTCTGAAAATAAGCAACTATGCTGTATTCACAGATCCCACTGTGACACAAATGAGCGTCGTCGGAAGTGTCACCTTATTCTCTGAAGAGGATGAAATGCATTTAATGAATGTATGGTCTACAGAAGGACAGAAATTCTTTTTTTTAACATACAGTATTTCCAAATATTAGCTGTTTACGCAAACTAAAAAAACAACCAAGTTTTTTTTTGGGATTGTAAACAGACTAAAATATTAATGATGACAGCATTAACAAAACTCAACTCTCAAGGAGCAAAATGCCTGCGTAGATTTGCAAAAAAAAACAGTGTAAAAGTTTGGTAACACTTTCTATGAAGACCATATCTATAGCGCATTATGAGCGCATTCATAACAAACTATAATGCGCATCATAATTACTCAAAATGCATTATGTCTACACTCATAATGCTTCATGATGCATTATATCAACAGTTATAAATAACTATAAATCTAGCTTATAATGCCTTATAAATCCAAGGGTGTCATGAGTGTTCATGACTGGTTATAAACTACAGGCTGGCTGATGGGGCTTATAATACATTATGACTACTAATACCCCTCTATGCACACACCTGGATGGTCAAATGTTGTAAGGGCTCATAAGTTGCTATAATGTTCCATGTGGGATCATAAGTTGTCAGTGTGTGCTTTAAGTAAAGTTCATATGGATGCATCTATAATGCAGCACACCTCATCATAATGTTTCATTGTTGGGATTAAGTAAAGTGTAACACATTTGGAGGGTGTTACATTTGTAACACCCTTGGATTTATAAGGCATTATAAGCTAGATTTATAGTTATTTATAACTGTTGATATAATGCATCATGAAGCATTATGAGTGTAGTCATAATGCATTTTGAGTAATTGTGATGCGCAATATAGTTTGTTATGAATACGCTCATAATGCACTATAGATATGTTCTTCATAGAAAGTGTTACCAAAAGTTTTATCTTGTGTGTTGTAGTTGTAAACATGTCTGACAAAAAAGTCCAGCACACGCTATTTCCTAAAATAGGAGGTTTCACAAATGTGTTTTGTATTTATCACAGTAATGTGTAACGGACTACAATAGTGTCTGATCATCTGAAGTGTTAGTGAGATAAAAGGAAAAGGCATTTTTATACATACGCGTATAGTTTTCACTTAAGTGTGTCATTTAGCAAGCAATCTAGGAGTTCTGGGTGTGTTGTTGTGTTCTTACTCTAACACAAATGAACAATTACACCGGAGTCAAATTTTATGAACTTTACTGGCTTCTTGCATCTCTTAGTTTCACTTTCACAGCATTCTCTCTGAACAGTATCAATGCGCTGCTTCATTACTACACATAAAAAAAAATCCTTTGAACATAACAACTCCTCCCCGCTAGCACTGAAGTACATTAGAGAAGCTCAAACATTGTACAGAAAACATTTTTTTAACCTTCAATAAAACATTCTTTTCATATCATAGTCTCTTGTGTGGTGGTATTACATATACATTTTATCCTATAACTGCTTTAACTAGGCTAGAAATCTAATCTACGTAGTGATTGTCCCCAGTTGTCATGCCCGGACAGGGTAATGCTATTCTTGTGGATCCGGAACAGGACAGGGAGACACAGTTGGGTTATCAGTCTCTGGAGCAGGTGTGTCAAGCACAACCTGTGGTACATCTGGTGTGAATGATGGAAACTCCTCCAAATTGTCTGTGCAGCCTGCACCACTTCTTGTGTTGTTATAGGTGTAGTGTCAAATTGTGATGTCAAGTAACATGTCATCATGTCAACGTGTCAAGTCGTGATGTCAAGTAACATGTTGTGATGTCAACATGTCAAGTCGTGATGTCAAGTAACATGTTGTGATGTCAAGTAACATGTCGTGATGTCAACAAGTCACATGTCATACACTGCGCCAAATCAGTCCAGGTGACACTTTTACCATGTAAGTCTGTGGACCAGTTTTGGAAACAATCTTACCAGGCTGCCATTTCTGGTTTCCTTTGCGATAGTCTCTAGCAAGCACAGATTGTCCCACTTCAAAAGTTCTCAGTGGTGACTGCTTCTTGATTTGACTGCTTTGTTTCTTTGACACATCCCTGCGCAGATTTGGTTTTAGGAGGTCCAGATGTGATCTTAAGGATCTTCCCATAAACAGGACTGAAGGTGTCTCACCTGTTGTGGAATGTTCAGTGTTGCAGTAAGACAACAGGAAATTGGCTAGTTTCTCTGATATAGACATTTGAATGTTTACCACAGTTTTCATGGATTGTTTGAAAGTTTGGATGAATCTCTCTGCATATCCGTTCATTGCAGGATCAAATGGCATGGCGGTAATGTGCTTGAATTCATTTCCTTTCATAAACAACTGGAGTTCCTGTGTAAACTGATTTCCATTGTCACTCACTAATTGCTGTTGCAGTCCAGCTGGAGCAAATAGTGTACAAAGATCTATTGATGTTGCATTCTTTTCCGGGACCACTTAAGGCCATTTGGACTATGCATCGAACACCACCAGAAACATCCTGCCAAGAAAAGGAGCGGCGGAGTTGATGTGGGCCACTCCCATGTGTGTGAACATGACAGTGATGTCATCTATTTCACGATTAATGCCAGGCCACCAGACATAGCTCCTGGCCAAGCTCTTCATTTTAACAACACCTAAATGTCCATTATGAAGAGACTCTAGAACTCTGTGACGAAGCGTTGGTGGGATAATGACCCTGGAACCCCACACTACACAATTTTGGCATAAAGGACAACTGATCTCGCCAGTTTGCATATTCAGGTTGGTCGGCATCACCCTTCTGAGGCCACCCCCTCACCGTTAAATCATAAACTCTCACCATTGTAGGATCTTGGCCTGTTTCCCCCTTCACCTCCAGACAAGTGACAGGCAGATTCTCCATCTGTGTGAGGTGAAAAAGTTCAGCTGGGTCCAAAAGCACAGAAGTTTCTCCTGGCTAATGTGGGTGATGAGAAAGACCATCTGCACTTCCGTGTAGCTTGGTGCCTTTAAACTCGATGATGTAATCATGAGCGCCTAAAAATAACACCCACCGCTGCAGACGGGCTGCCATCATGGCAGGGCTTGACTTGCTGAGGTTGAAGATGGCCGATGGCTGATGATCGGTAATCAGTGTAAAATGCTAGCCATAAAGGTACTGGTTAAATTTCTTAACCCCCAGACGAAGCTTAAGCCTTCTTAGTCAAGTTAGGCATAGTCTGTTTGGCCTTGTTTAAAGGACAAGTTTGTTTTTTTGCACATAAAGACTTGTTTTCTGATTGTTTATGATGAAACATAATGGTTAATTGAAATTTTGACAAATGCCTTTGTCCTGAAAATTTTCAGCTGTTGCGGTAGCACCCCCCCCCGGCAACTTTCCTAAAATGCATTAAACTTTCATTTGTAAAGACATGAAATTCAACGAGTGGTCAGTAATGTTCACTAATATGCTGACACAAAATTAGCTGCAAACTGTATGGTTTCCAATAGGTTTTTGATCATTCATTCTCAATTGTGGACCTATTTTCAAACTCCTCACATGCGTATCCTTAAACCTAAGAGTTTGAAGCAATACAAGTAATGACCTTTGACAAAATTCATAGGTCTTCTAGGTGTTTGAGCTTCGACCTTTGGATGTAAGGCATAAGGCAGATCATAAGCTTTGTGGAATTTTGGTTGAGCACTTTCAGTGATGGTTATCTTGGCCTTTATCCATGCCAGTGTTCCAATTCTGCCTTCAAAAACTGGTACAAAGTGATTCAGTAGGAGTCTTTCTTGGGGAGGCTGAGTGCTTTGCTCTCCATCAGTTTTATGGATTTCCAGTTCAGCTGGATACTTCAGAGCCATTCTCACCCAAATAAGGAAACATTGTCATTTTAAACTACATACAGGTCCGGTATTCGTCTTGCATTCTCATAGTTTACTTTCACTGTTAACTTTCCCAGTTTGGAGAGTTTTTCACCTGTATAAGTCTTAAGTGTTAGTGAGGTGCATTTCAGTTTGATTTTGACAAATCTGTCTTTGTTGTCCTTGTATGATATGATAGACTGGGATGACCCTGTGTCTAACTCCATTTTGAGTTTCTGTCAATTTCAGGTGTCATCCAAATAACTTTGTGTTGACTTTCTTTGACAGAGTAAATCTCTAGGCAAGCCAATTCCTGTTCATATTCATCTGATTCAGATTCATTCAAACTAGCCTCATTCATTTCATCAACCTTTTTGTTGCTTAATTTGAAATGAGGTTTTCTCTCATTTTGTTTAGTTCTGCACATTTTATATGCCCTTGTCTGTTGCAAGAATTACAGACTTTGTCTTTAAATCAGCCTTCTGCAGGGCTATGGGATTTCTTTGCACATCAGAAACAAGCCATCTTCTCTGACCTTTTTGTTGCCATTTTGTTCAGTGTGCATTCACTAGCTGTTTCTTTTGAAATTCAGTGTCATCCTCAACCTCTCTGCAATGACTAGTGGTTTGGGGTTTGAATGATTTTGCAAACTCTTTGTTGCTGGTTTTTGTGGTGGCGTGAAGCTATGAAGTAGATTATATATTTTTGCACCCATTACGCTCAGTAGTGCCACCCCTTTTCAGTCATCCTTTATTTTGTTTGCTAGACAATACTGCTCAGACGTCTGTCGGTGTTTGTAGCCCAGTCTTCTACAGTGCCATCAAAAGCGTTCATCTGTCCTACACATCCAGCCATCTTGTTAAAATTCTTGCTGTTTCCAACTATTTCACTCAGTCCACCTTTACATTTACATTTAGGCATTTAGCAGACGCTTTTATCCAAAGCGACTTACAAAAGAGGATAACATTCAAGCTACAACACAATGAACTAACAAGGAGTGCATATTGCTAACACAGAATCTGCGCTGTTTTAAGTTGAAAGTGCAATAGTGTAACACAATGTAGAGAAATTAAATTATTAAGTGCATTCTCAAAGTTTACGCCAGGAGATATTCTTGGAAGAGCTTAGTCTTCACGAGTTTCTTGAAGGTGGAGAGGGTATCAGTTGATCTGGTAGCACTTGGGAGGTCATTCCACCAGCGCGGAACCAGATATGAGAAGAGTCTGGACCGACCTGCACAAGGTGTTGGCCGTGCTAGAAAACGTTCCTTAGAGGAGCGTAGTGGTCGTCGGGTGACATAGGGCTTCAGAAGAGAATTCAAGTAGATGGGAGCAGAGCCATCATTCACCCTGTAGGCCAACATAAGTGCCTTGAATTTAATGCGAGCAGCCAAGGGCAGCCAGTGCAGTTCAATGAACAGAGGTGTGACATGTGCCCTTTTTGGCTGGTTAAAGACCAGACGTGCAGCTGCATTCTGGATCATCTGTAGCGGTCTCACCGCACAGGCTGGTAGGCCTGACAGGAGGACGTTGCAGTAGTCAAGACAAGAGATAACCAGGGTCTGAACCAGGAGCTGGGTTGCATGTTGGGTTAGGTACGGCCTGATCTTCCTTATGTTGAATAGGGAAAAACGGCACGACCGAGCCACAGAGGCAACGTGATCTGCAAAGGTCAGTTGGTCATCGATCATGACACCTAGGTTTCTTGCCACTTTGGTGGGAGGAACAGACAGGGAGTCGATCTTGATACTGATGTCGTGATGTATGGCTTGTTTGGCTGGGAGAACCAGCAGTTCAGTTTTGGAGAGATTTAGTTGGAGGTGATGTCCTTTCATCCATGCAGATATATCGGAGAGACAGTCCGAGATCCGTGATGACACCGTGGAGTCGTCTGGCGGAAAGGACAGATAGAGCTGGGTATCATCCGCATAGCAGTGGTAAGAGAAGCCATGGGAGTGGATGATTGAGCCCAGCGAGGTGATGTACAGTGCGAAGAGAAGGGGCCCCAGCACAGATCCTTGGGGTGCCGATGTCTGTCCCAGCCATGATACGTTGAAAGACCGTCCAGTAAGATAGGACTTGAACCAGGAGTGCGCTGTGCCATTAATCCCAATGTTGGTCAGCTTGTCCAGTAGGATGCTGTGGTTGACCGTGTCAAATGCTGCTGATAGGTCCAGCAGGATGAGCACTGAGGACTGACCTGCCGCTCTGGCCTCTTTTAATGCCTCTTTTAATGCTTCTGTCACAGACAGAAGCGACCTTTATTTCATTTTCTGTAGGTTACGTTTCTTCTTCTTTCTGTTCCCCTCCACCTCTCCGTTAGCTTGACCTTCCAGTGCAGCTTGAATGTGGTGGTAGGCAAAAACAGGCGTAGAAGAAAAAAAAAGTAGACAGTCTCTCACAACAACCTTGGGAGCCAAACAGTGTTCACTTTTGCATTGCTTTAGGACAAATACATTCCATCACCACTTCATCCAAAACTTCATCCAAATGGATACTTCTCCCAGTCAACGTAATAAAAATAAATACACCAAAAAAGTTGTGCTGAGATTAAGATTAAGATTAAATTAATTGAGGTACAGGTAACAGAGGTACACAATGCCTAAAAATGTCACCTAGATAGTTTGTTATTATAATATTCAAAATATGTATACCATAACATATACTGTACATAAGATATGTAACAACTGATCTATGTCAAACTGTCTGAGGAAGCCTATATTTGATGTGTTTTGTTTCAAGTTTTGTTTTCATTTTTGTGTTCACTGCACATTGGCAGCTATTGCTGTCATGCTGTCATGCATGTGCTATAGTTACATCGGCATTAGTCATTTTGGTATGAGTATAAGTATGAAGAGTTTTGGTGGCTGCAGTGCATTTTGCAGCAAATGTTAACAGAGGTGCTCTGATGTGTGCTGGTAAAGCACACTGTAGGATGAGTTATGAAACGGTGGACATTGTATTGAAAAAAGTGTTAAAATGATTGTCAAAAACTGTAATAGTACATCAAGTGAAATTTTATTTTTTTATAATAATGCAAGTATTTAATTATATTTATAATCATGTAAGTTAGATTTAAATCTATTTAAACAGAATACTCTTTGAACAGTTTTTCAAGTTATATATTTAGTATTAGCAAAGAGGCTGCTGCAAGATCCCAAACTAAACATGGAAGCCCATAGGGGCTTAAGTAATGAAATATATAAAATTCTACTCTATTGGATGATATTTCTTAATTAACACATGCTATTGTAGAACGTGAGTCCTCCAGTGACGAACATTATGACGTGCTGCACCTCCCTTAACAAAACGCTGTTTTCCCTAGAGGGCAGGCAAATAAAAAGACAAAAGACTAATACCTTGGTGAGGCGGTGTGCGCACTTTCTTGTGTGTGTGTGTGTGTATGGGAATGCACTTGTTGTTTCACACATTATCCCTCCAAATGTTTGCCGAATAGGATAAGTTCCAAGCGAAGTGACTCAGTCTTCGCACCTCTCCTCGCTGCGCCTCCACCAATCCCTCTCTTGCTCACGTGGCTCCATTGTGTCTGTTCTCCCACTACCACTCAGTCCCTTGTGGCTCACTTCTCCTTCAGCATCACTACTAGGACTCAGCGTACACAGCAGCAAACTCATTAAAAAGAAAATCAATACATTACATCTGTATATTTACTGTATCTATTCATCCAAACAATTTTCTTGTTGCTCTTGATGCTTATGCTTATTTCATTCAGAATACCTGTAACGGTTTCATTAGCATTCAAAAAGTGGAGAGAAAGGGAGATAAAACAGACTGTGAGTCTCAAGTTCTCTCCCCTGTGAATTTACTTCTAGAGACATGAAAAAAGAGAAGGCAAGAAGTATAGAGGTGTGAGGTGATGACGCCAAGAACAAAAAAGTCAGAACATGAAGGGTGAGGAAAAAAAGCAACTGTGCAAAGGCGGGAGGAAGAGAGAGAGACAAAATGAGAAAGGTATGAAAGGAAGGAGAAAGTGAGTGAGATCTGATGACGTCTGCCACAGGAGCACAGGGACAGATGTGGAGAGCAGCTACCCAGGATCCCTAGATAGAGGTCCAGCCACTCAACACTGTAGACATTGAACCAAACCAGTACAGTCAATTCACTGGTGCGTGGGTGTGTTTCTGGGATGTGCATGTATAAGATATGCATCATCTGAATGGCTGTCAAAATCATTCCCAATATAACCATGAATAAGCCCATATGTGTAAGTCTTGGATGTCTTGTATGTGCGTGCATGTGTGCACATGTGTGATTTGAAGTCTAGAATGCTTGGGTATGTGTGCATTCACATGCAAAGTTGGGTGTGTCTGCATTGTCACCCTGGTTCCCCCCTCCTTCCCCAGCAAACCCTCTTTAGATTTTCTCACCTTGTGTAACTTGCGCGAAACTCTACGTATGTCTGTCAGGGGTGGGGGGTAAGATGGTTGACGTCAGCCAAAAGCCACGCGCCATTCCGGAGCCATGTATGGCTTCAAATGGTCCGATCTCCCATCCTCTCACTCTCACTCTCACTCTCACACTTCTCTTCACACGCTGTTCACTCCCCCCACTGACTCACACGCCATCCACATTAATATTCAACAATTGGCAGCTTGCGTTTACACCAAAGCTCCACCCTCCCTGTCTGCCTGACTGTCTGACTGACGCAGACTTTGGCCAGTCTGTGTGCGGATGGTGGGTGTGCATTGACGCAGAGACCCAATTTGCGCACATGCACTCAGCGTCCAATTAGGCACCAGCAAACCGATGTCACATTCTCTCCTACTGTCAGCCAACTACCACCACCCCCCACCAAAAAGAAAAACAACCCAGACCCAACCCCAGGTTGAAGAGAATTGAAATATATTGATAGACAATTTGGATTGATTTGTGTTGCTGGGGAAACAACAAACCACAGTGGTAACTTTTCATGGCGATCCTGAGGGTACCCTTCTTTGATAAAAGCGTGCTGGAAATCATTCCTTACGAGTTAGTATACCTGTCAACAAGTAAATTTAGGACACTTGGCACTACAGAAAGCCAGGGATGCAATTCAGCTAGCTACGAGTATAATCTCATGGGCACACGTGCAGGAGAAGAGACCCAATTAAGGTGCCAAACCTGTCTGCTGCCGCTCTCTGCCTCGAGAAAGCGTGTCACTCCTTGGACACATTTGGGACCATTCAGAGCTATTCTGTGCCATGCATTCAGCTGCATATTGAGTAGGCACCATCTGGGGCTGCATACACCATTCCCAGAGAGAGCGAGAGACAGATTCAAAGATCTAAAACTTGACAGAGACGATAGATAAATAGATAGATAGATAGATACTATATATATATATATATATATATATATATACGTTTTATCACTCAAGAAAAATCCTCCATTAGCTTCTTATCAATATTGTCACATTATCTGCAAACTTTTGCTGTGATAGAATATATATATAATACATAAACCTGAATTGCTTCTGATTTGTTGTTGTTTTGTGAAGACTAAATCATTGGACATGTCTGATTTTGTCTGCTGACAAAATTACACAAGAAAAGAGTGTGTGTGTGTGTGTCTGTGTCTGTGTGTGTACTTCTTTGGCTGTCTCCCATGGATGGAAAAGATACGCCCACTCAAAGTTGTTTTTTGAAAACCACAGTAAATCTTTTATTCACCATCTCTTCCTTCAGAGTGAAAAGATGACAGTTAATTGACATCCTCTTAGACAATGATTTGATGCCATTCACACACACCACACACACACACTTCAAATAAGCATACATTTCAGTATTGGGTAAAAAGGTATAACTAGTGCTTTGGTCATCTGGAAGCAACCTCACAAAAATGGTCACTTGAGAGCACCAGTACGCAGTTTGACCTCACCCATTTAACATCACATTTGTACCTTTCAGGAAAAAAACAAACAAACAAAAAAAAACCAACATTAAATTAAAGAAACAAATAAGCATCCTTGCCCTCAGTGAGGAAAAGAGAGGAATGAAATGCTCCAATGAACTAACAGTGAGAATAAAAGCATTGCTTATAAAATAGTGACCAGTTAGATGCCTTTGCATTCAGTAGAAGGGTTCACTGAAGTGAGCCGATGGGAATGCAAAGTGAGATTTTCTGAACTCATCGACATCTGGAATCCCTTTATTACTTTTGAACGTATCTCTCTTCTCTACTTCTTCATTCTAATTCCTGCCTTACACTCTCACTGTCTGAAGTCCATATCTATCTATTTTGAGTGTTTTTTTCTTTCCTTTTTCTTCTATCCATCTTGCTCTGTCATTTTCTCTGCCACCCACACACCAACCTTCACTCTGACTGCCCTTGCTCTCTCCTCTCCAGTGTGTACATGCCTCTGCCTTGCCTGCAGGAAGAGGAGGTCTGTCTGTGTATGTGCTCCTTAGTCAATATTACTGTAAACTTGCTTTAGCGGAGTGACAGAGCGAGAGTAAGTCTGAGATCAAACAAATAAATAAAAGTGCTGTAAAAAAGAACAAAGTGATTAAAATGGTGACCAATTAGACAACAGGTGTCCTGAGAATGAAAACAAGAGAAGGAGGGAGATGCGTCAACACACCCACCCTCACTCCTACAAACCTTTGAGCCTAGAGAGAGAGGGGGGGAGGGAGGGAGGGAGAGAGAGAGAAGAGGAGGAAAATCCATGTTTGGGATATAGGACTACTCAATCACATATTCATCAGCCTCCCTCTCCGCCAATGAGATGAAGGGACTCCTGTTCCCCAGATTTGCCTATCAGACCTTGGCTGAGCATGTTGGTTGTGGAACTGTCAAAGATCATGATGGCAAACCCATATGTCTATTCATACTGTCAATCTGTCAGTCAGTCTGTCAGCTGGTCATCAGATTATGTCAGTCAGTACCTAAACTTCTTCTCAGTTTGTCCATCATCTTACCTAGTGTTAAGTATGATCATCAGGTATGGCTGAGTCCAGGCAGTGATCTGTAGTCCTGTTATTTGTGGTGAGCCTTGGTATTTTGTGATCTCAGTTCCTCAGTCCAGTTTCTCCCATATTGTACTTGGGTTTTACCTAGTCCAACAGCTGAGAAACTCTGATCTTCTGATAGGCTGGTGTTTTCAGATCAAGTCTTTTTTTTATTAGTCGATGGGTATTTGTGAGGAGGAATGTTTGAAGTGAACCTGACTTTAAGAAAAGCTGATTGGCTGACAAGCTAAGGATGCCATCTGAGCAGGCAACAGATCCAACAATCAAACAAGTCTGACTTCAAAGAACTGTCAATCTATTTCAAATCAAAACATACATTAATAAACAGGTCATACATATCTGGTCTTGCATTCTCCAAACATATTGCATTAGATCAGAAAACACATATGACATCACCCACAGGAACAACCAGACAAAACAAAGATTGGAAAGTAAACAGCTATATACAGTGTGCTCTCCATGACAAAGTATTTACAACAGTTAGTGACAATGATATTGCAGATGCATACAAACAACCAGGGAAAATTGCAACATAAAAAATATGAATAAAATTATTGTAATCATAAAAATAAGTCCTTGACTTCCCTTCTTTTTACTGGCCTGGGCCTGCTGTCTCTTGTCTACTTGACCATCTACATTATCTGTCTCACTCTGTAGAACATTCTGTCTTGAGCTTTCTATAACTCATAACTCTTTTAATGATTTCACTCAATTGGTTTTCCCTTACTGAGAGCTCTGTTTTCGCACTTTGCCTTGTCACTACTGAGCCTCATACTATCTGAAGAAACAGAGGAGCATATTTCCTGCTGGCACTCTGTGGTATTCTTCTCTCGGTGGACTCAAGCTCTGATGTAAAATCAAAGCACTCCATGTTAATTCAATGCTAATATTAGCCTACGTAATGTGCACAATGTGGCAACAAATTCTCTTGTATGCTGTCTCTACACAGCAAAGTAGTATTTGATGATCTGAATGAATTCACTCATTGTAATAACAGTAGTGATGAATCTGATGGTTCTGTTCAGCCCTAGGAATACAAGATAGTGGCACTTGCAGTAACAGTAGTATTTGTAGTATTGGCATTAGTCAAAAGCAGCAGTACTACCGATAGCAGCTTTAACAGCACAATCACGGTTATCTACTAGCACAAATAGCTGAAGATAGAACAGTAGAAATGCTGTACATGAAGAAAACCATAACCTGCACTGACTGTGGTGACATACTGGTTGAGGATAAACATGCCACCAGGTGAAAGTAAACACAGTACTCTTAGTACTGGCTGAGATTATGAATCATTACATTTCCCCTTGCAGCTATGCTATAGCACAATCTGCAAGAGCATCTACCCCCAAGCCCCCCTCCTTCCCCAGACGTATCCTCTATCAGTGTAGCGCCCCCTAGAGCACTGAAGGCCTAGAGGCTCAAACTGAACGGAACAGAGATACAATAGTCTGGCAGAGGAAGTTAGGAGAAGTCAGGGTGATTAGCAGAAAGAGAGTGTAAACAGTAGTCCCTGTAAGGGACAAGAAGAAATGGTGTTCATGGTGGGGGCAATGGACTCAGCCAAACAGAAGATGGATGGAGACAGTGAGGAGAGACAGGGAGAGCAACGTGAGGAGAGAGGAGCGGGAGGAGACAGAAGAGAAGGACGCTGAGGAGAAAGGTGGCAGGACATCGAAGTCAAGTGCGCACTCAAGCTCGAAGCAGCGCGATGTGGCACCGGCGTCTTCGTTGCCGTAGTTGGCCCAGTACTCCTCGGGATCCAACTTGGGGAGAAGGGCCTCATCCTCGCTCAACTCGTACTTGGTTGACGTGGGCTTACCTCCGTTGAAGGGGTACGACTTCACGGTTTCGGAACTCTTCTCGAAGATACCTTTGGAGGAGGACACGGGCTTGTGCTTGGAGAACCACCAGCGGGTCTTGGTGCTGAAGGTGGTGGTGGTGGTACCGGCCAGGGAACCGGGGTCGGGCAGTGGGCAGAGGGCGAAGTCCATCTCCCGCAGGAAACGCAGGTCCAGGCCACGGCGGGGGGAAGGGGAGGCGCAGACGAGCTCGGAGCTGGAGATTCGGTTGGCGCGGAAGAAATCCCACAGGGCCCGGGCCTCGCAGCCGCAGGACCAGGGGTTGCCGTTGAGCCGCAGGAACTGGATGGACTGCATGTCGCGCATCGCCTGACCGGGCAGCTCTGCCAGGGAGTTGTTGAAGAGGAAGAGCATGGTGAGGCGGCCCAGGTCACGGAAGGCGCGGCGGTTGACCTGCCGCACGCGGTTGTCATGGATCAGCAGCCTGTCCAGGTTGACCAGGCCCCGGAACACGTTCTCAGACAGGGTGCGGATGCGGTTGCCATGGAGGAAGAGCTGGCTAAGGTTGATGAGGTCGGAGAACAGGTCATCCTGCAGGAAGTGCAGCTGGTTCTCCTGCAGGTACAGGAACTGCAGGCTGTACAGCTTGTGGAAGATGTCGTGGGGAAGAGCTGCCAGCCGGCACCGGTGCATGTGCAGGCTCTGCAGCTTCTCCAGGCCTCGGAAGGCACCTCCTTCAAGACGTCGCAGATGATGGTTGTCGCCCAGGTCAAGCTCTTCCAGGTCACGCATCTCACTGAAGGCACCAGACTCAATCCAGGTGATGTTGTTGGAGAAAAGCCAGAGGACCTGGAGAGGATCATGGAAAGAGTGCAGGGAAGGAGGAAGAGGAAAGGGGGAAAAGGTGCAATAATGACAAATGTCACACAGGGAGGTGGGGTGTGGGGTTGTATGGAAGAAACATGTAATGATGATGGAAGTTTTGATTGATGTAAAAATGGAAGAAAATAAATTGTTAGTTTTAATGTTGAAGTACAACTTCATTGAGCAAATAAGCAAACACAAGATATCACTTTTCAACGTATTCAGCTGCCCTCTCACCTGAGTTCCAAAGCCAAAGGTCCCCACTCTCAGTTCAGTGATGCGGTTGTTCTGCAGAAAGACACGCTGGGATTCGTCGGGCACACCAGATGGTACAATGGTCAGATTCTGAGCCTGGCAGCTGATCGTCATGGGTGATGGGTAGCACACACACAGGTGTGGGCAGCCCTGAGCAGGAGCAGGTTTCACCACAACCAGCCAGACGACCAGCCACAGCGAGAGACCACCTGAGGGACAGGTAGGGATTTATAGATATCTTAACAATTGAATTGTGACCATTTTGTTACAAAAAAGTTATATACATTCATTCATTAACCTTAAATATAGTGTTTAGTTTATATAAAGTTTATAAAGCTTAGTTTTTAAATACATGAACAAATGTATCTACAAATATCGTTTGTATTTTGTAAGTATTCAGAAATATATGTCCATCACTGTAGAAATGTTGTTTATTTTGTCTGCATGCAATAAGGTGATTAACCAAGTAAGAAAACTAATATGCACTGTTACCAGAGTCACAGAACAGATCATTATTCTGAAATGGTGATTGTTTGATACATTCGACAAAAACGCGCGCTCATTAAGTCGACCAAAATCGAGTAGTCTATACACAGAACATGAAATAAAACTCGCGGAATCAGAGAACTATACGCCTCACAATATCTTTCAGTCATGCAACAGTTAGTGATACAGTTTAAGTTAAAACGTCAGGCGGGAATGAGACAAAATATATTGAAACGCATGATTACGCATATCTTCCAAACATTCAGCCCCATGATTATTGTGCTTGAAAATCACATGGAACAACTCTATCACTTTATCTTAATAAAACACTGCTATTACCAGACATATACACATGATACAAAAGAAGAACAGTCAAAACTTACTCTTAAACGTGTGCGCAATGGAGCACCGCCGGCTCCGTGAGATCGTAGAGGTTTCCATTCCGAACCAAAGCTGAAAGCGAGTTAGCCTGCTGAGGCGAAAGACTGGCAGCTATCTCCGCTGATGCTCTGGTTCCCGAGTCGGAGCGACTGAGAGAGTACCGAACCATGGCTACTGGGGTCCCTTTTATACACGAACTCAATTCGCGCCTACGTTAGTAGGCACCTCGGAATCTCCTTCGTCATCAGCCGGGTCAAGCTCAAGCGAGGGTGTTAAACGGAAAAGGAGGGGCAGGAGGAGCTAGAGAGAAATTCACCACGAAGTATGTACGTGTGTTTGGGAGGGGGTCATTTGCGGCACCGTGCCCGTTTATGACTGTACAGAGACTAGGACTGAGACACGAGGCAATTATTTCATTCGGTCTTTGGGTGCGCGGCCAAATCGCGTATGGCCTGTTTCCTTTAGTAATGGCACTGCATGCCTAATAAATAAAGTTGAAAACATTAAGGTGTATTGCTAGAAAAGAAACTTTAATTGGTTATATTAGTCATCAAGTAACTTCTTATTATATATCAGAACAAGTTACGCACCTTAATTTCTACCTGGATACCTGTTCAGAGCCAAGACTTGTAATTTGTGTGTGTGTGTATATGTACCCTCCTTTCTCACTTCCTTTGCATTGGTAACATTTCCCACCTGTATTCATGGGTGGCTCCACCAGGCAAATGCTGAATCCAGATGTACATGGATATGTAATTGACGATATATACATATATAAAAATCTGTGACATGGATTTTTCTAATGCTTTTCTTATTCTTTTTCTTATTTTTTCTTTTTCATTTACATAGAGACACAAAACAGTGGCAAAGACTCAGACCAAAAAGGTTGCTATAGGTGGGTCAAAATTGTACCTGAATCCCAGTTAAAGGTGACAAAGATTGGGTTAATGGCATACTGTACCTTGCTCTCAGACATTCAAATATAATATATTCAACTCTGATTATAAATAAGCTCAAATGCAATTTTACAAGCCCAATTACTATCTTACATTTAGGCTTGGGAATGAAATGGTCCGTTTTGGCCAAATGGGGCCCTCTTTAAAACCACAGGAAAACTATGGTTGATTTCCCTATGGTTACATCACAATTCATGATGCCTCTGTAGTCATGCACAACCTCTCCTAATTCAACAAAAAAATAAAAATGATTAAACATGTTTAATGTACCGTGGTCTGTTGCATTTACAGTATAATTTATTCCTCCAGCTGTACAGACAAACAGTGTGAAGATCAGACAGGTTTTGGGATGTGTGTGTTTTTATCGTCCACCCCCTCTGCTCCGACGGCGTTTCATGTTCTGGCTGCCTTGGCCCTGTTCCTTCTCCTCCTCCTTCTCTTTGCCGCCATGATGACTGGACAACAGAGGCTTCCCTTACTACGCCCACTCCCACCAGCTGTATGTGTGTGTTTGCTGGGTGTGCATGTATGTCCTTATTTCCGCATGTGCGCAATGTGTGCATTGCTCGCCTCATCAGAGAAACAAGGTCTACACACTGTCAGTGTGAGAAATCCTTGCACGTGTCCAGAAGAAAAGGTACAATTTCAAAAGGAATGCAGGAAGGAAGGAAGGAAGGAAGGAACAGTGGAGAGAGTGAGTGAATAAAGAAAAGTGAGAGGATGGACATAGTGACCTCGGGCAGTCAGTCATAGTGAGGAGTATGAAAGGGAGAGGATGCACCAAGCCAATCTGTGTTACACAAATGATAACAGGATATATAGTATAGAGGTAGTAGAGAGTAGAATTAGGAAATACACAAGAGCTCCTTTTTATGCTTCACGTTTTGCGGGTGGGGTAAATTGGTATGTGTGTGTGTGTGTAAGTGTGTGCAAGAGGGGGTAGGGGGACATCTCTGTGGAATGTAAGGAGTGCTCAGTCTGTCTCCATAGCAACTGGGCAGGACGGGCCTCTTCATGTTCGCCTGTCTGGTCTTTAGCCCAGCGGTCGAGGCTGCCTCAATGTTGTCTTCCGGTATGGGCTTTAATGATGCCCACCGATAATCAAACGCAGTCGCCCTGCTGTCTGTGGGCTGAAACAAACTATTCTGTCTCCCTCTGCTCAGCTCATTATTCTCCATTAGGTTCTAGTCTCTGTCAGGTAACTAGCTTTCTCTTTAATCATTCTCACGTGGCTCCTACGTCAGCTTCTTTGGGCTGTTTCTCTTGCCTTCCATAACTAATTACACCTTTTTGCATCACCTCAACTCTTCTCTTACGCATACTCCCTGACACTGAATTCCTTCTCTGCATAATATGTGTTCTTGCTTTCTCTCTCTCTCTCCTCTCTCTCTCCTCTATCTCTCCTCTCTCTCTCTCTTTCCGCTTCTCTTTTGATCAAATGTTTAGTCCATATTTCCTCTTTTCAATAAAATTTTTTTCCTCACTCAGTACTCCCCCCATTCACACCAGTGAGGACTGCTAACCACCAGTCTTGATTATAGATGACTTCACTTCATCAAGTGAGAGATGGGAAAGTCACGCATCGGAAGTGGAAGCCTTTTTTTATTCTTTCGGTACTTCGTCTCTGACATGACAAAGGCTGCACTGTCGGCTTTGTCTCTCCCTTGCCTCCCTCCCAGCGCACGCCTGCTCCGCTCCTGACTCCAGTCACACTCCATCTTAGTCCTTCCTGTCCCTCTAGAGATTCATCTCATGGACAGTCTCACTGTTTTCTATTTATACTGCTACACTGGCAGCTGGGCAACATTGTTTTGGTAAGAGGTCTTTGGGTTTACGTTTCACTTGTATATTTTTACGTTTTTTTATATTTGAAAGACAAAAACAATTGTATGTTGTGGTAAATCCACGCCCCTCTTCACTATAAAGTAGCTTAGGGTACTTTGAAAAGAAAAGGACTCTGCAAATGTAGTGGGCCTAAAGTAAATCACAGGCAGTCAGTCAGTGAGCAAAGTTCTCGTGCAAGAATTAGTTTACTTCAAGCACTATCAAGCTTTTGTCTGAATCAGCCTCATTTTCAAAGCTCTAAATATAATTACACCATCGGCTTGTTCTGGCCATACAGTTGACACATTTCTTGCTCTTTTCACACTATGCAGTCAATGAATGCATATCTCTAATGTTTACATTTTCTTTACCAACACCAAAATCATGTATCTTTTATGTCTTATTTGCAAATGCTTACACACAGTGTGCCAGAAATGGAAATCTAATGTCCAAAACCTTAAATACAGTACAAAACCCATAGGTTGGCAATAACAGCAGCATGGTTACATAGATGACAATTCTTGAATGAACACTGAACAGATAGGAAAAATAGACAAACCATCTCCAGTTCCAATTGCAATTGGATAGGTTGACAGGTGTTGACCACAGACTGATGTTTTGTTGAGTTTTGAAAAAAGTGATTACCAATTGAGTGAAAGCATGTTAGCAGCTGGGAATAACTGTAGGCCTGTGCATCTGCAACAGGTTTTGACTGTAAACATTGTGAACACTCACACAAATATAATTGGTGGTTACTTTAAGTAAATGGAACCGGGGTTTTGAAGTCAGTGTAGTCCATGAAGTTGTGGATTTGGAATACATGAAAATTCACGTAGCTTCAGAAATGCCATCACTTGTTTTTTGAAAGTCAGTATACTCTGACTGACTACATGTTCACTGTGTAAAGAAAGCACACGCTAGTGTTTGGTAGAATTATTTGATTTTGAGCCAGGCTGTTTTTTAGCAAAATGTGCTTTTGATATAAAAAAAATAACTGTTTGGCTAATTGTGTGATGTAGGTGTTTTGCTGTGTTAAGAGTTTCGAAAAAAATATTGTAAGCATAGGTTAATGCTTGTTAGCGATTGTAAAAAAAAAAAAAACTCCATCATGTGGTGTATAGGAACTCCTAAAGTGGAGATTTCTGATCCTTGATTATGACTGGCTGAATTGCATTCAATGGTTGTAAAACTACGCCTTTAAACACCTCTCACCTTCACTGCATCATTCAACACTACACTATACATTCATACGTAGGAGGGGCTGTGTGTCTGCATTGCCTGGAAACCATTCAGTCAGAGGAAATGCATTTCGTGATAGAAGAGTTTTTTTAGTAAATCATTTAATTTCTAACTTTACATCATGTCTTTACATTACTCCCCTTAGCTGTTCTAGAATCAGTGGAACCAACAGCCTAAATTAGATACACTCACTGACCCCCTTGCATATTAAATCAGCAAGTGGATTTTGACCAGTTAAATTAAATTTGACTAAGGGTGCCACCATAACTCTGTTTAATTACATCTATAAGTACTTTGAGAGTTCTAACAATCATATCAGATTGATATTTGTTGACTTCCCATCTGCGTTTAATACTATTCAGCCACATCTACTAATTCCAGAGTCAGAGCAAATGGTCAGTTTTCTGATCTATCTGTAATATCTACTGGCTCACCTCAAGAATGCGTTCTCTCTCCTCTGTTGGACATAGGTTACTGTACACAAATGACTGCTGTAGCACTTTTGAAAACCATCATATATTGAAGTTTGTGGATGACAAGGTTATAGTGAGTCTGCTGAATATCACCGAGACCTTGCATGGTTCTGTGATTATTTTCTAAAATGGTGTGAGGAATCTCTTATCCTTGAACGTCAGGCAGTTGATTTGTAGAGTCTTATAAACATTTAAAATAACAGGCTGACATCTGA
Organism: Tenualosa ilisha; assembly: GCA_015244755.2. Lineage (NCBI taxonomy): Eukaryota > Metazoa > Chordata > Actinopteri > Clupeiformes > Clupeidae > Tenualosa > Tenualosa ilisha. The sequence goes on along the minus strand of PYXC01000632.1, from coordinate 383,237 downwards.
GAAAAATACTGACTCAATTTATAAGAAAAGCCAGCAGAGTCTTATTTGTCTTAGAAAACTTTCTAAATTCCAGGTTCACTCTACCCTGATGACTATATTTTACCTTTCTTTAAGTAGGTCTTTTTTTCATGTTTTCCTGTATTTGTTTCTTTCAATCCTTGGGGGAAAAATAGAGAAATCTAATCAAGGTTGTTAGTGTTACTAGTAAAATCATCGTGTCTTTACAAGAAGCTTTACAAGACCTTTACGGCAAGCAGCTGCTTAAGAAAGCAAAGTCCATCTTGTCCGACTGTTTCACCCTCTACATCAGCAGTTTCAGTTTCTACCATCAGGCTCACTGCTTAGACTTCCACTTGCTAAAATAAACAGATACAAACACTCCTTTGCTCCTTCTGCTGTCTCTCTTCTAAACGCCGGGAAGAAAAGACAGTTTGCCCATCAGGGTGGAATATTCTTTAACTTGTGCATCTTCTTAACTTAAACAAACCTTTTTTAACTGAGTATGAGTGAGTACTTTTATATGTATGCTATTTATAACGCTTTGTGTGCATTGTGTTATTTATTACTCTAGGTGTATTTGTGTATTTTTTGTACTTTTGCTGCTGTGAAACAAATTGCCCCACTAGGGGACAAATAAACGCATTGATTGATTGATTGATTGATTGATTGATTGATTGATTGATTTTCCCACCTTAAAGCTTAGTGTGGTGTTGTCATTTCATTCACACTAGCACCCTGATCTTCACTTAGACACTTAGACATCTTCACTTAGATCTTGAACTTAGACATTTCTCTGCCCAGTTGTTGTGTTCAGCTGTTGTTCTTGAATCTTCTTTGTAACTTTCAACAGTCCTTCTTTAACAGTAAGTTACAAACAGTGTTTATTAAAATGTGTTATGGAGGAATCTTATTGTACTGTACTAAACAGCTACATTTCTAGAACATTCTGGCTTAAAAAACATTTTTTTTTCTTTATTGTCTCACACTCTGTAGGAAGCCATGATAATGGTACTGGCCAGCTTACAATATTCATCACAAAGTGCCCTCTCTGATGCACAGTGACGCTGACTCCCTCTGCCTGCGCTTGTATAACACTAACCCACTTCCTCTCTTTGCGCGTGTCCAGTTGTCTCCTGCATCCCTCCCTCATCCCTCATCCCTCGTTTATTTCTCCCCTGAGTTTATGATGTCATCTTCCTCCTGTCCTTTCTTTCCCAGTGCAGCCCAGTGGATTTGTTCATAAGGAGCCTCTCTCTGGACATGTCTATTGCTGTATGTGCACTAAAACTATGACAGAATAAAACAATGTTAAAACAAAAAAGAAAAAAAGACGCTTGTCTCTCTCTCTCTTTCCCTTCTATCTCCTACCCTGCTCCTCACTTGCTCTTTTTTCTTCTCACATTCAATTCAGCGTCTTCTCTCTCTCTCTCTTTCTTTCTTTCTGACGTGTGTATGCTTTCGATCTCTCAATTTTCTCTCTCCCTCTCACTCCTCCATTCTCACATGCTCCCCTCCCCTCACCTGATTGCTTTCCTTCTTTCGTCTCTTCTTTTCATGTTCACTTGTTTGCCTTATCTCTCTCTCTCTCTCTGGTGTTCTCATACACATGGACAGTCAGCTGTAAAAGTGAAGGCTAAATTCCATTTGTACTGCTTCCTGTGTTTGTGAGAGTGGGTGAGTGTGTGAGTTTGCGTCTGAGTGCGTATGTGTGTGATCATTGTGTGGGTATGTCTGATAGAGGTAATTTAGCCACTGCTGATCAATCATTATTCTGTGCTTTTTAATGAGAGAATGAATGACAATAGAGTGCAAGCCTTTCGTTGATAAAAAGACCTTTTTTTAATCACCTTAGCTGACTAGAGGCAACATCCTATATGAAGAAGTCCTATTGAAAACATACAATTCCTATCTGTCCCACTAGAATAATGTAAATACCCATATGTATTTGCACAACATCAGAAAACATTTTTATGTGGAATGAGTAATTCTAAACCAGAATTCTCAGGGTAAAACCTATCCAATACATTTCAGGTTACATTCAAAGATGAACTCATGGACACATGAACACACACACACATACACACACACACACACACACACACACAAACACACGAACACACAAATGTATATACTCACATTAAAACTAAACTGGACTAGGCACATACGAACAATAGAGCAATGCACAGAATTGGAAATTCATGATCAAGTGTAGTAGAGGATGAAGATCCTTGGTTTATTGTTGTGAATACTATGAGCCAAATATGATGTATTCTGAGTGTGAATGTGAGCGCATTGCTTACTTAGGTTCAAGGTGTTATGAGGCATTTTTAAGGTTAAAACATCAAGAAATAACAACAGAATACCAAGACAACTTGAAAACAGACAGACTACCCAAGAGAAAACTTTTGAAAGTAAGAAGTTAAAGTGCTGCATGTGGGACTTGTTAAAATCAGTGGACATGTTTGAAGCTCAAAAAAACTGGAGCAGGGCTATGACTGCATACTGCAGACTACAGTATCACTTTAAGCCTTTGGATTCGTTTTTTTGAGAACAGTCAAGTTGACTAGTTGAGGTCATGATATAACCTGAATGATGCTGAGATATGTGAAATCTTGTTTAGGTGCACCTGGCGTGATATATGTAACCCATGATGAGAGTAGATCAGGTGAATTTGAGTTGCCTATTTTTGAGGTGTTTGGGCCTAATTACTGTAAACAACACACTGATGAAGGATGGCTTGTTTGTACCCAGGTGAGAGGTATTTGTTGGTACCGTGGGCAGCCCATAAACTCCTGACCAAAACAGCAGCAGGCAGCAGATACCCCCTGCAGTGTGTGTTGTGGCTCTCACAGCACGTTCTGTGTTAATCCACATCCAGTTGTGTTACACTGGTTAGGCAAAGTTGCCAGTCAAGCAGTGTGGAAAGTATACAACCAGAAGCACAAAGGCTTAAAGTGATAGTTTGGAGTAACTGCGGTCATAGCCCCGCTGTGAGAGTTTGACGAGTGCTGAACTTGGAACAGGATAGACCAAATAACCGGCAATTGATGCTAACTCAATGGTATCACGAAAATGAAAGCAAGCTAATGATGCCATTGTGCCATTAATGTTTGCCATTTGGTCTGCTGTGCAAAAATCTCTTAATCTCCTTCCTATCGACAGCATTCGACAATGGAATTAATTGGTTTGGAATTACTCCAAACTGTTCTTGTGTTGAAAATTATTATTAATTATTATTAATAACTGAAATTATTACAAACATCACAAACACAGCAACATTATTCACACAGAACAGATCATCAGTCACATCACATATAGACACACACACACAGTTGCACATGCGCATGCGCACACACACACACATGCACACGCACACAAAACCACACACCTACATGCACAAACAAAACACACACACACACATAGAGAGAGAGACATTTGCTATCTCCTCCTTCCTTGGCCCTCCTGTTGTTATTTTTAAACCAGTGCACTCAGACTCATGAATGACGCAGATGCCAAACACTACATCGGAACCAACCAGAGCACAAGAGAGGAGAGGTGAGGAGAGAGAGATGGAGAGGAGTGGGAGAGAGAGGGAGAGAAGAGGAGAGAGAAAGAGGAAAGAGGAGTGGGAGAGAAGAAGAGTAGGAGAGGAAAAGTTAGGGAAGGATAGAGAAGGATAGGAAAGCAGAGGGAGTGAAGATGGGAGAGATGGAGAGGAGAGGGAAAGAAAGAGGAAGATAGGAGAGTTTTTGAGAGGAGAGGAAGAGGGAGAAAGCAAAGGGGAAAAAGACAGAAAGAAAAGACAAGTTGTTGGGAGGGGGAATGAATTAAAATTGAGCATAAATTCGAGAGGCAAGACAAAGTCCCAGAAGAAAAGTGAAAATGAGATGATAACACTCAAGTTAGGGACATTTGTGTGTTTCAGATAGTTTTTTTTTTTTTCAAATGAACAATATGCCAAATATATCCTTTTTCACTCTGACAGTGTATCTGTCAGTCAGTTTGTGTTTGTGTGTGTGTGTGTGTGTGTGCCTGTTTGTAAGTGTGAGTTTGAATGTGTGTGCAATGTGACAGCAAGAATCAGGCGGCTCTTTCGCACTCTGAGAAGTTAACACACCCACTCACATAAAGGATACAAGCAAGAGGGAGGGGAATGCAATGAATGAAAAGCTCCGTCCCACTCTTACATCACTGAGCGGAAGGACTCTCATGGAGCATCAGAATAAGAACAGCAGCTCTGCACAGAGCCTTAGAGAAGAACTCTGACGCACAAAGACTTGTCAGACAGTGTGTGTATGTGTGTGTAAATTAAACGTGTGTGTTTGTGTGAGTGTGAGTGTATGAGTGTATGTGTGTGTGTGTGTGTGTGTGTGTGTATGTGTGTGTGCCTGTTTGTGTGTCTCTTTCGCTGTGTGTGTGTGTGTAAAAATATCTCTATCCCCTTAGGTTTTGGAGCAAATGAGCAAGCTACGATTGAGACTGTGAGATAGTGGGAGAGGTGAACGCCAGAGAGCGAGCGAGCAGCTCCCAAGCTATATAATACTCTTAATTAATGCACACGCACACGCACCCTTAAGCACACGAGCAAGTTCAGAAAATCGTCAGAAAAGTGACGTTGTTTAGCCGCTGCATGAAAGAATATGCAGCTTGATGTAATCGCCTGGCACTGAGTTTGTCCCCTGAGGACCCTGCTGAAGACCGGGGAGTGTGAGGAGTCAGGGTGATGAGGAGATGGTCCTTCCTCGCAATTGGTTCTTGAGATTGTGTATACCTTTGAGTAAACAGTCTCAGTGTTGTCTGTTTGTGATGTTGGTATTTTGTCTATCATGCTGTCTGCCCAGCCCCACCCCAGCCCACAACACCCCACACCATTCACAGACTTCAAATATATCTGGAAGCTGTGTGAGTGTGATTGGCGAGTCTGGCTTTGGAGAGAGCAGAGTAAGATGAAGGCAAAATGTGTGAAGGGAGATGGGGATACAAGGGGGTCTCAGAAGTGCATTCCAAAAGGTTCATGTCTGAGCTCTCTTCTGTCCTCTAGTGGTTGTAGAGTAAACCTCATGACGCATGCATACACCGCACACAGGCACGCACGCACATACACGCACACACAGACGCACGCACACACAGACAGAGAGACAGACAGAGAGACACATGCACACATACACATACGCACATTATTGAACACCTACCACTACCCCCCACTGAAAACCTGAGGTTGGAACGTGATTCACAGACGAAAGATCTGATGAAAACTTCACAGCTGTTGGTGAATTTCCTAAGCCCTCTGCTGTGGCTTGCTCAAGCCATCAGCATGTACTGGAGCCATGGCCCATGGGTCTGCTGACGTCAATGGGGGGAATGTTCCAGATTTAGTTATTCAGTCTCAAACGCAGCTCAATGTAGCTGTTCTCCCTCAAACAATCTCTCAGTGCTGTGTTGGGCTACCGTTTACAATTTTTTTTATCCATCATCTCCCATCCATCTATCCATCCAAACATCCATCTATTTATCTCTCAGTCATCAGACACAGGAAGTGCAAGAGGATGGACAGCCTGTCTCATATTGTTAAAACGTTTGAATAAGATTGATTACAACCCAAAGATCAATTTATTGATCTAGCTCTTAGTCTGTTTTGGACACAACATGTTGTTTGTTTCCATCAAAAATACACCTCTGCTCAGCTTTTTATTCACATTACTTTTCTGAGAGACACAATGACACACGTCCCACTGTGCTTGTAGAAAAATGTACAAAAATTTAAATAACATGTTTGAATCATGGTGAGGGAAAGAAACAAACAGAAGCTGTCTTGATTATGTTTAATTGCAAATGGTGCCATTGTTGTGCCATTGTTAAAGGCTTTGTAGTTGTCATAAAAAAACTGTTTGTTGCAGCAGTATCCTCCACCCCAAGACGTCAGCTGCCATCATACAAAGGACAAGCCTGATTAGCACATAAAGGGTTATTTTTACTGGAGGCTCTGAAAAGGACTCTGCTTCATCACAGCTGAGTGCAGCCCCACTGAATGTGTCACCGTAGTCATCGAGGGCTAATTTAAACATTGAGAGCACATATTTAATCAATCTCACATATGAAATGCAAAGTAATAATATTACATTTCATAAGTTGATGACAGATTCTTTTAGAAATGTTACTTTGCAATGTGGTTGCATGGAGACAGCTGATTAAGAGTAAAAATGCAAACAAGTGCTTCTCTCATATACTACTTTGTGCTATTGTGTTATAGAGCATAAATTGAAACTCACATTTCACATTTTCTTGTGTTGAACACTGGCCTTAATGAGTCTCCAAAATGAACAAAACGCTGGTCAAAGAAAACATGAAACAATGTCATGGGTGTGGATTTTTATTACTTCTTTGAAAAAGGAGCAGGTTTGGTTTACAGGTGGTGCACCCCCCCTTCCCAAAACTGTCCCTCGCTTGCCAATCATCACCTCTGACCAATCTCACAGCCAGTGGCATCTTCCCACTGGTTGCTTCACTTCTGTAACGATAGTGATAAGTGTGGAAAGGAGGATGAGGAAGAGAAGGAGGAAAGGGAGAGTGAAAGGGTGAGGAAGAGAAGAGGAGAACTTGAGGTGGAGATGAGAGAGAGGGGAGAACGAAAGAGGCAGCCATCCCACAGGTTGTCAGCTCCTCATTCACATGTCAGTACTGGCCTTGAGGCTTTCTCCTAGGGAACATGGCTCACCTATCATGTCCCTGACCCTTGCTGCTTCACTTGTTTTATTATCGCACCCCCCCCTCCCCCCTGTGTCTCTGCCTCCCTGGCTTCCCCTGGCAAGAGTACGTGTCACCTCCAACTGAAAGGCTATGGACCTTTCTTTCTCTCTTTCTTTGCCCTTCCTCCTCCTCCTCCTTCTCCTCTTCCCCCTGCCAATCTTCTTCGTCCACCTGCTTCATCCCATCCTCCTCTTTTTTCTCCTCCTCCTTCCCACTCGCCTCCCTTTCCCTCTCCCGCGCTCCCTCTCTTTCTCGCCCTCCGAGGTCTTCACTTGCTGGCCATGGTGTAGCAGCCCTCCTGGTGCCACTGCATGTCGCGGATGCGGCGCACAGACTGGAACTGGGGACAACGGGCGCCGTACTCGTTGAAGTGTCTAAATTCACCCTTCTCCAGCAGGTACTGACTGCCACGGTAACCGGGGAACTGGTAGCCCACCCAGCTGAGGACACAGATAGAAGTGAAGTGAGTGTGTATGTGTGTGTGTGTGTGTGTGGGAGGGAGGGGTAAGAAGGGGCATTAGAAGATGGGAAGAGTGAAGACCAAGAGATGAAAGGAAAGGAGAGAATAGAAAAAGTCCATGGAAGATAAAAGAAGGACAGAAAATGAAAGAGATGACGCAGGAGGCAGTGAGAGTGAGAGAGAGAGGGAGAGAGAGAAGGAGAGAGGAGAGAGGGAGAGAGAGAGCAAGTACAAAGAATTGGAGAAAGAGATAACAATGAAGAAAATAATGAGGTAGAGGGACAAAAATAGGAAAAAGAAATCAGTTTTCTACGCAATTAGAACATGACTAATAATGGTTGTGGGAGCAACAGATGAAAATGAGTTGAGCTTTTCATATAAACCGGTGGTCCACAAACAACAGCTGCATATCCTGTAAGTAGGACATGTGCTGTACATACATTGATATTGTGAGTGAGTGAGTGTGTTGAAGGACTCACGTTCCACAGCTGACCATGATGCTGCCCACTCTGTCGGTGAAGCCATAGGAGAACATGCTGGGCACGTCATCATCGATGATCTCCATCTTACGACCCTTGAACTCGCCCACCTCGTACAGACAGATCTTGTGCTTCTCAGGGTCCTGGCATACAAATGTGAGAGGAAGATTTGAGAGCAGCAGTGAAGAGAGAGGGAGAGAATGCAAGTCAGGGATAAATAAAAGAGACAGTGTCATGGGATGAGAGATGCAATTGAAAAAATAACGGACTGTTAATCGACAGAATCTGTGAAAAAACGTGACCCAAGCTTTCACACACAATCAATTTAAGAGATTGTTTAAAAAAATAATTAAAATATTAGCACTAATAACCCCCAAGCAGACAAGACACTTGTGATATAACCCATGAATTGGACAGATGAAGTAGATCCAGCAGATGAAAAGATCAGTGCAAGCAGTGGAGGCGTGGAGGAAGTGAGGAGGAGGAAGAGAAGGAAGAGGAGGAGGAGGAGGAGGAAGAGGAGTGCATGTACCATTCTGACAGGCCTGAAGGAGAGCAGATAGTCGTTCTTCTGGCAGTTGCTCCAGGAGTCCCAGCGGGGGTACTCGCCCTTCTCCAGGATGTACATCTCACCGCAGAAGTTCATCTGCTCAAAGCCCACAAAACTAGTCGAAGGAGAAACAGGGAGGGCGAAAGAAACAGCGTCAGATAGCAGAAGAGGAGAAGAGAGAGATTATGGGAGAACATTATCACCTCAGTAGGCTTCAAGAGTATATAACTCTCAGATCACCCCTCATCTCACACCTCTCTCTCACATCACCCCCCTCCCCCATCAGTAGCTACACTAGAGGAAAGAGGTGTTGGATGTCTACACAGAGTTCTACACAGAATTCTACATGTATTGAGAGTGCACATCTGTGCACATATGAGTGTGTGTGTGAGTGTGTGTGCATGTGTGTCCGTGTGTGTGTGTGTGTGTGTGCGTGTGTGTGTGTGTGTGTGTGTGCGTGTGTGTACGTGTGTGTGGGTGGGTGGGGGGAATGAAGAGAGACTCACGGGCCACAGTCCACACGCAGGGAGCGCACTCTGTCCATGCCCATGTCACACACGTTCATACACTCATTGGTAATCTCGATACAGCGGCCCTGGAAGTTCTCCTGGTCGAACACACACATCTGCAAACAAAAAGAGGTGGAGAGGACATCAGACTCAGAAAGAAAGACATGACATAGAGCATAAACAATAATGATTAAAAAACAGTTGCATAAGTAAGACTCTGTGGACTCCTGAAACTCCATTCTAAAACGCCTCCACAAATATCTATGGCAACTACCATCATTCCAACCAGTGCCTACATCTACTTAGATATGCAAGTCTATGGTGCATATACATACAATGAACACAGAGACATACCACACTCATACCTATCCAATGTGGTTTTATCCATCTGAGCATGTGTCATTTAGATGATTGTGTGTGTGTCTGTCCATGTGTGTGAATCTGTATGTTTGTGTGTGTAAGTATGTATATCTGTTTGTGTGTTGCATTTATGTCCGTGTGTGTGTGTGTATAAATGTGGTTTGTGTTTGAGAAAGGCAGAGGAAAAAAAGGATTACAGAGGGAAATACACAGAAATGTGTGTATGTTTTTTTTTACCTTGTAGGACATCATACCCATCTCTGGCCTCTGACCCCTGCCCTGGGCGGCCTTCCCATCAGTCTGGGAGGCAGCCTTGGACTTCTCTCCGCTGGAAGACATGATGACTACAGCACAAACAGGGACAGACAGGGGGCCATTTTTACAAGGGCACGGTGGAGGAATAATACATTTATTAATTGAAGCCTAGGTCTATTTGTATGTACAGGATAGAACACAACTATGAGTAAGTAATTAAAGAAACATGTAAAAAATATTCTCAAATCCCTTGACAAATGAATAAAGCTGCATTTACGTAACAGCCTTGCTAACGTGATTCTACTTCTAAACCCTCTAAAGTCCTACTTCTAAAGCCCAGAAAATAAAAACAAAAGTTAACAAACATTATTGGAAAGAATGTGTGTTTTTTAAAGACAACTCTATGTTAATATGGTACTTTCATTAATGCACTTTTCAAACTGTGCCACTTTGTTTAACTGTAGAAGTGGACTATTCAAACACTGAGCTGCCTGTCTTGTTTTTTTACTTCAATCATTTTTTTAATGATTTTGTAGACTGATATTGTGTTTGTGTGTGTGTGTGTGTGTGCATGTTGCTTACCTCTGGCTGTGTGAAGGGGAGTAGGTGCTCTCTCGCTCTGAGTGACTGTGTGTGAGTGAAGGCTCAGGGGGCCACCATGCTTTTATACGCTGGCGCTCTGCGCGCAGGGATTAGGGCCAGAGAAACAAACCCGCTGAGCTCACAGTAGCCAAAGAATAGAATTCACCCCATCATCAAAGAGAGAGAGAGGGAGAGAGAGAGAGAGAGAGAATAGAGAAGAGAGTGGACAGAGAAAAATATAAAATGTATGGAGGAAAAGAGCGAAGAGATGACGGAGGGAAAGACAAGGGAAAGTATTGTGTTGAACAAGGTCAAGTTTGAAGAGATATTTCCAAAATGTCAAACACTGAGTTGTTTTGGTTGCCTACTACCAACCTTTCCCTGCTAGGACTAAAAACTAACACTTGTAACCCTCTCCAGGCGAGACTGAAGCATCACCACAAAAACACTACATGTCATATCAAGACCAAAACTCTTCAAATAAGTCTGTTCAAAGCAAGACTCAATCTAACAAACAAAAGAATGACTTTTACAGTACTACCAGACAGTTTCCAAAACCCAGACTCTTCATCTGAATATGGTTAAGTCCTTGAGCTTAGAATGAAGTATACACTCCCACACACCATCTATTCTGTCAGCAACTTATTTATCTAACGCACAACATTCAGGTCCTTAGACTTCTGACAGGTTCTTTTAAGTCCTTGATCTTAACAGAGAGAAAAGTAGTGAGAAGTTCCAGGAGTTGGCCACACGCATACACATGCCAGAGAACAAAAAACACACAAAAAATAAACACAGATAGATAGATAGATAGACAGATAGATTTAAACTGAAACAGTGACTTCCTATTACAAATCACACAGGCCTCAATGGGTTCTTTAGAAGGTTGCACAAAGCTATTTAGAAATTATGCATACCTGTTGATATACATAGGAAAAATGTTGTATCATTGTACTCAGAAATTGAGATAAGTACTTGATCTGCAGGCCTAGGGTCACACACATTGTATTAGAAGTTGATACTGTCACATTATGTGACTGATTTGGAGTTTTTATTTCCATATCTACTGATCAAATATTATTAGTATTAAAAAGGTGATTTAATCATCAGAACCTGGCATATGGGGATGGTCTTTTCAAAATCAAATGTAACACTTTTTAAAAGTAAATGTTTCAAAATAACTTAATGAAATTCCTCACTAAATTGCTAAAATAACCAGCACATGACAGCCACCACTATTTGCAATTTATCCAGCATATTGTTTCATCTTCTGCTAGAATAAAACACTGCATGCATTAGCCTATTTAAGGTAATAAATGCTGTACATCATTACAACTATTGTGTTGTACAGACATTCTGAAGAGAATGGACAAACACCAAGTGAATTGAAGGCCAAAACTGATCTCTTTCACAGGACCACTCACACTGCCATTGAGATGCACCCTTAAAAGCATCTATCCAGGCAACTCATGTCTTTGGTTGCTGGGTTACTGCATCCTATCTGCTTTTCCAAGTGGCATGCTTTTATTATGTTAGTGTCACTAATGCCCAGGCTAGCAGACAACTCCTAATGCATCAGAGAATCTAATATCAGCCATCTAAAATACTCAGCTAGTCCAAACATTAGAACTTCTCCCAACACATTTTCTTCTTTGTTAGCTTATTTTATTCACTGAAAGTAAAACCACTGTGATGATGGATAGATCATAACTAATAGTAATGATGACAAATGAAAATTATGACGGTGCGTGTACTGAAACACCCAGAAAGACAATGTTTCGCAAAATGACCATTTACTTTCACAATCATGAATGCATTTCTAAAATGTACTTCATTACTGTATCTTCTCACATGGAATCTAAATACCATAAGGACACAATTTCTCAAAATTTCTCAAAAACAATGAAGTATGTAAAGATAATGATACACTACCAAAATATTCTAAGCTGGGAACGATGGTTTAGACTTCCTAAACACTTCACTCTATTTTCACAAACACCTCACGACAGTAGCAAATAGCAGAAGTGTAAGAAAAACAAACTGTTGAGCAGGGAGCAGCCTTGAGAAGACCCTGGTCTGAAAGACCTGTATGGGATGCGAGGCGGAAGAAAGAGTGGAGGAGAGTGAAGCTCAGAGAAAATGAGAAAGGAAGAGAAACAAGCATCCAGCAGCAGATGCAGTGCCTGTGACAGCAACATATTCTGCAGCCAGACTGTCAGTACATCTGTGACTATCAGAGTACAACAGCTATAAGGGTGAGGGTTAGTTGGGTGAGGGTTATATTGGTGGGTTATAAGGGTGAGGGTTATTTGGATAAGGGTTATATGGGTGGGTTATAAGGGTGAGGGTTATTTGGATAAGGGTTATATGGGTGGGTTATAAGGGTGAGGGTTATTTGGATAAGGGTTATATGGGTGGGTTATAAGGGTGAGGGTTATATGGGTGGGTTATTTGGGTGAGGGTTATATGGGTGGGTTATAAGGGTGAGGGTTAAACCCTACAGCTGTGCATTATTATTAGATTATTCCTTTATGAAGGGAATTCTTATAGTGCCTTTACTTTGTCATGCATGACACATAATGCATAATTTGTCATGCCAAGGCAGTAGGATTTAAAGATGCAGTCGGAACATCTGGATGAAACTGTGCTTGCTTGTGTTTTGTGTGTTTCAGTTTCTTAGAGGATACTTGTGTCCAACACAACATACTTGGAATGAAGACCAAACAAAACATGCCAAAGAGGCACTGTGGTTCACCCCCGTTTTCAGTGCTCCCAGAGAAACTCTGTATTATTGTTAAGGGCACAAGCTGCTCATTTTGTCAACTTTGTTTTCAATTTTTGGAGCCAAAGCTACTGTAATGATTCAGACGTTTTTTGTTTTTTTATACAGTGTCCTCATAAAATGAAGAGCGAGTGGATAATTAGGAGATATTAAATTGTTATGTGTTTACAAACTGCTTAGCTTAGCTTTGAAGACGCAGCTATAATAACAATGTCCTATAATGACTCCTGAGGGGAATGCTGATATTAAGTACACTTGCATGGTAGTCCTATAAACAGTGTTATGGTCAACATGAGGATAAGAAAGACGGGCAGAGAGAGAGAGCAATAAATGGGTAACTGTTGTCTAAAATGTTCACTGAACACAGCTGAGGATGTGCTTTAGTGAACTAACTCCGTTATAAGTAGCCTGAAAAACAGACCCACGTGTGGCAGCGAGTGATTGACCTCATATTGCAGGGACAAAACCATCAGATTTTGAAGATCAAGTTGTTTACTCAAAACAGCATCCATAGTTTAACCATCCATAGTAATTGTGAATCATATAATGCCTGAAGCATGAATGGATAAGTAGTTGTGATTGGTTACTGAATCTTTAATGAGTTGGTAATGAGCTCTAATAGTTTGTCACCATAGCATCACCACGTCACCTGTGTGTCTGGGTTCTCAGGCTACATTAAAAAGATGAGCTGACAGCCTGGCTGCACTACCGTAATACCCTCAATCCACTCCATTATATTTCACTATAGCACTACATCTGAATACGGCATTGGATTCCACCCGACAGAAAATCTGTTGACCAATTGGCGAACAGACTGAAAGCACAAACACTGAGTTTGAAAAAAATCAAAGTGAGAGCATAACATAGGCCATCATCATCAGCATCATGGCCGAAGGTTAGCAACTGATGGAAGGCAGAATAGTTCAAACAAAGTACACACCCACCAGAAAGTAAACGGGGTTTCCATATGGTGCTGTGTGCTGGTATGGATGTTATGGATGGGCTGATCTGCATCTAATTGCACAGTCTCATCTCACTGGAACTTCTGGACTAAAGGAAAACAGACCAAAAGGCTTAAGATGTCTGATAATTTCATGCGCAGAACTGCAGTGCAATATGGACGTGTGTACATGTTTGTGTGTATGTGTACATTTATCAAAGCCAAGGTGGTTGTTGCTACATTTTCTAACACATGCAACATGTGTATCCCTAGTTCTTGTTGAAAAAAACAATGCACTAGCCATTAAATAGTGTGTTTCTGTAGTGTGTCACAGTACCTTTGACAACATTCCTTGTATCAGATGAGCGCACTCTCCTGAATATCATGCACTCAAATCACTTTTATGCTCTAGCCTACTACTTTTAATAATCTTTTACTGTGTTCCTCGTGCTCTTGTTACATTATTTCTTCAAAGTTTTATATTTAATTATCTAAATTTATTTCAGTTATGTGGCTTATACACAGGCATGGGCTATTTACATGGGATTCCAATTCATTTCTTCATTCTTCTGATCTAATTCTGAGTCGTGATAATAATGTTTAGTAAAATGCAGTTAACAGAAGAATGAGGTTAATACACGGATGTGGTTAAATTTGCAAAGCTTACTGTACTACATTTTAAACATGGTGTGATTAATATGAAATCAGTGTATTAATATCTTATTCATTTTTTAATTAATGAAAACTGTATTTTCCTGCTCTTTGTCTATTAGTGTGTGAAGTAATTTGGCCAGCGACTTTTTTGTTTTTCCTGCGAAACCTATTGTTGCCAAACATACATGCTTCATTATCTCTCTGTTATGGACATGCAGATATATACCTGCTAAGACACCCTGTATGAGATGTAAATCATACAACAATAACAAGAATTTGCATTTATATAGCACTTTACAAAGACACCCAAGCACTTCCGTATGATGAGGGAGCCTCTAAACCACCACCACTACATAGCACCAACCTAGGTGATGCACGACAGTCATTATGCCCCACAACACTCACCACACACACTGGTTTGAGGTGAGGAGCAGAGAAAAGGATGGATGGAGCACACTAAATACACAAAGAAGTTCTACATTGTGAATGCAAAGCCTAAAGTTAAACCCTAAAAATAAATGAACATGAAAAAGCCATGTAACTTTAGCTGTACTAATGCAAACAGGAAGTGAACTAATTAAACTTTAAGCTTAATTAAGCAGACAGCAGTGGGCTAAATGTATTCACACTCTGACACATCTCACAAGGCCATTTTTGAGAAACATTCATGTCATTAGCAGACATTAAGTAACCTAACACCTATGAGAATAAAGGGTAACATAAGTGTGACATGAGCCTGTAATAAACACTTGAACTGTCATTAGGCTAAGTGTCATTCAGTTTTCATAATGTCTGCATCCAAAACAGTATCAACTTTACATTAAAAAGACTGAATGACACATATGGGAACTGTCATAATATTCTACTGTCATTAATATTCATGATTCATGTTGTATTTATGACAGGCTCATGTCAATCTTATGTAGAACCTTTCAAAAAAGGTGTGTAAAGATCTAAAGGATAAAGTGTATAAAGATCAAGTCTGGTATAAAACCAGACCCTCATTCTACACTTTCATTTCATACAGAGAGTCTGGTAGTGATATTCGATTGCTTGCTTGAGGTGTTTATGTTTAAAAAGACTGGATCAGCCCGACTGATAGATTGCCTTGACTGATAGCAACGCCTCCCTCAGTTCGCTGATTGGACAGGTTAAAATGCCTCCTGGGATAACAAGCTCAATGGGATCAAATCCAGACTAGCACTGTAGGGAGATGTTAATTAAGTGGAAGTGCTAGGATGGCAAGGCCAGGCTAATAAAGATCTAAAGGCTATAGATCTTAGAAGATGCCATCTCATGTGAATATCAGGTCTGAGCATCACTGTGTTGCACTGAGGGATTATCACAACACCTGAAAGAGTCAAAATAATGCAATGTCAGAAAGTTTCACATTTAAAATTCCCATCTGTACAGGCTTCCCATTTCTTTATATGTCAGTGTCAAAAGAAAATGTTTGAATTCCATTCAACTGAAATCAACCTTATAGTGCATTTATGGAGTACTACAATGTGTTTGTTTGTTTGTGAGGGGTGTTAATAGGTCAAGCCCATGTGGGAGTGTGTGTATTTGTGTGTGTGTGGGGTGTGTGTGTGTGTGTGTGTGTGTGTGCCTGTGTGTGTTTGGGTGGGAGTGGGGAATTGGGGGTGGGGGGCATAGCTTTTCATAAGACAGTAATGTCACTGGGTAAAGGGTCAGAGTTGACACCAGGTTATCAGCAGGTTGCCACTGGGGGAGGGGGCATGCGGAAATATAGCATTATATCTGAAGTCATTTTCAATAACAAGCCCAACATAATAACGTTAATCATAAATGCCCAGAAGAACATTTGAACAATAAAGTAGAAGTAGTAATTATATTTTTTCTACAACAGTTACAATATGTACTAGTGTCCCTACTGTGTAATCTAAGTAACTTCATAGAAAGGATTCCTTTTTGAGTGTGGAGACCAGTAGCCAGGTGTTGGCAGCATACACTGCCACGCTCATTAGCAAATCCCCTCATTCTTTACCTATAGGCCGTTCATTGTGCGCTATACGATAGACAGTGCTGACATATACGAATGCAACAGCGTTCGTCTATTGTGCATTCCCATTCACACCAACCGCGACCGCGCACTGCCTCCACTCCGCTGCGCACTCAGGCCATCAGTGCCAACGGGTCTATGGTTACTAATTCGCTGAGTCGGCAGAAGCCTGCACGGTTACATAGGAAACAAAGAGTGAGCCCGTGGGGAGAGGAGAAGGGGACGCTATTCGCAGAGAGAAAGTGACACATGTTCACAAACACAGACGTGGACGCGCTCTCAGACACGCGCACCGTCACTTTGCGTGTCTGGCGTGGCTACGCGCGCCTAACTGTGGCGGCCGGTATAAAACAGAAGCGCCAGGATATCACAAAACTTTACGCAAAAGAGGATCGGCGTGTGCCACTCACGAGCCCGAAGGAAGGTGACGATCAGGTAAGTAAGCAATTGAATACAGGAACAGGATGAGTTACTGACGTTTAATCAGAGAAATTGGTTAAGAGGTACATTTACAACTTTTTGAAAAAATACTTTTTTTTTTAAAAGAAACATTTTTTATTGATTGGAAGTGTTGCACCTAAATACCCCTGGCTGTTACTTCAACAGGAACCTAAACATGGATACCTCTTAATTGTGTGGAGTAAAATTCAATTACTGTTTGGCATATAACTAGGATTTTTAAAAATACATTTACTGATACTGATGTTTCTAAATATCATTTTCCTTTTCTATCATCTGACAAAATGTTTTGCCCTTGGACCCTCTCCTGCGTCTTAGGGAAATGAACAGAACTACCAGGACCTACATGACCCATCCTATGGGCATGTCAGGGATGGGCATGGGGATGGGCATGGGGATGTCCCCTTTTTTCAAGGTGAGACCCCTAACACACGCACACACATACACACACACACACACACACAGACACACACACACACACACACACACACTATATATCCTTGGACTTAAAGTGATGGATACCAACAATTTAAAGCAATGCTTTTTTGCACAGTACACACATTCCTAGATCTCTTTATCTCTGTAGCCGTGCTATTCATGCACATACATACAGCCAGTCTTGCGCGCACGTGCACACACACACACACACACATGCACACACATGCACACACACACACTCTCTCACGCACACACACACACACACACACACAATACACAATACATATACAATACATATACAGACAATGCTTACACTCACATAATAATGTGCACACACACACATACATACACACACACACACACACACACACACACAAACACACGATACAAATGTAATACACACACAGATATTTTTGGATTTAATAAGATATTGTTGAATTTAAAGTGGTACATTACTTGTTACTTGGTTACTTGGTGCATTACATGCACATACATACACCCCCACACACACACACTCGCACATATATATGCACATGAATAAACAAACACGTGAACGCATGCATGCACATGCACTTACACACACTCTCTCTCTCATACACACATGCACACACGCGCGCACGCACACACACACACACACACACATATAAGAGCACACAAAGTGTTCTCATACTGTCTGAGAAGTGATGGTAAACAAGCTTCTGCATTTGTCAGATGGTGGTGTTTGAGCAGGAGCACTTCCAGGGCAAGTGCCAGGAGTTCACCTCCGAGTGCTGTAACATTAAGGACTGTGGCTTTGACAACATCCGCTCCATTCGAGTGGAGTGTGGCGCGTGAGTCTTTATTTTTAATGCGTGTACATAGTGTATGTCTCTCTATCTCTATCTTTGAGAGAGAGAGGGTGTGTGTGTGTGTGTTTCAGAGGCAGAAGAAGCATGTGTGAGTGGGGTGTATGTGTGAAAAACAAAATGTGTGTGTGTGAGACTTTACAGAGTTTGGTGTCAAAAAGAAAGAGATAATGTGTTTGTGTGTATGTGAAAAAGAGTGAGAAAGAGAGAGAGAGAGAGAGAGAGAAAGACAGCAACAGAAAACGTGGGAAGGAGGTGGAGAGGACATGAGTCAATTTGAATATGAGATAAAAGAAACCGAGGATGTGTCCACCTATGGTGAAGACTTAAAAGGACGCAAGGCCATAAAAGGCCAAACGGAGACAGGAAGAAGGAGGAGAGTGGAGAGCTGGTCTCTCCAGACACCCACTGTGTGACTGGGAGGGAAAAGCTGTCTGTACTATTACTCATCTGCTTTCAGTGTCCCTCTCCATGCTGTCTGATGGCCTTGGGTGCTCTAATGGAACAATTGGACCCTTGTTCTCTCTCTTTTTGACTCTATCTCTCTTTTCCTCAGCCTGGCTAATTTATTACAATTTCTCCTCTACTCACCTCATTTCCTCATTACTCTTCTCTGTTCTGTCACTCTCTTTCTGACCCACTGAGTTTGGCTAATGCATTGCTCTTCACCTCCTCTCTCTCTCCATCATCTCTTGCTCTCTCTCTCTCTATCTCTCCATCATCTCTCTCTCTCTCTCCATCTTTATTATTTCTCTCTATCTCTCCATCATCTCTCTCTCTCCATATCTCCATCATCTCTCTCTCTTTCACCATCTCTCTCTCTCTCTCTCTCTTTCTCTCTCTCTGTCATCTGTGTGGAGTGGCTAATGCCCTGTTCTCTGTCTCTGCCTAGCTGGGTGGGCTATGAGCACATAGACATGGAGGGCCAGCAGTTCATCCTGGAGCGTGGCGAGTACCCCCACTGGGACGCCTACAGCGGCAGCCTGTCCTACCATGTGGAGAGGATGATGTCCTTTCGCCCCATCTACTGTGCTGTGAGTCTGGGTGGTGTTGTGTTGTGTGTGTGTGTGTGTGTGTGTGTGTGTGTGTGAGTAAATGGCTGACTGATGTGTGATTCTCTATCATTCACACCCACTGAAGGAGTCATGTATTTACCAAGACCTTTACAGGCGACAGCGTGTAGTGGCTTGTATGAGTGTCAAGGAATGTATATGTGGTGTGTGTGTCTACTGTATGTGCGTCTGTCTACACAGGTGTGTCATTCCTTGAGTGTGTGTTTGTAAGTTGGTATGCATGTGTAACAATCTCCTGCTCAGCCCTCCCCACTGTCAATGTCAACATTGGCTGCTGTCTAAGGCTGCATTCTGTCCAGTGAACTTTTAACACCCCCTACTTGGTCACAGGCTCACCAAAGCAGTCGCATGATGATCTTTGAGATGGAGAACTTCCTGGGCCGTAGTGTGGAAGTTTGCGATGACTACCCCTCTCTGCAGGCCATGGGCTGGTGTAGGCCCGAAGTGGGATCCATGCATGTGCAGTGCGGCGCGTAAGTCCACATTTTGCGCCAGAATCACTGAAACACACACACAGTATTACAAATAACCTTCACATTCAATAGTTTTGAAATAATAAATAATACACCTGACACTGTAACCGCAGTCAGCTGTCACCGTGTTATGGTATATGTGCATTGGACAAATCTCCTTCCTATGTACTATTAGTATGCTATTAGAGATCAGAATGAGAAACTAACCTCTGGATTTTAGCTAGTTCCCTTTCCTCTCAATTTGAGGTACTGCAAGTTGCAGGTTTTGAGCTGGGGCAGATGCACGGCTAGACCACACAGTCGGTGCAGACCATATTGAGAACGTTCAGCAAGTATCAAAAGCAGTCTCCGTATGGCTCAGAGTTGTCCATTCCTAAAACATATTCTTGGAAAGGTGTTAATTCAAAATAATGCCAAATAATTCCAACTTTGGTTCAGTCTAGCTGATGACTGATAGCCTTGCAGCTCTTTATATTGTAGTTGAGAGAAATTCTATTCCAGTGTTCTACTAAGATGAGAACCACAAGCAGTCCACAGCAGACTGACCTGATTGAAAAATGACATTACGGTGCCACAATCTACCAAGCAGGCTGAGGTGTCTAAAAATATCCCTATGTGTAGTCTTTACACATGTGCTACTTAATATAGCAGTGTGAATCTGAAGCCTGAAGGGTGATATGAGTAAGAAGAGTAAGGCTCTTTCCCCTGATACTTCTCAGTTATTACCAGCTGTGGTTCATGTCACACACACACACACACACACGCGCACACACACACACACACACAGCCTCCACCTCCATTCCACCACACACCATCCCCTTAATGCATGTCCCCCCTTCCTTTCCTCTTTGTGTGTGTGTGTGTGATATCTTGTCCTCTAGCTTTGTGTGCTACGAGTATCCTGGCTACAGGGGTCAGCAGTACATCATGGAGTGTGAGAGGCACAGCGGAGACTACCAGCGCTGGAAGAACTGGGGCTCCCACTGCCAGACCCCCAAGATCCAGTCCATCCGCAGGATCCAGCACTGAGAACCGCAGGAAACAGGGAGTGGAATAGGACAGGAGGGAGGGGAAAATTAAACAATAAAAAACTATAAAAATTTGGGGAAAATAAACTCAAAGTGAAGAGAAGTGTTTAAAAATATCAAGCAATAGTTACAAAAAACACTATCTTAAGGCAGCCGCAGGAGCAGGAGAGGTGTTGAAGTGATTGAAGTGACGGCCCCATCACTCTCACACTCATCTCCACCTCGATCATGGCTCCCCACAGATCTCACCACGTAAAAACACATGTCTCCAGCTGACAAACTCTGGTCCTCCTCTGTCCACCTCACTGCACACTGTCTGTCATGCACACACACACACACACACACCACACACACACACACACACACACACACAGAGGGATCTGTGGACACACACACAGGCAGCACACCGATGACACCCAGTGGAGGGACAGACACAGTGAGGCGACTCCCACTCTGTGCCAACTGTGCCACAGTGAGAACAAGTCCACTTAATCAAGATCCCCCAACCCCCTCCCTTGCCTGCATGCATTGGTGTAAGAGTGAGTGTGTGTGTGTGTGTGTGTGTGCGATATAATGTAGCTGACCACCCCCATGTCTGTGTCAGCCTGACACTGCATGACGCAAGAATCCAACATAAGACAGATGGATGTGTGTGTAGATGAGGGTAGGAGGGGAGAGAGGCAGAAGGCTAATGACTAATAAACTAATACACACCTCAAACTTGCAACTGTGTCTTTACTGCTGTGTTTATGTGTTTATGTGTGTGTGTATTACAATTCATTTGGTAAATTACACAGGCACTTGAAAATGCACCCTGAAATGAATGCAGTTAACCTTTTTGCTGCAATTACGTAAGAGGATGAGGTGAAAATGAATGAAAACACTGTTAAATGACGTATATTTGATTTTATTCAAGAATGTGGTTCATTAAAAATGGGCTGTTCTATATTATGAATAAAAATCCCACTTACAGTTGAAAACACTGAATCAGAAATATATATATTTTTATGGAGGCGCATTTTAAAAACAGACAAATATGAAGCGCATCATGAAATTAACAAACCCAACCGTTTCAAAAAGCATGCTAAAAGTGCAATATTTTGTAAGCATAATAGGAAATCAATAAAAGAGGATCAGGTTACAGCAATACCTCGACCAGCTTTCAGAGGCTGACATGCAGTTCTAATATTGCTATGGAAACAGTCATCTGAGAGCACCTGTGTTGAATGTGACTTCTTCTTTTACGCTTCCTGTTCCAAAGAAACACTTTGCTTGCTTCTCCACTCTAACTCTCAAAGGACTGTCGAGTCTCAAAGACGTTTTCGTGAACTGGGCCCACGCTGCCTCCACCAGTGCCTCAACTCATTATATAAATGATGAGAGACAGACTACGATAGAGATTGACCAGGACCAAAAGCTGCCTTGATTTCCGGCTGTGTGTGTGTGTGTGTGTGTGTGTGTGTGTGTGTGTGTCTGCTCAAGTGCACGTATGTGCTTCCTGAGTAACCTGTTTCCAACCATCCTTTCACCCTGTTGCCTCTACTGTTCCTGCGGTTCACGAGCACTAAGCATACTCCTCTCTGGCCCCTGCCTGTTCGTAGGCATCGTTCCGTTGGTGTTTGTGTCGGCGACGGCCGTGAGGCTTCGGTGAATGCTGGGAACCCAGTGATGTGGCGTCTCCGTCGTCCTCTCTTACCTCCTCTTCCTCAGTGCCAGGGCCCTCATCATCATGCTGCCGCTCCTCGTCCGCGCTCTGCTCCGAGTCCGACTCATCTGAGTTCTCCTCCTCCAGGTAGCGGTAGCCCTTTACCTGGTGGAGTAGAAAGGTGGGGAGTTCATCAATCATGTGACTAAAAGCATCTGCAAAACATTTACATTTTGCAGACATGCCACTTTCAACCACAGCCATTATTTAAGTCACCACCATGGCAAGCAGATCAGGTGCATACATACCTTGCTGTCCAACATATGACAACACAAATCTCTTTGTGGCTTTGGAAGACTATATTTAATTGGTGGGTCAAAGTCTGTGGCTAACTTGGCACTAAAGCTTCAATAATCCAAAAGGCAAAACAGACCCTTGTTTTTCCCCATCTGATGACTTGTTTTTCTCTCTCGTGTTACCCCAGGGTAAAATTTAGCATACAATTTAGCAACATATATGTGTGGATATATTAAGCGCCACTTGCGTCAAACATTTACATACTATTCAAAGGTGTGTGAAGGTACACCTACAAAATAATCCATTTATGCTTTCTATTATGATTTTTATTTTTATTTTTATTTATAACTTCCACTATGCCAAGACCTTTCCAACCTCTCCAAGTAAGCCATCGTTTTGAATGACTCATGATTAAAGAAAAGCATTTCAAACAAAAAGCATCTTTTAAAAGATAAAAGACTGCCTGCAAAACAAGCATAACAAAGTATACCAATCTTTTAGGTATTTAATTCAATGAATTATTAATTTTTAGGCAGAGAGATTCGATTGAAAACAAAATACCTCCATCTGAAGAGTAAATGGTTTGGTTCAAATTCTTTCTGGTTCCTTAAAGGCTAGTTGAGGGTTAAGCTGATGAGCTGCAATGTATGTACCCATTCACAACAAACAACAAAGCTCCTATGTCCACTTTGCGAAGGTCATCATCTGATCACTGGGGAGCATATCAAAAGCCGAATGGCCTTGGGTGACAGTGCAGGGCTGAGCTCACAGACCTTGTGCCGCGGCCGGGGGATGCGGGGCAGCCGGAAGGGCACCTTCTTGGCCAGCTGACGCTCCATTCGCCAGTAGCAAAACATTGCCAGGAGCAGGGAGATGAGGAGGATGGCGAGCTTCGCCTAGAGGGGGGTCAAAGGTGGGCAGTGCAGAGGAGGAGAGAAAGTAGAACGAGTCAGGAGAGAAATAGAGGGGGGATGGGGGGGGGGGGGTGGACAGACAAATGCTTTGATGCTTTGGTAGATATAAAAGCCAGACACTATGCGAAAGAGTAGTTTAAGTCAGAATGCACACAAGCACAGTAGATAGCCTCTTACTCGCATCGCCAGGTTTGACCACAGGTAAACAATGAAGATGGCTATAGCTTGCCACCAATGGTAGATAGTGAAGACAAAATCCAACCTCTCTTTGTCTTCATACAACATCCCCAGCATAGCTGAATAGACAACAAGAACAGAATGGAAATTCGAAATGAATACACTGAACAAAGAACATCCTTTTGAATGTGGGGAAGAAAAGTTCAGAGAAAAGCAAACGCTTAGAACAGCCATTTCATTCCACTTCAGATCTGCCACTTCAAACCAGATGGAATCAATGTAAGATTGGATGCAATTGTACAATCTCATCCTCTCATAAAAACAAGACAGAACAAAAGGCTGTGTCAAATTCTTTGAAGCTAAACTACAAACGGAATACTAACACTCAAAATG
This sequence comes from Tenualosa ilisha, assembly GCA_015244755.2. Classification (NCBI taxonomy): domain Eukaryota; kingdom Metazoa; phylum Chordata; class Actinopteri; order Clupeiformes; family Clupeidae; genus Tenualosa; species Tenualosa ilisha. The sequence goes on along the minus strand of PYXC01000632.1, from coordinate 359,154 downwards.
GCCAAAGCCAAGCCCTGGCCTTGTAGAGGCGCAGAAGAATTTGGTTGTGATGCAAACTCACAGCTGAGGCTGGTCTTGTTGAGCGCTGTGCCCAAGCCCCATAGGGCAGTTAGCACAAGGAGAATGGGCAGTGGGTTAGACACCGGAGGCTTGGCATTGCCATTCAGTGGGGTGGGCGACCAGCACATGAGCCCCACCATCACACCCAGGTGGAGGAATGCACCACCCAAGAGGGTGAAGTGACGGGGCAGCCGCAGCAGGCAGAGGGACAGGGCCGAGCAGCCGGAGGATGACAGGCCATACACCATCACCAGCAGCCACAGCTTCTTCAGGCCCACGGAGCACACACCGTACGACTGGAGCCGGAGTGCACACACACACACACACGCACGCACGCACACACTCGAGCATGCACGCACACACACACGGGTGAGATAAAGCATAGGAGGAATTTTCAGTCAGTACACATGACTCATGTCTGAACTAAACAAACATCCTGCCTTACACTGTGACCTTAATGGGCTACACACTGAATAGCCTGAATGGTAAGTGTGTTCTCAAGTTCTTATCTTCCCTTATACAATACTATACATACAGTAGATCACTAAATTAATCTGTACATAAAATTACAAATCAAGTTTCAACAAGTCAAATCAACAAGTTTCCTTCATGCTGTTTCTAGTGCATAACTCCTATTATATAATGAACACAGACACATAGGAGAGGGTAAAGGATAAAGGAGGCCGGTGCGGAGGAGATACACACACAGAGTTGTGTAGGCGTCTAACATAAGGTTAGGTGTAACAGCCAAGATATTAAAAAGGTGATAAGCTGAGACACATTGAAACACATAGGTTTTTTTTTATGAAGGAAACAGCTCTGTCAACACATAAAGCTATAAACAAGAACCTGTGGTAATAAGCCACTGTACTTTAGGGGTGGGCCATATGGTACTTGGCATCTGGCATATGACAATCTCACTCTAATATTTCATTTTCTCTTCTATGGGGCTCAACCTGCTTTTTACAAAAAAAAAAATCTATTTGGTACATGTGGCAATTCATTGAAAGGTCAGATACTATACATACATATATATATAAGTCACTTTCACAAAAGCAAATGCATTTGTTCAGCAGCATTGTTTTGATCACTATACAGGCAGCACGTGTAGACCCTTGAGTACAACTTGATATGCTTTCCCAGTGCACAGAGAGTATGTACTAGCCAGGAGGCATCGGGACATTACTGTCTCAGTAAGCAGCCTTACCAGTATGATCCCATTGATGGCGAAGAGCATCTCAAACCCGGAGTAGACAAAGAAGGGGCAGAGGAGGCGCAGGCGGTAGTCCCGCAGGTGCTTGAAGGGCAGCTGGAAGATGTTGCCCCAGCCAATGCTACGTAGGTCAATCTCTTCTGTGGGTCGGTAAGCCGCTCCACACAGTGCCAAAAACTGAGGATTTTAGAAAATAAAAACATGTCGACTAACAGCACCCTACAACAAGCTGAACCTAAATGTACTTATAAACGCCACATCTACCCAAAACTTACATAATGTACAAATATACACAAATATGCAAATGTTCACATATAATTTATGGTAAAATTCATAATGTAAACATATAAAGCATACATACAATGTGGTTGGAATCAGTCACAATTAACGTGTTCTGAACCAGATGTGCTTGCTGTGCACCATATGCTGTGTTCAATACTGTATAGCATGAAGGAGTGGGGAAGGGAGGGATGAGTAAGTGTGCGAAAAGTGACAGATAGAGAGAGTGTGAAAGAGTGATATGAGTGAGTGAGTGAGAGAGAGTGTGCATGTGTAAGAGATATAGAGAGAGAAAAAGAGAGAGGAATTCTTACAATGATCATGGCTATAAAGGCTGCTCCCATTAGAACACTTTCCACCTCGATGAGCATCAGAGAGCGAGGAAGACTGTGTAACACTGTCTTGTTCAGTCCTGGGATGATGCCATGGCTGTTTGCACCTGACACATATTTCACTATTAAGTATTACACGGCTCTTTATAATGCTGAAGAATACTCTATTCACTTCAATGGGACTTCCCAACGTACTGCGGTCTGATGTTTCTTGATCACAGACCGTTTCTAACAGACCGTTGTCAATGAAAGTGAAACAGAATGTTGCCATAACCAATTAGCTGATTTATAAGTTCTATTTCTTTCTGTGAAAACTATTATCTATTGTAATCATTACAATTACTATGAAAGCTATGATAAACAATGATTCATTGTCATGTTATTGAGATCTTCAATAGGTAGCCATGTAATATATGGGATAACGCTCTTGCGCATCGGGGTCCCACATCAATCTGTCGGGGAGTTATTCCGCCTCGCAGAACGTTATCCCTCACTTATCACTCTCTTATCCAGGACATTTCATGTAAACAAATGACATGGGCAGGGTGGGGCTCTAAAGTAGAAATGAGATTGGAAATAACAATAGAGTACCACATGTCTTCACGTTGAACAGGATGTGTGATGGCTCATTCAGGTACGCATTCAGGAAGAAGGCCATGGGAAACTCCGCAAAAACAAAAGAAAGCTAGACAAGAGAAAAGGTAAAACAATAAGAAAAAATAATAGCATTTATGTGTTATGCACATATATAATTCCAAAGCTCTCAACACAACTCTTTAATGGTTCCTTAAAATAACGACATAGCCTCATTTTGATGCTACTTTGGTAACAGTTCTGGGATCAACTGAAAGACTTTACATGAATACCTTCTCTATATAAGTGGAAACAAACCACAGCACACTATAATATGTATACGGTGTGGATAATTTTGTTTATAAAGGGTACCATAGTTCTGCACTTTCCAATTATTCAGGTAAAAAATTCTACAAAAGCATGATAATCATAAATGAATTAGATTCTCCTACATAATTATGCAATATTAAGGTATTATGAAAAGTACTTGTGCATGGTACCAGGTAGTGATTTCAGCATTAAAAATATACTGTATATTTCAAAAGAGGCCAAATAAGTGTGTAATAAGTCTCAACTCTGTCAAATCTGTCAAGCCCAAGACTGTAGTGACTGGGCTTGATTTTCTGCGCCCCACATACTCCCTCTACTGGTAGTGAATTGGTATGGTCACTGTGCTGTTTTTTGAGCTAATGTGCTTAAAACATTTCCAACGCTTAGTTTACCAATCCATAACTGGAATTCCTGTTAAGTACCTTGAAGGAGGACCTGTATGGTCCTTTGGTACACTGTCTAGTGGGATAAGTGAGTGTTTGAAAAGGGAAGGGTAAGCATGATTTCAACAAATTTAGGCATTTAGCGTATCAGAAGGCGTGAGTGCAGCTTAACTGTTATGTCTAAGGCTATAGCCATCAAATGGGAACTCACATGGAAGATGATGTAGAAGACAGACTGGAAAATGACAATGTAGCGGAGAAAGGCCCCTTTGGGCGGCTTCTTCTGCTCCTGAACATGGTCTTCTTTATAATTTTTATACTCATAGTACTGTTGAGCCATCCTAAGAAAGACAAAAATCAAAGCAAAGAGACAGACAATAAAAAAATAAAAGAATGTGAGATGGGTCGTAAAGACAAACGAATGACTGTAAAGCAGACAGAGAGGAAAAAGACACAGGGATGTTTAGGGGGCAAAGGGAGGAGACATGGCTTATTACCCCATGTTCTATTGACTAAAGTGGCAATAAACTACACAACCCAAACACATTTAACTGCTGTATGCTTGCCTCATTCCACAAACACCCTCACAATTGATCAAATGATCTGCACTATAAGAAAGGAAGGAAGGTGGGATTAAAGAAAGGATGGGGGAGAGAGATGATGCTTGAAGCCGGGGATAAATCCACTGAGGCTCATTAAAAAAGGATGTGGGACAACTGAGACTGAATTACACAATTTAAAAAAAATGGCTTGCGTAAAAACTGATTTCCTGCCTCGATTTTCCTTTTTTTAAAATAACAAATGTATCACACATGTTATAAATTAAGCAGTTCCCAAATTCACAAATGATCAGCTACAGTTACAGAAAAGATGGATCAGATAATTTATTACGAATCCTTGATGTTTGGGAACCATACCCACTTTGGATGTGTAACATGGAAGAGTAGTGGACAATGGTGAATGGTGTGTAAAGTTTAAGATATACAACGTCAAAAATAGGGGGTTTTCCAATGAGAAAAATTAATGTTCTGCCATTCCTTTTTTTAAATGACAAATATATTACAACTATAAAACATTTAAGCTGTTTTCATCTTACCTTGTGATGTAGTTTCCAAGAGAGGCCCACAGGGGAACAATAGCTGCACCAATTGCCACTGCCGATGGCACCAGGGTGTAGTACCGCTCCCAATAATTGGTTGAAACAAAAAGAGCATAAATACCAGATGCCAGAAACATCATCCACTTGGTGCCCAGGAATCTGCAAAGAAAAAGAAAAGTCAGAAAACAAAGACATGCTGGTGGTTTGCCTGAGCAGACTGAAAGAGAAAAATGAAAACTGTGTAAATTAGAGGATATGGGTATAACATGCAAAAAATGATTATGAGTAAAAGTTTAGCGATACAGTCAACACACAGTTTGGTTTGATTTTTTTTTTTTTTGGACAATTTGATATACTTATGATACCGCCTATTCAAGAAAGTAAAACATGAAACAGCCAAAATACAAAAAAGATTGTACTTAATCACATATAAACAATGTCTCAACATTCTGCATTCTTCTTCTGAACACTTAAAGTTGCCAAGCCAAACTAGTATATCCAAACTGTTTTAGTTAGCCTTCTGACGACAGACTGTAATTTGATGCATTGTTACACTACACAATTCCATGCTGTCATTTCATTGCATTCAGGCCCTGTTAACATGTATCTAGATATTCTATAAACTGATATTTTTATTCGTTTGGGTGTGCACGTGTACACGTAAATGGAGTTTTAGCCACCTAAAACAGATATTTTTTGAAACGCCCTCTAAAGTGGAGATTTTTCAAAACGCTGTATTTTCTGGATTCCACTGGATACATGTGTACGCAATATATCCATTTATAAAAATATTTACATACATGTAAACAGGGCCTTAGACAGATGATGTACTGTTATACTCCTAGTCTTGAGAGGCAAGAGAAGGTTGGTAAGATGACATAGAAAAGGGCTGACAGCTACCTGATGAGCACAGGGGTGTATAGCAGACCAATGATGGGTGTAACATTGATGCCCATCAGCATCTTGTTATCAATGTCCTCCAGACCCAGAGTGCCATACTTCACCTCTCTGTAGGTCTCATCATAATGCAGAATCAACTGCATCTGCAACAGGCCTGCACAGCACCACAACATATTATCAAAGTACTCATCAGAGCAATGTCATTATAATAAGGGAAAAAATCACTGCAATAAGACTACTGCAACGTCTACAACTGAATTCCAATTCACGTAAATCTTGAATTCTTAACTGGCAAGAACTGACCTCATGGCTGATTAAGTGTAAAAGGGCTCAGGGCTTAAAGTTAAGGAGGACACACCAAGGAAGTTTGATGAGATATTTCATCACAAAACAAAATTTCAACCTATATATTTACAGGAACCACATTGTTAGGCCTCCAACTGTATAAAACAACTAGGTACCAGCAATGGAAGAAAAATTAGGCAGCCTACATGCTCACCCATGTAAACACTGTAAACTATCATGCCAGCCACACTAGCTCCCACCACATTCTTCACGACACCAAGCCTCTTTCGTCTGTAGTACTTCCTCTCCTCCTCCTCTTCATCATAGTCTGGGTGAGGACCCAGGAATTCTTCCACCTGTGATCAAAACACTATTTTCATCAATTATGACAGAAAGAAGTGGCTTTATGTGCTTGGTCCTCTCATAAATCTATCTAAGCAACGTTATCCTATGACTCCCCGAAAACATGACAGTAGCCCATGACGTCAGACAGAGAGAGGGTTATTTTATACACAGTTCACCTGTTCTTGGATGTTTCCGTCGGCTGCGGGGCCCTCCACATTGCCATTTGCGGGTGCCCCAGGGACCTCAGCTTCGCGGTATATATTATCTTCCTCTGCTGCGTCTGCCATCTAATATGTACCTGTCCAAAGTCTCACTGCGCAGAACTAACAGAACAGGGAAGTGAAACGACAGCACACGAGTCACAACTACGTGCACAAGCTGTTATTCTAGTTAAATAAACAATATATCCAACCCCGCGCAAGGTTGTATAAAAATGTCGGTTGTGTTCAGTTCGTTTTTAAGTAAACACAAAAATAGATGTCAAAAACACCTATATTATACTGTATGAGTCTACTTGTCCAAAAACCCTGCAATTATAAGAACAGTGATTACAATAGCCGACATCTGATCCTTTGCACTACATACCTGTGTAGGTCAGATACTCAGCGACACAGCTATGCCAAAATTGCACGAAAACTACTTCTACAGATGCGTACTTCCCGATGCAGTCTACGGTTAGTGAAACGACAACTACTGAATAAAGTCTTTTTCGCACTTTGGCAGAAGTAACCCAAAATAAGCCCCATGTTAAGGGAAACGAAACTACTGGGCTTCGGTTCCCCAATCGTCGTTTCCATGCTTTCTTAAAGAGACAGAGATCATTTTCTTGGTACTCACCCAGTCATTCATTCGACATCTAGCTCCAATAAATAACCCATACCAGCCAAGCACAAATCAATGGCATATCACTCTTCAACTTTGCATTATTTTCTGTGCAATGGTCCCACGGTAACACACACCTCAACACACATCAAACAGAGCCGATTAGATTACTGTACAATGAAAACAGATTTATTCAAGTTTTACAACATAGGTTTTCAAAAATAGTATGACAGGTAAAACTTTACACATTTGTACAGTGTTATTTGTGATTAATGTGGCCATTTAATAATTAACATAATAAAAACAAACATGTAAACAAACTAACACAAAAAGATTCACCACTGTCCACTACTCTTCCAGTAACACATCAAAGTGGACCTGGTCCCCATACAGCTAGGATTCATAATACATAATTTGACGTGGCAAGGAAAAATGCATCTTTTCTTATCCTTCTTCAAAACTGTAATTGTTCATAGCCTTAACAACAACAAAAAAACATTAATATGGTTACAGAACAAAACAAACACAAAACCAACACTCTCAAACTCCAATCATCCTGGCCCTCTACTTTAACTGCTGGAGCCCTTAAAGATCATTGCCACTTAAGCTGTACCCCCATATCCTCAGATCCCCTCTTTTCATGTCTATCCAGTGCCTACAGCAGCCTTCCTCATCATCTCCTCGTCCTGTACGGAGAGCTCGGTCAGCTTGCGGCCTAGCCGCTCATGCAGGTCCAGGTACTTGGCAACGCAGCGGTCAAGGCACACAGCCTCACCTTTGGAGAGCTCAGCTTCTTTGTAGTGGGGGGGCACGCACTTCCTGTGACATGCGTTGGTCATTCTGCAGCAAAACACAAAAGAGAACTTGGGGTTTGAGAAGATTACAATATGCATTGAGACGATGGATATCCATGCAATCAGCCACTGGAATACTAATACTGCAACACAGTTCTTCTGACTATTTTCAAGTATTGTGTTCAAGTCTTAGTTAAATTGTACACAACAAAAAAAAACAAACACATTTTCACTGCACATTTTAGCCAAGTACTTTTTGACTTTTTTTAATGTAGCATTTCTGCATTACACATTTCTTTGGATAAAAGAATCTACCAAGCGAACAGACATCCCAGTTTGGGACAGTCCCGGTTTTGACTTGCTTGTCCTGAGTTCCGATAAATACGCGTTGGGACATGTCCCGATTTTCAACTATCAAATTCAACTATCGAATTGCCCTGGTTTTCAGCACCTCAAGGACATGATAATGTTCTGTTTCAAATTAAGCCAAACTAATTAGAAATTAGGAAATCTCCATGTTGATTAAAAGAAATAGCAAGACTTCCTTTTGGTTGACTGAAAAGTATTATGCTGATAAGGGAGTCATGGCGAAGCAAAGACGAGATGCAGGCAAGCTACAGCTATTCATTTATTTACCAGCATACTGCCTACTATCCCTATTTGCACATAGTCTACTGTAAATAAAATGGGAAAAACTAGTTTGTGTGTCTTTTGCTTCCGTTACTTTTTTAGTAGTGAGCCTGGGACGGATCTAAACGATCTTGGTGTTGATAGCTTTACAAACTAGGCTGCAAATGGGGGGATTCTTGCCAGCAGCTATTTCGATGCTAATATTGTCACAAAGCGCCCCGGTTTGAGATCTTGAAATCTGGACACTCTACGACAACGTAAAATTTGCAAAACAGTATGTCCCAAGATGTAGATCTACACTGGACTAAATTTTTAAATTTTTGTGTAATTGGTAGGCTAACTCTCAAGTTCTGTCTCTGGAACGTCTTTCTCCACCTACATTAAATCTTTTTACAAATGCCGTACTGAATACTGGGATCAGTTCAGAATACTGAGAAATGTACATGCTGGAGTCACAGAAAAAATGAAGGTACAAGGCCAGGACCTGCCTGACCTCTAGAGAGAACCTGCAAAATCATTAAGCTAACCTACTACTAACTCTGCACAGTGGGCACATATCACTGATGTCGACATCACACAAATAGCCCATGGCACCGAATTAACTATACAACCAAGTTTGTTGTCATTAGATTGCGAAATACACAGCCAGCTTTATTGCGACAGTTCATTAAAGTGACAGGCTAGCTGCAATAGAAAGACAACAAAGCAATCAAGTCGCGACATCTTTTGACACGGATAATATCACCATATTTTGTAACATGTGACGGCAAACGTTTTCATAACACGGATTCTGGGCCAATTCCATTCCATACGTAGACTGCAGATCGCACTATGCGTAGTCGTCCGTTCAATTCATTTACTTTGGACTAGCTTGCATAGCTAATACTGACCGGTTGTACATATCTGCCATCATTTCCACTTCAAGCTCCGCCGCCAGCTGTTGTGCTTTCATGGGATCCATCTCAGCGTTTTGCCCTGTGGATCTAATGCAATGTCCAGGCAAAAACGGTCTTCTTAAAGACTCCGAACAAGCTGATTTAACCTTCACTAGTAACCATGCAGAAAACACATGTGCGCCTCCCCTTCCAACACACAGGAAGTACTTCCGTTTTCAGTGAGAGCGTAATCGTGACGCAACCTCCTGTCTCCCTATATAAAACAGATAACCCGGGAGGTCAAACAGCAGAGTACTATAAAAATGGTTCAATTTTATATGACCAAACAGAAATGACTAGTGCTTTCTCTAGACATGACAAGGATTTTCCCCTGGAAGTTTCTTCATATAATTATGGCCCACTGCAACCCCAACAAAAACGAATTCAAATTACATTAATCAAAAACATTTCACTAACATTTCTTTTAATAAAACGTGTTTACACGTTACAAGCAAACGTGGCTTACCTGATCTATCCTTAAATCCAGGTCAGAGGCCAGCTGAAGTTCAGCAGTGAGTGAGGAGTTCAGTCAATATCCACAGTAATGATGTCAACATCTTCATCAATCTCCTCCACATCAGAAGGCTCTCCGCCAACCAGTCCACACTCAAACATAGGCAAACTCACTGGAGAACCACTCAGGACATCCACATCCTCTTCAAGGTCTTCATCCTCCGGCTCCTTTTCCTCCTCATCACAACTTCCTGTTGAACCCTCGGCCCACTTGCGGGCTCGTGACGCCTTTGTCCCAGGCTTCGGAGATGAAGACTGAAGTGGCGCCAACTGGTTGTTGGTGTCAGCTTTGTTTGCATGGTATGTGATGGGTCTGGTGAGCGGGCACTTCACTGGAGTGAGATAGAAACGGAGACAGACAACTCAGATCAACATTGGTATAACCAAAGGCTCAATCAAGCCTGAGATAACTACGCCACAAATATGCTCTAGCCAGCTTGTAAGTCCAGTATTTGTTTTAATAGAATGAAATAAGTCAACATTTTCTAATTTCAATATTTCCTGGTTTGTTTACTCTATGACCCTGCATGGATTAAACAAAAAACATTTAAGGCCATGAACTTTTCCTTTGTATTTTCATCATTTTCTTTTTTATGGACAAACAACTAATGAACCAATAGAGAAACTGATGCAAAGGAATGCTTAACTGCAGCCTTAACATAGCCATGGGAAATGTCACACTTGTCACCTGAGACTGAGTATGTATGTACACAAGAAATATACAGCAGTAGGTAGCATGTTTCTGAAATACCTTCTGTTTGTTCTGGGGTTTTATCAGTGCCTGCAAGTGTGATGATTTTACAGGGTGTGCTTGGGTCCTTTTCCAAACACTGATGATTCTGGACACCCCCCTCGTCTGTCGCTGATCTTTTCCGTTTCATCAAATATCCCTTTCTCTCCAAAAGCTCTCTAAACCTTTTTAAGGTTTGTGATGGCATGGGAGTGCTGGTGTTGGTTTTCACCTCAGTCACTGAGGCTGGTTTCAACTGTGAGCTGGTTGCCAACACATCCTTTTGGACACTGTTTTCTTCTGCGCTTTGGAATTTCGTCACAGCTCCTGAGCTCAAAGTGGGGCTTTGATGCTCAGATTTATTTTGGTTCAGGGCCTCATCTTGTGAATTTCCACTGGTTAAGTTATCTCTGTTATCCTCTTGGCCTTGCCTTTGTTTGGATGAGATTTGAGTCCACTGTTTGTGGCCATGTGTTTCTGAGATCAATCTGCGAGAGATGCTGACAGTGCGCGACTCTCTTGCAGCTGTCTTCACGGTCGGGCTCAGGACTGCAGAGCGAGTTGTGTACTTGGGCGGCCTTCCTCGTTTGCGTTTCGGGACTCCAGCACTGTATGAGGACTTACAACCTACTGTTGATTTAGCGTGGCCTCTACCTTGCTTTTGTCTGGTTATCTCCGGCAGGTCTTCCTTTAGTTTTGGGAGTGCAGTCGTAGATATTCGCCTCTTACTTTTCCCTGCTGAGATGCTGCTGTGCCTAACATTGGAATCAGTGCTCCGTAAGCCAACTCCACTAGACATACCAACAGATGTCATTTCACATTTTTCCCCAACTGGATATTTACGCTTCACTAGCAATCTCCTTACGCCTTTTCTCAAGGATTTTTCTCGTTCTCTGGCCCTTTCTTCCTCTATACTCAGATTTCTTCTAACTACAGGACTCACACCCAAATTTTCTCCCTCCTTACTGGATGCCATCTGTCTGGAAGTGCTAGATCCACTGGCATTTTCAGAGCCTGGAACTGTGCTGTGCTGAACAAACAATGATTTTTGTCTTCTAATCCTCTTGACAGCAGGTTCCTCTGTAACGTAAGGTGACTTGAGAAGAACTGAGTTAAGTGGGTATTGCAAGTCGACAGGCGTAAGCGAGAGCAACGGGGAAATATTTACACCAAATGATGTTGACTGGCCTGTGGGCCGGTTAGGAATCTGTTGGCACCCAAGGGCATTTTCGTTATCAGGCTGGAGGGGAGAGAGACAGCTGCGGAGGCGCATCTCCTCTAAATCTGGGATGCAGCTGCAAGTCCTTGAGCCATTTGCCTTTGGCTCTTTGCTGATGGGCTCTGGGGAGGGCAGCTTTTCCAAGGGGGACCAACCCTGGTGGGCAAGACCAAGTTCTGCGGGGGAGAACATGCCCACATTCCCACCTGACTTGGGGAGGCCAGGACTTGCGGTGCTTGTGTGAGATCTTGCTGATCTGATCTCACTAAGTCTACCTGATGAGTGTCCATTAACAGACCCCACACCTTCAGCGAATGAGGTGCCAAGCTGGGACACAACCATTAGGTCAGAACCTACTCCTAGAAGCAAACAAAGAGAAAAAGAGATAGAAATTTGCAATAAGTTGACTTTTAATTTCACTTTTTAACTTTAACTTTACTTTTTAAAATGTGTATTTACACTGGTTTCTGTCTGAAAACACATGCAATTTATATTGAATCATCTAATGTGCATGGAAATGTGAATTCATTAGATAGGTGTGGATTAACTGTGAAATTTCTTCAGTGTAACAGATTGTTATTGGAACAGTGGATAATGGCGAGTACATGTTTGCACTTTGTTTTGTTTGCCCAGGATAGGGAACCATCAAAAATGGGCTTTTAGCCCCAACACAATAGAGACGAGCTTAAAATAAAGCGCATACAGCCCTGGCCTCGGACGTCTGATAATGTCTGAGCCATCTTTGCGCCAAATTTGAGAGGTTTGGGAAGAGCAGGAAGATATCTGTCTTGGCTTCCTGTATTGTCTTCATCTTCTGAAGGTTCGTTCATAAAGAGCTACATGGCTATTTAGCACGATGCATCCAGCAGTGTCAGTTATGCACATTGGATTTCTTTCTCTTTGTTTAAAATATTGTTAAAAAAATATGCCTCACGATGCAGCCTAGGTCTACTTCATGTCGTACTTAAGGGAAATGTCCATGTATTGTGCATAATATTACAGGAGAAACAGCGCTACAGGTTATAAGTCAAGGGCAAATGCATGTAAATAATCAATGCAAGTTTTTCCCACTAATTAACCAGCCGGGAAGAATTGTGTTGATAACAGTGATACGTTTACATTAATATATATTCCAGTTGAAGCAATATTCTTTGCTTGAGCTCTTGTGTGAGCTGAGATTGAAGCTGGATGTTTATGTGTCACGCCAGATACAGGAGAGTTGGCAACACAAGCTGCTGTGGAATGCAGAACTTATCCTATGTTCAAAGTTGATTTGTTTACAGCCACACAGTGGGTTTTTGGAAAGAAGAATTGTACTACTGCCAGCCAGAGGTATTTTCACACAGTCACGCAGGGTCTTGAGACCATAGTGGACAGTAGTAGTCAGTGTCCTGGTCAGTCTTCTGCAATCTCTCTGGTGTTCATTGACTTTAACACACGAAACAGAAATAAACAACCAGAGGCATTTTCATCTGTAGTCTTTGATCCCATTGAAGTGGGAGATGACCGTTATAGGCAATCAGTCACGAAAGTCAGGCTACTTAAAACATCAAATTTTATATGAACTTTTTCATTATATATGTAAATATTAAATTATTAAATATTTATAATAATAATAATAGCTCACTTTCTCAGCTAGTTCCAAAACTGTCATCACACACCTATGTGATTAAAAATTTAAAGCAGCTTGTTTACTAATAACCATACCTTTCCCCATCTGTGTATTCACAATGGATACTTCAGCTTCTCCCAGCCAAGGGGCTGAATCTTGCCCTGATGGGTCGCTGGGAAAGTACGACAGTGGCCTCTGCTGGAGTCTGCCATCTCCCCTCTCTGTGGGGATGGGCAGGAGGAAGTTGAGGTCCATCATAATGTAATCCAGAAACTTATCCATCTGCTCATCACATTCCTCTGGTGTAACATGGGCTGGAGACAGGGGAGCCTTGTTCTGGACGAAGGGGCCAGCCTGATTGCTGGCTGCTTGGGTGGGGCAGTGGGCAGAGGTTGGGTTGTGTGGTATCAGGAGAGTTGGAGAGCCATTTAGTCTCTCTTCACTGTCCACCAGGTCCTGCGGGGCAAGAGTATATAAAAAGTTATGAGATAGCCATTTTTTGAAACAGCCTACAGCATCTGAGCTCCTGAAGAGCACATGACTGTCTAGAAGTGCTCCACGTGGAGCGTTTCTGAGTTGGAATACTAAATATAACTATAAGTGCACAGGCTTCATAATATGGACAAAAATTGGCAAAAGGGGAGTGAGAGCTGAGCTACATATTTTAAGTATCTTAAGAAAAATAGCCTAATCTGGAATACATTTATGGAATATATTTCTCATAGTATACTCTGAGATGCCACCTGGCACCCTGGAGCCCTGTAAATGCAAACAGTTACTGTACCATTCTGCCTCTCACCTTCTGAACTGCAGCAGCAGAACTCACAGGCAGCTTAGCCATCATGGCTGGGTCCTCCACAGGTCTCTCAATCTCCCAGACAGCATTCTTACATTTCCTTTTAAATTTCATCTTCAGCCCCTTCACTGGCTTATCCAACGTGTGTGCCTTGTTCTTGACGAGGACCTCCTTCTCCTTCATGGTCATCAGCCGTTCGCTCCTGCGCACCTTTGATGCTGACCGTTCAGAAGCGCCGTCCTTGGTTGCTTGTTCCCCTGGCCCAGGTCCACTCACTGTGAACGCATCAGTAAGGGTGTTGGCTCTCTCCTTGTCCACCTGTAAAGTGGACACCACACTGCCGTGGGGCTGAGTTGTGGCTGCGAAAAAGTCATCTGACAGGTTTTCAAAGGAGGGGTTGAGCGTGTCTGATGTATTGGCGACCGGAGATCGTGGCAGTAGTGGATCACAGTGGACAGTGGGATAGGACAACAGAGAGACTTGGCATGAGGTTACGTTGTCACTGTTCGCTGAGGGATCGCTGACTGGTGTCAAAATGACAAAACTAGACACACCAGCTGTAGGCGAGACCTCGACAGACTGTGTCGAGGTTGAGGTCCCACTGTCATGTCCATCAGACGACAGGGGAAGCCACTGATTCAAGACAGCGCATGCATCTCGACTCGACGTCTGCGTGGCAGCATGCACGTTGGACTCTGCCTCAGTCTGCGTTGCTTTATTGTCTACACTCTTTCCTCCTGGAGTTTGTACGCTGGTGCTTCCATTTTCAGTGCCCGCCAGAGTGCCCCCTTCCAACTCCAGTAGCAACCCTCTGTCAGTGTCCCTCCATTGCCTGCCGTCCTCCTCAAACTTGTGGATCAGATGACTCATGCCTAACCTGATGAACGCAGCTTTTACATCATTGTGTTCAGTCGGGCCAAGTCCTTTCATCTCTCCAGAGTACAGGTAGCTTATCAGCTTCAACAGTGCCTGTGCACCAATGGCAGGCACCCTGATCAGTCTTCTAGGGCCCATGGGGTAAGAGGGAGAGGTTGAAAGTTCTCTATAAAGGAAGGGACTAAAAGCAGCCAGGATGCAGCTATGGACAGGCACAGACATACCTGTAAGGGGGATGGGGTTGGGGGTGAGGAGGAGAATGTATGAGGGAGGGGTCTGCACATTATAGTGAGCTCATGAAAACATTCTTGTTTATTTCTGCCTTTATTTTCATGCTACTTAAAACCAATTTTAATAACATACATGCTTTACAATTACTGTGAACCCTTGACTTTTTATTTTTTTTCCTAACACAGCATCTGGGGATCCATTGTCTAGTCCCAAAAGATGCTTTCATTTCATTAGCACCCATATCTTCTCACCCTCAGTCTGTAGCAGAGTGTCACACAAAATGTTGCACTGCTGTTGCCTCTGCAGTTCATTCAAAAGTTGGAAAGCCACTCCTGGTTGCCTGTACCGCCACATCTTCTCAGTTTGTCTGAGTAGCATGGAGAGCGACAAGATGCACAACGATCAATTACGTACCAACCAGCTGACTGAGAGTGACCTGGCATGGTTAGATAAATCTGGGCCAGGCGTGTCAGTGATATGCGCCTTTGACATTGTAACAAAACCCCACTATATTGTGTGCCTTCTTTTCTCAAGCTTGATTTCATGAATGAGTTCTAAGCTAACACTGCCTCCCTCAGGTATCCGAGTTCGGTAGGCCTTTTCACATTCAAGCTCTCTAATTATGTGTGCTCTACACAGCATCAAAGACACTGCCGCGAGTCACCAGTGAGATTACCGGTAATTTAAAATAACTTAATCTTAAAGAAGATGCGACTGTTTAATCCATGCATAATGTGAAAAGCAACACCACAAATGTTAGCCAAGTGTGCAAGTGATTCAACAAATAACACTATGGTGCAAACTAGCACTGTGAGACAAAAAATAGAAATACACTTAACATTACTAATACACATTAGAAAATAGAAATATTAGAAATACACTTAACTAAATAAAGCCAAATTTAACATATTCGTGTAAGTTATGCTTTACATAACTAATTACATGACTACGTTTCACTGAGATGTTATGGTCCAAAGCAGAGCGCCATTGCAACATGAGCTAACATTAATTTTCTCCGTTTTCAGCATCATTGGCGCTACCAATGCTCTCCACGTGTTTGTGAACAAGCGCATTTCTGTTGCGGGAGACGGGAAAAAATCAGTTGAGAACTTGTAAAACGTCAAATAGTTGCAAGCGACTACCCCAACTGCGTGGTATTGGTATTCGTATGGAGGGCGTATATCCATTGACGAGTTAACATTAGCATTAACTACTAAGCACCTCACAATCTTGGTGTTGATTCATTTTAGGTTAACTGAAGTAAATCAACTACCTTTGTGCTTTTGTCCGAAAGCTCCTTTTGTCCGTTTTTTGGATATCTTACGTGATGCAGGAAAAGAGACGTTTGCGTGTGCTCCAAATTCTAAAAACATTTGCTTCACTTACAGTTACTACTTCAGAGTTTCGCACGTGCTGACGTCTGCGACCCATTTCAAATAATTTCAGTTGCTTGAAATTGACGCGAGAGGGCTCCAGTGTCAAACCAAAATGACCGCCCTCCAAGTTCTCCCCACTTAACTGAACGCTGAAATCTACTGCTCGCCAACCCAACCAGATTCATTTACATCACGCATACACATAAAGAACATATTAAAGATCAAGGATGTTGAAAAAATCATTATTTTATTATTAAAAACAGTATTGCTAGTTACATATTCCATCCATGAAAGAAAGGTGCAACTTTAAGAGCCAAGGCAAACAGAGATTATGTTTCTCCTCTGGAATCATCTTCTGATTAGTGTTGCAGAATCAGAGCAATAAGGACTGACGAACGGTGACATGACTTTTTTTCTTGTTTTGTTTTTAATTAAAAGATATAAACCATAAATGCATTTAATTAAAAAATAAAACTGATTGCATATGCATTCACCCACAGCACCCTCAGAAAATACCCCCAAAATCATAATATAAAAAAAGGAAAAGGACATAAAACCAAGAGGAAAATAATTAAACTTAACAAATATTCTCTTGTATATATAGTTAAATGTGCTTTTATTTTTTAAATCTAAATACCAAGCTAGAATCAAAAATCTTGTCCTTGCCTCCAGACTGAGTGTTGTCTTTCCCATATTAATTCAACAGATTCTTTGAACCACTTTCCTTTCCACACCCAGTGTCACTTCGCCAGCGGAATATAGAATCCACATCACTTTCTGTAATACCTAGCAACGGCTATAATGACACCGCTTACTTGTGGGTCCAATGATTAGTGTTAAATACAAAAATGACTCAAAACTTGACATTTAAAACAAAACAAAAGGAAACCGGTAAAAAGGGTAAAAAAAAACAGTAAAATAATCCCCAACTCCTAGTGCTATAGTATCCATTCAGTAATTATCTACATCAGACTTTGTTACTGTGCATTTGGAATATGCAGTCTAAGGAACAAGCACTGTACTTCTAGGAACTCAACAAACAAGCAAGGTTGCACCCCTCATCTTAAAACCACCAGCCACTCCAAAACAAACAAAAAAAATGGTTACCGAAGACACAGTATGCAAACAAAATCACACATTAGGAGCAGTTGCAAAGCACCCCTGCCATGCTCTTCAGAAAACCCTTTCACACACACACACAGACAATGTGGTGCGTCTTCACACACGCAACATGCGCATCCTCTCTCTCATGCACACAAAAGGAAAACTCTACACACACACACAAACATCTGTGAGTGAGGCACTCAAAGACAAATACAGCGGATTGTTGGATGCCGTCACATATTTACACATTCATGTATATTCAGACTTTGGAAAAGAAAGCATACTGGGTCAACAATCAAATCTGCTGTTTGCCCTTGCATAAGACAGAACTGCTTAAGAAAATCTTAAAGAGACTCAAGCCCGGTGTCATGAAAACAGCCAGCGGCTGCCTAGATCTCCTGCAATCCTTCGCAGAGACTCTTCTTCCAGTGCCTCCCCATCTTTCTCCCACTGATGCCCTTCTGACATGGTCTCATGGTCAGAGACAATGGAATATTGGGCAGAACTCCACAGGTGTTTCCATGATAACAGCTACCAACACATTCAGCTCAGCTAGTTGTGAACTGAGAATGGGTTGCAGTGGCCATATGGACTTGAACCAGGGCAGGGGGCGGGTGGGAGGCAAAGACTAAAATTACAACTTGGCCCCTACTTCTCTCCCAACATATATATTTATATATATTAAATGTAGTGCGGAACCATGTATTCAGCTTTGCGAGTGTTCTATGTACATTTTTCATTTTTCAACCCAGCGCCAGCAAATGGTAGATAGCCTTTGGCACAAAGCCAGTCATTTGTGTGTCTCAGACAGCCAAATAAACCAGGACTAAGTTAGCAATGCAAAGAATCAATACAGTTAACTATACAACTACTAGATACATACGGCAGCATGTTCCTAATGACCCTCCCAACCACCAAGGACAAAAAATATAAACCAGATATTTAAACAAGAAATGGAAGATTCAGAGACCTTTTAGTTTCACAACATAAGGAAGGAGTCTCTTGTGACTGATTGATTGTGTGTATGTGTGTTTGTAGTGGCAAAGGTTTGTCAGTTTGCTGATGGTAGTCCCAGCTCATGGAGGAGTCAGTCTTAGTGGAACTCAGGTCAGGTTGAGAGAGTCAGCAGTGTGACGGTGAACCTGTGGAGGCAACCATCCATCCAGAGGGGCATCACTAAGGGAGGTAGCTAGGGAGGGGACTTTAGAGTGGTCATGACTTGTGTTTTTATGGTTAGTCCGCTGTTTGGAGGGAAAACAAAAAACAAAAAAAACCAAAAAAAACACTTCAATAGCAGTTAGAGGAGATGGAGAGGGTGTGAAGGAAAAAGGAAATAGAGGATCACCTCCTTAGTGTTTTTAGTGGGGCTGTCCTTAATTATTTATACAGAATTTGGGTGAATTGTGTGGGACGAAAAATAAAATAAAATAAAAATTATTCAAAGGTTTCTAAGTGTCTGTGTCCTTAGACAGTGGTCCTCAAGCTTTTGATGCAAACAGGAATTGGCGTTTGAAATACACTGAGAAAAGAGAGAGACAGAAAGAGATTGAGTGTCTTGTCTTGATTCACTACTGGCTGTTGTCCCTTAAGAATTGAGTCCCACAGGCTCAGCAGGGACAATAGGCAGGAAGGGGGCGCTCTCCGCGAGTAATGCAGACAATCAGTTTTTCTGTAGAGAGAGAGAGAAAGAGAGAGATTAGATAAAAAAAAAAAAGCAGCAAAGAGAAAGACTGAACTAATCACAGAGGCTACATTAAGTCTGCAGGGTTGACTTGCAGAGGCACACCCAAAAAAAAAAAAAAAAAAAAAAAAAAAAAACCACAACAAAAAAACACAAAACACAAAAAACTCCCGTAACTCAAAGGAGACATCAACTAGGCAAACGGGTCATGTGGAAGTTTTGCCTGTCCTTTTTTAGTAAGTGCATATGCAGACCAATGCACAGCTGTAGCTACAGCCTCTCCACTGTCAGCTGCAGTCAACCAGATCAGGCGGCAAAAAAAAAGAGGGGGGGTTGGGGGGAGTTAACACAATTATAAAGCATGTGACTTTGCAGGCCACATGACCTAAACACAACTGGCCACACACAGTGAGCATAAATATAAAACAAAGTACACTGTGACACTGCAGGACCACAGAACACGCACGTTCGCTCTCTCTCACACACACCCACACGTAGGGAGGGGACCTCAAATTATCCAGCAAAACATGGTGGAGGGACTACACACACACACACACGGACGCGCACAAACGCGCGCACAAAAAGGAGCCCGTGCAGTGGGAAAAGAGGCTGGCGAGACACACATACCATGCTGGATCATGCACTGTTTTTGGGGGGGAGGGGGAGTGGCCTAACCGTCGTAAGAATCCAGCACAGGCATAGAGCCACGCCTCTCCCCATACATCCCTCCCTGAGAGAGGTAGAGAGCAAGAGAGCGGAGGAGAGAAGGCGACGGACAGAGAGAAAGATGAGGACAGAAAACAAACAGAAACAAACGAGAGATGAGAGTTTTGACATGCAGGGTGAGGGTAAAGGAGCATGTGGAGTAAAAGAATGATGGGTCCCATTGTGGAGAGAACAACAAGAGAGTGAGTGACAGAATGAGACCAAGGGAATGAAGTGAGAGAATTGAGAAAACGTGAGAAAAGCATTGCAGAGCGCAGAGAAAGAGTGGGGAAAGAAAACAGGTTGTGGTTATTTCGGTTAGTTTGCAGTGCTGGAGTTGTAAGGAGAGCAGGTGTAAGATACAGGTGAATTAGGCACAACAATTCTGTTACAAAGGCACAAGTAGTTGCATGCCAAGATTTTGTGTTTCAAACATATGTGTTAGGGTCCATTTTTGTTAGAACACTGAGAAAGTCTCCCACTGAGCCTTTGAAGGTACACGTAAGAACTGGAGAGGCGTTTCAGTACTACAGGTGCGTTGCTGTACCTGTGCAGTGTCTCTGTCCGTGTCTAAGGCGTTGTCCAAGGTGTTCCTCCTGCCTCTCTGGTCCAGTGTAGAGTATGCGTCTGATGAAGCAGAGACAGCACAATCCAAAGAGTTTCATCAGTTCTGTGTTTGTGTGTGTGTGTGTGTGTATGCATGCATGCATGTCAAGGTGCATGTAAGACCCATGACTGCAAAGTACAAAGACAAATCACCTGGTCCCATGTCATTCAATGGAATCATGTCTCTCTCACGGTCCTGTTTGCCTCCTAAATAGACAGCAAAAGGAAATAATTAAATTCTTTGCCAAACTGTGTGTGTGTGTGTGAGAGAGAGAGAGAGAGACTTTGTCTAGTGGTAGACGTTCAGACTCTCTGCTTGATCCTCACCCCTGTCGATGAGGGGTAGTGTGCTATCCTCGTAGCCTCCGTTGCTGCGTGTAGTCGCAGGAGGGTTGAGGTGGACCATGAAGTCGGACTTCTTCCAGCCGTCCTTCTCCAGCATGCGCCGCAGCTCCTTGAAGCCCCAGACGATCTGCAGCACCAGGCCTGCACCGCGCACCTCCCTATCGGAGCGGTTCCTGAGGGAGCGGAGGAGGCGAAAGAGAAGAGAGAGAAGAGAGGGAGTTAGATGCGGCCCCTGCTGCAGCAAGTCTGCCCTGCTTCACCAGCTCCCCTGAGGAAGCTCAAAATACTTAGGAGGGATAGGGAAGGAGAGGGAAAAAAAGAGACAGGAAGAACAGGGTCATGGCCACACACACACACACACACACTTCTGAGAACACGTTACTAAGCCTTTCACCTTACACTCAATCACACACAATAAGGCTTCCTTCTTCACAGCAAGACCAATGTGTGTCTTATAAAAAGACCACAGATGGGGACACACAGGCACATTTCTTTCCTGATTGGACCTCAGGACCTTGCTGATTCAAACCTGTACCAATTTCTTCGGACAATCATTTGAACACACACAGCTCTGCTTAACGGTCCACACATGCACACACAGATTCATACCCGTCCTTGTAGATGAGCACAAGCCTCTCGATGCCCTGTGAGGCGCGGAGCGTCTTGGCAGCATCCACGCTGGAGCCCACCACCTCGGCCAGCGTGCTAAGCACAGACACCACCGTCTCCTCGCTCAGACCACGCACCGGCTGGCTCTGGCCCCCACCTGGCAGGTTGGCCACTAGGTGTGGCACCGCGTGCTTCCCTACAGACACACAGAGGAAGGGAGAGGAAACACGAAGTCAATGAAATTTGGCCACTACAGGTGAATTACAAATCTAAATAAATAAATAAATAAAGAGAGAGAGAGAGAGAGAGAGACACACACACACACAGTAGGACTTACCGAGCAGGTCACGATTGCGGGCATCAATTGCCAGGTTGCGGAGTGACCCAGACATGGCCCGCACCACACGGTCGTTGCCGTGAGCCAACAGTTCCGTCATGATGGGCAGGCCCTTCTCCTGACGCATCACTGCCCGGATATACCGCCCATACTGAGTAAGAGAGGGAACGAGAGGGAGAGTGAGAGAGAAGGAGTGAGTGACACAGCCAGAGGAGAGGCGGAACACAAAGACAGAAGGAAAAACAGACTCAGACACCATATCTACAAACCACATGAACGGATTGCTAAATATGGGGAAGAAATCTTTAAAAAAAAAAAAAAAAAAAAAAAAAGCTTCCTCGTCTGGGTTATTTCCACTGCTGCTGTTATTATAATTCACAGCTATGGCCATATTAAGCACACACAAAGACAGACAGACAGACAGAAGCCCTTTGAAGAGGAGACACTCACACTCCAGCGGCCTGCACACAGGTTTTGCACAGCTCCGGCCGCGGCCTCCAGCACTGAGGGGTTCTTGCTCTCCTTTAGCAGCGAGGTGTAGATGCGCACCACCTCTGGCTGGTACAGTAGCTCATAACCTGCACACAGCGCCCCCGCAGAAAAAGACACAGCAGGGAGGGATTACTAAGGGCTGGACTGGTAGGCTCAGCTGGTTAGGGGATTAGAGCAAAAAATCTAACATTAAATCAGCAATAGTTTGGGCTGGCAGCGGAATGATGGTCAGTGCTAGCATAACGCTCATGATGTGGGAGTAGAGTCCATCTGCATCATTTCCAAAGCATAACTTGCTGCTCTGCAAAATCAGCTTACTATATCCTAGCAATGTTTCTCTCATTCCAAATAATCAAACTAAGAAGTTTTTTTTCTTTCTCCAGGAGATTGTTTTTTTCTGCGGAGCAGAATTTAGCATTTCACTCGGCCACCTGGTCTTCACTTCACTTAGCAACAAAACGTAACTTTGTTCAAACTTATATTTTCAGTGCGTTACCAGCCACAGCCTCCAGAGGGCTCAATAGGGTACAATAGCTCAATTTCTGATAGATGGCTTAACATAGTGGCAGAATAGTGGCTCTTCTACGTTTTACACTCCATGAGAAAGGTTCTTAATGGGAC
This sequence comes from Tenualosa ilisha, assembly GCA_015244755.2. Classification (NCBI taxonomy): domain Eukaryota; kingdom Metazoa; phylum Chordata; class Actinopteri; order Clupeiformes; family Clupeidae; genus Tenualosa; species Tenualosa ilisha. The sequence goes on along the minus strand of PYXC01000632.1, from coordinate 336,321 downwards.
GGCACCAAAATAAAAACATCCCACAAAAGAGGCCCGTGGCCCATCAATCCACATTTCCAAAGACCATAAACAGGGTCACAGCACATCAGCTGGAAAACACAGCACTAAATGCCTGGACCTTGGTGAGGTCTCAACTTGAACACAGACGAAGAGGGAAATAAAATGACTCTTTGACCCTTAACGAGAAACAGGGGATCCTCCGAGACATTTCACCATTTACCTGCAGCAGGCGTGGTCCTCTTTGGAATTTCAATCACATCAGCAGTCCCATCATCATCCTTCTTCCCTGGAGGGGCAATGAGAGAGCAAGGGGCGTATTTAGAAAAACATGCACACTGAGCACGCTCCATAATGATGACCAGAGATCCCAGTTGGCTTTATGCTATATGCACTGGTTAAGCAGACATAATGGAGTGGAGTGCAGGATGGTTCTCATAAGGCATATGTAAGGGGAGTCAGTCATCATGCTCATCTTTGGTGATTTCATAAAGTGATTGGCATCACTGTACAGGCCTGAGCTGTAGCTGATGAACACCATGACTAGAGGACCAAATTGACTCAAACTGACGGTTAGTGAGCAGGCTTGCAGCTCAAGACAAAAGCAGGGTTCCCACTCAAAGTCAGATTGGAAATTCCCCGACTCTCAACTTCTTAATGGTAACTATATGGAACATGCTAGAAACAAAAATTCCTTGATATTTAATGACTCAAATGGCTCAAAAATAATTTGAAATAATTTCATGACTGTCCACAAACTCCATGGCCTGTGGGAACCCTGCAGAAGTGCTAAATCAGTCAAGTCAACACATATCTGCCAAAGCTTATCAACCAAGGTTAATTCCATTTTGTGATATGAGTTATGATTGTTCACAGTGCACAGGACGACTACACAGCACAAAAATGTAGTTGTTGATCAAATGCAGTGATCATACTACTCATGGCCTTGTACGGTGAGAGGAGACACAATTAGTGTGTATGGCAGTTCTGCAAGCCTGATCAGAAGAACAGACCCAAAAGTGAAGATTTGAAGGCAGCCGCTTACCTTTGGAAAACCACTCGTCTGGATCAGGAGCAGGTGGGAAAGAGGGAGAGGAGGAGAAAGGAGGAGAAAGGAGGGAGGACCGCATGAGAAAGAGAGAGAGAGAGAGAAAGGGAGGGAGAGGAGGGAAAGAGAAGGACATGGCAGGGAAGAGAGTATTTCAGTATGGAAACAAACCAGCAGCTGTATCCCCAAAGCCACCCACACCAATATACAAGCAGGTCTATAAAGAACACAAACAAACAAACACACACACACACAGACACACAAAGATCCTTCCCCAAAGCATGCACAGCCCTCCCAGAGCACCCAAGACACATGTAGCTGGGCAACTCAGCAAAGATTCAGAAAAGCCAAGTCTGGGCCATTCAAAGATTGGATCTGGGCATTCAAAGATCTTATCTAAAATCCCCAGCAGGAGAAAACACGATTACGTGCAGTGGTCACGCACTCATTTTCCAACTCCCATTGAGTTAAACAATTGAGTCTTACCATTCTACAGGAAAAATACCAGAATTCTCAGTCACTTGTGCGCAAGACACAAACAGGTGAGATGCTAATGGTCTAATCTGATTTAATGACCTATGCTAGGCTAGCACTACTGTCAGACTGAGAGAACGGTTGGATGAACTGGGGAAAGGTAAAACTCTACTGTTTAACTCAAAGGGAGGAGGAAAATTAGTATATTTCTCCAAAAATTAGCGTGTTCCTTTAATGCTGATGCTTCAAACTGCTTCTGCATAATCCAACATGACTGCTGTCCACCTTTCTCTCACCTCACTCTCTTTCTCACACACACACACACACACACACACACACACACACCTTTGCCCTTGCGTGAGCTGAAGCATCCAGTCTTCTGTGCGGGAATAGGCCCTTGGTTGAGTGGCGCAGCCTCTTGGTAGCGCTCGCAATTGGGCACCTCTTTATGCACCTGATAGGACAGGTTCCTTAGCAGACACACACTGTTCTCAATCAGCTGGAGGGAGGAGATGGGGATAGAGGACAGACGCACACACACACACACACACACACACACACACACACACACACACAGATCATTACTACAGGCTTCCACAAAGGCATATCAAGGTGTGCTGGTTCTGGAAGAGGCCAGCAAAATATGACATTTTTATTGGGGGGTGTCATATTTAACCCCAAGAACCATCAAAGTTTGAAACAGTACACAAATGGTGCGGACCTTGTTGTCGACAGACTTGCAGTCAATCTGTGATTGGACGATGTACATGAGGGAATCCACCAATCCACTGCACTCTCGCAGCTTCCTCCTGGCCTCACTGCGCTCTGAACTCACATTCCTGAGAAGAGATTTGTCGAGAAGAGTTGAGATAGCTTTAAAGAACAGCTATGAGAGAAACAAATGGCGAGGACAAAAACTAAATAGTAAAAAATACATATCCCCAGTAACAATGACCACATACACACACATGGAGGGGAGGAGATCAATGGAAATGAGCTAAGAAAGAAAAAATGAACAAATAAAAAAAAAAAAAAACCAAAACAAAAGCTCTGCAGGAGCAGTTAGGGGATTAGAGGATCCAGCCTTGTTGGGGTGGCATTAGAGTGAAAAGCTCTGGGTGCGAGTGAAAGGAGTGGCTTTCAAAGCCAAATAGCAGTGCTGGAGAGAACCCAGCACCCTGAAAGAGGGGCACTCAGGGGAAATAAACAGATTCAAAGATCACATTTCCCTCCTTTGTCTCTCCATACACACACTCTCCCGCTGCCGTTTCACATAGCCTCAGACCCTACACACACACACACACACACACAAGCCATCAAGTTCCTTGTGGCAGGCCTTAGGCACTTCCACTTAGCCCTCTTCTTTTTCCTATGTGGTGTAGTTTTCACACATGGCCATATAACAACTCTTCCGCCTAGCACTGTTTTTCATTCCATTCTTTCATCCTTTCATTTCCATCTTTACTAAAGCTGTGCTCACTGCCCGCCCCCTTCTCTTCATTTGCCCCTATTCTTTTACCACAGTGAAAGTTTCTGTGCGCTTGCCCCTGCAGCTGCCTGCCCAACACACCCCCTGGGGTCTCACCTCAAGCAGCCGGCTGTGTTGGTGAGGGCTGTCTCCCACTCCAGGTGCCGGGGCTTGCAGTTCTCCTCGGCCCCTCCGCCGCTGCTGCCCCGCTCCCAGCCCGAGTGGGCCACCATCACCTCGTCTGAGAGCGCGTGCAGCGCGTGGTCCACAATCTCCATCTTTACCGAGTCGTGAGATGACAGGTTCCACAAGGTGCCTATGAGAGGAGAGAGGCCCAGAGATCAGTGTTGTGCACCACCACAGACTGATGTGGGCTAAAGCTGTGTGCTCACAAAACAGCTGTAGTGCTCTCTATATGAGGTGTGTGTGTGTGTGTGTGTGTGTATGTATGTATGTATGTGTGTGTGTGTTTTTTGATAGAAATGTGGCATTTTTTGATAACACAGATGTTGAGAAACCAATAATTAATTTCAAGGCAAAGGCAAAGAGTTTTTTTTTTTTTTTTTTCCCCTAGGAACTGATGTGTGGGCCTAGGCATCACAACACTGCCGCATTATTGCGCAACAATTTCATTGCAGCACGTATAAATGACTCACAATCTGAAAGCCAATAGACACGGAAATGTGTTGGGAACGGGCCATTGAGCAATTTTGGCAATTCAATACACTTTTGGTCACAAATAAGGCATGCATACAAGCGTTGACTGTGTGTTGAGCTTTAACGTGACTGGCATAACTAGGAATTTCATCAGTAATTCAGAGTCACTGTAGGAGGATAACATGTGTCTTACTAGCTAGGCTGGACACATATTAAGACTATTAACATATACTGAAGAGCAGGCAGACTAGCAAAGGGGTAAAACCTGAAAAAAAATCATGAATAGAGAGGGACAGAATATGACTACTTGTGTAGTAAGTGATCTATGGTATTCTAGAGTTTGACATTAGATGAATGTACTTCAGGGCTTTTTGAGATGACAATTTTTTTCAAAGATCTGAAGTTCAGTGACAGTCTGTTGACATGCCTTTTTTTGTATACGTCCATGTAGCTGTAATTTTATTTATCAGTGATGTCAGCATTAAGGTATGAGCAGTGTGACTTTCCTGTTATAATGGCAGGTAAGGGATGATGGTGATGCTAAGGTGTGATGCCTCAGGTGTCAGAAGTGGAGTTTACCTGTGATGGTGTCTGTGAGGTCCTGATCGCGGGTCTTGCGCAACAGGCGCACCAACGCAGGGATGCCGTCGCAGTTCTTGATGGCAATCTTATTGTCGGGGTCACGGCCGTAAGAGATGTTCTTGAGCGCCCCGCAGGCGGCGTGGTGCACCTCCTTCTTTGGGTTGTCCAGCATGGACACCAGAGCAGGGATGCCCTTCAAGCGACGCACCTCAGATTTTACCTGAGAGCAATTCGGAGGGAGAGAGAGAGGGATAGAGAGGGAGGAAAAGGCAGAAAAAGAAAAAAAAAAAAGGGGGAAAAATTAGTGAGTGATAAAGGTGTGAAAGAGAGAACAAGAAACCGTGATTAATCTCCAAATCATTATTTAAGCACACACACAATCACAAAGCCTTACATCTCCCAGGCAGAGCAGCATGAAAAACATTCATGCCTATGAGCATGGATGGGAGCCCATTGGGTAAGGATTGCCCTCAGGGCCACAGAGAAAGAGAGTGGGGGGGCTGGGTGTGGCAGGCTGCTCATCAGCGCAGTACCTTGTCGTTCTTGAAGGTCAGATGCTGCAGGTAGGCGGCGGCGTTGCTCTTGACCGGGTCCAGGCGGTAGTTGAGCATAGCAATGACCTCTGGCAGCTCGGGCTGCCGCCATGTGGTGGGCACTGGGACCTTGTGAAGGGTGCTGTCCAGCGAGGCCATGCTGCCTCGCTCGCCCATGGCCAAGGGCGCCCCGCCACCCCAGTAGTACATGTCCCCGGCACCACTCATGTCCCCATCAAGGGTGCCCTCATAGCTCCTGAAGCGCAAACAAACACACACACACAGGAAAAGAATTAATGAAGAGTCATGAATAAATACATGAGCCAAAAAAAAGGAGGGGAAATAAGAAACAGAATTAGAGCAAAGTGGTTGCCATAGCGACATAATACTTCTTCAAATCAGAACTGCTACCTACTCCAACACATTTGCAATGTGCAGAGCAGAGCGCTTTCAAAGTTGAGACATTCACCGTCACACACAGACACGTCCTTACCCAGTCCGACGCGGTGGCGGGGCGTGCATGGGGTGTCCATGTGCTAGGCGGGGCATAGTGCTGTAGTGCACAGGCGGGCCCATGCCATAGTCGGGCTCGTCAGGGTAGCCCATGCTGCGCTGGTCGTCTTCCAGGCCGTAGGGCTCGGGCACAAACCGCTGCAGGAGCTCCATGCTGCCCATGCGCCCCACCTGGGGCTGCGCCGCATACGGGTCCAGCTGAGGTCGGCTATGTGCCCTGTAGCTGGGGTCCAGTGTGCGGTAGCCTTCCGGCCTGAGGCGGAGAGGAGAGAGCAAGCAAGGGAGTGTGGGGGGTAGAGAGAGAGAGAGAAAAAAAAAACACAGAGCGAGAGAGATGCAGGAGGAAGGGTGGCAGGAGGAGAGAAAGGGAAAAAGCAGGGAGATTGAGCAAAAATGGGAGGATAGGGAGGGAGAGAGAGAAAGAGAGAGAGGGTGGGATTTAGGATATGCGCTACTGTAAAAGCATATTGGGAGTTGGGTAAAAGCTTGGGATGTGCTTAGTGTCCCAACTGGCTCACTGATTACATTAGAGGTGTACATTACAACGTCCAGTTGTGAGCTAGTCCTGTAGACCCTGCTGTTTAAGGGTACAGGCAGTGAGTGAGTGAGCCATTTGGGACAGAGCCTCAGCAGACTGGGCTACTACAGCATTTCTATTGTTTAAGAGAGAAAGAAGACACATTCACTGGAGTCAAGCCACACAACACCTTCCAAGCTTTTTGGGGAAATACTTTTTTTTTTGCTGTTCACCCCAGAGTGAGGTAGGAGGACATACATTTCTCTTCTGTCCATCCAACAGGCCTAGCTTCCACTCCATTAGCTAAGCTTAGCAGAATTTCCTGGTGTAACCCACTTCTGTTGAATCAGGAAAACAGCGAGAGATGTCAGAGTTACTGTCTGCACAGTAAAGAGTAGGGTATGGATCCTTTTACCCAAGAGAGATGTCAGAGTTACTGTCTGCACAGTAAAGAGTAGGGTATGGATCCTTTTTCCCAAGTCTGGGGTAGAAAGCAAATAAGCTCATTTCCCCCCAAAAAGTTGTCACGTTCCTTTAGTTTAGGGATTTAGTTAATGATATCTGGTCCAAAGAATTAATTAATTAAAGTGGCACAATTGCGGCCATTACATATTTCAACGCAAAATCTGTTTATGCAGACTATTGCTGAACTGTTCTAATCCCCAAATATCATTTTAGAGCTTGGCGATATGGCCTACAAATAAAATCTTTTTTCACAAAAAAATAAATAAATAAATAAATAAAAAAAATAATACATTTTAATAGGACCCCCCCCCCTTGCTTAAAACTACACAGGGCTGTCAGCCTAGAAGGGGTGGTCATTTCTGTCACTTATATCGTTTGCCTATACTGTGTGTCTCTGCTCTGTATTTGCTAGTATGTTTCTGTGGATAAGACAGACAAAGCACAGCAATGTGTGCAGGGGGTGACAGATGGAAAAGAATGTATTTTTTTCAAAAAAATGTTCTTGAAAAATAATGTGGAAAGTGATAAACAAATAGATCGACATTGCAGTGGAATACAGGTGACAGATGACTGGCCACCTTACAAATTTTCTTATAGATTATTGATGTAACAAGGGACTAATGATAAATAGGTTTGGAAGTCTTGCTGTTATTTTCTTTTTATCCTAGCAGAATTTATAAGGACTAAAACTTGTTCAGGTTGATGCACAGTAGATATTCAACAATATTGAACAACAACAGACATGTATCTCAAGGGTGACAACTTTTGAGTTCAACTTTGATAGAAATGTGACAAACCACTGACCTGCACTGGACAACAGGTCTCCACTTTAGCATAGTTGCCCACGTGTTAAATCTACTTTATGCCTTTGATAATGCACGGATCCCTTTTTCAATAAAAAAAATTCATATGAAGACGAAGATAAAAAGTTAGCATGATAAAAGTATGTGTGACGTGAAGAGGTAAAGTTCAGCATGTTTTTTTTTTTGATAATTTCACGTGGCAATTTCCGCAAGCGCTCAGATACTTGCAATACAGAAGCACACGGTTGAGTCTATAAACTGTGCACAGGTTGTAAGACAACTTGTAAGCCCACAAAATGTGAAGATTGTTTTGAGAGGTTAGCCTGAGAAAAAGCATGCGTGGCATTAGACTCGAAAGCCCCGTTCCTCTCTGCTACATGGAAATGTTTTAGGCGCAGGAATAAATTTGTTGTGCTGCTTTCTTCGGATGTAACAGTCTTAAAACAGACTTAACAGTTTTCTCCGTTTTATCTCCGTCATGACAAAAACAAAATAATTCCAGACCATGGATGAAGCCACTACTTGCTTGGAAACAAGCTCTGGTTCTCCCCCTATCGCTGCGTTGTTGTTTGACTCGGGCACAGGAAAGGTGATCCCACTCTAAACGGGATCCCAAAGTGGAGCGCCAGTGGCGGAAACTTAAGAGAAAAAGGATTTTTAATAAAAATACATCGTCCCGAACAGCAAACTCGTTTAAATGTTAAAATCGATTTATCACCTAGCTCTATAACATTTTATTAAAGTTAATCAATTCTTTACTCGTGATCTCAATACTGACGAACAACCATGATTATGGGTTTTTTTTCCTCATAACTGAGCAGCCCAAATGCATGATATCCCTACTAGTATAGAGTATATTTGGTTAATCTTGCTAATGATGAGACAAATGTGATAATGATGAGGCAGAAACCTATGCAACACCTCCCCTTCTGCTTCCAGTTCCAAAGCACAAAGTCAAATCAACACCTCATCTCACACGTCTGCTGGATCCACATCCTGCCAGGGCTTCATTTCTGCACCTCACAGCGCAGAGCACTAGAAGCAATTTCTAGGGCGAAGAATTACCGTCCTGAATAACCACTCATATTTTAAGCACTCACTAGTGTCGGGGTAAAAGTGAATGTAGCGAGTAGCATATTGTTGGTTTGAAGTGCTTATGGGAATCACCAGGTGCGTCACGTACACACAAAAAAACGAGAAACATTACACACACACACTCTGCCAACCTGTAGTTGGGGTCCATACGCATGCCACGGTTGAGGCTGGCATAGGTTTCTGAGGGTGGGCCGCCGCGGTAGTCATCGTAGCCACCCGGTGGGCCGTAGTGGTAGTTTCGGGGGACAGTGGCAGTGGGGTAGTCCCCTGGACCCCCCGGCTGCCGATACATGGGCCCACCGTAGCCCATGCCTGTCACAGAGTTGCTGCCATCCAGGGACATAGTGTCTGACACTGATGGGATGACCGTGCGTGTAGTGGTAGTCTTGGTGACTTTCTTAACCTGCAGGAGAGGACACATAGGCGACAGGGGAAGCAATTGAGTAAGACAGTGTCGATTACAGCAGGGTCAAATCTGGGCGAGTGTTGTGGTCTGACTACGGTTGGGGCAGATAATCCCACTGAGACAAGGCAGAGGGGATTTCAATCGTTTGTCTTGCTCTGCGTTTGTGATAGTGGGACATGTCATTCTCAAGGATAGTGGTGCAACAGAGCCACTGTGCTACATTTCCTGCCTTTATTTTTTTTTTAAGGCCCTGTCAGCACTTTAACTTGGCGGTGGCAGATAATAGCCAAGAATAGCACTGGCATAGAAGGAAAAAAGTTGTCCTTATCTGCAGTGTGAGCGTGTGTGTGTGTGTGTGTGTGTGTGTGTGTGTGTGTGTGTGTGTGTGTGTGTGTGTGTATGTGCGCGCGCGCTTGGACAGAACATCTATGTGTGAAGGCATATGCATGTACGTGAGCCTGGTCAGTGTTTCTTTGGGTTCTATTTTTCGCCCTTTTTTTACAGGGGTGACTGATTTGGGGGGGGCATTCTTACTGTGGTCTCTGTCCGGCGTGTGGTTCCATCGTCATTCGTCTCTACAGAGACGACAGAGGGAGCCTCATGAGGGTCCTCCTCTACAGTGACCGTCTGCTCGACGACATGACCTGGGTCTAACATCCTGTACTGTAAGAACATGGAGAGAACAATAGTGAGCCAGAGCCAAGCACAGAGAAGCATTTCCCTCCACAAACACACACACACGTATAGCAAAAAAAGTGAATGGACATGATAAAAGTACATGTAAATGTCCAAACAGCTGGACACAAAAGAAGGAAACACACACACACACACACACACACACACACACACACACACACACAACTAGACATACCTGTGTCCCGTTGATATATCCCTCACTCAGTTTGAGTCTCTCTAACTCCGCATCACCAGTGACACGCCCGTTCTACAGAAGTAAAGAGTAATGATGAGTGAGCTGAGAGCATAACATATACATACGCGCGCACACACACGCACGCACGCACGCACGCACGCACGCACCACACACGCACCACGCAGAGGAATACATTCAGGGCGTCACTACAGCCAGTGACCAAGTAGCTGAACAATTCCAAACATTCAGCACTGCAGGTTACTGCAGGACACAGGGAGAGTGCCATTACATCAGCCACACATACATACATACACACACACACGCACGCACGAACGCACACACACACACACACACAAATCCTAATCAATGTGTAACTGGTCTCCAAATCCATGCAGTGGGTTTGAAACAGAGGAACGGACAGCAAGTTGACACACACAGAAACAGCAGCGAGACACACATGGACGAGTGGTGAATGGATGAACAAATGGATGGTGGACGTGCGCCAGAGGATTGGAGAGACGGGTATGATTGAGGCAGCTTCCAGGGAAATGCTCTTTGGTCTGTGTGGTAAAGGAAGGCGCACACACACGCACATGCAAGCACACACACACACACACACACACACACACACACACACACACCACGCGCACATGCAAACACACACACATGCAGTTGCCACCAACAGTTTCAAGGAGAGCTGCTGGCCTTGCTGCTGTGCTGTGTAGAATCAACACTGCTTTGGTTGTGTGGTCGTTTACCCATTCTCACAAGGTAAGATTGCTTGGGGGGAGGGCATTATCATGAAAAACACTTAAGGCCTAAGGCCAAAGTTTTGCACTAACAGGTTGTCAATTTGTAAACACTAATGCTTATGAAGACAGCAGGTTTCGGGAGGCATTCACTAAATCCGACACAATGTGACTTTGCCAAGGGTTGGTTCATGCAGCTTGTATCGTGTCTTTAACCCAGCAGAGGATTGGACTCCAGTGGAGAAAACAGATGGCAAACAACAGAACTTGCCCTCCAGAGGTGAGGATTCAGAGACCACATTCCTCGCTGTGCCTGGACGCCTGATCTCAGAACAGTGAAAGTGTGGTGCGCTTGCTTGCGTGTGTGGACCTGCCCACAGGTAGGGTCTGTGAACTGGCTGGCATGTTAATGCTGTTTAACTATGTCAACAGCGCACAGATAAGGCAGTGGCATTCCAGAGCCCTGTCGGTCTAACACATACTGGCCAGGACTTATCTTGGTACGAAACTCACGTAGAGTGAGATACTGTGTGTGTGTGTGTGTATGTGTCTGACTGTGAGTTTGGTGTTTGTGTGTGTGAACAAGAGAGACAAAAAGGGAAAGAGAAAGAGTTAAAAAAAGGGTGTGTCCTACAGAGAGAATGTGGGATTGTGTTTCATTGAATGGAAGCTGATGGCTGGTGGTTTTGTACTCAATAGATATAGGAAGTACTCTGTGTGCCTGTGCATTTGAGTGGCTGCGATAATTGGGAGAGTCTGAGCTATCGGCAAGTGTAAGCTGGGAGCTGGTGTTTGCGTGGGAGCAAGTCTAAGCGAAGCCATTCTCACTCACACACACACGCTCAGTGTTGGCATCAGATCTTTGGGAAAAAACTGGGTGTGGTTAGTCAGTCACGGTTAAATCATGAGGGTCCGAGTGTAACGCCACGATAAGCTGTGGCTGAGCAAAGACAGACAGGCCCGGGAGCCTTCGCTCATCCAGATAGTCAGCTCCTTCTCAGAAAAGGTTGAGCAACATCCTGAGAGAGGGTGAAGGGCCTCTCTGTCTCAGCCCCTGAAGATAATGGATCTGACTAACTCAACCGGTTCTACTCTCCCTATGAGCTATACGACAGTGGTGAAGAAGTGGTGTGGGAAATGGGGGGGGGGGGATGTAGGAGGGAGAGAGATAAAGAGGAGGGAGTTGTGTTATGGTGACATCCAATTAAAAAAAAAAAAAAACAACAACACAGAAGTCAAGTGAGTGAACATCATATATCATTAAACATAATTTCTGTAAACATTTGACAGTTACCAGATTGACAATCCAAAGCAAAAAGCATCCAAGGCAAACAGCCTGTTCTGTTAGAGGGCTTGTTATGACACACAGTGACCCAGCGGCATGCAGACGCGGTGATGGAACATGACGCCCCCAACCCCCTCCCCCAAACACACACATACACACTCGAAGGGTGGAGCAAGTGAGACGAGAAGACACAGCAGCGGAGGTGATGGAGCAGTGTGGGGTGGAGACTGGAGGAGAGGTGATGGGTGGGTGGGAGGGTGTGTGTGTGTGGTGGTGTTTTTTTTTTTTTTAAACTGTACATGCTGAGCCAGCATTTACACACCCCTCCCAACCTGATCTACCATCACCTTGACTGTGCAGTCTGTGATGGTCAGGGCAGGGCATTGGTGGGGGATGACTGACACATACTGTACACACTGAGAGGGATGAGCAATGGACAGGATGGATGAGGTGGGGAGATGGGATGGAGGAAAATAAGACAATGGCAAAACGTGTGTGTGTGTGTGTGTGAGAAAGAGAGAGAGACAGACACATAACGGGAGTCTTGGGAGGGGTCAAGCTGGAATCTGAGGACAGCTAAGGGTGAGTGTGTGAGAGCAGGGAGGGCGATAGGTGGGTGTAGGGCTGAAGGGGACAATAACAGTGTGTGTGTGTGTGTGTGTTGGGGGAGGGGGGCCTTGTGGTGCTGGCACAGGGCAACAATACTGATGGACGCTGAAGGCAATGTGGGTGAGGTGATGAGGGAGTCTGGTGGAGCAGGCCTGTGATGACAGCTCAGTGTGTCTATGTGTGTGCAAAGGACAAATGCTTCCCTTATCAGTCTGATGTCACTTGGTCTGTCTCCTCTATAATGTCTGTGTTCGGCACAAGGATCCCTAAAAGGGTCAACTAATCATCAAGGCCTGAAATAGAGGACTGAGAAGAGTGATGACGGAAGGTGGCACTGGGAAATGACTCAGCAGGATGGGAGGATGAACCGTGGAGGAGTGGAGGTGGAGGTTGATGGAGGTGGGTGGTGGTGCTTATGGTGGAGGTGGATGTGGGGTGTTACCTGCAGGGTAGGGAGGGGGCGGGGGAGGGTACCCGATGGTCCCACGCTCCTCCTCTCCTCCTCCAGAGCCCGAGTCAGACGCTCAAACTGCATCTCCTGCTCCCGCACGGAGGCCAGGAGAGACGCCGCATTCTCACAGTGCTCCATACACACTGAGAGAGATAGACAGAGTGTTACACACACACACACACACACCAACACACACTCACAGAGACAGAGCAAGCCCCAACACCATTAAGAGAGTACTAGGCATACAGCAGGATAACCACATACTGAGAGCTTAAGTATAGACAGAGCAAGACGTTACTCACACAGAGTATGAAGAGATCAAAAGTGAAGTACTCAATTAGGAAGGAGGAAAATCCCCCAACACAAGAGTCCCACAGACAGAGTGTGCATGACACAGACACGCGATGACTAAGAGGGCTCCATTTACCAACACACTCACACACAAACTGGTAATGCAACGCTTCCATTTAGTCTCCCATACACATTAACCCTCAGCCATACAGACTGGCGTCAACTGAACAGACACAGAAAGACATAACTTGAGCCTCCCACGCACAGCCACCCACGCACACACACAGACAGTACAATCGCTCTACACATAATAAGAGCAGAACAATAAAGACACATCCAACTTAACACACAGCAGGGAGAATAGGGTTAATGTTAAAAGCATGAGGCAGAGACAAAGATAGAAGTGTCAGAAGGTGCGCGGAAAAGAAGAGTTGGCACACAAGATCCACTACTGTGGAAACAGAGAGAGAGAGAGAGAGAGAGAGAGCAAACAATCTACTGCAGACAGAGGTCTTTTAACACTGTGCTGCTGCAAAGCACCCCAGGAAAACACACACATTCACACGCGCGCGCACGCGCGCGCACACACACACACACACACCACACACAAGTTTGTAGGCATATGGCTCATGTTGGGCATGAATTAGACATGAGCCTGACGCACCATGTCTACGTTAGGGCGTGCGAGTGTGTTTGAGTAAAAAGGGTGTGGGTATGTGTGTGCTGACCCATGGGTATCATTCCCAGCGGGGAATGAGCTCAGACAACACCACCACTCAAGCCAGTTCCGGTCCGCAGTCACTTAGTGACTACTGCCATTTTCTCCATTATAACCGAAAGCATCCATTAAGGTGGTCAAAGACGCCATCTTGCTTGGCCAGAGAAACTACAGACAGGCAGCCTGGCGCTCAGGCCAACAGGAACTATCTCACCTTACTGTTCCCATTTGCGGTTTTCTTGCAATTAACTCCCGTTAGCTGTTCAGGTGACCTTCATGACAGGAAAGCCATCACCAGGCTATGACCTTAAAATCAAGACCTTAAAAAAGGTTTTATCATCCCTAAGGCCACAGGCAATATGACAAAAGCTACAACAATGCTGCCGCTCCTGTCACAGTGCGACTGACACACACACACACACACACACACAATTTAATAGCTGCCATAATTTTCTACAGCTGTCAGGAGCAAATAAGTCTCTCAGTTAGACCATGTTGGATCTGTTTTTGCCTTGCTAAGTGAGCCTCACAAAGAAATCATGACAAAATCAGAGAAGACTGATTGAAAATGAAAGTTCCACAGATCCAAAACCAGGCAGGCACAGGCACGTTTATTAGCACCTTTTTTCCGGCAGGCTGGCGCAGTGGCGTATGCAGTGCTATTTGCAGGTGAGAAAGTCATGTCGCGTGGAGAAGCAGAGGCCTCAGAGTTATTCTGGGCTGCTGTCAAGAGCTCCTGGCACAGCCGAGCTTAGCTGCAGTCTCACCGGAGAGACGCACACATGCGCACGCACACACACCCAAAAAAAAAAAAAAAAAACTTCAGCCTCTGCTACACTCAGTCCCACATTTCCTACACATCTGACACACTGATTTATGACGCTAAAAATCACTGTGTAAAAGGAACAACCCCCGGCTCTGACTCGAGTGCTGGCTCCTGCTTTTGCCTCTGCCAAACACCAGCCAATGATTAGCCCACGCCCCCGTGCATATCTCAATCCCAGACCGCATGATGGCACTCCCAGGGAAATATGAATGATGTCATTACCTGGCAAGAAGCTGTGCTGGACTGTGATGACATAATTTCAGAGCTTTCAACTTCAGCCAAAGTCTCAACAAGCCAGGGGTGAAACTATGACGTCTGAGACGTCTGCCTCTGAATTACACGTTATTTCACATCAGCTGGACACAATCTGGGCACTGCTGCTACTGTGCGCTGACGACAGGCAGGGGACACTCAAGGCAGCAAGAGCAGCCATGGCCTTATCAAGGCTACACTACTGTCCACTAAACAGCCCCCGTCATGCTGTCTTTCAACACTGTAATATTAACAGAACTAGGGCAGCCTGCACGTCTGATCAGGTAATCGGGTCATGTGTGCCTGGGCCTGAGGACACTGGTCATCTGTTGAGTGGCTCTTTCACTGAACAGACTGCCTGGTAAAACTCTCCCAGCCATGGGCGTGACCTTTTGTCTGGATTTCAAATGTAAATAAAAGGCCAGTAGCCTAATGGCACAGGGGAAAACAGTACAGCAGGCTGAGAGGCACAACCTCCCCTCAGTCCAGAGATAAAAAATCTAAAAGGGCAAGACCAACAAACACTCACAAAATCACCATGACACAACATTTCCACATGCCCAACGAAGACGACAAATAAGGACACCCCTGATGGCAGTGCAAATACTTGGAAGAGCCTCTAGAGACCCAAGATAAATCCCACATCAGCTCAACCTCAAACCAAAGCTTAAAATGAAAATATGGCGAATCTCAAACAACTCTGGAATCACCCCAACGGAGGCCAGACCGGATGACTGTTCTAAAACCACCCTGCCAACTCCCTTCTCTCCTGCCAGTGCGAGTAATGAATATTACACTACACTTCAAATAACTTTAGCCCAACTCTTACACACACACGGGAAATATTTGCAGCTGTCTGTGTGGCGTAGGCCTGAAAACAATGGGATGTGTGTATCAGGGAGGGAGGGAGGGAGAGAGAGAGCGAGTGTGTGAGGGGGGGGCTGACGCAGTTGTCCTTGAAAACACAGACACAGCAGCGAGTTTCGTCGATGGCTACTGAAACTGTTTTCCCAACCACTTTCCGCCTTTTCCTCCCCAAGCAAACAGTCACACTGAGACTAAGGCAGGAAAACACACACCACACACACACACACACACACACACACACAACACAACACACACAACACACACACACACACACACACACACACACACACACACACACACACAGACACGCATTCCAGCTGAAACTGTGGCATGTCAGATCCTGTCTCAGCTGCTCTGAATGACTGGGAATCCACCCCTTTCCTGTTTAGCCTCTCTCCTCTCTTCCCTGTAACACACACACACACTCTCTCCCTTCCACACTAACCAAACTGCTCTCCTTTGCTCCGCTCTCCTACACCTCTATGAAAGGTGAGTCAGCCTGCTCTGTCTGAGTAACTGACTGGTTACATCTGATGATATGATGACTGTCTCTGTCTCTCACACTCTCTCTCTTTCTCACACACACACACACACACACACACACACACACACACACACACTTCCTTTTACACGCACTTGCAACCTGTCATGACCCCACATTTTCACACCTGCTTAGCCATTTAAGGAATGACGGCAAGAAACAACACTGGTATGGTGTAAAGCCGAGGTTTCTGCCTAGTTTTACCTTTTAAGGCTAAACACCAGTTTTGCTTAGAGAAATTAAGTTGTCGATTTGGTCTGAACATAGCCTGGCTAAAATTAAAATATCAGATCAGCATATTAAGGTGGCGTACTTAAGTCACTAAAAATGGCTATTCGAAAGGGGGAGAGATGCAGAAGTGATTAAGGGTGAAAAAACAAAAACAAAACTCAACTGTTGAGTGGATTGATACATATGGGGGGGGGGGGGGGGGGGGTACAAAGCAGACCAACATAAGACAAGCGAGGAACACCTGATGGAACAGGGTGATTCTGACATCATTATCCAGCTTATGACAGACAGACAGAAACACTGGCATTATCCCTAAGCTGCACAACACCCCAAGTAATTCAATTTGCCTGAATACTTAATCATGTGTCTCCTAATGGGTTGGCACTGTCATTAGACTGCTAAGCTACTTAAAGGTCCGAAGCCCCAAACACCTAGCATCACCACACAGAGTGCTAGCACAGGCATGAGAGAGCGCAAGCACAAGGACTGACAGCAGCTGACATATGCTTCCGTCACACACAATAAGTGGACGTGGTGGCCACCACATATCTGCAAGAGCCACTCAGCGACAGCCAGCAGCCCTAACAATCATAGCCAGCTGATATGCAGGCAGCTGCGCCAGTCCGGGGGACCACTTTGGCTCCAGGCTGAATGTAGATGACCGGCCCAAAGCGCACAGATAATAAGGAACTCAGAGCGTTCTACACAGGTGCAGCATAAGGCAGGCAGGCTTGGACACAGATGAGGGTGCAGTGCACATATCTATACCCATATGCCACAAAGACACACAGAAATATGCGCTACACACCCTAAGTGTCCTGGCCAGACCATAATGGTGGACGGAGCTAAAATGCTGGTCTCGATGGCCCAGATCAACGTTCTGCTGACTCAGGGCAAATTTGAATGAGAGAAGCCAAACCGTTAGCCTTGGCGTTGCTCCAGACTAACGCCTCCCTGAACTTTGGAACACAAACTTCCAACGCTCCTCAACAGTCAGTCAGTCATCAAACATCTTTGTCCTGCAGCTCTCAAACCACGATCATGTTAGATATAACTGAGATTACAACACTGGAACTCCCAGTAAAGATAGGGTGAATAAAAGTTCAGTGTATGCATATGCATGCAAGCTATTAGCCATGCTGCATAACCAACACAGCACAAGCAGCAAACTGAAGGGGGCTATGGGTTGTAATGTCAGACTGAAAAGTAATGGCAGTCTTATGTCAATTGGATGGAATAGCCAACAAAAAGCTGAATTCTGAACAAAAACGATGAGGTACCCAAAAAGAGTTTAGAGGTGTACGCTTCTACTCTCTGAACCTCTCTGTCTCTTTTCAAACCAAACAACTCCCTTCCGTGTAGGACGGACACACCCTTCTCGTAACTATAAACCTCTCATTACAGCGGTTCAAAAATGATATGTCTGCCTTAACGGGCAGTTCTCCGTACCAACACTTTACTTTTAATGATATCACAAGTTCTATATAGGTTCAAGACTTGCGCCAAAGTCCGTCGAGTCTTCATTACACGACTTTTGTGTGTTGGAGTGCGTCTGTGCAGGGGAGGGGGGCGCGTGTGTGTCTGTGTGTGTGTGTGGGGGGGGGGGGGGGGGGGGGCATGTAAAAACTCGCCCTTGCTCTCTATAGAAACCTTAGGTCAAAGGGGACACGCCCGCAGGACATGTGGAATGCACAAAAATCTCAACCATTTCTGACTGTTATGCTACAAGAGACGACTTATTTTTTCCTAATTTTGACAAGTCAGACGCTCTGAACGAAATTAAACATTTTAACCAGCCGCTGAAGCCATGCCGCTGCCATCCCCTTTTACCATCTTGTCCCAAGTTGTTTTCGACATGCAGATAAATTGTATGTAAATGTTAACGGGGGTTCCGGCAACTCTTGACGAGTGGCTCCATTAGAAACACGGAACCACGCCCGCCCCTTCCCCCACCCACACACACCCATTCAACAAATACCCACTCAACAGGTTTCTGTCTAGCTTTTCACACGAACACCCCAGCGGAACCAAAACAACGAGCCGCCGAGTTTCAGCTTTTATTTTAAAGAAATTAAACCTAACGTTACACGTAAGTTAACTAAGAGTCTCGGGAGATTGATCAATCTCGCAAACCTGTCATGACGCAAAAACAAGCTGACAGGAAGGACAAACGTTACGTTTATCGCAAAGTAAACCCAGGTGTCATATCCATCCGAATTAAATAATCCAACAAGAACAATCTCAGACTATGGGGAACGATAAGTATCTTGGTCGTTTACCAACTTGCAAGCCAAATTCTGTAAACACACCAGCGTAACACAAATTGAGTCTACTACCTGTTGAAGACCTCCACTGCACAGGTTACATTTTGAAGCATTACAGACGCGCACTTCCGTGAACACAGGTGTTTGTGGGCTTTGACCTCGCCTCGATTTTATTCGACAACACAGTCCTACCAGTGCACAAGCGAGAGGGTATCAAGTAAACAACTTTGTTAAATTCGTTTCACACGACCAATTTCTACAACTCGTATGATTAGATAAGATCACAGTATTCAATCCTTTAACCAAAACTCCAACACAACACTATGAAATGCTGCTAGGCACTATGCCAGTATACCTGTGCCTAACGTTACTGTAGCTAACGTTACCGCTAATGGAAAGCTAACGTTAATAGTTAACGTTAGAGGTAGAGGTACTTCATAAACATTGACGCAGTAACAAGAGGGTATCGTTGTATGTAACTTCATACAGAATGTAAGAAATTAACCGACCGAACCCGGTTATGCCAATGAAAAACTTAAAAACGCCGACAGTGCTGCTAATTTCAATCGTTCATAACTACCAACCACGAATTTCAAACCTAACGCTTTCTGTGCAACGTTGGCGAGAAAGCGTAACGTTAACGATGCTGGTCATTTCTCGTGATGAGACAAATCATTAATTTTGACTAGGCGATGGCATACTTAAACTTCTAATATCCAAACGATAACATACAAGTAGGTAGCATTCATAAAAACAAGTCTGTGGTTCGTTTAAAATTATGTTCACGTACTGATAACTGTTATAGGGCTATAAGTGTAACGTTACGTTAGTCAGCCTAAACCAGCTAGCCTAGGGCATAGTGCTATCTGCTAGCAATCTAAAGTATGCGTTGTGGTAACCACTTGCTAGCTATAGTTAGCTAGCTAGCGTTAGCCAGCTAGCGCCAAACCATCCAACTTCATCGTATGCATGCCAACATAATTGAAATTACAACCAGAAAGTTAGCGACAAAGTAACATTTACATGTAAATCAAACAAAAAAGCCACACACATAACTACATTTTAGTCTCCACATAAGTCTACCTTTGTCTTTTCGTGCAAGTCCGAAGAGTGGGTCTCGGCCTATCGAAACAGGCTGCTATTGCCAGTTACTGATTTCCAAGCGGTAGGAAGTGATTGTAATTCCAAACGTTGCTGAACGAAATTAGGGCGTTATAGCCCTTTCGTTCATTCACTCTTTCAGTGCGAATCCTTCAAAATTCTTCTCTATAATACAACACGTTGCGCCCATAAAAGGTTTGGCAGAAATCGAATTTCAATGAACATGAACTTTTGTACTGGTTTAAAAACCCACCTTCCTAGCTATCTTCCTCGCCTTGTTCACTTCTCTTCCCTCTTCGTCGCGACTCCTCCTGTTCTGTCTCCTCCCCTACTTGGAAAAACCACACACACTGGTGGCAATTGGAGGGGAATCATTACCGTAATAACACAAAAAGCATGCCTTTTTCGTTTTCTTTTTTGTCTTCGTTTTGATTAGGCCTACCTGTCCTAGACAGGCCTTTCACACTTTCTAATCAGGTAAAGAACAGCCTAAACAAAGAAACTAATATGGTGTGCAGGACCATTTTAAAAATATCTCCACAGTGGCTTTTTTCCCCAAAAACGACCAGTCACAGTGTGCAGGTCAATTACAAATGCAGTAGCCATTCCAAGTTAGCCTCAATATATTTATCTTAAAATATTAATCACACACTTCAGAGCTCAGTTGCGCAATTAGTATAGATGAAAAAATACAGAAATAAGTACGGTATAGGCCCACACAATATCTGCAACACAATGAGGTTTGTTGCATGATCAGCCATTGAATATGCCACATTGGATAGGCACAATGCAAACATCATGCAGTACCATGTGATAAAATGAATGAAAGTGACTTAAAGGCACACCAGGCAATGCTTTCTGTGTAATTTACCAGCTTTGCAGTCACTTCAG
Source organism: Tenualosa ilisha (assembly GCA_015244755.2). Taxonomy (NCBI): domain Eukaryota; kingdom Metazoa; phylum Chordata; class Actinopteri; order Clupeiformes; family Clupeidae; genus Tenualosa; species Tenualosa ilisha. Next base: position 315,816 of record PYXC01000632.1, on the reverse strand, counting down.
TGATTAAATGGCACATTAAGGGGAGAATGAATGCCCTATCGGCCGCCTCTACTGGAGATTCTGCGGTTACTACATTTACAGGATCTGAATCTGCAAAAAAACTGAATCTGAATGAAACCAAAGTTGCAAAATATGTTGCTCTATTGTATTTGCTTGTGTTTGCCATTGATCTTCATAGCTTAATTTGATTGTGGCTCAGGTAACAACCTACTTTGATATGTTACTCGATAAGTGTGGTAAGTGTGATAAGTTATACAAACATATTTTAAAATCTAGTTGGGGGGGGGGGGGGGTTAACTTGATATTGTGTGTGCATATGCATGTGTGTATGTGTGTGATTGTAATTGGTCTGTGTGTCAATTTCTCTCATTTTCTTACCTCTCTGTTGGAATCATTTTTTTTACAAACTGAACTGAACATAACTGTGTAATGGTTTAGTATGCCTGGACTGTTCTATTGACCTCTGATGAGCTATCTACAGTAGGCCTATCTATCCTTATGGTGTTTGTGTTATGAAATTAATTGTGAAATAATTAATTTCTTGAAAGCCATATTCTAAAATAAAGTATTTAGAAGGACACTAAAATCACTGATGAAAAATGAATGACTATAGGCTTTGCAGAAGTTCAGTGATTATTATTTTTGTTATTGTTCGATAGGTTAAATCGGGCATGACTTAAGTAATTACAATGAATGCTGTACAGCATACACAGTATAATGTATATAGGAATGCAAATGTTTTTGCAGTATTGTTGGTTGATGACTAATGACAAGAGGTGGACGCTAGTAATGGAGCTTCTGACTCCAAAAGTAATAAGGGCAGATGGCAATTGGACAGATTTAAGACCTTGTTGAAAAGCTACAGATGGAAGAGTCAATTGCTCTGGTTAATAGTGGAAAGCATGGCCAAATAGCCTAGCCTAACCTTTGCAACTGATTACCTCAATCTGAGATTGTGTTTGGTCTGGATACCAAGCCGTCGTCTCCCACTTCTTTGAGGTGGGGTTAACGAATGTAGATCAAAATGCGTGTATTGGTTGTTTTTTGATTTCGGTTTTGGTAGTTGACCCCAAGTTATTGGTTCCCTATCTCACAATGTGCAAATAGGTCTGGTACCTATTGAGCTGCAGAGCAAAATCAAATCACTTGCAGATCTGGATGGTTTTCCCATTGTAAAAGCTAAAGGTCTATTCAAGGACTTTTGAGGTATACTGGATACCACCCAAGTAAGCCTGGAGAGGGTCAGTGACCCCTTCACACCTTGTTGAAATGCCCTTGACACTGTCAGTGATGTCAACCAATGATTCTCCAGACCTCATCATAGCTGGATCTGTCAGCCTTTGGTGGCCAACATCTATGTGGAGAATAACTTTGTGTGTGTGTGTGACTCAGTCTTATCACACACAAGTTTTGTAAACAACTTAATTGTTCAAGTAAACAAGTAAATGCAACATCAGATATTTAGGCCCATGGAAACCATCTACTGGCTAGACTACCTCTTGAACAGGTTGTGGTAACCCACGACACTAAATAGGTCTGATGTGGACGACAGCCTGTATGGCAAATCCCTGTTGTCACATTTTTTCTGGTATTTACGGCACGTGCGTAATAGATCGTCTATGCTCCCCAGTAGCCTAAATTATGCACCATGCAGTGTACCGCTGGACGATAGAACTTCCTCACATTTTGCTGTCTAAATAACATGCAGAGGCCCTCGGTAGGCAATTTCAAATATACTTCCATCTGATTTCGTATCCAAAGCAAGTTACAATTTCTTTATTCTTTTACAAACACGATGATGGAGCTCGAGTTGTTCTATAGTCAGTTGTCTTCCATAATGGAGGTTCTGGTGAGATCCGCGATAGCAGACATTGGTAAACTAATGGAAGACTATACAGCTTCGGTCTTAGAAACATCCCGAGGTCGAGAAGAAAGAGAAGATGTGAAGAAGAGTAAACCTGTACAATCAGATCAGGGGGATACGAAATCATCTCGAAAGGAATGTAGGCCTACTGCTCTTGGTCAAAGACTTGAGGAAAACTACAGGAGTGACAGTGATCAGGTGGCCGTTCCAGATTGTGGACATCGTAAGTTCATTCGGGAGATTCTGTTATAGGTCAATTAACCTACAAGCACATATCATCTGGTCTTTTCCTTTTTTCCTTTTTCCTGTTTCTCATTCTGGGTAAGGCAATAGCGAGATTAGATTTAGAGCAAGGATAGCCTATGTTTTGGGGTTTAGGGTGAATTAAGGAATATGCCACTTAGGCTACTACATGTAAACGAATGTTGATTCATGTTTTCGACAGTGGATGTGAATTGAACGTCTAGCAGGTCTTACTCATTGAAATTTTTGCTGAATGTCCATTGTCCAGAAAATGAACAGAGGGATAACCTTAGACAGACCCCTTTGCATCAGCTCTGCAGAAAGTGGAGGGACCAGAAGTCCTCACAGGAAGACTATGCACAGCCAGAAATGTGTGTCCAAGAACATGTAAGCACTATAACGGTCTGTGTATGTCTGCTTTTATGTTTGTTTGTTTGTCACAGCCAGTGACATCACTTGCAGTCCTGGCAATAAATTCTCTGTAATTAAGACATGGGGATTTTATCAATTACTTCTATGTTCTTACAGACCCATTTAACCCTAAAAGAAGAGCACATAGAGCTTTTACCATGCCAGATTAAAAGAGAAATGCAAGTAGAGGAGACTTTTCTGAATATAGTCCCTGGGGAAGAAGCGGGTTGGAGTGAAGGTAGGATAACAGGCATTTACATGGAAATACTTCTTGAACATAAATATGTATGGCCATGAATTCTAGACAATTCTACCACCGTATATTAATGTAAATATGGAAATTTATTTAACAAAACTTTATCTGTATTTATAGCCTATTATCTTTTAAAATCACTCTGTTTAGCCTATTTATTATCTTTTATTTTATTTGGTTCATCTTTCATTTGTTTTAGTTTTACTCTAGACTATTGGTAATTTAATTTTTGTACGTATTTTAGTTTTGTAAATTTACTTACACTATTTCACATGGTAATTTTGGACAGTTGACAATAAATTGATTAGTTGATTTGTTGATAAATATCCAGTCTAAACACAAATTACTTACAAGCTACTGTTTGAAGAGTTGCGTGTTTTCAAAGTGTTATGTTGATAAATTTGTCATAATGTGATAACATTAGCTCTAGAGAAGTTATGTTTATTGTTCTGTTTTATTTTCTATTACTGTATTGTGCAGAACAGCATCAGCTGTGCAGCATAAAGATGGAGACACCAAGTCCGTGTATTCAAAACTCACCAACAGGGGACAGCATAGAGCCATATGGTGTCTTACTCACACAGCATCAGCTGAGTTCTCTGGAGTCTGTCCACCAGATGGAGTCACAGTGTCAGGGTCTCAACTTAGATTTAGCTACATTAGAACCAGACTTGCATATCGGGACCTCAGGTAACCCCTTGCCAGACCACTTCCCACACAGTCTATCCTACTCAAATCATGCTCCAAATTACCCTCCCCCACGTACAGACCTTGATGTCTCGGCTGAAAAAACACTAGCTCCGGGGCTTGTGATCGCTCCTGGCCATGGCAGTGAGGTGGGTGTAGCAAGGAAGCCAAGGAACTCATCCAAGTTTGAACGCTTTGCGTGTAGATACTGTGGGCAGGGTTTTCCCTACCTCAGTCAACTAAAGCGGCACATGCCCAAGCATACCAAGGAGCGACCGTTCTGCTGCAGCCTCTGTGGCTTTTGCTTCACCCGGATGAGTCACCTGAAGAGACATGAGAGGTCCCACACGGGTGACCGCCCGTACGCCTGTGAGGTATGCGGCCGCTGCTTCATCCGCAAGAGCCATTTGGACCAGCACCTCAAAACACACAAGAGAACTGCACTTCGGTATAATGCACATTGCACGTAATAGCGCACTGTCTTGAGCTACAGCTAGTAATATAAGATGGATTTTTGTGTGTATGCTGATGTGAAAAGTGGTATGTTAATAATGATTTTGTACACAATAAAAAAGACTTACTCATCCAAATGAATGACTTTTGTATTATGTTTTAAATCACATCACCACCAATGATATAACTTGTCACACTATGGTTTGGGCAAATGAGATGGGCAAATGGACACAATTTAGAAGTTGGATTCAGCCAAAACCTATGGAAATCAAATCAATACCAATAATATTTTGTACCCGTGAAAAGATTTTCTCATGTGTAATAGGGTTTTGCCATGTTTTAAAACAATCTGTGCTTGTGCAAGTAAATTTTGTACTTGTGGAAATCTTTTGTGCACGTGCGAAAAAAATAGGCTAAGCAAGGCGAGCCGGGTGCAGCCGCATGCAGCCCTCAGTAGGCAGAGATGTATTCTGGGTTATATGCAGTGCATTAACCTCAGGTGACCCCAGGATCTTTCACACAGTTGCTAAATGAGAGTGAAAGGCTAAGTTTTGGTGGTGAGTTATTCAGCTGTTTAGGGTCTGTCATCATAATTTCAGTTTTATCAGAGTTTAAACATCAGAAATTATGGGCATCCAGGTTTTAATGTGTTGTAAGCAGGCATCAAGTTTAGTTATTGGAACTTTCTATACCTTAGCGATATTCCGTGGGTGAAAAAAGGATGTTTTTGAAATAGGCCTATGTGTCACGTGACTAATGATTACCCCAAGGTCTTTAACTCTTGGGTTAGATGACAGTGGAAGGTCACTGAGTATGTTTTGGTAATGAGGCAAAATGTTACTAAGCTGTTTAGGACCTATCATCATAACCTTGCAGTGTTACAGCAGCAATGTTGTTAAACACTACCAATGACAACACTGCATTTACACCCTTTGATTTAAGATTTAATCACCCTTTGATTTAAATAAAGATATATCTGCTGTGCTTTCCAAATTATTAGGCAAGAGGTTTACCCTTACAGCTGGTTGTACTGCCTGGATATCAAAAGTCAACTGCCAATGTCCACACCAATTTTCAATTAAGAATTTGTCTGATGTCAGCCAAGCTAGTAATGACATTTTGAAACGGAAACAAATGTCTGTAATGAAGGAACATGAAACAACATAAAGTCAAAACATTAAAATGTCAAGCAGATTGTTAGTACATGTAAAGTTTAAATAAACTAACTTTCATTTAGAGTTTCTATTTGTGCCTTTTTCAAGTTCTACAACTGTCAAATGTATGTTTGCTTGTATTTAATAGGCTGTGAAAATATTTTTTTCTCAACCTCGCCAAAACTAAGAAAATGGCTGAATTGATGGACACAAAGAAAATTAGAACAAGTCATATGAAACTGCAGTACATAATATGACCGCCACACATTGCTGCATGTGCCATCTGAAGAAAAATAATGTCCATTCATACTCTTGACACACCTTTTGAATCGCAAGTTTTACCTATATGAGTTATACACGTCAACACACAAACAGTTCACACATTCACAGTCTGAATTCCTTTATTCCTGAAAACATAATGGTTTGTGTAATCAAGCACAAGCAGTGAAGATATCACCAGAGACCAAAATGGCTTCCATGCTATGAGCCTAGTAGGGCTACATCCTCCGACAAGTTTTATTGACCCTCAACAGACAGACACAATATTTTTTTGTCTTATTTGGTGGTACTACACAAACAAGGGTGAGGTCTAATTCAATCATTTATCCGATGTCTTGTTTACCTTGCAAACATATTTCTCAACCTGAGGGAGCAAAGGCACATAAAAATTCAAACCACTCTTAGACACACATGACTGATGATAACCCACATGGTGTGACACCTTGGTAAGCCCGTCACATGTTTAATATATATGTTCTTAATATTAACATATTCCTTTGTGACATTTTTTAACTGTATATATTTAAATAACATTGTTTTGGTATATTACATTTCTGTTGAATCTGTTGAGAAGACATAAGGAAACCATTACTAAATAGGTGTCCCAAATTGGTTACACCTTTTCGCTTCCAGGCAACAAAAATGATGTTATCCACCAGGAACATAGGATTCCTCCACAGAGTAGACATTGAGAGATTGATTTTGAGTATCTCATTCACCATATTAATTGTATTAATTGTAGTATTGTAGTAATTGTAGGCCACTTTTTTGAACAATCAATTTTAACAATAAATGGAAGGCTCAACTCCAGCCTTAATGTGTTTTCAATATCTAGCCATGAGAGATTCTCATTTTTTTTATCCACTAATATATATATATATTATTTCATGTGACAGAAAATAGTGATACATATTGTGTGTTCCCAGTCTGCCCTGATTTTTTTTTTCATTTTTGAAGGGTCACTGAGCTAATTCATGCATGAAGGCGTGGGGTGGTGGGTGAGGGTGGGGTGGTGATTGCATATCAGTAGAAGTGTATGTAGAAGTTTGCGTGTGTAAGGCCTGAGAGTTGCTTCTCCTGGCACCCAATCTATGAGCCTCAGTTCGCAGGGTCAAATAGCGATAACACAGCCAGTAGCCACGGAGACAACCTTGATCAGAACCCAGGCAGAGACAACAATCCGTCGGTGTCTTTAGGAGGAGGGGGAAGGGAGGCGAGAGCATCTCCCCGCCTTGATCTCCGGGGGAGTTGTTTTCCAACGATGGCCTTGACCGAGGCCTGTGCTGACTAGGGAGGCTGAAAGCTAAAATGCTAAAATGAGTAACTTTAAACATTTGACAATAATGTCAAATTGTTAATAACAAACAACTTAAATAGCATTTCTGTACTACATGAGTGTGTATTACAAGATTTTCAAAAATGTAAACTTTTGCATGTGCATCAAAATTGCTACAAAAGCATGAATGCAGAGAGATTCTAAGACAAAACAAAATCTCAAAAATGTTTTTTAATAAAAGGTCTTCAGTCTAAGATGTCCAAATACATATAGAGGTGTGATGGAGAAGGTTTTATTGTGGTCCACTCCACATGATCAAGTTAATGTTGTTTCTGAGGCAGCTGCTATTCACTGTCAATAGACAACATGATTTTTATCGACAGAATTAAGACACCATTACACAATTAAGCTGTTACCACAAGACAAATAATATGAATTCCATTTTCATTCTATTTTCTCTGTGCATGTCCACTGGAAATAAAGATTAATGCTGGTTTTACAGTAATATTTAACAGACAATTTTTAACTATTCACTTTCTTTCTCTGCAGTCTTGAGGGTGATCCTTGAGCTTTAATGTGAAGATTTAATATGAAAACAGTGTAGTGAAAAAGTTCCCATAAACATAATCTAATTTTGCTCTTCTTAATAGACGTTTCAACTGCTGAACATTTTTTCTCTTGTATATAATGTAACTGCAGTGTCACCAGAGTACAAAAAAATGTCAAGTTTGAGTATGGTGCTCTTGCTGCTCTGCTGTGTGGCTCTGACTCCTGGTTCCACTGTTGCTCCCACCACCAGGCCTCCACGCATGTGTGGTGGTGAACTGGTAGATGCCCTGCAGTTTTTCTGTGGATACGGTAAGGGACAGAACCAAAATCAAACACCTTGAACACAGAATGAAGGCATCCTTTGACTTTGTATGGATGGGCTGGCTTGTTATACACCATATCCCTTAGCTTACAGGGGATTTGGAGTTAGTTTAGTAGTTAGTTAGTCATTTTGATGCATTGTGACGTATAAGGATGGGACAGTATAGTGCCATAATATTTCACATTTGTGTTTGTTTTCAGGTAACAAGTACCCCATGGTGAGACAAGAACACGAAAGAAGACTGACTAATGTGGAACTAAAAAACATCATCAGACAATGTTGTTTTATCTCCTGTAGTTTGGATCTCCTGACAGAACATTGTGCAAAGGGTGACAGCGTAATTGGCAATGGTGTATAGGCTAATTCAGAATTGTGATTGTGTAGTCATCCTGACTCAGTTGTGATTGTAAAATACTGTGAGTAATTGCCTGTGAGAGCAAAAGTTTTTGAAGCCATGCAACTGAATGGCAACACTACAAAATAAACTGCTCAGACAAGATCTCAGTTAAGATCGCAAGTTTATATGGTTAATCATATTGTCACTTTCCATGTAGCCTATTAGTGCTTTAACTATTTTGGGGTATGTGCCCTCTAAATGTCACTGGGTGTTTATAAATTCTGTTTTAAAATAATTTAGTTTGTTGCCTCACTTACATGCTGGCTACTAACTTTATCGTACGCTATTAGGCTATTAACATTAACTTAGCAAGTTGCTAATCTCACAGTCAGCTTTTCCAGTTATGCTTTAGCTAGATATTGTGATGTTGGATTCCCAAGTAAGATTAACAATTCTCTCTTTTTGATGTTGCAAGTCTGTATGAGGAGAACCAGCGGTCTCTGCACCATCTTACAAAACCTACAATATAATCTGCTGTATCTAAATGGGTGTCTGTCTATTTTTGGGGGTACACATTTGTGAACCAGGGGCGTGGCTAAGACATCTGCCTTGCCCCCTTTGAAAAAATAGGTAGGTAGGCAAGAAGCTGCATCAAACATGCACTTAACCACCCATGTGAGATGTAGCCCCACCTATTGAGAGACAAAAAATGAAAATGTCAGGAATTTTGGTTGTTTGCTTTGTGCAGAATTTTTTGTCAGCAATTCCCAAGACTCTGAAACATCTGGTGTCTAAAAACTCAGTGGGCATTGGACTCAGAGTGAGAGGCTACAATTCAGTTTTATCAGAGTTTAAACATCAGAAATTATTGGGCATCCAGGTTTTAATGTGTTGGAAGCAGGCATCAAGTTTAGTTATTGGAACTTTCTATACCTTAGCGATATTCCGTGGGTGAAAAAAGGATGTTTTTGAAATAGGCCTATGTGTCACGTGACTATTCAGAGAGAGGTCCTAGTGAATGATTACCCCAAGGTCTTTAACTCTTGGGTTAGATGACAGTGGAAGGTCACTGAGTATGTTTTGGTAATGAAGCAAAATGTTACTAAGCTGTTTAGGACCTATCATCATAACCTTGCAGTGTTATAGCAGCAATGTTGTTAGACACTACCAATGACAACACTGCATTTACACCCTTTGATTTAAGATTTAATCACCCTTTGATTTAAATAAAGATATATCTGCTGTGCTTTCCAAATTATTAGGCAAGAGGTTTAACCTTACAGCTGGTTTTACTGCCTGGATATCAAAAGTCAACTGCCAATGTCCACACCAATTTTCAATTAAGAATTTGTCTGATGTCAGCCAAGCTAGTAATGACATTTTGAAATGGAAACAGATGACTGTAATGAAGGAACATGAAACAACATTAAGTCAAAACATTAAAATGTCAAGCAGATTGTTAGTACATGTAAAGTTTAAATAAACTAACTTTCATTTAGAGTTTCTATTTGTGCCTTTTTCAAGTTCTACAACTGTCAAATGTATGTTTGCTTGTATTTAATGGGCTGTGAAAATATTTTTTTCTCAACCTCGCCAAAACTAAGAAAATGGCTGAATTGATGGACACAAAGAAAATTAGAACAAGTCATATGAAACTGCAGTACATAATATGACCGCCACACATTGCTGCATGTGCCATCTGAAGAAAAATCATGTCATTCATACTCCTGACACACCTTTTGAATCACAAGTTTTACCTATATGAGTTATACACGTCAACACACAAACAGTTCACACATTCACAGTCTGAATTCCTTTATTCCTGAAAACATAATGGTTTGTGTAATCAAGCACAAGCAGTGAAGATATCACCAGAGACCAAAATGGCTTCCATGCTATGAGCCTAGTAGGGCTACATCCTCCGAGAAGTTTTATTGACCCTCAACAGACAATGACACAATTTTTTTTTGTCTTATTAGGTGGTACTACACAAACAAGGGTGAGGTCTAATTCAATCATTTATCCGATGTCTTGTTTACCTTGCAAACATATTTCTCAACCTGAGGGAGCAAAGGCACATAAAAATTCAAACCACTCTTAGACACACATGACTGATGATAACCCACATGGTGTGACACCTTGGTAAGCCCGTCACATGCTTAATATATATGTTCTTAACATTAACATATTCTTTTATGACATTTTTTAACTGTATATATTTAAATAACATTGTTTTGGTATATTACATTTCTGTTGAATCTGTTGAGAAGACATAAGGAAACCATTACTAAATAGGTGTCCCAAATTGGTTACACCTTTTCGCTTCCAGGTTGGCAACAAAAATGATGTTATCCACCAGGAACATAGGATTCCTCCACAGAGCAGACATTGAGAGATTGATTTTGAGTATCTCATTCACCATATTAATTGTATTAGTTGTAGTATTGTAGTAATTGTAGGCCACTTTTTTGAACAATCAATTTTAACAATAAATGGAAGGCTCAAGTCTAGCCTTAATGTGTTTTCAATATCTAGCCATGAGAGATTCTCATTTTTTTTATCCAATAATATATATATATAATATTTCATTTGACAGAAAATAGTGATACATATTGTGTGTTCCCAGTCTGCCATGATTTTTTTTTTCAGTTTTGAAGGGTCACTGAGCTAATTCATGCATGAAGGCGTGGGGTGGTGGGTGAGGGTGGGGTGGTGATTGCATATCAGTAGAAGTGTATGTAGAAGTTTGCGTGTGTAAGGCCTGAGAGTTGCTTCTCCTGGCACCCAATCTATGAGCCTCAGTTTGCAGGGTCACATAGCGATAACACAGCCAGTAGCCACGGAGACAACCTTGATCAGAACCCAGGCAGAGACAACAATCCGTCGATGTCTTTAGGAGGAGGGGGAAGGGAGGCGAGAGCAGCTCCCCGCCTTGATCTCCGGGGGAGTTGTTTTCCAACGATGGCCTTGGCCGAGGCCTGTGCTGACTAGGGAGGCTGAAAGCTAAAATGCTAAAATGAGTAACTTTAAACATTTGACAATAATGTCAAATTGTTAATAACAAACAACTTAAATAGCATTTCTGTACTACATTAGTGTGTATTATAAGATTTTCAAAAATGTAAACTTTTGCATGTGCATCAAAATTGCTGCAAAAGTATGAATGCAAAGAGATTCTAAGACAAAACAAAATCTAAAAAATATTTTTTAATAAAAGGTCTTCAGTGTAAGATGTCCAAACACATATAGAGGTGTGATGGAGAAGGTTTTATTGTGGTCCACTCCACATGATCAAGTTAAAATTGTTTCTGAGGCAGCTGCTATTCACTGTCAATAGACAACATGATTTTTATCGACAGAATTAAGACACCATTACACAATTAAGCTGTTACCACAAGACAAATAATATGAATTCTATTTTCATTCTATTTTCTCTGTGCATGTCCACTGGAAATAAAGATTAATACTGGTTTTACAGTAATTTTTAAGACAATTTTTAACTATTCACTTTCTTTCTCTGCAGTCTTGAGGGTGATCCTTGAGCTTTAATGTGAAGATTTAATATGAAAACAGTGTAGTGAAAAAGTTCCCATAAACATAATCTAATTTTGCTCTTCTTAATAGACTTTTCAACTGCTGAACATTTTTTCTCTTGTATATAATGTAACTGCGGTGTCACCAGAGTACAAAAAAACGTCAAGTTTGAGTGTGGTGCTCTTGCTGCTCTGCTGTGTGGCTCTGACTCCTGGTTCCACTGTTGCTCCCACCACCAGGCCTCCACGCATGTGTGGTGGTGAACTGGTAGATGCCCTGCAGTTTTTCTGTGGATACGGTAAGGGACAGAACCAAAATCAAACACCTTGAACACAGAATGAAGGCATCCTTTGACTTTGTATGGATGGGCTGGCTTGTTATACACCATATCCCTTAGCTTACAGGGGATTTGGAGTTAGTTTATTAGTTAGTTAGTCATTTTGGTGCATTGTGACGTATAAGGATGGGACAGTATAGTGCCATAATATTTCACATTTGTGTTTGTTTTCAGGTAACAAGTACCCCATGGTTAGACAAGAACACAAAAGAAGATTGATTAATGTGGAACTAAAAAACATCATCAGACAATGTTGTTTTATCTCCTGTAGTTTGGATCTCCTGACAGAACATTGTGCAAAGGGTGACAGCATAATTGGCAATGGTGTATAGGCTAATTCAGAATTGTGATTGTAAAATACTGTGAGTAATTGCCTGTGAGAGCAAAAGTTTTTGAAGCCATGCAACTGAATGGCAACACTACAAAATAAACTGCTCAGACAAGATCTCAGTTAAGATCGCAAGTTTATATGGTTAATCACATTGTCACTTTCCATGTAGCCTATTAGTGCTTTAACTATTTTTGGGTATGTGCCCTCTAAATGTCACTGGGTGTTTATAAATTCTGTTTTGAAATAATTTAGTTTATTGTCTCACGTACATGCTGGCTACTAACTTTATCGAACGCTATTAGGTTATTAACATTAACTTAGCAAGTTGCTAATCTCACAGTCAGCTTTTCCAGTTATGCTTTAGCTAGATATTGTGATGTTGGATTCCCAAGTAAGATTAACAATTCTCTCTTTTTGATGTTGCAAGTCTGTATGAGGAGAACCAGCTGTCTCTGCACCATCTTACAAAACCTACAATATAATCTGCTGTATCTAAATGGGTGTCTGTGTATTTTTGGGGGTACACATTTGTGAACCAGGGGCGTGACTAAGACATCTGCCTTGCCCCCTTTGAAAAAATAGGTAGGTAGGCAAGAAGCTGCATCAAACATGCACTTAACCACCCATGTGAGATGTAGCACCACCTATTGAGAGACAAAAAATGAAAATGTCAGGAATTTTGGTTGTTTGCTTTGTGCAGAATTTTTTGTCAGCAATTCCCAAGACTCTGAAACATCTGGTGTCTAAAAACTCAGTGGGCATTGGACTCAGAGTGAGAGGCTACAATTCAGGCGTCCACATCGACCTTCCTCCTGCATACACAAAGGACTGTATTCCAGGCAAACACAATCATATACCCACGAAACTGCGCAACGATGGCCTCACTTAGATCCATCGCTGATAAGGTTCCCCCTATCCTTGCCTGTGATGTTGGACTCTTAATTGGGTACAATTGCCCAGAGCTTTAACACCTAGACAGGTATTAACGGGAAAAGACAATGAGCCCTACGCCATCCACACTGATTTAGGGTGGAACGTTGTAGGCAACTCCATGCCTAGCGTAGATGGAACAGAAACTAGCCTGTGCCACAAAGTCTCAGTCAAGGAACTGCCTCCAATAACACCTATGGATGTCATTAGTGCTGGTGTGAAGTGTGGTGGCACAAGTCTTAACGACCATCTCCTTCCAGGGCCGGATATGATCAATAATCTCACTGGTGTACTCCTACGGTTCAGACAGCACTCTATTGCAGTTATGTGTGATATAGAGAAAATGTTTCATCAGGTCCATGTGCCTGAACAAGATCATAACTACTTACGGTTCCTGTGGTGGAAAGATGGAGATGCCAGCACAGAGCCTCAAGATTATCGTATGAAGGTCCATCTATTCGGTGCAGTGTCGTCCCCTAACGAAACCTTGCTAACGAAAACAGACTGTCCCATCCAGTTGGGTCACAGTTCGTAGCAAGGGACTTTTATGTGGACGACGGCGTCACAAGTACCGGACAGGACCAACTCCCCATCACAGAGGACTTTCCTGGACGCCGATGCTGGTCAGAACGGCGCTGTCATATGGACCCTTACTGTTACCCCCATGACCCATCTCACTCCTTTGAGTTTGTCACTATGCCTGGCCGCTGCTACATTGTCCAGCCATAATTCCTGATAAGCACCTATAGACTGACTACCATGTAATGTAAAAGTGGGATAATACTCAGTTATGAACCATTATGAACCTTAGCTAAAACCATAGGCAACTTATAGTCTGTCATGGTTACTACTGATTGTAATTTTTCTCCATGACCCCTGGCAGTTGGGTTAGCCCCTTGAGTCGTGGATCTGCCCAAGGTTTCTTCCTAGATTAACTGAACATAAGGGAGTTTTTCCTTGCCCCTGTTGCTCTTCGGTGCTCCTTCTGTGAAGCGCCACGAGACAATACTATTGTAAAAGGCGCTGTATAAATAAAACTGAATTGAATTGAATTGAACAAGTACAGACACAGTGGAAAGGGCCATTCAATTGGCACACGAAGCAAGAGAAATATGCAGCAAAGGAGGCCTACGTCTTCACAAATTCATCTCAAACAGTGAAGCTGTTCTACAGAGTATACCCTCATCAAAACGAGCCGTGGAGACAAAGACAAAGGACTTGACTTTCTCAGACACTCAGCTAGAGAGAGCACTAGGTATTCACTGGAGTATTGAAGGTGATAGTTTTAGATTCACCAACACTCTAGCAAACCAGCCAGGGACACGTAGAGGCATATTGGCTGCAGTTGCCTCCATATATGACCCTCTCGGTTTCCTGGTGCCATATGTCCTTACTGGGAAGAAGATCTTGCAAAAGATGTGCCGGCAAGGTGTTGGCTGGGATGACCCCCTACCTGAAGCACTGAGGCCACGGTGGGAGGGCTGGCGACATGACTTTGCAAACCTAGAAAAGATGAACATAGTTCGATGTTATGTACCTGTGAACTTTGAAGAAGTCATTGAAAGAGAATTGCACCACTTCTCTGACGCGAGCATCAGCGGATATGGACAATGCTCTTACCTCAGAGTCAAGAATCATAAAGGGGAGATTCACTGTTCCCTGGTGACAGGAAAGGCTAGAGTCTCTCCAACCAAGTTAACGACAATACCAAGGCTTAAATTGACAGCAGCCGTTGTTTCAGTTACTGTCAGCAACATGCTCAGGGAAGAGCTTAGTTGTGTCAATGCAAAGTACTTCTGGACTGAGTCTAAAGTAGTGTTAAGCTACATTAACAACGACACAAGGCGTTTTCATACATTCGTTGCAAACAGGGTTCAGAAGATTCAGAATAGCACAACCCCCCAGCAGTGGCATTACGTGTCGACAGATAGAAATCCTGCTGACAGAGCATCCCGGGGAACAACAGTGAATGAGCTGCTCGGGTCTGACTGGTTCTCCGGTCCCATGTTTCTGTGGGAAAGTGAGATACCCACAACAGAAGATGTGATACCAGACCTGGAGATAGGAGATCTAGAGATCCGAAAAACCCAAACACTGCAGACATCTGCGTTACCAACCTCAGAACCAGTCAACATTGCAGATCGTCTGTCAAAGTTCTCTTCATGGTCCTGAGCCGTCAAAGCAGTGGCCCGCCTTGTGCGACGAGCTAAGCAGATCAAGTCTGATGCACCCTCCACAGTGAGTAAACAGAGAAGTTTTTTTTTCCTTTAGCAACCATTGCCATGGGTAAACAAAATAAACCAAGCAACACAGATGATCTAGCACGTATTTGACTGATAAATCCGGCAATGTATTGGCATAATATTGTGGACAAGGCCATTGTTGATTAAAATAGCATTAAAGGTAAAAAAAAATTGTCTGTCTGTCATTGTTATGCCTCAGAATAGCGCTAAATTGTGTTATTTTGCATTTTTGATAATGTACAGGACGAATTGGCTAGAATTGCTGATCTTGTTGTCCAGTCAAAACCAGCAATTGAAATAGTTCAAGAAGCAGCTCTAATCGACTTGTCTAATGAACTAACTGTAGAGACTCCTTCCGACACTGAAAAGAATCGTATAACCCAGACACTGAACACTTAGTCCGATGTGTTTTCCCAGCATGACCTTGATTTTGGTCACGCAACAAAGATCAAGCATCGAATCAAGCTTAAGGATGACATCCTCAAACTCTTCTGAAGCAGGCATTATCCGTGAATCTGAGTCTCCCTTTGCATCACCTATAGTTGTTGTCAAAAAGAAGAATGGTGATGTGCGCTTATGCGTAGATTATAGGAGATTAAATTTGCAAACGATCAAAGATGCTTGCGCATTACCAAACCTTGGGGAGTCATTCTCTTCATTGAGCAGATCACAGTGGTTCTCTGTGATGGATCTTAAATCTGGATACTATCAGATTGAAATGCATGAAGATGAGAAACCAAAAACTGCTTTCCTATATCCCCTTGGATTTTGGGAATGGAACCGCATGCCTCAAGGAATCACGAACGCGCCAAGCACATTTCAGCGCTTAATGGAAAAGTGTATGGGTGATATACATCCGCGAGAAGTGTTAGTATTCCTTGACGACATTGTAGTCTTTTCCAAAACTCTTGAAGAACATGAGGCTTGTTTAATTAAACTCTTGGATTGTCTTAGGAAGAATGGTCTCAAGTTATCCCCTGAGAAGTGCCGTTTTTTCCAGACTTCTGTCCGTTATCTGGGTACATTGTCTCTCAGAAAGGAGTGGAAACGGATCCTCAGAAGATAGAAGCCCTCAAAACTTGGCCCGAGACCCCGTACTTTGAAGGAACTTCGCTCTTTTCTTGGGTTTTCTGGTTATTACCGGAGATTTGTGCAGGTCTACTCAAAGGTAGTCAAAACACTGACAAATCTGACAGCAGGGTATCCGCCAAATCGGAAATCTTCTCTGAAAGCCAAGACTGATGTGAAGTATTTCCATCCGAAGGAGCCATTCGAGGAAAGATGGACACCTGCTTGTCAAAGTGCATTTGAGCAAATAATTCAAAAACTTACCTCGTCTCCAGTGTTGGGGTTTGCAAATTCATAATTACCATACATCTTGCATAAAGACACAAGCACCACTGGACTCGGAGCCGCACTATATCAGGAGCAGGGTGGACAGACACGCATAATAGCTTACGCCAGCCGAAGTCTGTCACACAGTGAAGCCAGATATCCAGCTCATAAGTTGGAATTCCTTGCCTTGAAATGGGCTGTTGTAGAAAAATTCCATGATTACTTGTATGGTCATTCATTCACTGTTGTATGGTCATTCATTCACTGTAACTGACAACAACCCGCTTCGGCACATACTCACCATGGCTAAGCTGGATGCTACCAGCTACCGTTGGTTAGCTGCTCTGTCCAAGTTCTCCTTTGATATTAAATATTGTGCAGGTAAGCAGAATCAAGACACTGACGGTCTGTCAAGGAGGCCACACGGAGAATTGACCAATGACAGCTGTTCACAGGATGAGAGTCTGCGGATTCATGAATTTACATCTCATCATTTGACTCCAGTGGATGTTGTCAAGGCCACTTGTCAGTGCCATGCAGTAGTCAATGAGGGATCACCATCTCATTGTCTTGTAGAGTCACTTGCCATTCACCCTGATGCTGTTCCGTCTGTGCAGATGCAGAGTCGGTTTTCCATGGTCTCTCCTCCTCCTGTCACAAAGCACAGCAATGCTGATCTAGCCAGACTGCAAAGAGCAGACCCCTCAATCAGCGTTATCATCAAGTCGCTTGAGCTTGGTCTGGTGAGCCTACACCTGAACTGGAGGTGAAGTCACCAGAGCTCATTCTGATGCTGAGAAAAATGGGTCGCTTTGAATTCAGAGACACACTTTTATACCGGAAACGACAGTGTGAAAACAGGACAGAATACCAACTTGTTCTTCCACGTGTTTTGAGGCCATCCGTTCTTACCAGTCTCCATGACGAGATGAGCCATCTCAGCATTGAACGCACCCTTGAGCTGGCCAGGTCCAGGTTTTATTGGCCGAAGATGTTTTCAAATGTTGAGTCCAAGGTTAAAACTTGCCCAAGGTGTGTTAAGCGTAAACATCAGCCGGAGAAGGCTGAGCTGATGGTCAGTATACAAACCAGCTGACCAATGGAATTGGTCTGTATGGACTTTCTTTCCTTGGAATCGGATAGCCAAAGGGCATATTGGTAATTACTGATCATTTTACAAAATATGCTGTGGCAATACCCACAAAAAACCAAAAGGCCATTACTGTAGCACGATGCCTTTGAGAACAGTTTTTCATCCATTATGGGTTTCCAGAGCGCCTTCACAGTGATCAAGGCCGTGATTTTGAATCGCAGCTGTCAAGGAACTTTGTGCCTTAGTAGGTACTAAGTCCCAGTCACCCCAGAGGTGATTCAATTGTACTCTGTTAAGTATGTTGGGTACCCTGAGGGAGAAAGAAAAAAACAGATGGCGTGAGTATGTAAAACCTCTTACTCATGCTTATAATTGTACAAAGTATGAGGTGACTGGGTATTCCCCATACGAGCTCATGTTTGGGCAACAGCCTAGACTGCCAATTGACATAGCTTTTGGGCTGCCCGTTAAAGAAGCCTCATCCACAACACACTCTCAGTATGTGAAAAATCTGAAATTTTATTTGAGAGAAGGCTACAAAATAGCCATGGAAAATGCAAGGAAAGTAGCAGACAATAACAAAACGAGGTTTGATATGAAAGTGAGAGAGTCATGTCTGGAGATAGGGGACAGAGTACTTGTACGTAACCTCAGACTTCGCAACAAGCATAAACTCATTGATCGATGGGAGCCCACTGTGTATGTTGTGCAGAAGAGAGCTGGAGACCTACCAGTTTATACTGTGTGTCCCGTGGGTCAGGATGGACCCATGCGTACCTTACACAGGGATCTCCTGCTGCCATGTGGATTTCTTGCTGATGAACATGAGGAGCCTGAACAGCCCTTACGAGTCTCTAGGCCCAGAACCAGACAGAACTCTCCTCAGTCAGATGAAAACCCTGTTGACTCTGATGAAGAGGATTATTCGTTGTCATATCCTCTAAGATTTGAGATGGAGACAAGAATTCTTGAGCCTTCTATTGTGTATCCGACAGAGAATGCTACGCAGAATGGAAATGGACCAAGTTCTTAGACTCATTCATCAGGAAACTTACTAGAAAATCTACCCGAAGTCGTTCCTGAACTCCAACATACAGGGACACTGAACTCTGCTGTAGAAGAAGGAAATACAGACCTTATTCAGTTCCCACCTGATGATACTTCAGTTGACACCGAACCTGCAGAAAAACACTTACCTGTACCTGACAGTGGGAATAGTGTTAATGTGGAACCTGAGCCATTAATTCAACAGAGAGAAACAGAACAGGAAGAAAATAATCAGGAAGAGCCAATCATTGCAATTCGGCCTAGGTTAACAAGCCCCTCTTCTCAAGAGCAGAGAGAAAATATAGTATCAGAAGATGTTCATCCTGAAAAAACTTGACAGTCAGAGTCCCTTGCAAGGTTCATCTGACTTGGCAGTTGTTTCTCAAACAGATAATCCAATTCCTACAGTTACTGACCCCTGTCCAGCGTCAGATCCTGTAGAAAATTCAAGTAGCATTAGTGAGCCAGATCATGACACTTTGCGTAGATCTGGGTGTCAGAGAAGAGCACCCGGGAGGTTTACTTATCCCCAATTAGGTAAACCCTTGAATTCTTTTGCACAGACTATTCTGGAAGGTTTTAATAAAGTTTTAGTTGAAGCATTTGAGGGTAATCCCTTTCCATCAGAAAACGTCATGAAGGGACTCATGCCAGTTTAGAGAGGGAGGGTGTAACCCAGCTGATAAATAGCTGAGACATAGATAACTAGATGTACCGCATAGCGATACATGGTATGACTGCCGCAATGTATTGAAATGTGAGAACTGTTGGCATGACAAGTGTGTGGTAGAACAGTGTTGTGAGGTGGGAATTAGATTGGAAATTATGTCTTGGAAGTGGGTATGGATGTGTTTTTTGAATGAATGAGATTGTGTGTGATTTTGTAGTGTGTAGGAGTGATTTATGAAAGGGTAGGTGTTGTCATAGTATGTATGTAGCCTACATGTGTTAATTTGAACTCTTGCCACTTGGTGTTTGTGTAGAGATGGTAGTCATAAGATTGTCTTGTATGGAGTATTATATAAAAAAATTCTGTTGTGAAAGTTGTGTGTAGAAGTGAATGTATGTTGTTGTTTGACGGAGCAAAGTGATGAGCAGACACAGGTTACATTTTGTTTGGTAGGTCTTGTGCAAGAACTGGGATGGAAGGAGGCTGGTACATTGGGATAAGGATGGTTGTGTGAAACACCAGGAGTGCATGGAGGATGTTTATAGTAGTTGATCATGGTAGAATGTTCAATGATAAAAGTTTTGTTTGTGGGTGTGTGTTTGGTGAATATTGTGAAATAAAAGTGTAATAAACTAGCATTCTCTAGATAATAGGCAAAATAACATTTTGTACAATTACAGCACCCCCTATGGACCAAATTTTATAGCACGTGCAGTGGTTTTAGAGGTCTTTGTGCTGATTGTGCGTGACGTATTTTGTGCAGTTCCCACCTTTTCGGTCCAAGATATTGGCAACTCAAAATCCCAATTTTTGCATTTACCCTTATCACTAAGTGGCACTATGCTTCATGTGAGTGTTTATGGGCTGGGTCGATACACCTCTGTAACACTGACATACTAACAGAAACTCGTTGTCTTGGGCAAAAATGTTGTTATTTAACAAAAACTGTTTTTTGACACCTAGCTTCGGCGATAAACAGCACCCCCTATGACGAAATGTCACAAAATTTAGTACACATGACAAGAAAGCTCTTTAGAGATGGCCTGCCAACTTTGACCAAATTTGAGCAATTAAAAGCCAAGATATGTACTTTTGAAAAATTTTAAGCTACGTGTTCAATGTTCATTGACGTGTAACTTCGAAACAATTTATCTCAAGATAAATCCTTTGATAACTTTTTGTCAGCATTGTCTGCAGATGACGTATACCAAATTTGGTGAGATTCTCATTAACGGCCTATGACGGGTTCGTTCAGATTCATTTTTGCAATGTTCAAATTTCATGTAAATTGTTTTCGTTGGAAGTGGGCGTCGACCAGTGTTTTCCATGTGTGAGGTTCAATAGATTTCACGATTAAAAAAAAAAATGTTGTAAACATTAGCATTCTCTAGATAATAGGCAAAATGACATTTTCTACAATTACAGCGCCCCCTATGGTCAAAATTTCATGGCTTGTGCTGTGGTTTTAGAAGTCTTTAGGGTGATCGTGCACGACATATTTTGCGCAGTTCCCGGCTTCTCAAGATATTGCCAACTCAAAATCCCAATTTTTGCATTTACCCATATCAGTAGGTGGCGCTATGCTTCAAGTGAGTGTTTATGGGCTGGGTCGATACGTCTCTGTAACACCGACATATTACAAAAATTTCGTGTTGTTGGGTGAAAGGTTCATCGAGTTATTCAGCGAAAACTTTTGCCGGTCTCCCCCTCTTTGACGGACACTGGCACAGTGGGGGGGGGGGGGCCTTGGGGGCCAAAAGCTCATATTCGCTCACAAACTTCTAGGGCTACATGCCTACAAACATTCATCTCCCCCTGAGTTTCAGTGTCCCGGGAATCGTTGACGGAAAATCGGTGAAAAAAAAAAAACAAAAAAAAAAAAAGGAAAAAAACGCGCGGCAACACCAATATGACCGCTTTCGCTAGCTTCGCTAGCGGCGGTCATAATAAATAGGGTTAAAACAGTTATACAGTTATAGCATGGACACTTTTATTTTGAAATGTTTGAAATGATGCTCTCCTATTGATTTTCTTTTGGCACGTAGTCAGAACGAAAACAGCAATTTTGCCAGGCGCCATGTTTCAGCTATCTTTGTGAAGGTTAAGCTTTAGAAAGTAATTGAAATAGAGGATAAAGAGTCAGTTAACTGAGGAAAGGCTCCGTAATAGTTAATTTGACCAAGTGTGGGTGCTTCTGATGACCCAAAGTACTTTTTGTCGTCAAGTTTTCTTGTTTGAACCCTGTCTCGGTAAGCGAACATGTTCGTTCCTTACGTTTATGGAGTTTGACGATTTCTCGTACTCTTGTTGTAGTAGTTATGTACAGTGCACAGCAATAATGAGTACACCCCCCTGAAAAAGGACATTTTTCACAGTATTAAAATGAAAACAAACAATATATCCCAAATAGTGCAATAAACATCGTCAAAGAACTATGTTCTTACATTATAACTCAAGCAGAAAGGTAAAAAGATAACTTAAATTACATATTTTTCCGTTTCCATGAAAGTGGGGTGGAGAAAAAAATGAGTACACCCCACAACAAACACAACTACATCCAATACATTTAGTACTTTGTATGGCCTCCATTATTTGCAACGACAGCCCCAAGTCTCCTTGGCATGGAGTGCACAAGTTGACAACATTTGGCTACATCAATCTTTTTCCATTCTTCAAGGATGACCTCTTTCAGAGCCTGGATGTCGGATGGAGAGTGATGCTCAACCTGCTTCCTCAGTATTCCCCAAAGATGCTCTATAGGGTTCAGATCAGGTGACATACTTGGCCATGTTCCTCTTCAGAAAGTCAGCAGTGGCCTTAGATGTGTGTTTTGGGTCACTGTCATGTTGAAAAATGGCACGATGACCAACGGCCCGAAGTGATGGAAGCATCTTAGCTTTCAGTATAGAGCAGTACATTTGAGAATGCATGATGCCATCAATGAAATGCAGTCCTCCAACACCCGCAGCACTCATGCAACCTCACATAAGAACACCACCCCCTCCATGTTTCACTGTGGGCACCATGCACTGTTCCTTGTACTCCTCACCCTTGCGACGCCAGACTGTTTTGAAGCCATCAGTTCCAAAAAGATTGATTTTGGTCTCATCACTCCAGAGTATAGAGTCCCAGTAGCATTCATCCTTTTCAGCATGGGCCCTGGCAAACTCCAGGCGGGCTTTTTTGTGACTGGGCTTTAGGAGAGGCTTCCTTCGGGGACGACACCCATGCATGCCATTCCGCTAAATTGGTATTGTGTCATGTGATGCAGTCACTCCAATTTCAGTCTCTACTTCCTTAGACAACTGTTGTGCACTTGCATGCCGATTTTCCTCAACTTTTCTCATCACAAGACGCTCCTGCCTGGGTGTTAATTTTCTTGGCCGGCCTGTCTGTCTCTGTACTTTGGCTGCAGTTCCATCTGTCTTGAATCTTTTCAATCTTTTCTTGAAACTTTCACGACCGTGTTCCTACTGATAAGTAAGGCTTTACTGATCTTCTTGTAGCCCTCACCTCTCTTGTGTAAACCAATAATACGCTTTCTCAGATCTAGAGACATTTCCTTGCCGTGAGGTGCCATTGCTGACAGCAGGAAATGGGAAAGGGTGGTTTGCTTTAGGTAACAGCCTTTTGTAGCCAGCTGCCTAATTAACACCTGTGTCATGACTAATTAGACTCACCTGTAGTTGTTTTTTTGTTCAGGTCCACATTGGGAGCCTAAAAAGTTGCTTTACTCAGAGACCTTCAGTGGGGTGTACTCATTTCTGCACCACACTAATTTGACTAAAACTGAAAAAAAAAAATGTAAGTTATATTATTAGCCTTTGTTTTAAGTTCAAAAGCTCAACAGATCCTGTGTTTAACTTAGTCTGTGAACATTTTGGAAATATATTT
This sequence comes from Tenualosa ilisha, assembly GCA_015244755.2. NCBI lineage: Eukaryota > Metazoa > Chordata > Actinopteri > Clupeiformes > Clupeidae > Tenualosa > Tenualosa ilisha. Next base: position 292,574 of record PYXC01000632.1, on the reverse strand, counting down.
TTGTGTTCCTTGTCAAATTGCATGAAATGTTACTTTTGAAAGCAATTAGTTTGTAGTAATAATTGCAGACTGGTGGCAGACTCCGGAACTTCAGGAAACAGGTTTCATCGTTACAATGGCGCGTCAAGGGAGACATAAGGGTTTCAGCCCTTAAAGCATCCACCATTAAATCTAACTTAAACAATGAAAGTGTTCCACTTAAATACACTTAACTGAGGGGAGTTGCATACAGTTGAAGGAAGTGCAACGGAAGGTGATTGGTTCTTTACCTGGCGCCGTTGTGTCTAATGGCCCAAGGACACACCTATGGCAATTAGCATTGTTAAGTGGCTATCCAGTTGTATGTATACACCAAGATTCAGAAATATCACTTATGGATTGGCCTGACCAGCCATACACTTTGACCATTGCACTCCTTGTACTGAGACAATAAAGATGATACCAAACATGAATAGATTTACATTTCATAACATACAGATATACATTCCAAATCTATCTGAGGTAAGTTTGTCTTTGCAATTGTGACAGATTGGGCTATACCCTCTCAATCCGAGTCCTGATTGTTCCCGGTTTGTGGTTGCTGGTGCCACAAACAAGGGGCGAACGGCCATGACTTTTATTGTGATAAAGGTCAGCGTTTTGAGTGTGGTAGGCTCTTCTTCCGTTGTTGCATTGTAGCCAGTGGACGTGTGGTGGCCGGCGTGAAGTCTCCCATTCCCCAGGGAGTAGTGTTGCCAAGGGTTCTCTGCCGTCAGTGTTTTGTTTGGTCCAGTTGCGGTCTAGGAGAGATTTAGCGGTGGCCTAAACGACACCGGAACCAGCTAAAGCGAGCGGTCTAATTGTCGGCCTTGCCTATCAGTGAACCAGTTAATCATTTAGCATCATTTGAGCATTTACGGTGGACTGGTACATTTGCTGCGGTTTCCCCATACCGGCGGCGGGTTGCTGTTTCGTTGCCATCTAGTCATAAGCATCGGTCCATGTTCCGTCTGGGAGCCATCTTATTTTTTGTGTTAACCATTTGGTACCCCGTTGTTTGTTGTGGATGCTTTATTATTCTCACCATTGGATGTGCTGTGATGTGTGTTGTGTGATTTGATTTACGTGTGTCGTGTCTGCTTTTCTTGTTTTTTTGTGTTCTATATTGGTTGTCTGACTTCGTGGCTGGTGCGTACACCAGTTAATCGCTTTGTAGTCTCCATTAAGTGTGCGTGTGCGTGCGCGCGCGTGTGTGCAGGTGTGGGTGTCCGTTCATTGGTGGCGAATATTCTGTATCTAAGTGTGGGAACTGGGGTGACTGCACTCTCTTCACTGTTGGTCGTGTATAAGTTGGCTCTCTGCTAACTTTTCATTTTGTTCCCTCTGTTTTTGAGTGTTGGTAACTAATATTGCAAGCAAATCATCTGTGCTCAATCGTTTCTTTTTCTTTGCTTGGGCAGGTATTGGGAATTCCGCCCCGAGCAGCCGGGTTCCAGGTGTTCCAGTTCCATGTTTCCAGGGTCTCCGCTGTCCTTTTTTCCCTCGTGCTGCTTGTGGTAAGTCCCACTTTCACCCCTAGGCAGTTGTTCTGCTCTTTCCCTCTGCTGAAAACCTTGTAAATGTAGAGTGCTGCCTCACCCTTAGTGTGTCCCACGTGTGTTTGATGTTCTTGTGATTCTGTGCCTACTGTGTATATTTTATTGTTGGTTGTGCCATTAGGGTGGTTCGTGGTCTGCCAAGTTGACCCGAAGGCCTTTTCTGTGTGCACTACACATTCGTACATTTTGCACGTTGTGCCTTGTTTATTTTATACATTTTTGAATTGTGATATAATAAATATGATTGTGACTGTATCTCTGGCCTAAGAGTGTCTTTGAACCTGTGTCCTGAGTTGCAATCCTTTTGGGTGAAATTGAGGTTCCTAGGGGCCCTTCCCTCCCCTAGGTGGCGTAGTCGGTTCAATACCACACCTAGATCAAAGTGCCACTGTTACACAATGTATACGTGAACAAAAGGTTCTCCCCAGCCACAGGGGTACCAGCGGTTAATTTACATTGCTCACCGGGGGAGGAGGATCCCTATTGTTTCTGTGCCATGCGAAATGGTGGCGGCTCCTGGCTGTCTGAGGTAGAATATACTTCTAAAATTATTGCCATCACTTTTCAAATAGGGTGTACTCATTATTGCTGTGCACTGTATATTCTTGAACCAGTATTTGTTAAAGATGGATGTAAAGGTATATTTGTTATGCTATGTTTACCGTGAGTGATGAAAGAAAAATATATTACATTTATGCATTTAGTAGACGCTTTTATCCAAAGCGACTTACAACTTGTCAACTATCAATTGTTCGGGGCCAGTCTCCCCTAGAACAACTTAGGGTTAAGTGCCTTGCTCAAGGGCACAACGGTGGCAGTGGAGGCTACTTGCACGCTAGCCAGGTTCCTTGACCACTACACTACCACCGCCTGTAGTATTACTTGAAGAGTATTTAGCTTGAAATGCAGTTGTCCTATCTGCTTGTGGTAGGATTGTACCAGCCATCCATCTGGCAGTCATACACACACCTGACTTGACTTACAATTCTGTTCTTGATTAAACATCGTTCCCACAAACAAATAAACAACACACAATACATACACACACACAGTAGAAGTAAGCAACTTCTCAGCTGTGAACATGAATGTATGTGTGTTGACCTGTATGTACAACTCAAAGTGGTAGACTAGCTGTGGTTCAGATGATATGTCCACAGAGAGATGGAGATGTCAGTAGAGATTAATTTTCTTCGAATGACCCATGGCACAATGTGCAGCATTATGTATTACTTATGGTTTATTGTTATTTAAATGTTGATCTTTGAATTTAAATGCCTGTGTAACTGGAAGTGTCATATTTTTTTCTCTATTTGCCTTTTTGTTTCAAGGGTAGATTGAAAAAGCATGCAATAAAAATGCAATAAGAAATTTTTTTTTATCTTTGTTTATTGTTTTTTTTATCGTTTGTTTTAATGTCGATCTTTCTACTCTATTATCCTGTACTGTCCCTGCTGTCACTGGCGGTGCTAATATTCTGATCACAAGACAGCAGGAACTGAAACAAGTGGCAGTCTGGATGCGCAAGCGCTGACGTTGAGGTTGGTGCATGGGACAGATTGCAATGTAGAGGAATGTGCAATTCACGACCAGTTTCATTGCAAAAAAAACTGAAACATCTAATAGCACCAGATTGAATTTGGCGTGACAGAGTAAGTGTGTACGATAACTGTTGGCTACTTTAGATAGTTTTGTAGATCGAAGAATGTTGGATAGATAGGCTACTGTTTATGAACCAACCGCATGTAATAAATACATTGGTGATAGGTTTAAACTGGCGATTAACATCGGTCAGTTTCTTGTGGCGATTAACATTGGTCAATTTCTTGTTTACAAACCATAATTAGTAAATTATAGTCGACGATTGGAAAAGGAATATGGTTATAGCCGTCTTGTTCTTATTTTCAATCCCAATGATGTAGCCTAGTGCGACCAGACTGTAGATTAGGCTATACAGTTGTCTAATCAGGATTATCTGGTGCCAAATCCATGGAAATACAGCCCTTGAAAACAGTTGGAAAAAAAGGCCAGCTATGTAGACTTTCATTTAAATGTACGTAGAAAATTAAGTAACATGATCAGCAACTGTCCTTGTGAAGAAGGCATGTTAATTTCTTAATAGCTGATAGGACTGTGTATAATTTTGTTTGGTATAGGATGCCTTCAGCATTCTGCATTCTGTAGGCCTAAGAGAAAGGCGTGAAAGAATTTAGTAGAAGAAACTCATGAGTTAGTGAAAGGAAGTTACAACACTGCAGGAAATAGAATTGTGGCATAAGTAAGTGTTGCTGTTCTGTCTTGATATGTGATATGTGTTACATGTGATATGTGCTACAGTTTGCTTCAAAGTCCATTTGGAAATTGACAGGAGCTCAGTTCCAGTTGGTGCTGTGAACTGAAGAGGATGCTTTGCTGTGAAGTAGGGGTTGGGCTGCGCTACCGCTTGACATTTGTGTCAGGGCTGCTGGAGTGCCTGTGTTTTGCTGGTGTGTTGTTCGGATGGGCCTCACTGGCATTTGTTCTCAAGACGGATGGCTATTTCAGTGATTACTGTGTAAACTTGACAACTACCAACAGCACTCTTCTGAATACAGGTGCCGTCATCATTTTTCTAATCTTATAAAACCTATAACACAAACATCAGTTACTCTTGATGCAGATGCAATTACTTTTACACATTGTATTGATGGTTATTTGCGCTATTTGTTATTTAATAGACAACTAACCATTGTCATCTTTACTTTTTAATGACTGTTTGATCTTTTAAATGTTTCTTTCTTTCTTCCTCATAAACACCCAAATCAGTACAGATTGCAGTGGGCAAGATGAGCAGTTCTCCTTGGTCTTCACAATTGCTTCCTTCCTCAACAATTTTCTCACCTTGCCTAATGGCTTCATTTTTGACCGCTTTGGAACCCTTGCTACAAGATTTTTGGGAATGTAAGTTCATCTGCAATATCTGCATGGGTGTGTCAAAGAGTAGAACAGGGTAACATAGGAATCGCTAACTGAAGATGTGTGGTTGAGGTTTTAACAGACATGCCTGTGTTGCGGTAGATAAGGAAATGCACAGTGAGTAAAAACTGAACTTTTAATAATAAGTCATGAATCACATTGAGACCTGGTGCATGTATTGATTATACAAAATGCACAAAATCATCAACAGCTGTGAACATGATATTTGCTTGTGAAAATACCCCCTCAAAGCAGGCAGATTGCTGCTACCTTTGCCTCAAGTTATTTGCTGAAAAGAGCAAATGTGCCGACATAAACTTTAACCCTCTTTCTCCTATGAAGGACCTGAGCTGTTGGTTGTTCATTAATAAGAAACCTGCCAAGAAATAGAAATTCTCATGAATGCAGAACAATGTATTCAGGTTAACAAAACAGAAATGTGCATGCTGCATAATTTTAGTCTATTATCTGTTAAACAAAGCTCCAGTCAGTTCACTTGTGATCTTTTCCCATCTTCTGACAGATCCCTCTACACCACAGGGACTCTGTTGGTGGCGGCATCCAGTGCAGGTGAATAATCTGAATTTTGTGCATAATTAAACAAATATTTTACTTGTAGATGACTTTCCCATATGAAAAAAAATCTCACAGATCTTTTTTCTCTTTTAATGGACATCATTCCCTCTCTCGCTTTCTTTATCTCTCTCTCTCTCTCACACACACACACACACACACAGCGCTGTCCATCTTGCTCTTCCCAGCCCTGTCCTTCATTGCTGTTGGTGGCATTTTGTTGCTCGTAACAAACATGCAGGTATGAATTTTTGCTTATGTTGCTACTGTATAGAGTTGGCCTATCATCCTGTAACTATGGATCACAGCATTCCTATTGTCTTAATAGGAACACACACACATCACCCTTCTTTAACACACACCTCTAGGTGGGGAACCTCTTTGGCACACGCCGCTCTACCATCATCACCCTCTACAATGGAGCCTTTGATTCCTCCTCTGCTGTCTTTTTGATTACAAAGGTATCTCCAGTTTGCATTATGTTTTAATGATTTACATCTTGAATGTCACATTGAAGTAACACCATGTTGGAATTCCCGTGTTTGTAGATTTTCATGATAATGGGTACTAGGGCTGGGCAGTTAATCGAAAAATTAATCGAACTGCCAAACGTAACCATTAATGACAATGATCAAGCACGTGACTTCTGTTATCATTTTTTATTTTGTAAACTTTTTTATATTCTGTGCATTCCATTGTGTGTGTTCATGTACTGCTCCTTGAATACTCACTACCATATGTGTTGTCATGTGATTCTGACCAGTCCACTCAATTAAAGATGAAGTTCTATCGCCCAGCCTGCCATCTGTCAATATGAAAAAATATATTGTGATATTGTGATGTTCATGCGACTCCTGTGTTGATGTCATAATTATATATAATCAGGCATTTTGAGATAACATTAACTTTTATGCAAATGAAGCTATTTGCAATGAGTTAATGGTAATATACTTTTGAGTACTCTGCACAACAACTAGAAACAATGAAAGAAACAACCCCACCACAAAAACTGAAGCCAACTGCCAAAACAGTTTGCGACGACTGTATGCTCTAAATGTTGCTCTAAAAAATAAACAAAGAGAAATGATAGCATTCTGGGAAATGTAGAGATTGAGATTTTATTGCTCTCATTCCATAAAGGTGCTGTTTGATGGTGGAATTTCTCTGCGACTCTCCTTCCTTGTCCTTTCTGCATGCAGTGTCATCCATTTTCTTCGCACCATCTTTCTCATGCCCATAACACACATTCCTCATCCCATTCCAGCGGGCTACACATATGGGTGAGAGAGAACATGACTGCCACACTAGCGGGTACAGTCAGGCATGGTGGGTGTAGTCTGCTACATACAGCTGTACCCCTGTACCCGGATGTGGGATGTTCACTTTGATTTGTTTTTACTGCAGGTGATTTATTTTCAAAGAGCAGAATAGTGGAAAGATCAACCTCTTTTCTCATGTCTTAAGGAGCGAGTCACAGGCAGGACAGGCCAAGAGAAAAATCAAACCTTTAGACAACACTAAAATGGACTGTTGATACCAGTCATCACACTACTCTGTATATGTTTAGATTGTACCAGCAGGGTTCCATTGTTCCTGCTGATCATAGTATCACTGTGTTGATCAAACAGAGTCAGCTGTGGCAAGTCTAGCAGCTACAATGTGGAGGAGTTTGAAAATTCTCGTGCTGTGGAGCAGTCAGGAGGAAGGAAGGAACAGAGGGAGATGGAAAGTCCTTCATTACAGCCAGAGGATGCAAACTGGGCTGGAGACACTCCAGAGGAAGGTAGGGGTTGGCCATTAGGTATCAGCTGTAGTGCATCATAATAATATCATTGAGAAAATACACACAGAAACTACTACATCTTTTTTCTGTTTTTAGAGCCCAGTTTTCGGTCCTGCTTCCTTTCGTGGTTCTTCCTGTGGCATCTGCTGTGGCTCTCTGTCATGCAGCTCCGCCATTACCTCTTCATTGGCACCTTGAACCCAATGCTCAACCGGCTGACCAACCAAGATCCTACCCTGGGTGAGCAAAACATAGATCAGTTTTGCAGAAACCAGTTGAATGTTTTGTATGCTACAGTATACGTTGAAAAGTGCATCACACACATTCATTCATGTGCCCTATTTGTCTTTTCTGTTTTTCAGTGAGTCGTTACACTAATGCCTTTGCCTTCACTCAGTTGTGTGGTGTTCTTTGTGCTCCTTGGAATGGACTCCTCATGGACAGACACAAGGGAAAGCCCTTGCCACCAGGTTAGCACCTCTGAGTTCTGAGTTCCTTTCTGTATGAACAACATGAATCGACAGGTAGATTCGTATCATACCCTCCACAAACACGACAGTCACGTAGGCACAGAATGTACACGGTACTTTTGCATATAGAGTGTACAGTTTTTTTTTTTAACCACAGTCAGGCAACACTATACTATAAACTCAGCAGTCAATCGCCATAACAGCTAGTACTTTTGATGTTAGCTTGGTGCAAGCATTGCTGTATGGACACTGTTAGGTCAGCATAAGGTGTGGATAATTAATTTCTTGCACTTTTATGTACTACTTACATGTTTCTAAACCATGTACTATTTGGCCCGTGCCAATAACCCCATTTTGTGTATTCAGCTTCGAAATTGGTTCCTAAATGTGGGAACTCAGCAGCTAAGAGAGTGAGAAAATATTAGAAAAAAACATAGAAATGTAGAAATATATTTTCTACATATTTCTATGAGAAGGTGACATGACAAATGCGGTATTTTTACAGCTAACCATCTTCCCTTATTCCCCCACAGGAATGATGGAGAGAGAGGCTGACCTCCGCTCCTCTGTTCTCTCCCTCTTCCTGACCTCCCTCCAGTGCCTGCTGTTCTCCATCTGTGCCACATCCCCGCTCCTCCCCCTCCAGTACTTCACCTTCATTGTACAGGTCATCAACCGGTCCTTCCTATATGGAGGAAACGCTGCTTTTATCAGTATTGCGTGAGTAAAAATACATTTTCACTTTATGGATATGGGCCCTGGGTCCATATTTACAAAGAACTTTATCTTAGAGCTAAGATAACTCCTAAATCACGCTAAAAGTTGCTAGCTTTTATTCACAAAGCTGGTGAGACCTACTTCTAGGTAGTGATTTAAAGAACAAGTTGCGAGCTGACAAACAGTGCAGGTAGGCTTACTCTGTAGTCATTTTCTGAAGCTGTTAAAAGTCACTGTACAATCCTTTCAAGCAATGGAGGTTGTAATAAAAGTTGTTGACTGTCAGATTGCCTCATTTATATACATTTTAAGAGCATTGGAGGAGAATTTATTGTTTTTCTTCTAGCCATGTGTCGTCTTATAGGCACGGTAAGGACACTTCCTGCTGTTATGAGACTACAGCTACCCTAAGATGCCAAGTCAGAATTGTCAACAATAAATTAACAATTTACTTATTTATAAAGTGCAACATATGTGCAGATGGCCTTCAAGCAGGAGGGTAGAATTTGGTCATTGTTGCCAAAATACAGTGGATAACAACCTTGTGGTTTTTACGCATATAAACCTAACAAGGTGTAAGAGTTAAGATGCTGGTGAACTGTACTTCTGTGGATGTTGGCCCACATTCTTAAAGAATCTTATGGCTAAAAGTAGCTCCTGACAGGCGAGTTAAGGAGGAAGTCCTAAAAATAATGGGCGGGTCAGTCGTAACTGTAGGACTCCTAATTTCTTGACAGAGTAATTCACAAATTTAGTGCTAAATGTAGCACCCAAGTCTGGGACAGCTTAGAAATTGTCCACAGGACTCTTCACTCACTAATTCATAAAACATCCGAAGGCAGCAGTTTGTATGCAGCACGTCCATAATCTTTTGAAATGCACATGCAGGGTCACAAATTTGAGGTATCTGTTATCAGAGAATACATATGCAGCTTCCAAGAAATGCAGTAATGCCACCAAAACCATAGTTGAAATATATGTGCACTTTATTCATAAACAAACTCAATAAGTTTACTTCCTATCTATGCAAACATGTCATAAATGCAGTGCAAATATTCTTTGTCAGTCTGCACTGTAATATGTTACATAGCGCAGCACACGCCTACCTGTATAGATCTGTCACTCATCAACCAATCATGGATGTAAATGCAAGCAGGCTCGTGCATGAGAGGTGACGTCATCTATAGCAACAGAACTTTTATCCTAACAGGGAGGCTATACTGGATGCGTTAAGTAAAAGACATATCTGTTGTAAAATTAGCTTCCACTATAATCAGTGGAACTGGCTACACCAGACACAGTAGCGCAGCGAACATTCAAAAATAAAGCAGTCTTATCAATGCATTTTTGACACAACCTCACTTAACGCTTCCAGTGTAGCTCTAGGATAAGAGCTGCCTTTTTAGAAACTAAAAGTAGGTCTCGGCTGCTTTGTAAATAAGTTTTAAGAGACAACTCTTTTAGCGTGATTTAGGAGTTCACGTTGTGCTAAGTTAAAATTCTTTGTGAATATGGGCCGTGGTCTCTCTAAACTACTTTGGCCGGGCCAAATTGCTGCCATCATTCTCTTCGGGTTAAGACATAAAACGAGTCAGTTTGACAATTCAACTTTTCTTACAAACCTTCCAATAGGCATATACCCACCACCACCAAGACTGTATCAGGCTTCATAGCCTCATGCTAGGCTAATCAGACCAGTCGGCGGATTCCGCACCCCTGAGCACACTTGGCCAGAAAATGAAAGATTCTCCTCCTATACTCTAAAAATTAATGAATAAATAAATGAGTCAAATTGACTGTTGACAGACTTTATTACAACCCAAAATACCCAAAACGAACATATAGTGTGAATTGGTGCATTTTCAAAGGCTTTAGGAAATTAGAAAATGTTACCTTGCCTTCGGATGTTTTTAGAACTGGTCTGAGTTAGGAATCCTGTGGGCTACTTCTAAGCTGTCCCAGACTTAGGTGCTTCTTTTAGCGCAAAATTCATTTGTGAATTGCTCCTAGTCCAAAAAAAAGAGGAATCAGAAAGTCATGACACATCCATTATTTTAAGAAAGTTCTCCTAAATTTGTCTGTTAGGAGCTGCTTTTAAACTTAAGATTCTTTGTGAATATTGACTTAATTAATGTTAATGTTACCCCTCAGGTTCCCAGGACAGCATTTTGGGAAGTTGTATGGTCTTGTGATGTCACTATCAGCTGTATTTTCACTACTTCAGTACCCTTGCTTTGCCCTGGTTAAAGCACTAGACGGGGATCCCTTATATGTGAGTATTGTGCTGTATGAAGATTTACAATGTCATACATTTTTTTAAAGAATGAAGTTGTTGTATGTACAGGTTAAAAGAAATTGAGGAACTGTGTGAAAATGATTTGAACCCACACTTCCAAAGAGACTGGAGTCTAAATCCAGCAAATGTAAAAATGTCCAAAATCTAGTTTCTTTTTTAGTGATAGAAAAACTCAAGATATTGCGCTGAAGAAAATGTAGCTCTTCTAGTTTAACAGACTTTTATCTATAATATGCACATTTCAAAAGCTCAAGAGGTCTGATCACACCCAAATTTCGTTCTTTTTAAAAAGGCACACAAAGCGGGTGTGGTTCAATAAACTCTTTAACCCCACCTTCAGACTATTACACAGCTAACAGCCTGACAGACATAAAAAACTCATTTTTTTTAAACATTGTCCAACACCAGTGAAGATAACATTCAGCATTTTCACATTTCCTCCCCCCTCTCTTAAGCTTACAAACACAGTTGCAAGCACCAGTGATGAGCAATAAAAGATTGTGCAAGTTGTGCATTAGAGTTGTATAAGCTAAAAGTTCAATGCAGATCACTCCTTCTTGGCCCAACACTGCACTCTTCACAGTAAGCCCATCTCTGAGACATCCTCATCCAGACCACCTGATAAAACTGTTCAGCCCTCTGCAATACAAGCAGATACCTGGGCATCCGAGCACCAGCCATTTCCTTAGGCCACAGGCTGGTCTACCACTGGATTTTTTCAGGAAGTCCTCAGCCACTGTTGCTGTTGTGGCTAGAGGGATCATCCCATTTCTGACACCAAATGCTGCCAAAACCGAGTTTCTTTTTTAGTCATTAACCCCACCTTCAGACTAGAACAGCTAACAGTTTGACAGACATGTGCAAAAACTCTTTTTAAAACATTGTCCAACATCAGTGAAGATAGCATTTAGCATCTTCACAAACTGTAAGAAATACATAGCCTATTGTTTACACAATTAAGTTTATTTGTTGTCAAACTAGTTAATTAATTGATGCAGTAGGATTGAGCACATGGTACATCAAACCTCCTGTTTCAAAGTGCTTGTAAAAACCAGTCGCCTGTCAAATATTTCTGCCTAAAACCCAATTTATATATGCCTAAAATCAATTCATTCCAGAGATCAGAACTGCTGTCCACCGCTTGCTTGATAATAACCCCTTTCATTGTCTGTCTGTTTCCCTCTCTCTCACCCCCTTCTCTCTAGGTGAACGTTGCCCTGACTCTCCTCACATTAGTGGCTTTCATCCACCCTCTGTATGTCTTCCTTTACTGTAGGAAACTGGCCGCTCAGCGAGAGGCCTTCTCTGACCCTTCCTTGAAGGAATCAGCCAGTTGAAGAAATTTGTGCTGATGGTCTTAAGCACTGCTGAGTAGTTTTGGTTTACAGCCAGCAAATAGCTACCTAAAAGGCAAACAAACTTTGCAAACAAAACCTGATAAAAAGCTGATAAAAAGTGTCTTTTGGTATTATAGCGAAACTTTCATATAGTCCTTGAGTCAGACCCCCAAATTTGTAATTGAATTTTTTTATGAAAACCAGCTTGTAAAATTATCATCTGTTTTTGTAAAATTATCATCTGTCATATATGAGATGTTTGCAATAAAATAATAAAAAACTACAGTGAGAAAGTAGCTTAAAAGTAGCATAATATGGATACCGCATATTGCACCATGCCATCTGAAGAAAATGAATCTCCATCCCCATTCCCCACCCTTGACACTTTTGAACCACAACTCATATGTGTTCATCCCTACGGGGGGGGGGGGGGGGGGGGGGGGTTGCACATTGTAGGCTCTATACCACCATCCTTCTGTGGCCCTAGAGCAGATGACAAAAAATGAGAGAAAAATGCTTCAGGGCATTAAAACACTCTGCTAAATTTTACACTTCCACCTGCCAAGGACCAGGGGGGGCTTAGCCTCTTTGTCATACAACATGTGTGCATGCATGCGTAAAGCATGTGATTAAGAATTGTGGTCATACTTACAGGCTACGTACATTTATTTCTGATTAATTCTAGAGCATTCACAATGGTCTGATATCAGATTAATTTTCACTGCTTGCCCTCTTTAAAACTCCCCAGGATAGGCCCACATTGCTCTCTCTCTCTAGCTCTTTCTCTCTCTCTCTCACCTGTACAGTATAATTCATCTCAACAGCCCAAATACGCCAAAAATTTGGTATTACTAAGCTTACATGTTTGGAAACATGTTCATGAAATAATGCTAGAAAATGTCCCATCAAAGTTAATTCTCTTGCAAACCGTTTATCCCAGAGACTATAGCGTCCTTGGAAAGTTAATGAAAGAGGCATGACATAATGTTCAGTTTTACACATAAATAATATGTGTATGCTATCTGTGTAAGGGGGCAGTAACCCTAAAAAGGACCTAACAACATCCATGGGTATGACTGAAGGTTGATTTTACATGATTGAATCATCCAGCAAGTCAAGGACCTCTTCATATAGTCACTGCAGTTTTAGCTCAGAGGTTAGATTTGAAAGCTTTCTCCCTAAATGCACCAAATCTGTATTGATATGAGGTCACAAGAAATGTAAAATGTAAAAGTGAGTATTTTGCCTTTTATACTGTATCATCATGGCACATTTATGTAGTGAATTTGAATATAAGGCCAATGTTGATGGTAATTGTGACTTTCTTGGTGTTTACATTAAATACCTGTGCAATTTTTATTGTCACCCTAGAAAATGTTTTGTTTGTCTGCATAGTCCAGTCCATTTGGATTATGTTTTCCCTTATCAGGCCAGCCTCCTCCTGGGAAACTGACTGTTAAAACAGTGAAGTCAGAAGCCAGCCTGTATAGTTTATGAAGAGCAAAATAAAAAAATACATATATTGTATTTTGGAACAAAAGAAAAACACCAAGTAGAACGAACAGCAAAAATAAAGAAACCTGAAATAGTCATAGGAAATCAGTCATTACTATGAAAGGAAACTGTGGAAGAGAGAAACACATTTTTAACATTAATATTTACAGGTAAAATATACCGTGTTAGCTTCGATAGGAATGACAAGTTAATATTTATTTGATTGATTGAGCAATATATACACCCCTATGTACTAATATTACCCATTTCTCCTCAGCTGTCCCTGCCCCAAAGACTCTTCTGTGTGATTCAGTCAGTATGTCTTCTGCCTCACTAAGATGGGACCGTCTACTGTGTAGGTGATGTTTACCAGATGGTACATGGTGGTAATCATTAAAATGGTAAAAGGATAGTTAAATGGCTCAATTAGGCCTACTACATTTGTGATCTGCTTAAACAGCAAGCTGATGTCAAACAAAACTAAAACGAAACCTCGTATATTACCATGTCAGTTAATATACAGTACGAAAATGAATGTAGGTGGAGCTCCAGAAGTAAAAAAAAAATCACAGATAAATTAATGAATTCATCAAATAATATCTGAAATGGTTCTCGCTCTATTTAAGCAACATGTTGTTTTTGTAGTTAGAGCCAAGCCCTCCACTGAATCTCAGAGAATGTAATGTCAATGACTCTTCTGTCTAAAAGAGAGAAAGAGAGTTAAATGAAGAGTAAGAGCAGAGGGATAGCATTGTGCTAAAAGTTGAAGCATGAACTCTTTTCGAAAATGTTATTGACCACAATTTTATCACAAAAACACTTTTTGCTAAACACTCTTTTCAAAATGGTAGCCTTGTACACAACAGTACACACAACCTGTAAAATTTATAAGCACACAAAGCAAGGATAAGGAATGGTTAAAGAACCTGCTAGCGTGCAAGTAGCCTGAGAAGTTGTGGGTTCAAATCCTAGCTGCCACTGTTGTGCCCCTGAGCAAGGCACTTAACCCTAAGTTGTTCTAGGGGAGACTGGCCCTGATGTAACTAATAGTTGACAAAATGTAAGTCACTTTGGATAAAAGTATCTGCTAAATGCATAACTGTAAATGACAGTAAGAACTGAAAACACATTTTGTTTTTTTTTTCTCTGTGGCATGTCAGTTTTTGAGTAGCTTATAAGTTTGTAATACATGTACATGTACATGTATCATGCATATGCACAGGTATCAAAATGTGCAAACTGGTGATGTACAGTATTTCATGTACAGTATTTCAGTATAGGCATGGTGTAAAAGAGAGAAGGGATCATAAGTGCAATATTACTCTTTCAACAGTTTTCATAGAGATTTTGATATTTCAACCTTTTCTCCACTTTTTTCATAGTCCTTGTCCCTTTCCTCCTTATTTCTTCACCTCTTCCGCTTGTCTAATTCTTGCACCTTTTTCACTCTATGTCCAATATTGTCCAAAACTGTAATCTAAACACATCCTTACCTGTCTTTTTTGCAGTACTAAAGGTCTAATTGATGAGTGAAGTAATTATCAAAAAGTGCTTTGGCTTGTATCAATGTACGGTTCACTGTTCATCACGGTTTGGATGGTGTTCTGAGGCTTGTAAGCTTAAGCGCAATGTACTGTTTATCATTATGGCCATTGCTTCAAAACAACCATAAAAAGCCAGACTATGTTGGCAACTGTACATGAGGACAAAGGTCCTAATTTGGGAATATGGAAGCAACATCTCAAGATATCAGGCAGGAAGTGAAAGCTTGGGTGCAAATGGATCTTCCAAGTGAACAATGACCCTAAGCATTTCAAATTAGTTCCAAAAGTGGCTTCAGGACAACAAAGTCAAGGTATTGGAGTGGACATCACAAAACCCTGAACTCAATCCAATGGAAATTTGCAGGCAGAACTGAAAACGTGTGTGTGTACAAGAAGGCCTACAAGCTTGAGTTATGCAAGTTCTGTCAAGAGGAATGGGCAACATTTTCAGCAAACCATTATGAGAAGCTCGTGGAATGTTACCAAAAACTTTTGGCCTAAGTGAAACTGTTTCAAGGCCATTCTGCCAAATAGTAAGTATATGTGTATCAAAAGTAAACACTTTCTTTTATTTCACACACAGGCCACTAAAACTATGTACTACATAAAACTACTACACAAAACAATTAAGTCAAATTTATAAATACTGTATCCAAACATTACTTTCCATAAAGTAATTCATGAAATACATATTGACTGCCACTTCATGACAACTTGGTCAGAATCACAGTTGTTTGAAATTCATTCTGCCTTCCGTACTGTATTTCCTCTCATCTGTGGTAACTTGGGATCAACCCTCCCCTTACTGCTGCCAATGCACTCTGATCATGCTTATATTGATGTTATATCATAATTGTCAACAAGTGTGAAGAATTCAGACTGGTAGTCTTCAAATTGTGATAACCATGCTATAATTGTGTTCAGCTTCTGCTGTGCATGCGTATGTTACCATTATGCCTTAAAGTACAAAACCGTGGTAAGTATGTTGTAGTTGGAAAATGTGTTTAGAGTTCTGCAAAACCAGGTCAAAATGGTTCATGGTCTTGAGACCAAAGAGTGATCGATTCAGTAAATATGTTTAGGTTCTGAGAATGGAGTTTAGTGTTTTAGCAGTTGCAAAAAACTGTAATTGGCATTTCATTGGCTACCACTGGCAAACTGAAATATGTTGGTTAGTTTTAGATTGAACCTTGTCTTACCTTGGCCAATGAACTTCTTTTATAGGGTAATAGGAGATAATGTAGCTGAGAACAATAACCTTGAATTGTATACAGTTGCATTTTGAATTTTTTATCATTATTATTGTTTGATGTTGATCTTTATCTATATTTTAATGCTTATAACTGGAAGTGTAAAATTATGTTTGCTTTTATTGTTGATCTTTGTACTCTCTGGTAGGCCATACTACTCTCCTCCTGCTGATACTGGTGAATGATTCCAATATTCTTATCACAAGACAGCAGGAACTGAGACAAGCAGTCTGGATGCACAAGCGCTGACATCGAAGTTGATGTAAGGTACAGGCTATAGTGTAAAGGAATGTGCAATTTACGAGCGGCTTTGCTGCAAAAAAAAAATCTACCAGCACCAGATTGAATTTGGCGTGACAGAGTAAGTTTGTATGAAAATTGTTGCCACTTTAGATAGCTAGTTTAGTAGACTGAAGAATGTTTGTTTCTGTTCATGAACCAACAGCATGTAATAAATGTACTGGCTGTAGCCTTAGAATGTGGTTTAGACATTTCTTGATATATGCTATCAATTAGTAAACCTCTTAATTGTTGATTGGAAATTGGTTAAAACCTTCTTGTTTATATCTTCCTTTAATACATTCAACTGTGTAGCCTAGTCCGACCAGACTGTAGATTATATTGTAGTCTAATCTGGATTATCTGGTGCCCATTCAGTCTATGGAAATACAGCCCTTGGTAACAGTTGAAAAAAGGCCAGCTGTGTGTAGACTGTTTAACATTTTACCTGAAGCAGAAGATGAGGTAACCTGATCAGTGACTGTCCCTCATAAGAAGGCATTGCATGTTTATTGCTAGGTTATTGACCACACTAGTATAGGGTTGTGCATAATTTAGTTTTAAAGGAGAAATCTGGAGTGAATAAATTAGAGCCATGTTGTTCACTGAGTCGGTAGGAAAAAGAATGAGGAAATTTTATATAACCTTGACCAAATAGTGAACTGGTAGATTTTACTTTCAGTTTCATTTTTCTATTCCCCCTTCAGTTAAAGGTGCCCTGCCACACAAAAATGTTTTTACTTGTTGTTTTTGAAATAATATAGGTGTAAATAAGTTTGTGTTATATGGTGCATGTGACAATGTGATGCTATCTTTGCTGTCTGCAGTAGCCAATTAAAAGAGATAAACAGAGAAATCAGGAAAATATGAAAAGTTTGTCTTTGTTACGTTATCCTGCCATTCTCTAAGTCATTGGTGGATAGCACTGAACTATCACCCAATCCGTGCTCTCTTGCATTTGATTTGTGCCCGCCCTACTGTCCTAACTAAACATCACCAAATATACTTGCAATGAAGATGACAGGCAGAACAGCATTGGTCTTGTTTTTAGTTTTATACCTAAATAACAGGAGCGAAGGGACAAACAGTAACATTCAATAACAAAGCAGTTATCTGGTTATGTTGGCTGGGATGAAACCCTGCGAACAGTCTTCAAGCAGTGGACATGCATATCATTTGCTCCTCAGCTTCCTCTAGAATGTAATATTCCAAAAAGTTTTGTTCTTCTCTTGCAATGCTGACATTAGCAAACGAATGTAAATATATCAAATTACGTGCCATCAGAGCCATGCAACACTGACAAGCTAACACCAAATCAGAGTATAGCTCATTAACACAGGCGGAAAAATTAGATGCTTAACAAGAGGGGTACATATCATCTTTGGAGACCTCAGAGAACAACTTAGAATACCCTATAGATGTATGGCAGGGCACCTTTAATGTTAGCTGCCAGTTTGCTATTCAGTCTATCTTGTATCAAATTATCTCATTCTTTTTCCTACAGATAGCACTCAGTGACCTTAACCAACAGAACTATGGATTGAATCACACCAGATTTCTGCTTTAAGGTATAGGATGCCATAGAGCAATCAGCATTGTGTAAGAGAGACATGAAACAATTTAGTATAAGTAACTCGTGATTTAGTAAGAAGGAAATTACAGCCCTTCAGGAAGAGACAGCCGTTGAAGAGAGGGAGAAACGACCATTTGTACAATTGCTGTATGTCCACTGGCAAATCAGCTTATTTTGTCTATTGCATTGTTTTCTCATAGTTGAAGGGAAATTGGGGCATATGTGAGTCTAAGTGTTGCTGTTCTGTCATGATGTGCTATTGTAGTTCTATAGCTGTAGTAAAGGGAAGCAACCACTATAGCTCATCCTGCATATTAACATTTCCTCAGTTCTCCCAAAGGGGAGAACAACAGTGTGGCTTACAAAATGTATGTGATAATTCAAATCTTGAGGTAAAAATAGAAAAAAAACTGCAGTGAGTAATATTAACAGAGGGGGTGGACCAAAATATGCAAAACTGCTGCAAATTGACAGGAACACAGGATGCTTGGCTGTCAAGGCGGGGTTGGTCTGCGGTACCGCTTGACCTTTGTGTCAGGGCTGCTGGAGTGCCTGTGTTTCACTGGTGTGTTGTTCGGATGGGCCTCACTGGCGTTTGTTCTCAAGATGGATGGCTATTTCAGTGATTACTGTGTAAACTTGACAACGCCCAACAGCACTCTTCTGAATACAGGTGCTGTCATCATTTTTCTAATCTTATAAAACCTATAACACAAACATCAGTTACTCTTGATGCAGATGCAATTACTTTTACACATTGTATTGATGGTTATTTGCAATTTCGTTGTTTGTGCTATTTTGATTTTTGACAGACAGATGAACATTGTCATCTTTACGTTTTTGAATGTTTGATTTCTCTGTTTTAACCTTTAAAATGATTCTTTGCTTCCACAAAAACATCCAAATTATTACAGATTGCAGTGGGCAAGATGAACAGTTCTCCTTGGTCTTTACAATTGCTTCCTTCCTCAACAATTTTCTTACCTTGCCTAATGGCTTCATTTTTGACCGCTTTGGGACCCTTGCTACAAGATTTTTGGGAATGTAAGTTCATCTGCAATATCTGTGTGGGTGTGTCAAAGAGTAGAACAGGGTAACATAGGAATCACTAATTGAAAATGTGTGGTTGAGGTCATAGGGATTAACAGACATGCATGAGTTTTGGTAGATCAGGCAATGCACAACATGTGAAAACTAAACTTTTAATAATAAGTCATGCATTACATTGACAGTTATATTGATTTTATGACAAAACTCACAAGCTCATGGTAAAAGTGTTGCCAATGTTGATGAGAGATAGACATTCTCATAAAAGTAGAACAATGTATTGTGGGTTAACAAAACAGAAATGTGCATGCTGCATAATCCAGTCTATTATCTGTTAAACAAAGCTCCAGTCAGTTCACTTGTGATCTTTTCCCACCTTCTGACAGATCCCTCTACACCACAGGGACTCTGTTGGTGGCAGGATCCAGTGCAGGTGAATAATCTGAATTTTGTACAAAAATATTTTAGATTGTTTTTCCCATACAAAAAAATCTCCCAGACTTTTTTTTTCACTATCATCAATCTCTCTCTGTCTCTCTTTCACTCTCTCTCTCTCACACACACACGCACACACTCACACTCACACACACACACACACAGGGCTGTCCATCTTGCTCTTCCCAGCTCTGTCCTTCATTGCTGTCGGTGGCATTTTGTTGCTTGTAACAAACATGCAGGTATGAATTTGTGCTTCTGTTGTCATAGACTACAGTATATTCATCCCTGTAACTATGGATCATGCCAATCCTATTGTCCTAAACCCACCCTGCTTTAACACACACCTCTAGGTGGGGAACCTCTTTGGCACACGCCGCTCTACCATCATCACCCTCTACAATGGTGCCTATGATTCCTCCTCTGTCATCTTTTTGATTACTAAGGTATCTTCCATTTGCATGATGTTTTAACAACAGCCTGAATGTCACATTAAAGTAACACTATGTTTGAATTCCCCTGTTTGTAGATTTTCAAGATAATGGTTGCCTATTTAGTGCAAAGAGGGTATCCAACTTGTCACATTTAGGGTAGCCATTGTTAATATCAGAAAACACATAATAATGAATAAGCATGTGCTGTATGACTACTGTGTTGATGTCATTACCAAAATGCAGTAAACATCAGACTTTTTAAGATAACGTTAACTTTTATGCTAATGAAGCTGTTTGTGAGTTATTGGTAATATGCATTTGGTTAATCAGCGTACTCTGCAAAACAAAATAGAAACAGAGTGAATCTGAACTGAAGCAGCATGTTGTGAAACAAAATATGTGTGCCACTGCCACAACAGTTGGCAATGACATGTTACATGAAAAGAAACGGTGGCATTCTGGGACATGTAGAGGTTGAGATTTTATTGCTCTCATTTCAATAAAGGTCCTGTTTGAAGGTGGAATTTCTCTGCGACTCTCCTTCCTTGTCCTTTCTGCATGCAGTGTCATCCATGTTCTTCGCACCATCTTCCTCATGCCCAAAACACACATTGTTCATCCCATTCCAGTGGGCTACACATATGGGTGAGAGAGAACATGACTACCACACGAGTGGGTCTTCACTGCAGGTTATTAACTTTCAGAAACAGTGAAAACAGAATAGTGGAATGATCAACCCCTTTTCTCATAACCTGAGGAGTCACAGGGGTAGCAGGAAAGGCAAAGAGAAAATTCAGACCTTTAGACAACACTAAGATGTACCGTTGAAACCAGTCATCACACTTCCATGTAAAGGTTTAGACTGTACCTTCAGGGTTCCACAGTTCCTTCAGACTACAGTATCACTGTGTTGATTTAACAGAGTCAGCTGTGGCAAGTCCAACAACTACAGTGTGGAGGATTATGAAAGTTCACATGCAGTCGAGCGGTCAGGAGGATCGAAGGAACAGAGGGAGATGGAAACTTTTTCATCACAGCCAGAGGATGCAAACCAGGCTGGGGACACTCCAGGGGAAGGTAGGGATTGAGCATCAGCTGCAGTGCATAAGAATAATGTGATTGGGAAAATCCGGAGCAATTCCACAGAAAGCTTTTTGTCACATCCCTAACGCCAATAAGATGCCTTGATATTTATGTGTGAATGGTTTCCTGCAGTCATCACTGTATACAAATTTCATGGCATTTTATTAATAGAAAAAAGTTAATTCTCCATGGAATTGCCTTACAACAGCTTCTTTTGTTTTCAGAGCCCAGTTTTCGGTCCTGCTTTCTTTCCTGGTTCTTCCTGTGGCATCTGCTGTGGCTCTCTGTGATGCAGCTCCGCCATTACCTCTTCATTGGCACCTTGAACCCAATGCTCAACCGGCTGACCAACCAAGATCCCATCCTGGGTGAACAAAACTTCCAATTTTGCAGAAATCAGCTGAATGGTTTATATGCTACAGTATGCGTTGAAGTGTCATCTCATTCATTCATTCATTCATTCATTCATTCATTCATTCATTCATTCATTCATTCATTCATTAACAGCCTTTGTACCCTATTTGTCATTCCAGTGAGTCATTACACCAATGCATTTGCCTTCACTCAGTTGTGTGGTGTTCTTTGTGCTCCTTGGAATGGCCTCCTCATGGACAGACACAAGGGCAAACCCTTGCCCCCAGGTGAGCACCTCTGAGCCTTTAGTGCCTGTAGTGTTCCAGTACATTTTTTTTTACCACAGTCAGACAACACAAGTGGTGTATTTTTACAGCTAACCCTCTTCCCTTATTCCCCCACAGGAATGATGGAGAGAGAGGCTGACCTCCGCTCCTCTGTTCTCTCCCTCTTCCTGACCTCCCTCCAGTGCCTGCTGTTCTCCATCTGTGCCACAGTCCCACTCCTCCCCCTCCAGTACCTCACCTTCATTGTGCAGGTTGTCAACCGGTCCTTCCTATACGGAGGAAACGCTGCCTTTATCAGTATTGCGTGAGTAAATAAGATGTACCACCTAGCGGTACATAATATGACCGTTGCACACTGCTGCACGTTCCATCCAATGAAAATAAAAGTTCATTCATACTTTTGACACATCTTTTGAACTGCAAGTCTTACAGGTTTGCCCCTATGAGTTATTTACATGTTTATGTACATTACATACATGTCAGCACAGATACATACAGTTGACACAAGTTCACAGTTCAAGGCGTCTCCAGTTTCATCAAGCTTCTCCAAATTTCTCTAGTGTGCCCTCATGTTTTGTATTGTACTCTAAATTTACATATGTCCAACTGAATCTCTTAAACTTATCAGCTAATTAAAATATGATGAAACAAATGGTAAATCCTTATCAGACTACTTTAAATTAATTTAAATAAATGTAATGTGACTCAGCCTTAAGATGGCGCTGTTCAACCACAATTGTACCAAATTCTCTAAGTTCCTTTGTGTCTACTCTGATTTTGCTTCTATAGGTTGGTATTTTTAAAACATAAATCATATGTTCTGTCTTCCCCAGACACTCTATAGATAATGTGCTGGACATGTTGTGGCATGAAACCCAGTGGTATCAAAATATAACTAAGACATGGTAAACATGCTAATTTCATGTTTTGACATGTAATTCAGTGGTACCAAGAACTCCACTATGTTAAACTTTAGATGTGTAAGCTGCACTAAAATGAGCCACTAAAATCATGCTGGAAACTTCCTTAGTTGGAATTATGAGACCATCTGACCTCGCCCCCCACAGGTGTCCTGCCTTCACAATGGTGCCTTGTGGACCAGATCTGCTTTTCAGACTTTCCAGGTTCTTTTATACAATAGGGGTCTGTAGTATTTAGCTGCTTGTTTAAAACATGTCTGTATTCTCAGAGTCTCTTAAATGATAAATCAGTCACATTGTCACATAGTTACACAAAAGTGTTAGGAATTAGAAATGATCAGGATACTTGCTTCCAAAAATCCAGCCAATTTGACAAATTTTTGTTTCTCAATAGGTGACGCTACACTACACAAGGGTGGTTGAGGGCTCTTTGGATACGTCTCCTTGAGACCTACATACAAGTAAAATTTGTTTGGCCAAAGCATTGCTGATCTTGTAGGGGCACCAGCACAGGGGAGGAGCTGTCCCCAGGGACCAAAATAGCTTAGGACATATGAGACCACTGGAGCTCAATGCCCAGTAAGTTTGAAGTGACCTAGTCTTTCTGTGTCCTGAGAATCACTGATGGTAATTGCTCCGAAATATTGCTATTTTGGTGTATCAGTAGGTAGGGCTATGCCACACATGCGAGATTGTTGGATGCAGCTCATTTAGACCTGTCTTCCACTAAAATT
This sequence comes from Tenualosa ilisha, assembly GCA_015244755.2. NCBI lineage: Eukaryota > Metazoa > Chordata > Actinopteri > Clupeiformes > Clupeidae > Tenualosa > Tenualosa ilisha. The sequence goes on along the minus strand of PYXC01000632.1, from coordinate 269,435 downwards.
TTGTTTGTCGGGATGCTACGGATCTGGAGTTATTCCACTAAAACTGTGACAGCCCCCCTTCCCAGGATCAAAAAAGACTGAGTGTTAAAACTCTACATGGATCTACATGCCCAGTGGGTTTCATGTGGTTTGCTGTTTCAGTGTCCCAGGAACAAATAATACAATTTGTGCTGAAAATTTTTTTTTATCCCAATAGGTGGTGCTAGACCACACATGGGTGGTTGAGGGCTTGACACCCATTTACAACTAAAATTTCATCCGCTGGGGCATTATGGTTCATGATGCATACCATTATTTGTCTGTCTTGCTTAGGTGCTACGGTTCAGTTTTATTACATAAAAACTGTGTCCAACCAACCTGTGTTCGAGCAGGTCCAGCACAGGAGGGGAGCAGTCTCTGTGGACAAAGCTTTACTACGCACAATGGGCCTACTAGGGCTACATGCCCATCGAGTTTCAAGGGCCCTGGTGTTTCAGTGTTCTATGAATCACTGATGAAAATTTTGTAACAGAGAGAGCTCCCAAAATTTTTGTCTGTCAGTAGATGATTCTACAGCACACATGGGTGTGTGAGGGCTCGTTTTACCTGGCTCCTTGAGACCTACGTACCACCCAAATTTACAGTTCTCGAGTTCCCCATATTTTGGGAAGGCCTTGCTCACACTACACTTAAATTGTGACACTACCTTAGTTGTTAGCAGATACATGATTGGTACATGAGGTTTTTCGCTTCAAGGGGAGATGAGTGACTTCTGTTATACTTCTGACCACCATGATCTTAATTGCTTCTCAGGTTCCCAGGGCAGCATTTTGGGAAGCTGTATGGCCTTACATTGTCAATATCTGCTGTATTTTCACTACTTCAGTACCCCTGCTTCACCCTGGTTAAAGCGCTAGACGGGGATCCCCTATATGTGAGTATTGTGCTTTTCTATGAAGGTTTACAGTCTCATGCATCTCATTTTTTTAAAGACAAAGACTGTAGAAATGCATATTTTTTAAGACAGTTAAGTTTATTTGTTTTCAAGCTAGCTAATGAATTGTTGCATAAGGATTGAGCACACAACTTATTAAACTGATTCATTGAGTCAAATATATTCCCCTTTCCATGTCTGTTTTTCTGTTTCCCTCTCTCGACCCTCCAGGTCGACATTGCCCTGACTGTCCTTACCTTAGTGGCTTTCATCCACCCTCTATATGTCTTTCTCCACTGTAAGAGACTGGCCAGTCAGAGAGAGGCCTTCTCTGACCTTCACTTGAAGGATGGTTAAATGGCTCATTACAGGATTAACAAAGGCTCTTTTGGCACCCTCTATCGCTTAATTGTGTAGTTACAAGCATTTACAGTTTAAAAATGCGAGCTGAATGAAACTGAAATTATTATTGCATTGTTAGTCAACATAACACAATTAAACTGATCAAACTAATCCACATGGATTGGAGAGAATGCAAAAAGCTGTCTGTTGCATTTTTTTTTTCAAAATCTGTGCCTGTAGGAGGAGCTCTGGAGGGAAAAAAAATCACAGGCTTGCCTTGTATCTTTAAGCACCACTGAGTAGTTTTGGTTTACAGTAAAACCAGCAAAAAAAACTACCTAATAGACAATCAAACAGACAAACAAAAGATATAAGTACTGAGTAAGGCCATGTTTACATGTATCTAGATATTTTTAACAGATATTTTTTTATCCGTTTATTGTTTTTTTAATTGCTTTACACGTATCCAGTGGAATCCAGAAAATACAGCATTTTGAAAAATCTCCACTTTGGAGGTTTTTTTTAAAAATATATTGTGGCTAAAACTCTGTTTACATGTGGGCAGCATGCTATGAAAGCTTTCATTGCAGAAAAAAGTTTTCCTTCATATAAACATGCAAAAAGGATCAAAAATGTCATTTCTGTACAAATTTTGTGCTGTATTTTTTTTATTTTAGCTCAGGTTCTGACAACAGTTCTGATACCTTTGTTTTACATGCAATACTGTATTTTTAATTTGGATAAGTGAATTAAATTAGCATGAAATATTTGAATTAGCAGACATCTGTTTGTCTGTCAAGCATAAATGTATATAAATATGTTATCTGTAATATATTGATGTATCTCAAAGCAGATTTATAATTTGCATAGTTAAATGTATTATCTTTTGAACAATGAATAAAAAATTAATATGAATCATTTAGACATTCACATTTAATTGATTTCACTCATTCAAATTCCATTGACATAACTGTCAATGTCATGCTATGCCATGCCTTTGCTATCCTATGCTGGGTATTCATTTTACGACAAAGTCTAATTGTGCCTATTGATCTCAATGGATTTAGCATTTGATAATTAAAAAATAACAAATAGTTTTTTGGCATTCATGATTAGCCATGGAACTACCAATGCAGACACAATTCAACACCAAGGATTAAACCTATTCATCACCACCACTAGAGGGAAGTTAACACATAAAACAAATGTTGATTTTGTATCATCATAGCAGGGTGATATCAGTCTTTCCTTTGTTCAAGGAAGAAGGGGTAATGGGCAAAGAAAGCATCAAAAAGTACCTTGCACCTACACCTGCTCAGCTGTTCATGATCAATTATCTTAACAAGCCAAACACATCACAGCTACTTCAGGGCATTTGTGGGTGAACATCTACACTAGGGGTCTCCAACCTTTTTTCTCCAGATAACTGCTTTGACAAAGTTGATATGGCTGAGAGCTACTCTACTGCTATTTTACATTGGTGTTCTTGATAGTGTTGGAGATAAATGTTACATCCTTAAACACTTACAGCACAGTGCAAACACTTATCTAAAGAGTCATCTAAATTTGTGGTCATTGGTGCCAGTACTTCAGAAACTGCTGATTTCACACATTATCTTAACACAGATTGGTCGGGGAAAAGGATAACCAGTAAGTGTTGCCTGGGCGACTCTTAAGAGTTTCAAGCTGATCAGGCAACTTACATACACTGTATTGTATACACAAATAAAAATGGGAATGTAAATTTGTGTAGCCTCTCCTATACATATCTACTATTAATTAAGCTGGTGATAAATTACATTTACTCTTACATATTTATTCTCTTTTCTGTTATTGGACAAACAACCCCTTGCCTACATTGAGTATTCTGCAAAACATGATTTTAATTAATAAAGGACACATAAATCTGTGAGGTGGGTGATATGTTTGGAAAGGTAAAATATGACATACACTTCAAATGTAAATATGACATCAAACTTGTATTTGTTTTAGGGGAAATTATTTAGGACATTACATCGAACAACTTAAATCTCAAGGTACCAGTTCATTTGAACCCTTCTTCATAAGGGTTTAGCTAAAGAAATCAATATTAGCAGGTTCGGATAGGTGATACTATATGCTATAAATACAGTGGCAATGATATAATTTGCAATAATAGTTGTATGGCTCAGTGCCTCATGATATGGGCTGTTATGGCATTTGATCTTAGCAGCTGCCATAACAGGTACATTACTGATCATTTCACATGGCACTTAACATAAATTTGCATGACAGTATTAAAATGGCTTTGCCATAAGTGCCATGCTGGAATGGCTCAAGCAAAGTGTTACCCCCCCCCCCCCCCCATAAATGTTTTATTAATTTGTGAGTGGAAAATATATCATTATATTTAATAACATGCATATGTACATCTCTCACTTGGTCAGGCAAAACTGTATAATCACTCACTCACAATGATGACCACAGCTATTTTGTGTCTTCTTCTGACACAATCAGCTGAATGTAAGATGCAGGCCAAACCACTGATCTTAGAGTGAGTACAAAAACAATCTAAAAACGTATTTACAGAATTTTCTTTTTGATATCAACACAAGGTGATAGTGCTAGAAAAATAAAAACAACATGAATTTGTACATAAAACAACATAAGAGGTTTGACACTATAAGGTAACCCCTCACTGGGCGATCACTTTAATTCTGGACTTGCACAATAGGTTCCTTCATGATGTACCTTTTCATCTTGGCATCACACTAGCGGGACATCATTCGGACAAATTCTGCAAGAGAAGAATGAGAGGACATCGCATTTTGCTGTTGTTTGGGCAGTATCAGAGATTTATTTAAGCAAAACTTATACAGATATCACCATTCAAAGACCAAAAGACCAATAGCAGAGCACCTGTTATATCATTACATATTGTTTAGGTGTATCTGTTCTCTCTTTGTATGTTCGTATATTCAACTCCTTTTCTCATATGTCGCCTTTTTTTGTCTATTGTCTCTCTCACTCTCACTCTCACTCTCTCGCTCTCTCTGTCTCTTTCTCTCTCTCCCTCTCTGTCTCTCTCTCTCTCTCTCTCTCTCACACACACACACACACACACTCACACACACACACACCTTCAAAGTCAACCAGGCCATCCCCGTTGAGGTCTACATCTCGGAGAATCTCGTCAATCTCCCTTTGATTCAGCTGCTCTCCCATCAGCTTCTTCATGGCTTCCCTCAGCTCTGCCAGACTTATTTGACCATCTCCGTTAGAGTCAAACTGTCCAAAAGGAAGAGAGAAACAGAAATAAAGAGAAAAAGATAAAGAGTGAAAGGGAAAGCACTGTGATAAAAGTTGAAAAACAAGTTCAATGTGAGGAGCACTTTCCCAAAACGGGTAGGTGTCATCTAATTTATCTTTACTTAATTAACAATTTCTTTATATTAACTAAAAAGCATAATGAAGACATTTTTGAATATTTTTGAAAATGGAGACAACATTTTAAAAAACTGAATTTAACTTATTTTATCACACTTAAATATGCCAATAAATACACAGTACTCATAAGTGTAAACAAACCTCTCTGACATAAGAGTAAACATAAGAGTAAACAAACCTCTCTGAAAGCATCTCTCAGCTCCTTCACTCCAATCATGTCTGCCGTCTCAGCCAACATCTTAGGGCCCATCAACTCCACAAAGTCCTCAAAGTCCACTCTACCACCACCTAGAGGACAAATAGAATCACTGCATGAGTTGGGAGGCTCTAACCTCTCAGGGACAAACCAGCAGCATTTCATTTAAAAAAACAAACAAACAAACAAAAAAACACAAATACATTTGAAACATATAAACAGCAGATATAAATATAAACAAATTAAATATATAAGCTGCATTTAAGAACATAGAGCAGAAACATAGAACAGCGCATTACTAGGTGCTTGGTCCTTCAATTCAGTTGTGGAAATCAATTTAACAAGTGTTTTTAATTAGACGTAATGGTGAGAAGATGAGACTCTCTACAGACAGTAAAAGTGAAAGAAAGCTGTGTGACGCACAGATTTGCTGGCTCAGTTCGATCAGCTCCATCTCTGTGGGCATGTATCCCATGGTCCTCATGCACTCGCCCAGGTCCTTACAGCTGATGAAGCCATCCTTATCTTTATCAAACTCCGTGAAGGCCTCCCTCAGCTCTGACCAAAGAGAGAGCAGGAGACAGAGAGCAGAGAGGAAACACACCAGGGGAGACAAAACTTTGTCACACTGTTTTCTAGCAGTGGTCGAGGGATTGAATGCTGCTATTGTTGAATACCATTACAATCCTAGTCATTTTTAATTAAATTTTAAATTAAAACAGTGCTATGATGTGCTACAGTTGGGCGATGGGGGTGTGGGAGGTAGTGGTGCTGTTCTCCAACTGGATGAGGTTCATGCCACGGCTCCTTCTGACCCCATCAAAGTGTCCTTGAGCAAGACACAGAACCCCAAACTACTCCTGGTAAACAGGTTAGCGCCTTGCATGGCAGCATCCACCACTGGCGTGGGAATGTGTGAATGCAGGGGAAATTGAAAAGCGCTTTGAGTACTTGACAGACTGGAAAAGCACTATATAAATGCAGTATATATTAAAAAACTATGTAAATTTACCAGTTATCATGTTGGCAACACCCAAAATAAAATGATAAAAAAGAATATTCACAATGAACTGATGGCAACAGATATGAATAAGAGAGGAAGATGAAGGAGCAGGTTCAGTTTGTGGGTTAAGGAAACAGGCTGACGTGCTGATTTTGGGAGGATAACCACAGGGAAGTAAGAGCTCAGGTGAACTGGAGCATCATTTGGGAGGGGGCATATATCAAATCAGTCGGTGTGATGTCTGTATCACATAGGAGGAGGCACATATCAAATCAGTCGGTGTAACATCTGTATCTGTACCTTCAATCTCCTCCGGACGTAGATCCCTGTCCTGCAGTGCCCCAGTTTACAAAGAGACACATAGAAAAGCTGATGGTGAGGCAAGGTTACGGAGCAGCAGGCAGAGACACCCTGGCACTTCATATGACACCACAACTAACCCATACACAGTAAAATTGAGACAGAAGACACACGTGCACACTCACTCACACACACACACACACACACACACACACACGCACAAAGACTCTTGAAAGTCAAACAGAAATCAAATGATTTTTAACACAAAGCAGATACATATAAAATGTACATTTGATAAATGTAATAGACAAGATTAAGCATGAACACCAAGAAAAGCATCCAAATGTAAACACCATAGGCAGAGCATTGCAAAATGCATTTACTATGTTTGTGTTTTGGAGAACGGATGGAAGCAAATGGAGATAGATAAACTTCTTTTTTTAATGGACAATCAGCTCTCCTCCGAAATCTGTTACGCTATCAATGTCAAAAACAAACTCACAAAATGGTTTCAAAAGTCAATACTTTAAAAGGATATTATGCAATCAAGGCCTCCGAATTATGACATGCCGACTTAGGTGGATTGACAGAGTCTAGATTTAGATTCATAGCTGGGGCCTCTTCAGTGTGTGCATGTTCTCTGGCCAAGTAGGGTTTACTATCAGGGTCAGGAGTCACTATGTTGACCAGATTAACCAGATTGGAGTAAGGTTGCTAGGCAACAAATAGACATCAGAAGAATGTGGTTTTGATCATTCTGCCTGCTTTACTCTTTCTCTTTCTCCTACAGAATTCACACCTTCATCAAATTACAGTAATCTGTTACCAGCTCCATCTACATTTTCAAAAATCCTGGCTAATGTACCATCTGCTGTTTTATTTACAAAAAACATGTTGTAAACTCCACTGTTGACAAGTCACATGATGAATATGCCATGTGGCACAATCATCAAAACAGGATTGGAATGATGGTGGGTTGGACATTATGAGCGCATAGCCTAAGGAAAAAGATTATTACCACGCTGCAATGTAAATCACTAATCTAACCTCCCTTCTTTTCACCTGCACTTTAACGAAAAATTTGTTGAAATTTGTGAATCAATCAGCCCTGTTGTTTGAGGTCAGGTGCTGTAGGTAGAATAAGAGAGAAAATTTGATACAACCTAGACCGAAGAGTGAATTGGAAGCTAACATGAACTGAATAGGGCACAGAAACTCACTTTTTTCTTTTTTTTCAGTTTTATTTTCTTATGCCCCATTCAACTAATGATAGCTGCTGGCTTGTTACTTGGTGTATGTTGTATCAAATTTCCTGGTTCCTACAGACAGCACGCAGTGACCTTGAACAACAGGGCTACTGGTTGACTCACAGCAGATTTCTCCTTTAATTGTATAATGTCTTGGTACCTCCTATGTCCTCTCAGACAGAGATGGAAAAAGAGAAGAGCAGATTGATAGAAAGAGAGGGGGAAAGAAAGAGAGGGGGAAAACAGATCCAGTAAATAAATAATATACATATAATGTGGGAATCTCTGGAGAGAGATAAGAGAGAGTGGAATGAAGTATGTCCATATTCATGCAAAAAGGATTCTGGGATTAGCAAACAGATGTGGACATCAATATGAAATATTAAAAGTGACTGAGTATTTAGCTCACTTTCTGTTCCATATAGCCTGTTCACTCAGTCCATCCAAGAATTACGTATGACGTGATCTCGCTGCACTGTATGCAGGGGCTCTACTAGAAATATTGAGCCCTACGACAGAAAATAATTTTGGCCTCCCAAAACATCGATTGCAATATAGAGATTTTTCTTCTCTGAGCCTCCTCAGTGCATGTTAACTTTTTTTTGCTGCACTTTAAAGTGAAAAACAATGAGGATCTCTCTACTAGTGAACACTGGTACTGTGACTTGACCTACAGGCGAACTGCAGTTATCAACTGAGAGACAATACATTTACCCTGATGTTTCAGGTTCCAGCAGATATGAGAGGGTCTTGTTTAAATGGTGGGCAGAATAGTTGTGCAAAATTCTGAAATTCAATTAAGAAAATTATAACACAGCAAAATCTATGCGCTAATGGTGAGAACTGATTGAGTGGACCAGCTCAATACGTCCATAAGCCACACGATAGCTTTACCTCATGCTCAAGCCATTGTGCCATTCGCCTGACTTCACATTTTGGGCCACTGTGTTTAAGCCCATTGCATTAAAGTGGCCATTGGAAAGAGTGAACCCTGAATAAAAATGTAATGAGATTAGCGTGAATGTCATTAGCTTGTAAGTTTGTGTCGTTTTGCATGACTAAATGAAGAGTTGTGAGTCAAGAACCAGACATGACTCAAAATGTCTCCCCAAACAGTCCTTTTCTATTGTCCTTTGAAGGTTGTCCTCTGCACTTACTTCAAGGACGCGGAGAGCTTGGACTCCATTGAGAAACGGTGTGCTAATGGATAAGAGCAATTAGAGAGGACATGATAGCCATCGTCAGGAAATTACACTGCGGCAACTGGACTGCATCTTGTGCTATTGGGCAGCAGAGCTGGACAGCAGTTTAGTGTCATCAATCTGGGATAAGTGGATATCTGATGACGCTCAGGAGAGTGTTGAGAATTAAACATCTAAATTGAAATCTCATGAAGCAAGCTGAAGAATCATTATTCAGCTTCATTTTTACATACACACACACACACACACACACACACACACACGCACACAGATTTTTATTACTTGGTAAGATTATGATGGTGCCTATTTTAGATCTGTCACAGAACCACTTCACTACCAGTATGAAGGCCATACCGTAACACTCTGCTCTTCCACAGGCTCCTCAGATGTCAGAGGGACAACAGAAGCCACCATACACACACAATTAGCTGTGCAAATGCAGGCACCCTTTGCACGTTATCACTACACATTTGTGCCGTGCTATACTGAGAGTGTAATTGTTAACTCACTGAGATGGGAACAGCACCACAGAGTCCTTCAGTCACACCACATGGTATATGAGAATGAGGATGGTGGATGATGTCATGGCGATGAGGTGAGGAGGAGTACATGAGTGGATTAGATGCTCACAGCAGCTTAACTGTGAAAAGGATGCAAAAAAATGTGTTTCATGACAGCACGACAAGTCTGAGTCTCTTGAGTATAAATCATGTCGCATGCATGCATGTGATTGCCAAGAGAGTATTGCATGCTAATACAGCGATTGATGTATAGCGATGCGCTACAAACTGGCTATTTCACTGTCACCGCTGTCTCTCCGTGCAATTGTGTCAGCACTGGGAGCAGTTCTGTATGTCATTCTGCATGTCTGTCTGCATGTGTACGTACGATCTGTGACTGGGCAAAGCCCTGTCTGAGGAAGATGCAGGCGGGCCCCACAATGTTGTGAAGCATGGTGCAGTTCTGGACGAGGGCGCATATTGGCTCATCAAACTCCTTCTCGCTTCCCGACTCATCCTCCCCCTCCTCGTCTGCCCCTGGGTCCCCGACACCCCCCAGCATAGCCGCCGCCAGGGGTGCCCCACTCCCCTGCTGAGGCAGTGGCACTGTCCCCTTGGAAAGGGACCACGCAGTTAACAACCAGTGCGCAACACAAAACTCTCTCAGACACTCTCTCAGTGCCAGAATTGCTGTCAGTCAAGTTGTTGTCAGTTCATCAAACAAACTTTATCGGGACTTAGTGACATAAATGCATCAATACGCATTGATAATAAATGCATTGATAAACATGCAGCATCATATCACTTACACTGAACAAGTATCACCAGTCAACAAAGACGTCATCCTTAACAAGAGCAGGACAAGAATAACTAGATTTTTAATAACAGTGCCATCACAAGACATTTAACACCCTAACGTTTGGCTACTAAACACTCAGTTATTCAAACACTACCAAAACAAAGTCTGCATAAGCCAGGCACACACACTCATTAGCGCAACCTTTCGCCTGTGAAAAGTCAGCACAAAAAGCTTTGTCTCTTACCTTCTTACTTTTATCTCTCTTTGAAGACTTTGTTCCCATCACCTTTCTTAACACTCTTTCCCAGCCTCTGCCTCTTTGCTCCCTCTTTCTCTATTGTGCACCTCCCTCTCCCTCCTCTCTCTCTCTCTCTCTCTTTTCCCTCACTTGCACTTGCTTCCTTCCTCTGGCCCCCACTGCAGTCGGATGTTACATAAACTTTTATGACAAGTCTCCCAGCAGCCCAATCAAATATCCCAAGAGGCCAAGCTGCTTAAGTGTGGCTGCTGGATAATCGAATAAACACTAACAGTAATAGAGTAAAGTCAGGCTCTGCTCTCCCAGCTGGACTCTCTCTGTGTGGGACACACACCCTAGGTTTGGCTGCAGTTGGACCACGTGGGCTCCCTAAATCTTTGCCCTTGGTGTCAGCACTGGGATCTACTTTGCTGAGGTTGAGCAATAGCTATCTTCAGAGTTTGCCTCGGTCCCTGCAATTCCTCTGTCCCTCTTGAACACTGCATCTGATGTCCATTTTAGTACTCACTGTTGCTTTCTCCAGTCCCAGACTCTAACGTACAGTATGGACATATTATGGATCTTGTGCAGAGTAATCTCACTATCCCACCCTCTCTCTCTCTCTCCCTCTCACTTTCTCTCGCCCTCCCTCTCTCTGCTGGACTACGTAAATGCCTGTGCTGACAGAGAGAGGGGAAGAGAGAGAGAGATAAAGAGAGCAAGTGAGAGGTAGGGGGATGGGGGAATTAGGACGGCAGGCGGGTGTTGTTGGGTGGTGGTGGTGGTGGTGCATGTCTTTTTAATCCTCAGCATGTCAGATTACACAGGGAGTAAAAAGGGGTTGGATGCACTGGGCGAGCAGAGAGCAGAAATAAGAAAACGGATTGCGGGAACCGTGCAAGCGAGCAGCACGGAGAGTCAAGAGAGCTGTGGGAATTGACACTGGGTGGTGGGCTAGGTCAACACTTTAAGGGCAAATGGGTACAAGAACACTATGGAGAAAGGGATAGAGAGAGACTAAAAGAGGGAAAAACAGAAAAGACTGAGTGAGAGAGAAAGTGTCTTAACCAGTGATGGCTTACTGCAGGTGGAATATTATAGTTTTCTATTTTTTGTTCTATTTTTTTTTATTGCCTGTATATGTTTCATGTCATCCACTGGACCTATTACATGTACAAATAATAGACTAGTCATGGCGTCTCTAGATATTACTTCAAGAAAGAGAAATCTAAATGCTGGTGACTGATTTGAACTGCTGAGGGACAGGATGAAGTGCATAATTCTGTGATAAAGGAATCAAAAGCCCTCTGCACTAGTATTCCCCCAGTGTTTTTTCCTAGAATAGACCACAGATGAGCTCCTCTGTAAGATAAAGGCATTAGTTCTCTTAGAACCACAACACCACAGTAATTTGCCCTAATCCATCTGTACGCTACGCTATACCAGCTGAACGCCAACAGTTCTGATGAGATCTCTGATACACGCGGGGGGGCTTTGAGCTGGAAGGCAAAGATGAGTATAGAACTGCAATGCAGCAGGACAGTTAGTCAGCTATCTCTGTGAGCCGATGGCATTACATGGATTGAGGGATTTAAAAAAATGGCAAAGAATGTTATGGAAAATCATTTATCTCGAGCAAGATCTGGTAAATGTTCAGCCTGACATCAGCAGGAGCCTGCCAGGTTGGTATGTGCATCTGTGCCAGTCAGGGGCATTTCAAGTTTCAAGTCACCCCAAAACGTTTGTCTCTTCTGTTTTGGTTTGGGAGCAGCAAGAGATGAATTTGGCCTGCTCTCAAACCTTTGTATAATCTATGCCTGTTTGTTTTTTTCTGGGATGAAAATGTAGAGAGATTTGGGAAGACAAGAGGAGGTCGCAGAGGAATTGTTTTTGGCACATTCTGCATTGCCAAACACACAGTAGACTTCATTAAGATAGCCTACAGTTGCTCTTATGCATCAAAATGTGCCCTCGGAGTGCACTCCTATTGTAATACTTTGAACATCCATGCACATCCATGCACAATATGTAAATAATTTGTTCTTACTTACATATATCTTGCTTGCTTAATTCTGAATCTGATGATAGTTTTAGACATTTTAACCACTGAAAAACAAAAGGTGCAGGACTGATGGTTATTCTGCGCTTCTGAGCAGAGCCTCCACATGCTGTGAAGCACGCAACCTGCCACTGAGTGGCAGCAAACTGCTACAAAACAGTCCACTGTCAAATACTTCAATGCAAGTAAAACAGATACTTCTTGCTCTGTGCAGACGGGCGGCTTTTTCTATTGTGCTGCTTAATTTCACAAGACAAATTTAGATTAATGAGTTAAATTTTTAGAATAAGTTGGCGACGAATTCAAAGCTCTTCTAGAGTTATGAAAGGGAAAGCAACTGTTCCTTTCCCCTCATAATTTTCCACAACAAACATTCACACACCTCAAAGCCAAGTTGCACAGGAAATCCACAGGGTGTGCAGATTTGCAATTTTCATAACAGTGCCCTACAGGAATCCTTCTCCAGATGCCACAATACCTGTTGCCATGTTGTCAATTAATTACTGCCAAGTGCCTCTGGGATCAGACTGCATTTGAAGAGATCAGTTGCGAAATCCTCGAAGTCAATTTGCAATGAATTGACAGAAATATATTTATATCATTTTGATAAACTTTATCATCAGGCCACCTCCAGTCGGATTGTTTAGGCATAGTTTGTTTTAACTTAATAATAATATTTAAATTGCAGATTGATAGAGATTATTAGGAAGTTATTATTGAAACAACTTAATTTTTGCATATTTCTGAAAATGGATTTAGAGGGTTTTGCATCTGAACTCTTCATTTGGTTCTCATTCAAAAATTGAGATTTGCCACCCAAGATGACATAATCAATTTTCCAAGAGTCAAAGCAAACCCAATAGTCTTCAGGGTGTTTGTGAAGTCAGTACTTCTAGGTCTTATCACTATTAACCTATTGTAGGACAGACCCACAAAAAAAAATATATATATTTATATATTTGCCTTTACCAGCTCTAGTAAGCTCTAATAACACAAATCCTTTTTTTTATTCCTGCCTAACACCATATTACAAAGTATCCTTTATTGCTTTTTAACCAAAATGGTCTATTTTCTAATAGGCTCCCAGTTAAAGGAGACATAGAATGGAAAACCATTTTTGCCATGGCTTTGATGAATTAGGAGAGGTACAATACATTCACTCATTATATGTTGCGGTGGGGTGGTGGTAGCGTAGTGGTTAAGGAACCTGGCTAGCGTGTAAGTAGCCTGAAAAGTTGTGGGTTCGAATCCCGACTGCCACCGTTGTGCCCTTGAGCAAGGCACTTAACCCTAAGTTGCTCTAGGGGAGACTGGCCCTGAACAATTGATAGTTGATGAGTTGTAAGTCGCTTTGGATAAAAGCGTCTGCTAAATGCGTAAATGTATGTGCTTTTTAACACCATGCTAATGCCGACCCTGTTGCAATCTGCTAGTAGGGCCTACATACCTTTAGACCTCAATAACCAATTTCTATCAATTTTTAATATTTGAAATAGCAGCCCATTCATGGCCATTCATTTGCATTATTAGCCTTTATGGTCATCTCAACATTTGGAGAAGTATGTTTTCAGAAAAATATGAAACAATCATAAGATGTGCATTTTAATACCAATGAATATGTATGTCCCATGACCTCTTTTTTATGACAACAGGATTTATGAAATTCTACATCTTGAAATCATACATAGTAAAATGCTAGTGCCTTTAAATTAATGAGGTAGCCATACATTTTTTGTGTTTGATATGTGTTATCTGAGCAATAGAGATGCTACATGTGGTTTAATTAAGGGTGGTTTGATTTTTATCAGAATAAGATGGGTTAAAAGGTGCTCTACCAACTGGTTGAGTTGACCAACAAAGGGTTAACTTCAAAAGAAAAGAACAGAATGTGAACATTCTACATTCTAAGTGCTATATGCTATAAACCTAGAAATAGAAAAAGAAGAAATTACCAGTTTGAACAGAATGCCAAAACAGTTATGTCTCATGTTGTCCAGTTAGCCACTGAAGTTAGCATTTAAACCAACTGGTGCTAGGCCTGCAGACTTCTACTGCATGTGTGACCACAGCATCTGCCTATATACTGTACAATGCAGATTCCTCTGAAACTGGACAGACAGACACCCTCTCAGAGCTCACACAGATACGTGTATCTGCTATCTGGAGCACATACCCCATACCAGAACCAAAAAATTCTACATCACCGTGAAAGTAGCCTACATGTGCATATACTGTGAGAAATTCCTGGAAATCTCTACATAAAAAGTCTGATACTAAAGGTTCCCTCAATCCTATTATTGAGCATTGAGACTCCTGTTGTGAAAGGTGTGTTTTGTTTCTTACATAATTGAGACTGAAACAGGCAAACTTTACAAAAACACCCATGCCAGAAATAAACATGAAGTAAAGGTACATCAAAAACACATATTATTTGTTATGACAATATACAATTTCCACTTAGTGGACAACCCAGATAGACTCTCTCTTTCTCTTTCTATGTCCCCCTACCTGACTGTGTGCGTGTGCGTGTGTGTGTGTGTGTGTGTGTGTGTGTGTGTGTGTGTGTGTGTGTGTGTGTGTGTGTTTGTGTGTGTGTCCATGATTATATGTGATTTTGTGGGTAAAAAAATAAATTAGTAGGAGACTAATTGTGCAGGTGCTGTGTGCATGATCTATTGATCGACAGTGCACATGTGTCAGAAGTTGGAAGAAGTTCAGAAATAGACCATGATTGTGAATGCTTGTTCTGGCAGTTGTTTGCAGGGAGATAATAGTACTCAGATAAAGGGACAACATGTAGAGCATGGCTTTATACCATTTCATTTTATGCTTTTTTGTTGTTGTTGTTTTTCTCCCACATTCACCTCCCACTAATGCTGTTTGTGCCTTTGTGCGTCTGCATGAGCAGGACTTTGGATCACATGAGAGATTTGGCCATGGCTGGATTAGAGCTCAAAGAGAAACACTGAGAGTGGAAAGACTGCATTGCTGAAGTGGAAAAAAAGATTTGCCCTACACTCGTCTCCTTTTTGTCAGAGAGAGGCAAATACAACAGCTGCCTTTGTGCTGCTACAGGAAGCAGACACCTGTTTACTGGAAATTCAAAGAAATGACGTGGAGAGTGTGGTTTAACAACACCATCTGAACTTGTGTTGTCTCTCAACCAAGCATCTTTCATTCACAGACATGACACAGAGTTTACTGACTCACCACCATATCTGTACATTTACATTTACAAGTTCATTTAATGAACTGTTTAATGAATGTTTCCTAGAGCTAACTTTTAGTGGCGAAAACAAAGAACTGCTGGTAGACATGACTGTTGGTAAACACAACAAATGGTAAACATGACTGTTGGCTATGGCAAGAAGTGCTTGTCACTGTCACGTCATGTGCTCTCTCTGGGTGAATCAGTTTCTAATGGGATCATCTTATCCTGTGAGTCGTTAATCTGGCCTTCATAATCCTTCCTCCATTTCCCAATCAAACTCTCTTTTCCCATCCTTTACTTGCTCCATTATCGCAATCCTTCTCTCCTCCTGTTTGACATGTTGGTTTGCATCTCATCTCCATCTGCTGTCCAATGGATGTGGTGCATTGCAATTGGTTAACTTCTTTTGAGTTGTAATGGCCTGTTTTCCAATGACACATGTAGACTGAACTAAGTAATGAAAAGTGTGACGGATGAATCTGATAGTGATCATTGGATTTGGACAGGCCTTCTGTCTCTGTGTATGCAATACTATTTTATTAATTTTGCTTACAGAGAATTTCGTGTACATATTGAGAATTCATGTGAGAATTTGCTGCACATATTGTTTTCACATATTGAAAACATAAAAACAGATAAAAATATTATGGAATACTAATACTAAGATTATGTTTAATTGAGGATACGCATAGCAACGTATATATCACTCCACATATCCTTTGTTTCATCTGAACAGAAATCAATCTGCAATTGTGCCAGAAATCAGTTGCATGGAGAGGAAGATAATATCATGAACGTCCAGCCATCTGCTGCAATTCCGCTGCCCCCCCATTCCATCTCATTCATATCCTGATCCAGCAGCATTTAAAAATACAGTCCTCTGATGGCTAAAAAAGACTTATATAGTCTAAGGAGATATATAATGCAGATGATTGATAAGCTATGTTATAACTGGGCAGCAAGACAAAAAAAATTTCAGCACAACAGCACAAAAATGATGTGCAAAATGATTGTGACAGTATTTAACAATATTCTCTAAAAGTAAGCCTGTCAGTCTGTGCATGTTAGTGTTTGTGTGAATTTGTCTGAGGCATTTGTGTTTGTGTGTGTGTGTTTGGTGATGGTGTGTGTATGTGTGTGTGTAAGGGGGAGTTGCTGTGGTGTAGATTAATGTATCCTGATGAGTATCATTGTGGGTTTGGGCACTCCTACTACAGACACAGACTTTGAATGAGGGGGATTTCTTTTATCCTTAGAATACCCAGACATTACGCAGGGCAATCATGATAATGAAAGCAATTGCGTAATACTGAATAGCGGAGGGGTTAGTCTTTAATTACAGCTTGGAGAACAGTCACACTCCAGCTGTTGGGTCTTAGAGGGTTTCACTCCACAACAGTGGCACCTACAGAAGCTTCAGATGCGATTACTGTTTCTTTCAAATATATGTGTTGCTTTATCATGCGTCAGTTAGCCAACACCCACATTTTATGTTTGTTTCTCACGCACACGCACACACACACACACAGACACACACACACGCACACAAACACACGCACGAACGCACACACCCACACACACACACAAATGTTTCAGACAAATTTATTTTTGTGTATCTCAGTGAACCTTAAAATCAAATGCACACTGATCCAACCTCAAAGAACATTGTAGATGCTGGCTTTCTGTTGTGATGTCTTTCTGAGTCACTTTGTTTTGTCTGCGTAGGCAGAAAAAGTAGTAGTAGCAGTAGTAGTAGTACTGTACAGTAGTGTAGAGTAGTAACTGCCCACTGTCAACTAGACCTACCAAAGCCCTGGACAGTTACTTGAAAGATGAACAAAAATCGACATTTAGTAATGCAGCCCATTTCAAATGTTTCAATTATTACTTTATTTCCCTTAAAAACAAACAAAAAAACACAACAAACCCTAAGCAACCGCAAAACTAGTATCAAAGAGAAGCAGTGTCCATTGGCACAGGAACACATTTTGGTGCTGCAGGAAGCTGCTGGGGCCCTGTGAGATTCTCCTCCAGAAAGTTTGAGAGATTCTGTAAGCTATCGCTCAAATTCACAATTTTTAAAAATTCTGAATAAAAAAAAAGTTGTTTGGACGGCATCATTTCAGCACATGTGCATATACCATGACACCTGATGCTATTTACCTGATGCTCTTAAATTGGCTGCAAAGTAGTCAGTGAGGGTCCTTATGTGTTGGCAGAGGTGAGCACATTGATTTGATGAATGGTTGGACAATATGATAATGTCTAGCCGTACTGAACTGAACAAACTGCCACTACTGGTTCTCTACTTCGATGCTATTTGATGCAAAAAATATTTAAAAAAACACAGCAAAGTTTAAACTGTCAAACTATCTGGGAGCTGAGCCATTCAAAATGTTATGTATATAACATATATGTATATATAGACATATGTAATATATATATATAGAAAATTCCTCCAAACATTAGCCAAAGAGATGCTAAACACATGCCTCTCTATTCTGCCTCATCTATCAGTAAGTAATTAAACAGCCTCTCTAATGTATGTATGTGTGCATGTTATATGATTCAGCGATATCCAGAAGTTAGAAACCACTGTAAAGAATCACATCCCTTGCAACTCTCATGTTCTTCAATGAATCTAGAACCTCCTCTCTCCACAACAAGTCTCACCAAGCTAGAGCATATGAGATGACTGCAGAGGTGCCCTGAACATTTCTCTGATGACACTTTTCTACTTGAAAGTGAAAAACAAGTCTTGTGTTTTTTGAATGAGGCCATAGACTCTCTTTCAGTTTCATCTCCCATGGCTCCATTCAGCTTGTGTAAGCTGCTGGTTTGCTATTCAGTCTACGCTGTACCAGATTCTCCCCATCTTGTTCCTACCAACACCATACTGAGCTTGAAGACGGCAATGGTTGGAATACATCATATTATTGCTTTAAGATACAGTACATATAAATATCTGATGCAAACAAGCAATAAAGCCGTCAGTGAAATGAATTCAATGCAAATATTTGGTAAATGACATTTGGTAAATGACATGTAACTCTTTGTACTTTGTACTTCTTCT
This sequence comes from Tenualosa ilisha, assembly GCA_015244755.2. NCBI lineage: Eukaryota > Metazoa > Chordata > Actinopteri > Clupeiformes > Clupeidae > Tenualosa > Tenualosa ilisha. The sequence goes on along the minus strand of PYXC01000632.1, from coordinate 250,926 downwards.
CTTCTTCTCTCCAGCTCTTCTATAATACCACGTATTTAATGCAACCATACCATGTATGCCCACTGTTTTAAAAAGGCTACAGTGCAAGTGAATGCAAAGCGGTCTTTAAGTCGACTCAAAATGGAAGGTATGCCTTAAAATGGCAAGAAATAGCAGCTCTTGATAATACTGATACAATATACCTCAATGATGCAAAAATTCTCAGTCACTAAAGCACACGCAGAATAAGTCTTCAAGGATATAGAATTGTGAGCAAGCACTAAAGCTCACAACTGAAGTTCATACTCCTTCCTACAAATTCCACATAAAGCTCTACACTCTCTGGAAACATGGTTCTATCTGGTCTCTATAGTCTCATATAGTCCACATCACCTGCTTACACAATATGACTTTAGGAAGAGGAGCACTACGTGGCTCCACTCACTGTGGTCTCAAACCAGCCTGCGGCATCAAACTCTGACCAGCACTTACCTGGCCAAACACAGAGGCAACAATAGGCCGGAGCCGGCGGCGTTCCCGTTCCTTCTCCTGGTGCTGGGGCTTCTCTTCCTCGGTGGGGGAAGACAGGCTAAGGGTCTTTGGGGTTTTGGAGGGCCGTTTGAAGCTACCACCAGAGGATGAGCTCCATCTTCTGAACTTCTCAAGCTTCTTCTTGATGGAGCCCTTGAACAGAAAGAGGGAGGGAGAGAAGAGTAAGAGGATGGCAGACAAGAGTTTTCAAAAAGTAAAAAAAACAGTACAATGCAGAGAAGGAATGAGGAAGAAATAAAAAAAAATTCAAGAAAAAACAAAATATACAAAACATATGTAACATAAGGTTGCATTCCTTGACATCCTCTGTAGCAAAACCTTATGTATGAGTATGCCTCTCATATCCCCTCCCCCCAGATATGTGTGATACATATCAGAATCAAACTCTCCTAGGTGCTGTTAGGGCTGCAACCATCAATGCTGCAAATTGGTCTTTAAATAGGAATTGGTTACATGTGATGTATGTTGTGTTTTGCAACTGCTATTGCAATTAGTGAGCAATACATCTAAAAACAACATGTGACTCAGCTGCTCAACTGCTCTGCAGGATGCAACTGTTCTATATGCTACATGAAAGTTTGGTTTCATCAACACATATGGAGCACTGCCATGCATCTTGACACATACAGTCATTCCGTTATGCTCTCTGGCTGGAGCAGATTGGCTTTACAATCAGTTACAAAAATCATTGTCCCGGGGCCATGTCAACTTCCCAGCAAAGCAGAAGCACACACATGAACAGCAGACGGTTTACCTTTTTGGTGAGCCCATCCTGGGGCACCTCCATCGTGGTCATGCTGGCTGCTTCCATGGCAAATCCCTCTGCATTGATTATCCGCAGGTTTGTGTCCCTTCCCTTTGGTCTGTCTTGGCCACGCTCTGTCTAGCCCTGGCAGAGGGACTGTTAAGCCTAAGCATCTCTAGCTTCTCTCAAAGCCACTCCCCCCCTCCCCTCTCTCTCTCTCTCTTGCTTTCTCTTCATCCCTTGCTCTCCCCATTCATTACCCGACATTCATTCACTAATACAAATTCTTTTTTATATGGGATTTTTTTTGATTGGATGAACCTCTCAGGGATGTCAACATTGACTCTAGTAGATAGCAGTCATACCTTCTGTCCATCTCTGTCCATTTTTCTATGCACTATTTAGGTTCAGTGGATTTTAGCAGGGCTACAAAAATTTTTTTTACACTAGTTAATCTGACTTTGGCGTAATTCTGTCAGACCTATGAAAAGCTGTGTTTATACTCAGACAACAGTCCCTGTCTCCCACAGTATACTTCTTTTAATCCTTCATTCTCTCTGTCTCTCATTCATCACTCTCTAATTCTCTCTGTCTCTCATTCATCTCTCTCTTATTCTCTTCTCTACTGATTTACAATCCTCTTAGACTTTCATATTTCAAACAGTTGTTTGGCTGCCCTGCACAAGATGTGTGCTGCTCACCGACACCACCCCCTTTCACTCCACCATTCACACACACACACACACACACACCTGTACACACAGTTGCATTGCATGAGCAGAACAGTGTCAAAGGTTTGTGAAGCAGGACTGCCCAAACATCTTTTATCTGAGCTGTGATAAAACAGTTTCATCAACAAGTCTCTCTTCAATAGGACCTCTCTTCAGTAATGAAGGTCAGACTTCAAGAACATAATGTACCGGGGGTGGGGGTGGGTGTGGGGATGTGGATCAATGACTCAATTAACTGAGTGTACAGAGTATGCATGATGAAACATCTGATCTTTGTTTCAGCATTATGGTTAGTGCCAGGTTCTACTGGTGGGGACATTAGGGGCATGGCAAGCAGGATGTTTACCTATAATGCATTTCTTTATTGACAACGAGGATAATAAATAACAAATCCAACCAGCATAAGGCATGAATTGGCTTAAAAATTAAGTGTACCATGGATTCAGTGGTCAGGAGATTCAAAGTTGAAAGCTAAACAACACAGGCAGATTTACTGATTTCCCCTACAGGTTTATTTAGTAGCTCAGCAATATAAACAAACCAGAGCACATTTTATCCGTATTTCCTTCTTAAAGGCTGCAGCATATTGAACCAACTCAAAAGAACACTCTGTGATGCTATGTTCATAGGGTTGCTTTGTGTTGCCTGTGTTCATGTAGGCAAATGTGGTCCTGGGCCTACTACGCACTACTACCCATGACTACCCATGATTGCTAGCAAGATCAGCTATGTGGATATGCAGAGAAGCAAAACGTAAACAATGCTAGCTCACAGTTTTGCTGAAACTTTTTTCAGCATTTTACTGTAAGTTCACCATTTCCACACTACTCAGAGACAATGTGTAGGCTAATATTGGCTACCCCTACTTAAGAATATGATTGGTAACAAGTTGCATATGACTCTGGCATTATTGATCCTGTTTTTATTTGGCTGTGAGAACAGAAGAAGCCTGAATGAGAAAAAAGGAGATATTATTATTAGACTTGAGCCCAGTGGCAAAATGCTGTGTGTTAGGATTGTATCTCCAGTTTAGGAGCGTATCTGAGGACATTATACCTCTTGAAAACAAGGCTCTTTAACAACTAAGGAGAGTAAACATTTTCCTGACAGTTACAGCATATTATATATATACATATACATATTATAGATTAAAGATATTGAATCGGCCAAAAAAAAAAAAAAAAGCAAGAGGTCTGTTAGACCAGCAGGCATGTGTGCTGTGCGATGGCACCAGGTAAGCTTATATAAGCATCCTGATAAATGGCCGTCTTTTAAAATCTGTGGTTCATGAGAGTTGAGTAATACCTTTCCTTATCTTTAAAAGTGTTGTCCTATCACACACCTGTCAAGTAATATCAGGTTTTTAAACATGAATAGTAAGCATTTCTTATGACCATCAATGGACTCCAACTTCTATTGTTAAATCCCTGAGGAGGTAAGAAAAAACTTGCAGAGCATTTTGCAACTTTGGTGATTCATTTGAGCTTATTCCAGTTCGATCATGAAGTGAGCCATTTCTGGCATTGACACACACACATACACATGCACACACATCCTGGGAGGGACTGTGTGGTAAATGACGCACTAGCTCTCTAATGCCCTGCTCAAACATCTGCTCTGTGAGTAAAGCCCTGCATTAACCCCTCTCTATGAAGCTGGCCCAGTGAGTCCATTTGTACAAAATGATGAACCAACAGTCACTACTGTTAGTGGTCACATACATTCTGCCAATTGTATAGAGTTTACACTTCCTTTTCCACGCACCTCTCCATGCCTCAGTATTATACTTGACCTGTCTATTTTTTCACAACCCTCCACAGCAAAGGCAATCAGAGGGAAACTCAGTTCACTTCAGGGAATTCACCAAGAATTCAAGACCGTTTCAGTGAAAACCATGTAAAATGGCACCTGTGTGTAAACATTGGTCTTGATGATTGTTTGTGTGTGTGTACATGTATGTATGTGGATGTGTGTGTGTGTGTGTGTATTAGGGGCATTGACTTGGGTGGGAGGGACAGTTCAGATAATCTGGACATCAGAGAGAAAAGAATATGGGCCTATGTGGGTCTGAAAGGGATTAGGGATTTTACCCTGGATCTTTCCTCTTTAATATTCTCAAAATTACAACCTCAGTAGTAATCCTGGGACTATGTGAGGTATTGCAACAAGATGTGAGTATGCTAGGAGAGAGAAGGAGAAAGTAATAATAAAAAAAAAAGGTATTTATGTGTGTGTGTGTGTGTGTGTGTGTGTGTGTGTGCGAGAGAGAGAGAGAGTCTTTTTGTGTCTGTGACTGTGGTGATCAATGACCAACATTCCAACATCTATTTTCCTATACGATGCTGAGCTTGTAAGACAAGCAAACCTGGTTCCTAGTGGAACTGGCATCTGGTGATTATTTGTGACAATGTGGTTAGGTTTATATGAATGCATGTTTGCATACCAGTGGAAGTGTAGCTCTGGGGAAATTTTAGTGAAGCTTTTCATGACCGACAAACACCTAAATCTCCTGGACTGACTGACATACTTCAAAGATATTTTTAATTAAAAAAAGCTAGTTGGTTTTAAATCATTATTTTTACGTTTACATTTCATCTATCTGCTTTTTTATTTTATTTGTTCAGCATTCTTTACAAAAATACTGTGATTATACAATGTTCATGTTACATTTATGTTCATTACATTATGTAAATTATGTTATTATGCTATTCCTAAAATATAGCCCAAAATGTAAGTTATCATCAGACTACTATTCAAGTGCAAAGTAGACTCTAAACTCATCAACAAACAGATTCCCTCTAGGTAACTGGTCTGTAAAAGAGCATAAAGCATATCAAATCTGACCTGCAGTTGGTTGTTTTTTATGTGTGTTTTTTTTTTTTTTTTTTTACCTCCACCCATGCCCCATTGCTGTAACCCACTATGGGTCTTACTGGGTATCAATGAACCATAAAGCATTGCAATTCAGTACACAGAAAACATTGGCATGGAAGAATTACAAAGACACAACATGACATGGCAAAAACATGAAATGATGTCACAGAGCCACAAGGTATTTCACCCGTGACCCCTAAAATTAAATAGTTTGAAAGTCTAGTGTATAGTTGTTGAAAATGTTTAAGGCTGTACCTATTTTCTTTTTTATCTACATTATACTGTCTGCTGCCTCCTGGAGAGCACACTTTTTAAGACTGTCTGTGTGCCTGTCCTCTGTAGGGCATGTCTTGAAGCTGCATCCATTTACTGAGTTCTGAGGGGAGAGGTTGTGCCTGAAGAGGCCAGGGGTGTTTGGAGACGTGGGTGAATTGGGTTGGTTGGGCCCTGTGAAGCTGGAGCTGCCCCCAGCTGCCCTGTTTGTCCTCCTCCTCCCCAGGCCCCCTGCTACAGACACTGGGCTTCCCTCCTCCACCAGGCCCTCTAGCAGTGCCGACAGGCTCTGGCGGATACGCGTGCAGAAGTGCGGGCAGCTGAAGGCGTAGAGCAGCGGGTTAAGCACCGGGTTGAGGAAGGCACAGGTGGTGGCCATGGGCAGAGCCCTTTCCACCAGCTCCCCAAATCGCTCAGGCTGGTACTGGGCCGCCACCTCCAGTAGGCAGAAGGCGTGGTAGGGTGCCCAGCACAGGATGAAGGCGGCAATGACTGAGGCCACCATCTTGGTGAATCCGTGTGAAAGGCGCTCCGAGGTGGCAATAGAGCCCTGTTTGAGGGCAGAGAGCGCAGCGGAACCGCAGCTGTCACCGGGGCTCATGCAGCTGTTCTGCCGAAGCCGCCGGCGGTTCCTCGCCCGCAGGCTGAGGCCAAAGTAAATGTAGCTGCCCGCAATGATCACCAGTGGCAAAACAAATGCCAGCAACGCTTTGGAGATCGCCGTGGCAGCCTGACGCACACGGCAGTCCCACTTCAGTGCCGCCGGTGAGGAGTACAATGCAAAGTTGTGGTAGCAAAGCTGCTGGCCATTCAGCTTGGGTATGACAGACCGGAACAGGAAGTAGGGGAAGGTGTTGACTGCTGCCCACAGCCAGCCTATGGCACACACCTTCCAGGCAGCTTCCACTGAACGATGGTTCTGGCTCCACACAGGTCGCGTCACCAGCAGGCAACGGTCCAACGAGATGGCCGCAAGGAGGTAGGCCGACACATACATGTTTAGGAAGAAGATGGAGGCCTGCGCTGAGCACATCACTGTGCCCAGCTCCCAGCTGCTGCCCGCATGCAGGTAGTGTGTGAAGAGAGGCAGCGTGAGCGTGGCCAGGAAGTCGGACATCGCCAGGTTCAGCACCCAGATGGCTGCCACCGTCTTTCGCCGCACCTGCACACCCAACACCCACAGCACCAGCGCGTTCTCCAGGATGCCCAGGCAGGACACCAGGCCGTGGATGTACACCATGGCCTGCGTGACCCCCGTGCTGTTGGTGGGGTGCTGACGCATTCTCTCCAGCAGTGGGCAGTAGAATGAGGAAGAAGAGGAGTTGGAGAAGGAGGGATCCATGGCCAACTGGTGGTAAAGAGAGACAGTGTGTGTGTGTGTCTGTGTGTGTGTGCGTGTCTGTGAAAGAGAGAGAGAGTTACATTCACATCAAAAGCCATGTTAACACACAGGCAAACAGGAAACTAGTCTACAAAGTTAAAGTTAATCAAGTTAACTCACTGACAATCCAGACTCCTCCAAAGCAACAGCACTGGTTTGAGCCTTATTACATTTGCATTTGCACTGATATTGGGGGAATGAATGCTGTGTCTGCACGCTCTCTGGTTCTAATAGCATTCTCTCTGTATCACTTGGCTGTCTGGCACCATAGTGGCTTTCTCTCATTTTGCAACCACTGCACCTTCTTCCACAGAAAGGTATGTGCTAAATTTCTTTTGTAAGTTCACTCTGTGTGTGTGTGTGTGTGTGTGTGTGTGTGTGCCAGAGGGCTGTCAAGATATGATCACAGTATCAGTGGTGTGTCTTGATGCTGCAAAAACATCCTGGATCATGTATCGGAAGATGCCATTATCCTCTTCCTTGTTGAAAAGTTGTGAATATACTCACAAAGAGAAGTGGTCAGCTTGAGATTAGCCTGAAGTCATAGAAATCAGGATATGCTATATGCAATGCTAATATTCATATGCAAAGAAGACAGTTTGCTGATGATTGTTTGTGTGTGTGTACATGTATGTATGTGCTTGAGTGTGTGTGTGTGTGTGTGTGTGTGCATGAGTGGATTTCACTGTATAAATAGTGGAGGTGAAAATAAATGCTCTTCTGAATTTAGAAGCAAAAGACAACATCTATAACCATGCCATGCCTCTCTCAGTGCTGCTAATGTATAGTCTTTCCAAAGCTACATCTACTGTATGTATGTGTCCCTCTTTACTGGGGTCATGAGACTCATTGTCCAAAATTCAGGTGCTTCTTAGTGAGAACCAACCCTTGATTGAGTAAGGAGGAGAGGAGACACAATGTGAGCCACAATACTCAATGTATGTGTGAGTGAATAATGTTATCTGATGGATGTTTGAGAGAGAGTTTTTTGTGTCATGGTGTTGCACCACCTATCATATTGCTTGCCGGGGGCCACTGGCCATTGCATAAGCTTGAACAACATCCTGTGAATACAAGCTCCTGTTAATTTATCAACCTTTGAGGAGTGAAAATCATTGTTGTAGTATTTAATGAGAGGTTATGCCATAAATACTATGTTTTGAAAGTCATTCAGTGTGTTGTCTCAGAGCAGTGCACGCAGCAGTGCTTCTCTGTCTCTTAGAAGCAAGACTTTGAAGTAGTGTAGAAAAGATCTCCCACAAAAAAAAAAGAAAGCTCATCATTAAACCTTGACAACAGCATGTCAAAGCCTGTCTCCATCAGCCAACCGCATTCCATGGGACTGCATGCTTAGGCTGTTTTGAAAGGGTGTGTTTTGAAGAAGATTTTACAAAACAGCCACAGGTGGATCAGGCATTCATTAGACAGGTTCTGCATGCTGTACTGTAATTCTACACAGGTGTTATGTGTCTGACATGGGTGCAATAATGGCTGGATGGCTAATGCACAAAGGCTCCGTATGAGATCATTAAATAGCCTTATCCCAGTCGGAGCCTGTTTATCTGACCCCATCTCACTCTGTGGCTTTTCCAGGAGTTACCTGGAAGCCCTGACTGACTGTTATCAGTTCCTAAACAGTAGGCACTGGCACAAAACTCTGTCAGAACAGTAGAATCGGCCCCGTAGAGAAAAACAGCACAAAACTCTGAAGAAAGAGTACTGCAAAAATGCAACACAGAGCTCTGTTAGAACAGTAGAAGTAGTCCTACAGAAACACAGCACAAAGCTCTATTAGAACAATAGATCTCATCACAGAGCAAAGGTCTATTAGAACAGTACAATCAGACTTAGACAGAATCAGTCTAATCAGAATCAGACAGAGAAATACAGCACAGAAATTGTGCTATCAAATGAAGAACATTTTGTAATTATCTTATTTTATTTATGGTTGTTTGACATGGACAGTGCACATTAAAAAAACATAAAATGTAAATGTGCCAAAATCAGCCAAAATGGCTATCTTACATGTTGTCCATGAACCAGTGTTATAAGGTCATATTCATATAGAATGCCTTCTGAAAACTCAAATTTTGTGTTTTGTGGACTGGAAAAGAGGACTGAAATATCATGCAATTTAATAAATCTGTCTGCTAAACCTGTCTGCACACCCCATCATCCAAACTGCACAAGTGCATTCTGTCAAAAGTGAAACCTTGCAAACTTGCTGTTTGAAGTGAAACCTTTGTTTCATCCTTGTTCTTGGCATAGTCCTTCATATGCTTAATTGAATAGAACAGGTTCCTCAGGTCATTTGCTGAAAGTTTGGCTTTGTTTTAAAAAAGAAGTTGCAACAGGCATGTTCACCAAGAAGGACTTTTTAAAGTAAAAATGTGAAAAACTCACCTATGTAGGCAATGTAGTCACTTCATCTCTCCTGTTCTGTCTATTGAGAAAGGTGATGAATAGGATGGCGGAAGAAATTGACAGCAGTTTTCTTTGACCTTTTCCAAATTTCTTGGACCTTTTCCAAATTTCCAAAGTTTTATTTAATTTCACTTCTTCTCTGTCATTCCTTTCTTTAATGCTGTTCTCTTCTGTCCTCTTCTTGTGTCTCTCTTTTCATTCAATTCTCACTCATGAGTCACACCTCACTACTCAATAGGATGATAGAGGAGGAGCACCGAGACAGAGAGAGACAAACAGAGAGACAGAGAGTGAGAGCATGTGACTGAGGGAAAAGAGAAAGGAGGAACAGGAAGAGTTTATTTATTTGCATCAATGGAAAGAACAGGAAGAGTGTGTTAAGATATCTGTGTATATTATGTATAGGTTTTCTATGTGGCTGGATCATGGGAAGAAATGACAGCGTCTCAGTGGACAGTGGACACACTATGCAAGTACAGGCCCCACATCAAGGGGACACAGTGTTCAGTATAACTATATCATTGCATAATCTGACATGGGGGACAAAAAGAGTTGAGGGTAGGGGGGATTGTAGCTATTGGCTTTTTGCGAGATGAGAATGAGAACTTGCCTGAGAAGAGGAAGAACGCCAAGAAAAGTGTGTCAGTCGACACAACCGCTGCCTCTTTGAAAATGAGAGGAACACTAACCATGCAAATCAGATTCTACTGTGTGTCAAGATTATCTTATTTCTTTCAAGCCTTATCCTACAGGAAATACCAGAATGTGAGCTTTAGAGATGTGACCACTAGCAGCACTGAGAGAGGCATGACATGGTTTTAGATGCTGTCTTTTGCTTCTCGTAAGTCAGTGTAGCGGCAGGATGGTTTGAAGCTTTTATTTTAACATAAGGACTGGTTGTAATTCCATTTCCTGTGTTGTGAAGTATAGACTAAGTAGAGATAAGAAAGAATGCAATATCCTCAAATTCATTGGTCAGACCTTCTAAATCCTGTCTTGGAATTCTTATAAGATCACAAGGTTAAACTGAGGTAAGCATTCTTAGGACATAAATGTACTTTAGACGTGTCAGTACAATATCACAAAGATTGATTGTCTCAACAGGTAACTATTTGTGCATACAAATAAACTACTATTTTTTTAGTGAGATGTGTTTAGTGATCTGCCACAAGAGCAAATTCAGCAAGCCTTGTTTTTGACTGGTGGTGGAACATAGCCCCTGGTGGTAGAACATAGCCCCTGGTGGTAGAACATAGCCCCTGCAACAATTCCCTGATTTCCTTGGATTCTTTTTTTTTAAAACACATAGTGAAACCAGAGGGCGGAAATATAATCTAGAAATACAGTAAAGAAGTAACCATGAAGTTACCATATATGGGTACCCAGGAAAAAACTTAACCTTTGGACAATGGACTGTACGTTTTTGCAGGGGTGTTGGTCATTCATGATTACTCTTTGAGTAAGGTACTTACATATGGCTAATGGCTCATGGTTGATAACAAAATTGATGACTTTAATGGAACCTTGAATGAAGATTCATTATTATCATTATTAATTCTGACTATCTGTGGTCTTTTATACTCTCCTCTCTCCCTCAGAGGAATGACTGCAATAATTCTCCTAAGGATTTACATAACTATCACTTTAGTTGCACAATACTGTAATATCATATAGCTAACATAAAAAACAAGGTGTGTTTGGTCAAACATTGACTGTATACGTGTAATCTTTTATGGTGGAGAGTGACAGGTAAGGAAGGGGATTCTTGAATGGTCTGTGATAACATGGCATGTGCTATTCTTGTGTTCTCTTCTCCACCCAAGACACACCATAAAACAAACATGTACATAACATAGAACACACATAGACCAAAAGTACATAACATAGAACACGCATAGACCAAAAGCTGAGAGTTGGTGGAAAAGGAAGGAACAGCTCAAGAGGGTAATCTAAGGTAGGCCGGATTCTTTCTGAGTCAATTTTACCTTGAATAAAATACATAAGAATATAATATTCTTATGTTTCATTGTCTGTATTTAAATGTCTTACATTGACAATATTACTTCCAAAAATGTAATGCCCAATTCAGAAAAGAATATGTTGGGAAGATATTCACAGATATTGTTAGGAATATATTAAAGGCATAACAGTACTAATAAAACTGTGCTCAGTATGAGACATCTTTGTTATATGACTGGCAGTGTCGAGGATAATTGTTTATTATTATTTGACTAAAAGACTGTATGTTTAGTATGGTACTGATTGTTCCCATATCCAGTATTATTTGCGCACCTTTCATTTGTTCACACTGAAGTAAAATAATTACAGCCTCCACAAAATGAAAGTTATTTTTGCCCTGTTTTGCTTTTGTTCTGCAAATGTCACTTCTAATGAGAAAAAAGGAATATAGTTATTAAGACAATATAAAAAATTCTTGACAGCTTTTTATTTTTTTCCCCCACATTTAAACATAAATATCTGTGCTTTCGATTCCTTATAGTTTCAGAACTAGGCTTCTTAGTTTTATGCTTATGAATTTGAGGGAGGTATTCCATGTACCTTCCTAACCAGGCCAATTTCAACCTAAATGGATGGGACAGTAATGGTGGCGCTGAAAGGCTTATTTGGCATAGAAGCCTACCTCAGACAAAATGTTTATGTCTCTGTTAGTTCATCTTTTGCTTGGTACAAGGCAACAACTTGTCTATTTTTGGGAACAGTTCACCTGTTGTCATGGAGTCGTGGAATTAGAATTACAATTAAGTTTAAATATCTATGTAGGAAAAGGTCCACTCCTTTGAACAGAAACATCCATTACATAACATCCAGAAACATTTTTTCACAAATATCTGTGCTTCTACTTGCATAGGGAAAGTGTGTACTTAGGAGAGCAATAAACCTCCCTTGTAGAGAAGGAAAATATGTTTCAATATTTCAATATATCAATATATTCAATTCAACTTCTTATGTGAATTTCTTTGTTTAGTGTACTGGTAAATGGCAGCCAGGCTAGCGCCACCTTAGCACCTCAATAGCTCAATATTGTATTTTGCGACAATGCGGCTTCAGGGTACTCTCTAAAGCTGCTGACAGTAATTGAAGGTAGAGCCCATACATTTACATTTACATTTATGCATTTAGCAGACACTTTTATCCAAAGCGACTTACAACTTGTCAACTATCAATTGTTCAGGGCCAGTTTCCCCTAGAGCAACTGAGGGTTAAGTGCCTTGCTCAAGGGCACAACGGTGGCTACTGGGATATAGAAGTAATAAAAGTGCCCACCCACTGTGAAGTAAACATATACCTATCGAAAGTGTCCAGACTTTACATGAAGTGAAAGAGTCTGGTCTATCAGACTCGGTATATAAAATCATTACCTCAGATCGACAGGTTGTGGAATACAGCTATAGACACCATGAATAAATTCTTTCATTTTGTTGTAGCTAAAGAAAGCAAAAGAGCTGTCTTGAACAATGTTACTCGTTCATTCGGCCCATTACTGTGTGGACACTTTGTTCCCCTGTGCCTGTAGATGGGGATGAAATCTTTGGCCTGCAGTGCTGGTCTCCTGGTGTTGGCTCTGTGTGGTATGGCTCAGGCCTTCATTCCAGTTGGCGGGAGCACCTCCAGCCATGCCTCCATCACAGGGAACGCTGTGCTCAGTAAAATCACTGAGGTGTGCCGGGCAGTAGCTGAATCTGAGGGCAGAGATTTCAAGCCCACGGTGAGATGATCTGTGCGCGCGTGTGTGTTTGTGCGTGTGTGTGTGTGTCTGTGTGCATGTGTGTGCATGTGAATTCCTGAGTATTACTGATACACTGATAAGAAGAGTGTTAGTCAGGTTTTGTTACCTTAGTCTGAGATCGAGTTTGGTCTGGATACCTAGTTGCCACTTCTTCTTCTCTGAGGTGTGATGAACAAATGTAGGTCAACTATACTGACCTGATGGGTTTTCCCAGGCTAGAAGCGTATATGAGTCTATGTCTGTTTTTATGCATGACTCCCATATTGAATGTCTCTGTGTGAGTGAATCAGTGGTGATGTCTGGTGTGTGAGCATAACGTGCGTCAGACTACGTCAGCATGTGTGTGTTGGGGTGTCTGTCTGCTCACCACTGATTTCTTGTGAATCTTCAGGGTTCATCAGCAGAGGAGCTGTTGCGAGCATGTCTAGGCACGGCCACAGGAGAAGTGTCAGCGGCAAAGTTTCGCACAGCACTCAACCAAATCTACATGCAGAACGGTATGGTGGACAAGAACCTAGCCAACAGCCCGGCCCACCATTTCAACAATGAGGCGTTTATCCAGGCTCGCACTCTCATCACAGAGGGTACAGTGAGTGTGAAGAGCAGTGTCCGCAAGGAGAACTTCCAAACAGCGAGGGAGGCCTTGGGCCGAGTCTGCCACACTTTACAGGTAAAGGTATAGTGAGGTTGGAAAAGTTTCAACAGTCTTCAGTCTCAGATCTGCTTACTTCATTATCTATGTTGATTATCCATGCAGGATTTTTACAGCCACAGTAACTGGGTGGAGTTGGGCAACAGAGGTCCCTACATGAAACTCCTCAGACCAGACCTTCCAATTGACAGTGTTGCAGGTACATGGTCCATGAAATAATGTCCATCAAATACAGGTTCACCTGTAGTAACACCGTGGGAAAGTCATAAACCACATGATAAAGATAAAAAATAATCTGGGACAGGCACATGTGCCTACTACAGTGATTTCACAATCCCTGGCTGACAACACCCTAGCCTAACAAGGCAAGTTGTAAATGGATCCTCTCACTAGCCTTGAAACACCTTATAGGTCAAATGACCACAGGGTACAGCTCAGTGACATGAACAGTGCCTCCATCACCATGTCTATCATGTATGTATGTATGTACAGTCAAGGTCAAAATTATTAGGCCCTTTCATGAAATAACACAAACCCCAAAAACTTTTGGACGGAAATGGGCATACTACACAAGCCACACAAGCACCACATAAACAAAAAATCTACAGTGCATGGACCACTCAAAACCCAATTCAATTCTATTGAGGGTCTGTGGCAGGAGCTTGAAGTGTCTATGATAAAACACCTCAACTATCTGGATGAGCTGGAAGAATTTTCCACTGCAGAATCAGGTTAAGATCCCGAGACATGTTAAGGAATCTATTTAGGACCTACAGTAAGAGTTTATTGTCAGTTGTGAGACAGAACGGGACTACTGACTATTGATTGTCAGGGGGCTAACAATTTTGACCTTGTTATTTTTTAAGTGTATACTCATAGCATTATTAATATATCTTAATTAATTACACTAAGGATATATTTAGTCTTTGTCCTTGTGGGAGCAATAAAACCATGCCATGTTTTGGCTATGGTTATCCCCATGGAAAAGTTTTGTGTGATTTCATAAAGGGGACATCTGTGTGTATGTGTGTGTCTATGTCTATGTTTGTGTGCCATAGATATTGATACACCTACGTGTAATGACTGTGTCAGTGGTACATGCCCCAACCCTATCTTGCCTGATATCCTGACTCAGCAGAAACTCACCTCAGGTTACATGGGTCTGCTCTCCGCTTCCAAACCCAAAGGTACTTTTGGAAACCCCTGAATAAATATCAATTGTCATTACGTACATAATAAGTACATAATAATACAGTCCACACAATATCTGATGTCTGATGATGATCTGATGATATCTGATATCTGATCATTAACATATTTTATACAATCATTTGCAAGAACATATCTGTATGACCTGTAGAATTAATGCATGAACAGTCAACTGAATTAGACAGCGGGTTGGTGTCTTTTTACAGTCTCTGTAACATCAGTTTTGACTGACTTGTGTAATATAGTTATCAGCGAGGCTGGAATGATAATAATCGTTTTGCTGATAGGAAAGTGTAGTCACGGAGGGGCATCAGATATGACTAGCACCCAGGTACCCCGAGGAGGCATCAGCAAGGACGAGCGCAGAGCTGACAACGCTGCGCTACATGATGCCGCTGTAGCCGTGGCAACACAGGCCACTCTTGAACTGCTGGAAGACATCCGTGGGGCTGCAGGCAATAAAGAATTCTTGCGGTAAAACCATCTTGTCAGTGCTTAGACATAACATATGAAGTAATCATGATTTATATGATTTATTTGGACTAATAATAATAACAATTCTAATAATCATAATAATCATTTTATTTGTACAGCACCTTTCATGAATGAACTGCAGTGCAGTGTATCGTCATTTCCTGATTATTAACCGAGATTAATACATTGATTTTGCTATATGTAATTATCTATGAGGTGACACACATGGGTGAGGATACTATACCTTGGAATGTATTTCTTGTCATCATTCTACATTGTCATGAAATCATGATTTGCTTCTGAATCAATTGGTAATGTGGTACTGAGGTTAATATATGGGTGAGGGTAATACACGGGTGAGGTTAATATATGTTTTCTTTTCCTTTAGTTTGCATAAAACATTCACCTGAGGTTTATACATGGTGTGGCTTACATTCAGAAAATTACTGTACACGCTAGAATATAGAATCACAATAGAATAGAATAGAAATTTGCCTTCTGAAATCTGAATTAGACCAAAGTCAGTGACATCCAGAGGCTAGTATAGCCACATTCATCCCACAGTATCCTGTTTTTAAAATGTTAAATTTGTAAGTTTCAATATGTTTCTGTGTCAACTTTTCATGACTCATTGCTTCTCTTTTTCCTTCACGTTTTCCCTTTTTGTCTCAGACTGATGGGCATTGCTCGCTCATCTGTCCTCTGTTTTGTGATCGACACCACTGGCAGCATGGCTGACGACATTGCTGAAGCAAAGAGGGTCGCCAGTAACATCATTGACAGTAAAAAGGGCACAGTCGATGAGCCCTCTGAATACATCCTTGTTCAGTTTAATGACCCCAGTAAGGACCCATCCTATGACCTCTGAAATGTAAATTAAACACAGTGAATTCAACAGGGTAAAATCAGCATGTCAGATCTTTGTTACCTCAAATGATGACTGACAAAATACATCAACAGTGACATAAGATGTGTCCGTGAGCGTTTAACATAATGTCATGTAAATGTAACATTTCTCACTGCTAATGCATTTTTATTCGTATGCCTGTGTCTGCGTTTGTTGATCTTCATGCCTCCCTATCTGCGTCTCTGTGTGTTTTTGTGTGCACTTCTGCTCATCATTACAGAATTTGGCCCTCTGATTAGGACGACAGACCCAGACGTGATGAAAGCAGAGATCTCTGCCCTTGGTGCAAATGGAGGTGGTGACACACCAGAGATGTGTCTCTCAGGACTTCAGGTACAGACTAGTGATGATCGGCACAGAGTATAATATTATCAATATAATGTAACTAACTATAATGTCTAAAACAAATCATATCAGTTGATAGCTAATGTTTAAATATCAATTTCAGTGACACTTTGGCTAATGCTTTCACTCTCATCCATCTTTGGTGTAGCTGGCTCTGACTGGTGCTCCTCCTTCTTCCCAAATCTACATCTTCACCGATGCTCCCGCTAAAGACATGCACTTGGAGAAGACCATCATTGCCCTGATCCGCAGCACAAAATCAACAGTGAGCTCTCTTGATATAGGGCTCTCTACACAGAATACTACCCACTCACACACATACCATATACTGAAACTCCTCCTCCACTCCCTTCCCATGTAGGTAAACATTTTCATGACAGCCACTAGGAGGAGCTTTAAGTACATTGGACGCATGCCCCGGGCAGATTTCCGTGTCTACTATGATCTGGCACTGGCCTCTGGTGGACAAGCCATTGAAGTGTCCAAGTCTAGTCTGCCTCAGGCCACTGAAATCATTGTGGACTCCTCCACATCTGCGTTGGTGAGTTGTGCTGCCCCTCCTTCTCTGTGAAGTTGTGACATCAAGGTATTATTTTGATCTGACTGCTGAATGAGAATGACAGTACATGAGATAGCAGACAGCAAAACATGACAAGCATCCAGAGCAAATAAATTGAAAACTTTTGTCAATAGGCATGCTTACAGGCATAATGGGATGGCGAATCCTTGCCTTGCAAGATCAAGTGTTTGTGTCCAGAATAGTTATTACATTATACATTTAATCGTCTTTTGACTTAGTGCCTTAGTTTGATTGTTTGTCGGTCAGGTGACAATTCTGCAGAGAGCCAGGAACCCTGGCAGAGTGGAGACCTTTCCCTTCCAGCTGGATAAATCTGTCTCCAACGTGACCTTGTACATCACTGGAACTGCAATAACCTTTACTCTACGAAGTCCCACAGGCAAGAAAAAATATATTTACTGAACCAACAGCCAGCTACTCTGGTGTGTCTGTCTCAAATGGACACAATTCAATACTTGAATAATGAAATGCTGATGGTACTCTGCAATTTGTTTGCCTGTTTTGTTTGTGGCTTCAATGTCTGTTATCCTAGGTGCGACTCAGAGTTCAACACAGGCTACTGGTCCACTCGGAATGATTCAGACTGTGGGCAATCTAAAACGTGTCAGACTCAATGCTCTAAATCAGACAGGATTATGGGAAATCCACATGAACAGTGCGAATGCCTACACTGTCAAAGTGACAGGTGGGTTTCAGTTTTCACACTGATGCTTTGTCGTGGAGATGGCAGGAAACACAAGCCACAAATGTGCACCTGTTTTTACACATGCAAGTTGTGTCTTAAACATGTATATTTTGTGTATTTAAAGGCCAGAGTTCCATCTCTTTTGTTTATGATTTTGTGGAGACGTTCGAAGGACCACACCCAGGATATGGAGTCATTGATGGACGTCCACAAGCAGGTAGGATGGCTCAACACCATCAGTCATTACTGTGATGTTATCATTAGAAAGAAACACTTGTAATTGAATTCACTTTCCTGTCTTCCTTTCTTTCCCCTAACATTACTCTTGCTTTCCAATGGTTCTGGCAGGCTCGACAACTAAAATGCTACTGACTCTTACCGGCCAACATGGGCCTGATAAGTTGAAGGTGACGGAGGCAGCTTTGGTGGAGGTGTCTGGCTCCAGTGTGGCCAATGGAACTGTGGAGGAAATGGGGGGGGGCAACTTCCTGGTGTCTGTGAACAGTGCACCCCCAGGCGAGTTTGTGGTTTTCTTAAAAGGAGAGGACACTTCCACCTCTAGCCAATTCCAGAGGCAATCCACCACACAGATGTCTGTTACATCAGTGTCAGTCCAGGTGTGTGGAAATTCAAAGCTATTATGACACAAAATTTTAAGTTGATCCAGAGTAAAAGTCATCTGTGGCATTTGTAGAAAACATGTGGTGGGACAATGATTGACATATTTATTCACCATTTTCTGACATTTTGCAGATGTAATGATTACTTAATTGATAAAGAAAATAATCAAGAAAATGAATCGACAATGAAAATGAATGCTAGTTGCAGCCCTACCGTGCAGTACTGATGTATGACATAGGTCTACTTCTAGGCAGATAGTGGCTCAAGTCTTTGCAGATAACCCTGCCAGTTTGGAACTGAATAGGAGAACTGAAGTTTGTTGAAAAGAAAGTGGAAAGCCGTTACCTGCACTTTCTAATTGATTCTTAGAACCTACTTTTGGTTCCCAACCCTTGTCCTCACACATCGATTAAATGACTTTGCGTAATCATCTTTATAACTATTTCCCATTGTGCCTTTACTGCAGGTTGCAGCTTATAACAACATGGAGCCAGGGAAACCACTTGACATACCGTTCACTATCAGCAGAAGCTCAACAACAGCAAGGACCAAGCTCAACATACGTGCAAGAAATGACAAAGATTTTGTCATGACGTATCCAAGCAGGTGGGCATATTTCAAAGAAAAGGATAGAATTAGGATAATACTATTGACGATAGTGATCACAATAAAAAGGTTTTAGGAGAGGACAGGCATTACGGTTCTGATTGTCTTGACATTCATGGCGAGGCTCTTATTTGGGCTGAGTGCAAAGTCCAAACAAATTTCAGTGTTGTCTGTGCTGGGTTGCTTGTTAATTACGTCATTTGTCATACACGTCATTCAAAGTCTGTTTGTATTTTCAGTGTTGACCTTGCGAGCAGCTCTACAGTTGAAGCGAAACTGACCATTACTGCTCCAGCCAACACAGCTTCAGGCACTGATGTCACCCTGACCATTGATGTGGAGTCCACAGGGACCGCAGACTCAAATTATGCTGTAGTGCGTCTCTCTGTGATCAAAAAGGTAACAATTGCATGTGAATAGTAATCTTTGCAAGCAATGTACAGATGACAAAAACACCACATTCTAAACAAAAATACTAGGGTAATTTTTTAAATATACAGTGTAACTTTAAACATGTTAAAACGATAACTGTACCGATAAAACTAATAGTGAAATCCACCAAATGTTGAAATCCACCACCATCACGGTGGTTTGCAATGTTTTGACTTTGTACGGTAATTAAAAATGGCAGACTGATGTACCAACACAAGACACTGTCAATATATTAGCATTATAGTAAAAACTTGACTCGACTTGACTTGGTTTTCTATTACATCTAGGTTACAGATTTCACACCACCAGAATGTCATATATTCAACATCATCAACAACTGCTCAACTGACAGCAGAAGTGGCTCCTGGTATGCCATTGTCAACATCACTGATGGCAATGGCACAGGAGTGGAGAATGTCTGGTTCCAAGAAGGCTTTATTCAGTACTCTTATACAAATGAAAGTAACCATGGTGGCATAACAGTTATACAGGACTTCTGCCAAATTTCCTGCCGTACCCCAGACCTTAAAGTGTCAGCCACAGACATGGAGGGCAATGTTGGCACCTGCTTCCACTCCATCAGACCCCCAACCACACCAGTACCCCTCACCACACCGAATGGTGCACCACCCTCTGTCAGTTTGGTGACACTACTGTGGATTTGCTTACTACTGCCTGCCACTGCTATAGTTCGAGATGTACTCCCACTCTCATTCTGAGATTTCAGGCAGACTTAAAATACACGGAACTGTCTCTCTATCCATACCAATTTGTTCTTAACACCCAGGTATTGCACTGAATTTTGTTGTTGTAAAAGGAATGTGACCCTTTACACATCGGAACTGAATAGGTAGACAGTATGTTCAGTATTGCTGAAAAGGATAATTTATACCTTGCATTACTTTAAACTACCAAGATGTTGATTTTGTGATGGTGTAATCTTCACATACTAAAAGCTGCCTTTACATTGTTTGTGTGAAAGGTGAGGCAGTGAGTCTGCACCATTCACTGACTGATTTTTTAAATTAAGAATCAATGGTTATGTAACAATACATTTTTAAAAATATATATAAATAATTTATAAATTTATGCTGAACTTTTTAAGAGAAATTAGACTGCTTATGCCACTCACATACTATATGTTGGATTATTCTAAGAGCTGTAAAAACTCTTTCTATACTAATTATTTTAATACAAATTAAAGCACATTACAATAACAATATACTGAAATGTCTTTAGTCTGTTGTTCCTGCATATGGCTATTGCACTGACGGATGTGAGAGACTGGAAAAAACTGTTCCAGGATGTATATGAAATCGGTTAAAAAGACTGATACAGAAGTCATCAATATTTATTATTCAAGTAAATGACAAAAGCATCGCAGAATGATCAAGCTTTCAAATACAGCAACAGAAACTATTGTAATTGTCCTTCGCAATTCTTTCATTAAAAAAAAATACATGGATTTTTTCTTATTATTCAGTTTGGTTACTTTCACAGTATGACAACAGAAACAGTAACTGCACAATAAATATCATCACTTTGTGATCAAGATCGCATTCATGTTCAGTTTTGAAGTTCAGCAGAAAAGGAGGTGGGGGCCCAAACGTCGTACACCATTATAATCTCCTGACTAAATGTTTGAAGCAATTCAATTCTGTACATTTACATTTAAATACTGACTTCAAAATCACTTTGATGCTACACTGACTAGCAGGTGGGATCACAAACTGAGTACCATCTAAGCCAGGGTTGTTGAACTGATGGGTTGTGGAGCTTGTAGTTTAAACAAAATAAAATTGCTTATATTACATGCTACCCTATCAGGCCTCCGGACCTTCATTTTGATATGCGATAAGTATGCCATGCTTATGTTTTTACAGCTCACATTAATAGGCCAACTCCTTCAATGACTTAAAATGAAAAAGGGAATATCATTCACTTCATGTCAACGCAGATTGGTTGCGATTGAGTTGGCTTGGAAGCTATAAAATGGGACGCACCTTGATAACCCTGGAAAGTTAGTAGAGTTAAGAACCGCTGGTCTTAATTGATAAATTTTCTCTGCTGTTGCTTTAACAAGCTGTTCCTAGTCCAAGCTTACGGTATATGAACAAAAGCTAGCATCAGTACACACTACTGATCTGTATTATGCTGAGTGTTCACATGTTTCTTGAGGTGTGCTGACTGAGTGAACCTCTTGCCACAGACCTTGCATTCATACGGTTTCTCCCCAGTATGGATACGCTTATGTCTCTTGAAGTTGCCAAGGTCCACAAATCCCTTGTCACAAGTTGGGCAGCTGTACCGCTTCTCACCTCTGTGCCCCTGCATGTGCATATTCAGCGCCATTCGGTGTTTGAACCTCTTCCCACACAGTGTGCAGCTGTAAGGCTTCTCCCCTGTGTGCATACGCATGTGAGTCGCCCTGTCTGCCTTGGCCAGGAAGCGCTTCCCGCAGACCTTGCAAGGGAATGGCTTCTCGCCAGTGTGGATGAGCTGGTGCTTGGTCAGAGTAAAGTGGTACACAAAACTTTTACCGCATTCGGGGCACTGGTGCTGCTTCTCCTCTGCGTGGATCTGTACATGCCGATTCAGGCCCCTTACACTTGGGAACGCTTTGCCACACTTGTCACATGAGAATGGACGCTCCCCTGTATGAAGCCTTGAGTGGTTCTCCAGCGCAGATGCATTGCTGAGGACCCGACCACACACCTCACACTGGTTCTTGGGCGCTTTGGACTTGCCAGACTTGGCTAATCTTTTCTGGACAACCTCCTTGCCATCCTCCGATAAATCATTCTTTTCACATGCCATGCCATATAAGGTGGCAGAATCTCCTTCTGTCTGATTTGTGGGCTTGCCACTTGATAGCTGATGCTGAATGGATTTGAGCTTAGGTCCCTCTGAATCGTCTAAGCTATTACCCTCTGGCTCTGATTGCCTAGTGCTAGTCCTGCCGGATTCTGGAGGAGTCCTGATATGTGATCTTAGATTCAAAAGGTCAGAATTACTGTGCACTTGACCTTCCTGTGATATCTCACTATTGTTGGTGGAGCTTCTGTCACTTTGTTTTGCCGAGACACTAGGTAAGCCTGAGCATGTGGGGGAGTTTCTGAACTGTCTGTTTAGATCTACATTTGCTAATGTTGAATTAGGCTGTCCTGGAAAAGTGAGGGACTCAGAGTGGTTTGAAGAGAACTGATCAGATGCTATGCAAGGGGTCTGAAGGGAAATGCCTGGTTGGGCTAATGGCACACATTGCTGAGAACTTACAGAGGACAGATTCTCTGTCAACATATTGGTCTGGTCAAACATGGAAGGTGGGTGTAATGTTGTTAAAGTTGGTTCTTCCAGGTCGTGCATTGGATCCAGGGAGGCATAGAGACTCTCTAATGGATAAGTTAATGGGACTTGTGAAGTTTCATGTGTGGACTGAAATGAATGGCCAGGAGGGAGTTGGTGTTGATGGTCTGGGACAGAGGATCTAACTGCTGGTACTGGAGCTGGAACTGAATTCTGGAGTAATCCAACAAGTGGCATATTTGATCCCATTTGGCACACAGAAGAGTTATGTTCTAACGGAAGTGAAGACATGTTTGATGAAACCGGGCATGGTGCAGAACTTATGGTTGGTGTTCCAAGGTGCATAATGGACAAAACTGAATGATTCTGTTGCAATACGGTAGGTGGGGTATTTGATTGAACATGTAAAGCAGATGGAAAACAGGGTGATGGACGATGAGTTGGAGATGATGTCTGGGTAAGTGAACCGCGGGGTGGAACTGGACCAAGAGAAGATGACTGCAGGGATGGTGAAGACAACATGGTTGAGTGCAGTGGAATCTGGACAGGTGGGGCAAGTGGAGCAAGATTTTGTACAGGAGGAAATTGTGTCCTTATTAGAGTGGGTGAGACGGGAGAATAGGACTTTGGTGTTGTAGCACTGCAAAAAGCAGCACGAGGTGTAGTAGATCTACCTGACACATGGGTAAATGGTAGTGGAGCCTCTGTATTTTTTGCTGCATTTTCCAGTCCTTGTGGGTTGACAGAACCTGGGATTTGAGTTTCTCTGGGCAGAGTCTGATTTGACATCTGTGGAGCACCTGACACCTGAACAGATTGCAATTGATATGGGTGAACCTGAGATGGAGTTGGGGGCATTGGATGCAGCACGACATGGGATGGAGGAGCAACAGTACTGAATGCTGTGGGCAGAGAGGGGTTCCAAGGAAGGTCTGAAGAGACTGGCATGCGACATGCCTGAGGTGGAGATGAAACTGACTGGAATGGGCTCATCCCCGCTGGAAGGAAAACCTGACCTGCTGAAACAAGACTGTTTGGTTGCGAATTAGGGAGCCGTGTTATTTGAGGCAAAAACTGAAATGGGGGAGTTTGTTGCTGTGGTACTGGAGCCTGAGTCGTTTTACATTGTATCTGGCCTTGTGTAATAGAATGACTGACAACGGAGAGATGGAACTGTGGGAGGGAAACTGGGGTTTCTGCAGTACTGGGAACCTGATTTGAAAGCAGCCCTGGTGGAAAGCCCAGACTCTGAGGAGCCTGGGGAGATGGAAACGATTTAAGAGATCGCGGAGGAGGGAGAGTTTGAGATTTAAAGACTGGCTGTGGAGCTGACTGGATCCTAACCTGAGAAGCCTGAGTCAGGCCCTTACTCTGTGTACAAGTGGACAGAGATGTTGAAACTGAAGCCTGAGACTGCACTGCGGTACACATGGGAAGCTCATTTGGCTGGGGGAGTTGGACAGCTGTGGGTGTTGGAGATGTTGCTTTTGCTTGGGTTGATACAAGGGCTTGGCTTTTTGTACCAGATGTAAAAGCAGATAAATTAGTATTTTCTTTGCAAGCTTCCTTACTTTCTTGATTTCTCACTTCTGTGTTTCTTCTGGTTTGGACTTCACAAGCACCAATTCTTTGCCCTTCTGTTTCCACTCTTGTGCATAATGAAGTAGATTCTGAAGAGATTTTTCCAGAAAAGCCTTTCTCTGTTGTCTTTCTACGGACTCCAGTGGAGAGAAAAACTGAGAGAAAAAAAGAAAGAAAAAAATAGTTGATTAATAAATGAATATAATATAAAAATGAATGTAAGTGAAAAAGCAGGTAAAGTCTGGAGGAAGAAATTGTGTCAACAAAATTCATCTATGCATTCAAACTTTTTGCTGCATAAATACTGAAATATGATGTTCTCACCTTCTGGTGGAATATCTTTTATGTGTTGCTTACGGATAAGCTTTGGCTCGCCATCTTCTTGCTTTAGCAAAAAATACCCTGTGCTGTGGTCATCTAAGTCAAGCTCCTGTGAAACAGACCCACCCACAGAAAGAGAAATTCACAAACACACAAAAGGCACAAAATCACAGTGACATACACAAAAATAACCACAAACTCATGCAAATTAGGGGAAAAGGGCTGCTAAAAAGCACTGACCTCTTGCTTGACGAGCACTAATGCCAACTGACGATTTTCCTCCTCTGAGAGACTTTGACACAGGTTTTGAAATGTGCTCCTCTCATCATCTTCATTTTGAGTCCAAGGACTGCTGGATCTCTCCACCAGGGTTGGCCTAGCTGATACAAA
Source organism: Tenualosa ilisha (assembly GCA_015244755.2). Taxonomy (NCBI): domain Eukaryota; kingdom Metazoa; phylum Chordata; class Actinopteri; order Clupeiformes; family Clupeidae; genus Tenualosa; species Tenualosa ilisha. Next base: position 226,110 of record PYXC01000632.1, on the reverse strand, counting down.
AAGACCACACAACACTTTGCAAAATTCCTCAAACATCTGAAATGTATTCCGTATGGGTTAGCTGAGATGGGATATTTCATTACATCTAATCAGATCATAATCATGTTCATTGAGAAACCTCTAATTTGTTTCCATATGCTGGCTATTTAGGCCAAAATCATGGGCATTTAGTACCCTACATCAGTCTGTGGGTCTACTTTAGTACAGCTTCCGTTTAGATGTTATGACTTCATAAGTATCTCAAGCAGACCTGTTAATAAAGTAATAACAAGTATGAATACAAATGTCCTAGAACCACTTGGGTTACTATGGGTTAGGGTCAGGAACAAACTGCACAGGGTGTAGTTTGCACAGCTACTAAAACTTAGGACTTAGGACAAATCAACAACCACTGGATCTACTGGTTCTTCGAAAAGAGCAGAGGAGTAACTAGAGTGATAGAGAAAACATGTCTGTAACTAACAAGGTCTGCAATCAGTTGGTCAGCAACATGCCATCCAGGAACCAGGAAGTTAAGACAACACAGAGAAACAATTCGCCGGCATCGCAACTTACCACACTGCACACCAATCTCACGTTTGTGAGCCTTGTCTTTTGTTATGGGGATGTAGCTCTTTTCCGAACAAGTTCGTGACTTTTCAAAAAAACAAAGCTTATGATTCAAGTTGTCATTCTCTTTCCTGACTCGAACAATTTCAAGTTTTAGTTCCTGGACTGAATTTTCGAAGAGTTGCATTGTCTCAGTAACGGCATTATGTAGAAGCTTCTCCATAACAGATGTAAACTGGCTTTTAAAGTCCCCATGATTTGTCATTATAATGCTTTAACAAAGCTTTCTTTGCATAAAGCGTATAAATAATTATCACCGTCAGTGGTAGGCTAACATGCAGCTCAACGTGAACAACTGGCTTCTTAACCTCAGGTTCACACATTCGTTGACGCAATACCACTAGTAGGAGGATAGAGATCAACGTTCACTTCCGCACATATTTAACTGACAGTTCACAGTTTGCTTGCATCTTTGGCGTGCGATAGCCTGCATTCGGGGAACTAAAATTGTTGGCCAGAAAAGATATCGACTATCACATATGGCGGGCAATAAGCTGCTAACGTTACATGAAAACACTACTAGCTGTGCAAACAGAAGCAACATTTCCACACCACTTTTAACAGAGGTCATGGGCCTAAGTCTCCGGCAGTGTACCTAACTTAGTCATTACAGATGCACAATGATTGTCATTCAGAAAGGAATAACAAATACCATACACGGCTAGATGTTGTACTTGAAAACTTTGTTCCTCAAAAAACATACTGCCACCAAGAGCCAAATAAGAACACCTTGGCACCAGAGGGGAAGCGAAACACATAGACAAAAACAATGAATGGCACAAATTGTCCCGTCGGCCGACCCGTACATCTGTTTCCGGAAATTCAACATGCTCCAAGAAGAGCCCGTATAAAAACTTCTCAGCTTTAAGGATGGATGCTTTTCTTGGTGTAACTGAGCTTTTATATAGCAGACTGGTCATTGGTCGGTAACGTAGTTGTTTTTTCAACAACGTCTGCCTAAGATAACCACATTGTATTTGTCTTGGAAATATCTACAGTCGTTCGTTCTGTAACAGTGAGTTGAATGTGTTGACTGTATTTGGGGAAACTCGTTACGTTATTGGCTGCCCAGCAACTGTGTGGATAATTTCATTAACGTTTCGCGTATTTAAAGTTGTTAAATTGTTTTATTGCTCCATCTATGGAATATTGCTTTCAAATGAAACTGTTAGGGCCTGTGTCAGTTGCTGTAATGTCCCACCAATACCCATCCCGAACAGGTATTAATCACCTCGCATAATAATTTTGTAGTCTGTCCCATTTTCTTGGTGCGCGGTTGCTTAATTAAGTTGTAACGTTGAAAGGTAGACTTCATTTGCGAGCCATAATGTCTGAGGTGATACTAACCTTTCAGTCTCAGTTATCCGGCGTCATGGAGACTGTTTTTAAAGCAGCAATGTTTGAGATCACAAGGCTTGTAGAGGACAGCTTCTTAGAGGAAGTGTCCCGAAGTCGAGAACAGGTCGAGTCCCTGAAGAAGCGGCTACAGTTGTCTGAGAGTAGACGTAAAGACCGTGAGAACATACGCCGTGTGCAGTGTGTAAATTGCGGGAAGACTGGAGCTTCTACTGAGAGCCCTACAGAGAAGAACTTGGGATCACAGACTAGTAAGTTCTCGGATAGGCTACCTAAGACGAAATTTGTTTTGTTAGCTAAAATACAGTCGGGTATTAACCTCCGTGAACTTGTCACAGATAGACGTGGTGGGCTAAAGCAAGAGGAGATCCTTGAAGAAGAGTGGAACAGCTGTGGTGGCAGTACAAGAGATGATTCCATCAATGCAGAACAAGAACCAACATCAGATTCAAATCATTCGGCTGTGGTGTGTACAATTCCTACCTCCATTTAATTATTGTACTTGAATTTCTTTATTCAGTTACTCTACAAAATGTCATCCGTCCATTCACATCCACAGGATATTACCCGTGGTAAGGTGTATTCATCACAACTCAAAGAGGAGAGTGTGCGCAATGTACAGGAGCATCATGAGAAGTGGAGTTTGTGTATGGAAGGTGAGTGTTTAACTGAAAATGACCCGAGCCACCGATAATTTTGCATCTTAAAGGTGCAGTCTGTGATTCTGATGCGAGACTCTTTCTGTATAATTTGATGAATCGCCAAGCCAATTAACATAACCTGAAGAGCATGGAATTTTAGAGGTGTAGCCTAATTTCATCAGGTGTTGAGTTAAAGTATCAGCTATATTTTTCAAAACCTCAATCTGTTTGGGTACTGCATCTTTAATGAGATTCATACAAATTAAAGGACAGGTTTGTTTTTTTACACTTCAAACCTTGTTTTCTGATCATTCATGGTGAAACACAGTGGTTAAGATTAAAACTTTGACGAATGCCTCTGTTCTGAAAATGTTGCTACAGAATGGCTGGACAGCTGCAATCTTTCCTAAAATGCATTAAACTTTTGTTTGTAAAGACCTGAAACTCACAGAGTGGTCAGCAGTGTTCACTGATACACTGACACAAAAATCATCGCAAAATGTGACTTCCATCATGACTTGTATTGCTTCAAACTCTGAGGTGGAAGGATATGGGTGAGAGGAGTTTAAAAAATTAGGTCCACAATTGAGAATGAATGGTCAAGAACCTGTTGGAAACCATTCAGTTCGCAGCAAATTTTGTGTCAGCATATCAGTGAACATTATGGATGTCTTTACAAAAGTGTCATGTCAACAAAAGTTTAATGTACTTTAGGAAAGATTGCAGCTGTGCACCTATGCAGACATTCTGTAGGTGGGGGATGCTACAGCAACAACCGAAAATTCTCGGAACAGAGGCATTTGTCAAAATTTCAATCTTAACCATTATGTTTCATCATAAACAATCAGAAAACAAAGCTTGAAGTGTAAAAAAAAAACGATCTTGTCCTTTAAGTAAATACAGTCAGACTCTAATATTTCTGATATGATTTCGTTCTTCTCACTAGAATCAGAAGAAGACATTTTGCATTCATCTGACACCAAATGTGTTCGTGAAGAGCAGCTCCAACCGTGCCAGGAAGAGTGGGACCCTGAACTAGTGAACCAGTCCCACGACCCTGACCCAGATCGGGAAGCTGAGGACCTGCAAGGCTTGCCATATAGATCTCGATACAGTATGGATGAGCTTGGCAGCTTTGACACATCTTACAGTAGTCAGGTCCTAGACATGGGTGATCTTCATGGATTGGCAAACTCTCCCATGAGAGGTGATGGCACTCTCAGCTATAGCACAGTTCAGACACACCTCCCTGCCGACTTGGGTGAAATGGTAGAAGGTTGTCGCCGCACACATGCATCTGGCATGGTAAGGGGAAAGAGGGGCCCTGGCAGGGGGGCCCACAGCCGAACTCCTGCCAGTCTTTCATGTGGGAACGCTGGCTCAGCAGACCTCAACTGCCTGCTGATCAATGAGGATGGGTACCTGGAAGACACAAGTACCATATATCAAAATTGTGGGGGTGCAGAACAAAGGGAGCATGATGTCATTCCCAGCAGTTCATCGCTAGACAACCCTGAACAAATGTATGCAGGAGGTCCTTACAATCATACACAGTTGACATCGACTGATGGCTTGGTTGAGCGCAGTGGTAGGGAAGAGAGATTACACACATGCAGTCAGTGTCTGATTAATTTTCCTGATGCCAGGTCCCTCAAGGTCCACATGCAGTCCCACCGTGCTGGGTCCTCTGGTCGTTACTCGTGTAATCAGTGTGGGAAGTCTTTCACACAAGCCTGCAACCTTAAAGTTCACCAGCGTATTCATCAGGGGGAAGGCCTTCATCTGTGTAGCCACTGTGGGAAAGGCTTCTCCTCATTCAGCGATCTCCAGAAACATCACTGCAGCCATGCTGTGGATAAGCCATACTGTTGCTCCCTCTGTGGCAACAAGTTCAGTCGCCTGTGGAACCTGAAGTTGCACCGGCGCATCCACACCCAGGAGAAGCCACACTGCTGCACATTGTGTGACAAGAGTTTTACGCGAGCAGACATATTGAAGGTCCACTACAGGACGCACACAGGAGAGAGGCCATATTGTTGCACGGTGTGCGGCCTCAGCTTCAAACGCCTGGACCATCTAAAGTCACATCAGCGTAAACACAGGCCTGACCTCAGGAACTAAAATTTGAGACAGGAGCTGTTGTCTGAAATAGATAAGAGTGTATCCTCTGTAAGATGGGAGCATATGATATGTAGAAAAATGCACATCACTGATAAAGAGGTGTCATATTCCAGTTGTGTTTTTAATTGTTTACTGGTGTTGCCTATATTAGTCTTGCTTTCAATTTTGTCATTTACGAGCAAAGTTTTTGTGGCTGTGTTTCAGTTGTTTATAATTATGACTGTGTGTCAGTGTTTTTAGCCTCTGAATATATATTATATTATATAAATATGGTAAGCGGATTTAAGGTAAAGAATTTGTATGATGAATTTTAAAGTTGTTGTCATTGTACTTTTATTAATGTGAGGACTTCAATAAATCCAAAGCTATAGGTCTCATTTTTACATGTATATGATTTTCAGCCCAACATTGTGTATGTGTTATACTGAGGGCAGGAATCTGAGTATTGTTTGCTATAAGTAGGCAATATTTTCCACAGAACTAATAGTAACTTAAAATAATCATATGTGTAATGAAAATCTAATTAGGACACTTTAGAACTGGTTATGTGGTTGTCCAGCAACATTACATGAAAAGTTGCATAGTGCACACTGTTACAAACCTAATGTTATGCCTAATCCTTAGACAAGTAGCTTCACACCATCTTAAAGAGTGGTTCTTGAATTTCCTACGGGATGAATAAAGTATTATCTTATCTTCAAAGAGTCAAAAGAAATGGAATGAATTTTAAAAATTCAGACATCCTTCCCTGTCTGGTACAAAATTATTCTTTCTCAGTTTAATACTCTCTAGTAGCCATTTTGGTAGTTAGTGATTTGACTATGTAAAAAATACATAATAAAAGTTAGAAAGTTTTTCTACCCACTATTTTAAGTGACAAGTGTTACTCACTCTCAACTGAGATGTAAGTGTGAAAGATGGTAAAAGATGTGACATCACTCTCTACAACTAACAATAGTAACATGAAACAGTAGTAGTAGTGTAGCCCTCTGTCATGTTGATTTTGTAAAAGCAGCTCTTGGAGTAACAAAGGTGGGAGACTCCTACCTAGACTAACTAACCCTATCTTATGGAACAGCCACCAGAAACAGTGGCTGCAGTCTGTTTTGGCGAATTTGAACACACATTACCTTGGCTTCAGGCTCAATATTAGGGTGGACACTAAATTGTACCCAATGTATTGTGAAGGAAGTTAGGGATTGCAACATTTTTGGGAGGGAATGCAAAATTATTAAGGAGTGCAAGCTATTCTGTGGGAACACATAGCTGTTGAACACAAAAAAGCGGTAAAAACAAATTCCAGAAAATATATTTCACTTATGGGCTCTGTAAAAGACACTTTGCTTTATCTGAAAAGACCTGCTGCAGAAAAAGAAACCCATGCAGAAAACCCATGCAGTAGGCCTAAAAACATCTCAGTCCATGCCTGTGTGGGCTATATAGACAAGACAGGAATGAAAATTGTGCAGGCTGAAGTATTTTTCAGTAAAACTTGGAATTACATTTTACTGTAAATAGGCCCACAAAAAAATGTAAAAAATAAGTAATCAACTATGGACGTTTCAATGCTAATTCAGTCAAAATTAACCGTGGGAAGAGGGCTCGTCAAAATTCACTATATTACATTCCAAGTCAGGTTCCCAACAGGTTCCTAATGCTTCGCAGAATTGGAGGAACCTTAAAGGCCACCGTACCATGGGTGACATCACTGTTTACAACCAGCAAGGCTTTCATTTTCGACGTCGAGGTGGACGGTGCAACAGCTAAGTTTGTTAGCCTCATGCTATTTTAACATGACAGAATAATGTATGATATTAGGTTCGCCTAATGAGACGACTTTACGAATAACACCTATGATCTTTGTTTCTTATGGAAATTATAATTATCAATAACCTCTTAAATTAAGACGAGATTGTTAGAAAACGTTAACTAGAGGTTAGCTAGCTAATATGATAACAAACCATCAAAAATGACTAACTCATCTAGGATGGAGATAAAGCTTTGCTGTTGCCTGTGCAGTGGTGGTTTGCTTTGAGATTTCACTTGTCGATATTTAATTGTATTTTGGTGTAAGTCGGTAAATTTATTGTTATTGAGGCAGACATGCCTAGTGTCGGTGTTAGCTGTCAGTGAGACTTCTGCATAACGTTAGTGGCATAATTAGGCTACAATTCGTTGTGATCGGTAACATTGTTCGAATTAACGATAAAGTTTCGAAGAAATGGACTGGTTTGATGAGCTTTGTTTGCTTCCTGCTCTTGGGTCTTAATACATATTGATAAGGTAGTAACATAAATTCAGACTCGGGTATTAGCGTGGAATTAGTCACTGTGTAAAGTGCTTTCCCATACAGATAAGCGAAACATGTCCGAGGCAGTCGTCGTTACATTTCAGGCTCAGTTGTCTAATGTGTTGGAGACCATTCTTAAATCAGCTATGTACGAGATCACCAGGCTGGTGGAGGACAGTCTGCTCGAGGAAGTGGGCCGCGGAAAGCAAGAAGTGGAATTGTTGCGGAGAAGATTGCAGCTGTCCGAGCTCAAACTCAAGGAGAGAGAATGGGAGAAGAGCAGGAGGGGAAAATGTACAGACTGTGGAAGGAGCATTGGCCCCAATGATGAGTCACAACCTGGTGTGTTAGTTATAGCAGCCATCTACATGCATTACCTGTGTTTTAAAGCATAGGCTACTTGCCAAGAGCTCCCATTTTTATGACACTGCATGTTATATCACAGTAATAGCACATGATCAACTATTTGGACTATTTTTTTCTGCATCTGACGAACCATCTTCATTAAAGGTGGAGAGGAAAGCCATACTGTGAAGCAGGAGGATGGTGCAGTGGGGAAATGGAGCAGCTGTGGAAGAGAAGCATCAGAGGGGGAACAGGATACACTTTCTTCTGGCTCAGACTTCAAGGTATATATTATAAGTGCATTTGTTTCTTATTTTTAACATACTGTACGTGATGCTTCAGTCAGTGTGTGAGGTATTCATTAATTTATTTATATATGTATTTATGTTTTTTATATTTATATTTTCAAAATCTGTTTAAGGTCATAGAACTGAATGCTGTCCAATCCACTGACCTTGTGAAGACAGAAGTCATCACAGATTCACCAGAATTGCAGGACGGTGAGCCTGCCATGGTCCACAACTTTTCTGGAGACCAGCAAAAAGCTCAGAGGGAGAGTTTCGGTGCACCGAGTGACTGTCAACTCTCTGAGCCAGTAATAAAGCAGCTGGACGTGAAAAGCCGCAAGAGTGGACTGAGCAGTCAGGACAAAGGATCCTCAAGGAGTCACCCCATTAGAACACATACTGGTGGTGATTTTGCCACCAGTATGCCACCAGACCACACAAGACCTGCTTCTTCACAGCACCAGTCAGCCAGCAACCCACAGTCCTCCACAGATTCTCTCAATACAAGGCATCACAGTGGGGCCTCAGACTCTTCATCTGTAAAGCAGGAGGTAGTGGTCGTGTATCCACAGTGGAGAGACAAGGAGGAAGCACCCAGGGACAATGTGCCTGTTAGTTCTTCTAAAGTAAATAGGCCAAGGGTAGACGTGGCACCCCAGACTTCACCAAGCCGGCCTCAGGCAGAGGTGGTGATGAAAATCTCCAGGCCTCAACCTCGGACAGACAGTCTGGCCTCTCAATCCATGGAACGCCATGAATCGGTCAGGAGACACAACCCAGCTCTAGCGCAGCCATCTGTAGTGACAGCCTCAAGCCTGGCTTCTATGGAGGTGGACAGAAATGCCTCTCTTTACAAGAGCTCTGCCACAAAACCCATCCAGCTCCATCACCACCAGAGAATTTACCCCAGTGGCCGACGAATCGGCGCCATCCACATGGGCAAAGGTTACGCACAGGTGGCAGGCATCAAAACACACTTAAGCCACCACGCTGTCAAAGCACCTCACAGCTGCAACCAGTGTGGGAAAGGCTTCTCTCACTTGTGCCACCTGAGAGCACACCAGCAGACCCATACGGGCGAGAGGCCCTTCTGCTGTGCCCTGTGTGGGAGAAGCTTCACCAAACTGAGCAACCTGAAGGCCCACTGCAGAGTACACACAGGGGAGAGGCCGTACATCTGCTCAGACTGTGGGAAACGCTTCACTCAGAAGTGCAATCTGAAGAGGCACCAGAGAATCCACACTGCTCACCTATGACGGGGTGCATCATAGGCATCCAATTGAGTTTTGGGGTTTAGAGGAGGTGGAACATTTGTAGACTCAGATAGGAAAAAGTATAAGTCATTACATGCTAGCAAGTTTCTCCCATTACCTCTACCTCTAAATCTGAGGATTTGTAATGTGCTCAATCTACGTCAACATTTTATACCAACTGACATATATCCTGTTACACTGGCTGCATTGCTAGCCACATCAGTCATTATGAGGACAAGTTGTTATGTTGAAATGTTACACTGTATCAGCTAGCGTTAATGTTAACTGAATGAGTAGGTGGCTAACGTTAAAGTTAGCTGTTTTATTCGACTATGACTGACAGACTTGTCAGCTAACTTTCGATTGTGAGTTTTCTTTCATAGAGATTGTTAGGGGAATGGTTAGGCAAGCTGATAAACGTCGCCAATGTAAGAGGAAGTTTGTCAGCCGGTATAAACCAATCGTGCATTGAGTGCATTATCAGAACAGGTTGGTATCGACAGTAACAAGGATGACTCCAAAGGCTGAGTGTAGTTATGCACTTCAGTGCAGATATCCCATCATCATGTTATCTGTTAAATAACTATGGTGTTGTAGTGGATGGTTGATGGATAGACAGTGTTGAAGCAATAAATATGACTATGTATTCACGGTATGTTTTATGATGGTGTTATGTTTCGAATATTTCTTTTTAACCCTTTAACGAAACTATATGAATGTGAAAACAGGTTATGTTTTTCTCTTATGATGGAACCCAGCACAATAGTTCACCAGCAAAGTGATGTGACACTGCTTTGAAAATACTTTAAAACCATGACAAGACAGTATGACAGTGTGCATATGTGTTCCATTCCTCAGTTCAAAAATTTGAAATTCTCTCCGGTGAAACACTTGATTGGTATGATATGCAGTTTCTCAAGTTACAGAAACAAAATGGAAAATTGACAGACCATAGAACAAGCATAACTATTGTATACAATGCTACTTAATTATGCTATTACTGGTTTACTTTTATAGTTTTAAGTTATAATGGTTACAAATTGAACTAATGAGGACAATTTACAGTCTGAAGCAGCTGCGAAAAAAACTGATATAATGGATTTAATTGACTTAAAACTTTGCCATGTTTTGTTACTTTTTTGTCAGTTGTAAAAATTGTAGCCTGAAGTACAGTGCAGTAGTTATGTTTTATTCCCTTGAGTTGTAATGATATAGCTTTTATTTATTATATATACAATAATAAGGTGCAAGGTTTCTCATTAAATATTGAGATTGTTTTAAGTGATGTTGAGTCGATTGCGATTTTAAGTAAATTTAATGAATGTTGAGGCCCACAAATACCAGCCTACGGATTGTCATAGTAAATATGCGTGATGTACGACAGGCTTCAGCGTATTTCTGGGCTCTGCACCTCCTCTTTACAACGCTTATCTTCGGCTACGACCGTATGTGGTGTGCGCCACCCTGTGGACATAGCGCAAAATTTCACCGACGTCTGCTCTTTTTTGAATCACCCATACATATAGGGGGCAGTGAAGGCTCCTCTCTATGTTATCATCCATACCGACGAACAGCGGAGGACTGCATAGAAAAAAGGTATTGATGGTCAACATGATATCCTACAAATAACAGGCTAATTCAACATTTGACTACTACGGATGAGGGTGAGTATACTCGATTTCGAAATAATAATGATAGAAAGAGGGATTGTATGAGTTATTTTAGCGATTCAATCGACTGATAGGCATATTGTTTATCTTAGCCTGTATGCTAACCCAATGGTGGAGAGGAGGATGCTGTTTCCGTTATTGAAACAGCATCAGCTTTCACGGTTAATATAGCACAAAATCTATGTAGCTGCTAACATTTCTTTTGATTCAGACAACAATTGTAGTTAATTCACAAATAATAATAATTTCGATAGTCTTCTCATTCGGTTGAATATGATGTGTTTGTTGTATTTCACTGTAGGTGGATGCAAAAGGTTGCCCAAGTTCGCGTAATCGAAGCACCAGCTCTGTTCTTAAAAGATGTCAGAGGCCCTTATCCTCACCTTTCAGTCCCAGCTGTCCAGCCTGCTGGAGACTGTCCTCAAGTCAGCCATGTACGAGATTACTCGGCTGGTGGAAGACAGCTTCTTAGAGGAAATGGGCCGTGGCAGGCAGGAAGTAGAGATGCTCCGGTTAAAACTGCAGCTATCAGAGCTAAAATTAAGGGAAAAAGAGCGTGAGAAGGCGAAACGTTTGAAGTGTGTAAACTGTGGAAGAGCTAGCGCCTCCAGTGACAGAACGCACGATGAGCCGCACTCTGGTAAGTGTGCGTCTGTGATTTTACTGAAATAGTCTACAGCCTGAGCATACAACTACGTATAGTTTTGTCCTGAAATCACAGAGTCAGTAATCACATGTTTATGCTTTTTGCTGTTTGTTGTTTAGAGGCAGACACCCTCTGCCTGAGCCTGAGTGTCAGTGAGCAGCGTCAGTGTGGACAGCTGCATCAAGAGGTGAAGTGGAACTCCACAGAGATACGTGATGACAAGCCTTCTGTAGCCCCTGCTTGCGTAAAAGATACAGGGGGCAGTCAAAGCCTGTGTTTGGCATCTCCATCCTCAACACCAGACAAGCAGTGGACATTGCAGAGTCCTATCTCAACTGCTGGATCTGCCATAAACCAGGAGACTGATTCCTTCCCTGGTGCCAAACATAAAACCAGAAACGCAGAAACCGGTGGAGTGCTCTCCCCTCATACTGCTCCAGAGCTGCAGACTGCACTGCCAAGCCTGCTTAGTACTATACCTGTACCTTGTAGCAGCCGCCACAACAGCACCAGCAGTGACTCATTTCCTCCCTCTGCTTTCCCTGATCTTAAGTCAGAGAGTGAGGTAGTTCCACCTCTTATTAAAGAGGAGGAAGAGGCCTTGCCTGTGTGGATCCCCAGTCATGAGGAAGCAGAGCTCTCTCAAGATATTGCCAGTTCATCTGAGATTCAGCCCAGTGGACCCTGGAGCCAAGAGGAGATGCAGGTAGAAACCACTAACAATATCTCCCCTCTTGTCTCACAGGAGACAGATGCATTTGTCATGTCGTATTCTGTTAAGCTGGACACATTGGCTTCACAAACCAGGCAGGTTCAGCCCCTGTTATTAAGTCCAGTATTGCCAGATTTGACCGTCAAGTCAATTGGATCAGATTTACAGGTTCAGGCCAGTGTTGGATACACCATGCCTAACAACAGCTTGGTGTTGAGTGAAAACTCGGCTGTGTCCCAACAACAAAGTTGCCATGAAGAAAGAGCCTTTAGCTGCTCTCTATGTCAAAAGAGATTCTCAACGTACAAGTACCTCAAAGCACACCAGAAGCTCCACACTGAAAAGCGCCACCTCTGCACGCAGTGTGGTAGAGGGTTTCAGCACCTGTGCCATCTGAAGGCACACATGCTCACTCATACAGGAAAGAAGCCGCTCAACTGCCCACACTGTGACAAAAGTTTTGTTTATAACTTTGAGCTCAAGATTCACCTAAGGCACCACTCGGGGGAAAAGCCCTATGTTTGCTCCCACTGCGGGAAAGGCTTTGCACGGCTAAGCAACTTTAAGCAGCACCAGAACATACACACACGAGAGAAGGTGTATGGCTGTGCATTCTGTGGCATGAGGTTCACGCGGTCCAGCAACCTGAGGGTTCACCTGCGCCGGCACAGTAGTGAGACTTGTCTGTGATGAGGCTGATTTTGAAGGATCACCACCTTAAGGGTTGTTGACAAAGCAGAGACTCAAATAAGTAATAACAATAATAATAATAATGATAATAAAAACGTACACGATGAAGGGTACTCAGTCAGGTTCTCAACAGCCTAGTGGATTGTGGACTCTGCTTTTATATGCATGTAATAATGTACATAAGATATCTTGATGGCAAATTTATCATCAGATGTGGTTTTAAATGAAGCTGATATAAATGTCCTGACTGCTGAGAGCTGTAATGTTGAAGACTGTTTTTGTGTGATCAAGTGTGAAACTTTTGAAAGGATGCTCTTACACAGTTACTGGTAGTCTAATTCTGAAGTTCATTTGAGATATTCATTAAACCAGTTGTAATGCCCCAACACTGTATTTGTCTCCATGGTTCATGTATGATCGTAATCTCTGCTTGTTTGAGATGACATTTATGCAAGATTTACCAAGTGCAATTTGCACAATGCACATGGAATAGGAGTCCACTGAAGTAACACTACACCTAGTAGTACAAAATTGAAAATTTCATATGAAAATGTGTGTGACAATGTGTGACATTAATTCAAGACATAATACTCATTGCTGTTTCTAGTTTATCAGTATGGTCAAAAGATTATCTGGCATAACCACCAGTTACCATATAATTCAGTGATTGTAAACAGGTATGCACATGCATGCATGTAGTAATGTCTTGCAGAACCCAAGGAAGTATAAAAGATAAGCGATATCTACTTTTAGACTTTTTGTTCCATTATTAACCCCTCTGTTAACCCCTGCATGTCACCCGACAGTTGGCAACCTTTATAACAACAGACACTGATTGGGATTTACCTGATAGGACACAATGTGTAAAAGAGATTAGCCATTGAAGAGCATAATCTGTCATTGAATATAATGACAATGATTCAATATTAAATTCATGTTAACTTGAACCCGAGTGCTTATATAATATTTTTTTTGTTTGGTTTATTCTTTCTTCACAGGCATTTCATGATGTCACTAGATGGACAAATGCTCAAGATTCCAAAAGGAGGCCCAAAAGCAGACAGAAAACATTTAGTGTAAGTACCTTCCTTGATATTTAACATATCATAAATTAGCACTCATAAGGCTCATATGCACATTCCTTTCGGTTTTGTTCTGCGGCGTGGCAATGCTGGCATCTTACAAGTGCCGTAAATTTGTGAAGAGGCTGTAGCCATAATGAGTCATTTGACCATTGAAGTGACAATGAAGCTGCAGTACAAGCTCTTGCTTAGTGTCCCTTTAATTTGCATTGAATTAAATTTTAATGGATGCATTTTTTGATTACAGAGTGTAGCCAGACAAATTCTAATACAGTCCCAAGTATGGCAGAAGGCTTGCTATAGTAGAAATATTGAATGGGGCCCTATAACAGCAAAGGTTTGTTGAAACACACAGCATTTATTCATTCCAAATACTTACTTGAGGAAATTGTGTGAAATGGTGATTAAAAAGGTCTTTATCTGATGCACGCAGATAATATCAGCGATGCCACAGCTCTCTGGCAGGGAAATGGAGGTGATTGTGCGTTGCACTAAAATGCTCCATAACAGAAGAGACTATCTAAGGAGGAGAGCTAAGGTTCGGTTTTTGCAACACCACCACAAATAACAATAATTTGAAACAATACTCTTCAAAATGATGATGATACTCATCATTGCATAGATATCTAAATGTTTACTTTGACTCTGCACATATTGGGTGGGCAAAGTTTTTGGCTCAAGGGCCACATTGGGTTTTACAAATTGACAAATAGGCTGGGTATCTGAGACCACTTGTGGATAAAGGGTAAAAAATATGTTACTAATTTGCATTCCTGCAGGTGCATTGCCTTTGTGCTAGACTTCTGAATACTGTTCTGTTAAGTAAAATGTTAAGCCTCAATTGACAGCTAAATCTTAAGCTTTAGTCAGCCTTTGACAAGTCACTGCAATAGTTACACTTAGGCAGGTGGAAAAGTGGTGGCTGATTGTTGGCCAGCCACTCAAATAATGTAATGCATTCTTGAGAAATCAGCCTTTGTCTGAAAAGAATAATTTTACCTCTATGCTCCATGGGAGGTCGTGGTCCCTGGCATTTAGTTTGCTCACTACTGCTGTACACTACATTGCTACTTAATTTGCATTTAGAAATTTCATCTTACATTGTGCTTACTTTTCTTGCAGGATTTCTCGATGGAAAGAAGTCAGTTGTCAACTAACAGTGACTGTGGTGCCATTTAATGCCAAAATTATGATAAGACAGGGACATTTTATGAGTCCTGGGAAATTAGTTAGTAAAATGATGTGTTTCCAGAGTAGTCTCATAGTAGTTTGCGGGGTATTAATAACATCCACAGGGTGTTTTTTTTTTAATAATATCCACTGTTTATAGATGTATACTGTTGGGTTCATTAATTAAGGTTATTAAAATTCTATTCAATGCTGATGAAGTGGTAGCTTTTACTTTGGTACCTGTGCTGTGTTTGTGTCATCTTTTGCTAAGCCAAAAAGAAAATTGTAATGTACATGCAATGTATACTGTACACACTTAAGTGAGGACAGGACGTTTTGAGATGCACTCCATGGAAGTTTTACAAAACTGGGATGATTTCACTGGGATGACCCCAACTGCTAACGTCAGAAGCTTGTCTGTGATTATTAGATAGGGTGTAGATTATTTAGGGTGTAATAGATCAATTATCTGTGCGTAATTTGAACATTAGTCACACCTCGTGCTTTGTATCGAAACGTGAAGTTGCCTAGAATGTCATTCAATACTCGCAAGATAAAGGTAAATGTAAGCTAATCGTATTCCATTCACCGTTACACACATTATGAATGTGCACATGAACGTGTAGCCAAGAAATGCTTAGACATATCCCCCTCGCTGCATTGTCTGTAGCCATGCAGTGACATTTCCATAAATACACAGTTAATCTAAGCGTTGCTGGGCCCGTACATGTCAGCTATTTTGTGCGTAATATCCTGTGCTCATCGCACCTGTGGCGAAACCAGAACGCTTCCATTGTGTAGTTAGCCTCAAAAGATGTTTCCAGACTCTGGTGCTCCTGGATCTCCGCTTTGATATGCATGTCACCTCAACTACGCAAGAATTTCACGTGTAGGCCTGGTATTTCCGCTTATGTTAACTTTACTGAATGACCTTAAGTCTACGCATAGCTATACCCCCAGCCAACCACGCTGTCATATTTAATAATGTCTCAATAAGATGCAAACTGAATTCAGACAGATAGGCTAATAAGTTGTACCAGTCAGAGCAACGTAATATAGCACCGACCAATAGGTCATGTCACAGTTTGAATTTGGGAAACTATATGAAATGCGGTGGAACAGTGGTAGTGTCATTGCTCTACAATTCACCAAGGTTAATTCTCAATCTCTGTCTTATTTTACAACTTTACTTACTCATTATATTTTATGTTATCACTAAATGGGCTCTTATGAGAGGGCTGTGGCTCAAATAAACCTTTACTTGTCCTTAGCATTCAGCACTCACTACTTGTTTGTGGGCTGTCATATGAGTGTCTTCTGTGCCATCATGCCATTGTCCTGGGTACAAAATTACATATATATACATATATATTTTGTACTGAAACCTGGTCTCTGGCCAGAGGAATGATACTATCACTGCTCCACCTCCCACAGCTTACCAAAAATCCAAACAGAATTTAAAATACATTTGGCTTGTGTTACATTGCATATCTTTTTCTTGTCTAACTTTGGATGCATTTTTTTTATTAAATTCATATTATATTAAACAATCACAAGCAACCTTAAGTGAGCTGAGGAGAAAGAGCTAATTTCAGGAGGCTAATTTCACACCTCCTTAAATGTATCCTATGACCAACTTGTTCTGTTGTAATTTTTCTTTCCCCAGATAAAGATAAAATAATTTACCTTTCCTGTTTTACCAATCAGGACACCCTGTTTATTTATTATCTTCTATCATGTTACTGTATTACACAATAGCAGACATTAGGTCTTTACTTAAAACTCAACAACATTCACCGTAATGCTACCTACCAGACTCATGACAGGTCAAAGTTATCTTGCTGCTAAAATATCAGTTGTCATTTTAGCAGATTGCTATACTTACATACTGAGTGGGTGGTTAAAAACTGTCCTGCGCCCTTTTGCTGGTATATCATCTCCAAAGTGGCCAAAACGTGTTGACATGCATGCATGCAGGTTACTGGTAATTCACTTGGAAAACATTTTGTCTGCAAACAAGGTGCAACTATTTTCTGGTACAGAGATGTTGCTGTAACATCTTTTCTGTTCTGAGAAGTTCTGAGGCATCTGACAAGCCTGGTAAATGTTAGCAGGAAAAGGCAAAACCGATCGCATCGGCGTCATGTGTTTAAAATGAGCAGAAAACGCGATTTAACCCTTTCTCCACCCAGACCTTTTTTTTTTTTTAGTTGCGTCCACCCTAAATAAATAAATAAATAAGTTGCATACGTTTTAACATGGTGCAACTTTACATTAGTGTGTGTGGGGGGGAGTTCTATACTTATACAGGAGTCAAACGTTTTTCTTTGTTCCTCTTTCAGTCAATTAACATTGGCATGATCAATCA
Organism: Tenualosa ilisha; assembly: GCA_015244755.2. Lineage (NCBI taxonomy): Eukaryota > Metazoa > Chordata > Actinopteri > Clupeiformes > Clupeidae > Tenualosa > Tenualosa ilisha. Next base: position 208,870 of record PYXC01000632.1, on the reverse strand, counting down.
CCAAATTTTAGGTGATGTTTCAGCACTGGACAGTTCCTTCACTTCAGAGTAACTCCGGCGATCCACTAGCAAACGACTCAAACTCCACGCAAGGCATTGCTACGCTTGGTCCAAATTCCTCGAGACGCTTGTTGAAGGCGTGTTTTCAAACACTTATGCTGTTGAGTGGTTGAATCATGATAGCCCTCCCCTGTGTTGATCTGTCATTGGATAATCGCTGCGCGTTGGACGCATTAATTTGCATAAAGTTGGGCATTGCTTAACTTTTAGAGGCAAAGCGAGTCGCACCACTTACCCAGAATGCTCTGAGGAAACGGAACGCACCGCTTACCCAGAATGCTTTGAGGACGCGTCCTCCCTGGCGTAACTCTATCAGATAGTAGGCTATTAGGTTATGTGCTCAAAAACACCAGACCACCAAACCACATACAAACTGCTCAGTGCAGTTGATTAGCCGATTTTATGTTAGGCAATTATTCGTAATTCCTCCTACCGTGTCACTCTTTAAAAAGTTATATTACGGGGGGCACTTTGTCGTCGTTGTTAAGCAAGCTCGTTTGAGATGGCTGGCTGGCCTAAAGCAATGCATGAGTAAAGTCTGTGACGTTGTCTACAACATGGGTTTTTGCACAAGTCCCATAAGTATCCAACAGTATGTGTTTGCATTCTGTAAAACTAAAGACACCCCACTGCAGCCATGCTTTTTAGTTGTTTTTTGTACTCTACCTATCTGAACTGTGCAGAGAGAACATTTGACAGACCCCAAAAATAGAATAACACATCTGTAAACCAAACCTTGTCCGGTTAAACACAGAGGCGCCAAAGTCAAGATGTGCATTTGCGTCTGGGGACCTATTTCAGTCCACTTCTGAATAACCAACACCCATTAATTAATCACATCCACATTTTGGCAATGGTGGGGGCACAGCTGCAGCATGGTTCACAAAGTCAGAGGCTATTTTTTTCCAAATTTGTAAGTTCATATTGTCAAAGAAAACCCGAGTCATATGAGATTTCTCTCAGATCATCTACAGATGCTAGATGCCTGTTACAGCAGCGTAAACGGCGGATCGGGCGGATGACGTGACGAAAAATAATATATTAATTGAATTCGGACGGGTGGTGAACCAATCAAATGAAAAAATATATATATACATATATCTTATAATATTGTTACTACATCCGAAAAAACGCACATTTTGAAACCGTAAAATTTACATCAGGCAGTAATTTGTCCTAATTGTCACTATGCTGCTTTGTGTATTATCGGAGATGGCCACGCCGGCGAAGGTGGTACGTGACAAACTCAAAAACGGAGAACTAAAAACCTAGGAAAAAGAAGGTCGGAAAAGTGCTGCCTGGAATAACTTTTATGAAGTGGTGAATCAGAATGAAACCAGTGCAGGCTATGTCATTTGCAAAAGCTGCGAAGCTGTTTATGTTCATGACAGTCACAAGACTGGTACGTCTAACATGGTGCGTCACAAGTGTGCTAAACCCCAGACCTCCACGAATACCTTGACAAGTTTTGTCCTTCGAGATAATAGTCAGGTAAGGCCAGGTTTGCCTATTTGCGTTTTGTGTAGGCTAGTGCGCTTTATGTAAGCTTTTTTTTTGGGGGGGGGGGGGGGGGGGGTGGGTGCGGTTGCGGATGAAATAATAGCTCATCCGCGCATCTCTGCTTTATAGTGAACGGGTCTCTATTTGGCATGGCAGCACCAACCACAATAAATGGGACCGGAACTTCCTCTCTCCAACATACCTCCACCAAAGATCTCTGCCTCCATGGTACAGAGCGAAAAAGGACAACACGTGGACAATGGCAACGACAGTAGCGACGTCTTTTCTGTCCAAAGACATACTGCCGCGCCGACTCGTTGAAAAACGTGCATACCGGAGTCGTGTTTGGAAATACTTTGCATTTGAGGCTGATCAGCAGGGATTAATCAAAGATTTGAACAAACCAGTGTGCAAACGATGCCACCGAACTATTTTGGCCAAAGGAGGAAATACATCCAATTTAGCGAAGCACCTCAGAGACAGACATCCTGATTTATTCAGAGACTTCCAGGTGAATGAGTTCATTATTTCAGGGTTTGGTGGGTCGGTATCTGGGAGGCCGTTACAATGTAAGTTAGCCTATCCATACCATCCTGTTAAATGGTTAGAGAGGGGAAATGGATCGGGCATCTTTGGGACGTAATGATGTGTAGGCTGTCCCCCCGCCGATTGGGTAAATGCCCCTTTGTGCACACGATTCAAACTACGCAGGCGTAAAATGATTGTACCGACTGTTCATCCCTGGAATGTTGACGCAGAAATACAAATTTAAGGACGACTTTCTTTTGTTATAGCGACGTTATATGTATGTTAGCGATGGAAGGAAATGTGCATGAGATTTTTCGTCCGATGAAAAGAAAGTCTGAAGTCTGGGCCTATTTTGGTTTCGTGAAAGATGCGAATGGACAACTGGTTGGTTTACCTGTCTGCAATGCGTGCAGAAGTAGAATTAAAACGAAAGGAGGGAACACAACAAATTTAATGAACCATCTTCGGGACAGACACACACAGCTTTATAGACAGTTGAAGGTGAGCCTCCACGAGAATAGTGAAAATGATAAGACTCGTTATACAATCTTTAAAGGACTAATTTTCCCGATCTGAATTTCATACACGTTCCCTATAGACCTAGGAATATTCGATAGGAGTAGGAATATTAATAGGAGTATTTTCTTGGTCTACAGTAGCCTACAAATTGGCTGCAATACATTTCGTGTTGTAGTAGCCTAAGTGGTGACTGTAGTGTGTGATAGGCTGTGGTCTTGTCAATCAGTGAGTCTGGGTGGGAAAAAGTAGCCTGCGAAATATAATAGGTGTATTGCTCATGTTTTGTCCTCCATAACATTCCGTTATTCAAGTAGGAGTGTAAACTTTGTCTGAGAAATACATGTACTGTGCATTGTTATTTGATGACTTAATGAAGGGTTATTGTGTGTTGCATTAGGCCAAGCAAAGCAAATCAGGAACAAATGAAGACTCTGAACTCCACAGGCCCAATGTTGAGCTAGAGCTTGAATCTCGAACCACCCTCTTCCGGACAAAAATCCTGTCTCTCATGGAGTCTTTAATGGTAAAAACAACATCTGAAATAGTATCAATATTTGATGAAATCTACATGGGAGCAGAACGTGAGTTAATTCAGAGGAGAAAGGAAGTGGAATTACTCACACAAGACTGAAGGAGAGGGAGCAGTCAGTTGCTCAGAATGTGTATGACAACCTGCCAAGTCTCAAATTGGAGCCAAGAGAGGAGTTTTTGGAAGGTGTCTTGTCCCATGGAATCCCTGAAAGAACAGAGGTTGGTACATCACAGGCTTTACTGTCATCATCAAAGGTTTCCCAGGTGTTAGCAGAATGTCTTTAGGTATGTTTTTAATATAACTTATTTCTGAAATCATTAAATCAATACTTTTCCTAGACTGTGGAGTTTGCCCTGGAATGTGTGGTGCTGAAAGCAGAGGAACCAGTGAATTCAGCATCAGTGGGGCAACCATCTGGTAAGGACTGTTTCTGGCCTATATATAACACCATGTGTGATTAAATACCTTTTTTAGGGTTGTGATCAGTGAATCAATTTGCCTTTGTGTGTTACATTAAAGTCTAAATGAAGCAGTGAACAGTTAAGTTTTTCGGTTCCTTTTTTGATTTGGTAGCTGTATGGATTTTAATTAAACCTGAAATTTAAGTAGTTTTCCTAGAAAACATCATGTTTGAAAAATCTGAATGCATCGTCACCAGAATGGTTAGTGATTGTGGTAGTAATTCAACTTTAAAACCAAAAATTGGTAATTGGTAAGTAAGATATTAAAAATCAGCAACCCTAAATTAGGTAAAATGATTTGTTTACCAACATAAACAGACAGCTAACAGTGGCAAATTTCTTGTTTAAATTGGTTTAAAGGTACAATGACACTAGTGACAGCCTGTTCACGCGGTTTGCCCACTAGGCTACCACTAGAGGGCGTCATTGCACCATTTAAAACAATTAACCTGTCAAAGAAATATCAGCTGTGGGAGGCTGCAGCCAGGCATCATTTATTTAGTAAATTAGTTAAAGTAGCCATGCAGGCCAAAATGTGACTGAAATTGTTAGCGAGTGTTGGTAGGAATGTGTAAATGTAAGTTACTAAGTAGAGATACAGAAGTTGAAGTTGTTTAGCAGACAGAGAAAGAGGGAAAAGAGCTTCATTAGGTTATGAACTGAAATATGTTTGTCACAAATCATCAAGACACAGTGCTGGTTACAAACATTGGCTTATACACCAATCTTAGCCATTAACATCACATATAGCATGCCACTGCAATTATGCAGATAATGTTAGTAAGTTTAGGAAAGAATAAATGAGTGTAAAAGTTCCTCAGTTTTGTCAAAGAAGCTGAAGCTGGTTCAGTATTAAATATAAAAAAATGATTTAAAAAGCAACTGGAACAGTAGAATTATTAAAGTGGAGGTTAGGTAATTGAGAGAGTTTGGTAGTGAGCGCAGTTACTTTAGTTAGAAAAAATGTAAGCAGCCAGTACACGTAAGGGACAATGATGAAGTTGGTTTAAGTTGAATATTAAAAGTATAGGAGTATAGGTGTAGTGAAATATTGCAAGTAGACAGAGCTAAAAGTTGCCTATCCAGTTAGAGGGAGATGGACAGACAATGGGAGCTCAAATCAGAGGGGCTTTGAGTGGCTGTAAGCAGCTGTGAGTATAGGTCATTAATTAGTTTGATGGGCCAGCCATGACATCACAATGGCCCTCTCATCACTCCAAGCCCATAGGAATGAACTGAAATATTAGTTTGTATTGAATATCTCAAAAGTATAAATCACATATTTGAGTTGACTTAGCAGACAACTTCGGATCAAGAGCTGTGCATTGCAGTTCGAAGGTTGCTATGTTAAAGAACAAGTTAGGTTTTTCACATCTAAAGCCTTGTGTTCTGTTTGAATACAATGATTAGAATATAAATTTTGACGAAAATGTATTCTCTATTCTTGCGGTAGCCCGCCCCCCACCTACAGAATGGCTGCATAGGTGTACAGCTGCAATCTTTCATAAAACGCATTAAGCTTTCATTCGTAAAGACATGAAATTCACAGAGTGGTCAGTAATGTTCACTGATACACTGACACAAAAATCATCACAAAGTATGATTTCCATCATTGCTTCAAACTTTTAGGCGAAAGGATACGGGTGTGAGGAGTTTGATAAATAGGTCCACAATTGTGAATAAATGAACCTGTTGGAAACCATACAGTTTCCAGCGAATTTTGCATGTTAGTATTTGTTTTATTTACTGAAATTTCTTCCTGCCTTTTTGTACACTTCTCTCTTCCTCTCTCACATGTTTGCTGTTGATGATCAGAGTACCAGATGCAGTTGAGCCATGTGACTGGCGCTCAACAGGAGCCAATGGACAGAGCTGATGAGGAGCTGCTGGGTTCTCCAGTCTGGGCAGCACAGGGAGTCAATTGCTCAATCCCTCCTGCAGGGCAGGCACACAAATCTGACCAAGAAACAACATACTCCACCGACACAGCAGAATTTAGCTCCAGCTTGGTCCCAGAGGACTCTGCTAGTCCGAGGCAGGATTTGGTAGTCCATGATGCCCCAGAGCCTTACCAGACAGACCTTCCCACAGATCAACGCTGCCGCCAGCCTGATGGTAGGATGATCTCCACGTCCTCTTCGGCACAGCACACAAGCTCCCCTCAGGCACTTCAAACTGAAGATGATGTAAATGCAGTGGGGTTCTCTAAAAAACATAGAGTAAGAGTGCAACTTAGAGACTTTCCCTCTTGGCACGAGTTCAAAAAGCGTAAGTACCTCATTGATGGTCCTTTTGAGAGAGAAAGAAGAATGCGTCAAAGGCACACAAATCTGTTTGCCTTTCTAAAAAAAAGTAATGTTTAGGGAGTGATATTGAAAAAAAGAACATCATTGACCTTTGTGTTCTCTTGGTAAAGACGGACATGTTTTATGATTAGATATTTTATGATTAGACGGTCATATTTTATATTAAGATGTTGACTGAAGAATAGATATACTTAACTGGGGAAAAAAATATTTTTTTTCCACACATGACTTTGCACAAAGTCGGAAACCACTGCTTCAACTTAAAGGCACTGTTGTGCAGGAATACTCTAGAACTTTCATGTTTGTAAAATCAATGGCCCACAATGGTTATAAGTATTAAACATGGAACACAAACTACACTATGTATATTGAGTAATACTGTCTTTTGTAGTTTTAATTCTCTCTCTCTGTCCTGTTCTGTCATCATGAAATTCACCAGAGTGCATGGAGTTCTGGTCTGTAAACCCCTCCCCGGATGCCCACTTCTCCACTCCACAGGAGTCCGAAGGCAGAGCTGATGAGGAGCTGCAGGCAGCTCCAGCGTGGGTGGCACAGGAGGACCAGAGCCAGTGCCCTCCCAAAAGGTTGCCATGCCAAATGGACCAGGAAAAGATGTGTTCTGCCATCACATCAGAACAAAGCTCCAGCATGGCTGTAGAGGAATCTGCTGGTGCAAGTCAGGATTTGGTGGATAGCAATTCTCCAAAGTCCAGTGAGGTTGTCCCTCCTGTTTGTAGACGTCGGGGCCGGTCTGCAGGGCAGAGCTCAGTATCTTTCCTGGCACCAGGGACAAGCCTTCGTCTCAGGAGCCACTCAGCTGCAGTGAACACCAGCAGTAGACCTCAGGAGCCTTTAGAGGGGTTTGGTAGCTCACTATCTGTGGATTCATGTGGACCAAATCATGCAGAGGAGGCTGCAAGTCATTGTTTGTCTTCTGAATCTGAGACTGAAAATTCTTCCGATTTTGATATAAAATCCACTGTGTTCAAGAGGAAGACAGCAAAGTCTAAGACCAGAGGGAAAACAGAGGATGTGTATCATCGGGCTCAAAAGAAGGCATCAAAAAGAAGCTCTGCAGTGGAGAGTGTGACTCCAAAGAAAAAGCGAACAATGATTGCCCCAGGTGAATTTTTGAATAATAGCTTAAGTTCGTGTGTATGTTTTTTTCATTTAGCTGACACTTTTGTCCAAAGCGACATACAAATCTCCTAAAGTACCTTCAAATGTACCAATATGTATCAAATGTACCAAATGTACCACAGTGGTAAAATTATACCAGGTTCCATTTAGAGTTTCTCTTGGATGATCTGACTTGTTATTAATTTTCCCATTATCATATATCTTTCTTGTTCTAGAGTGCAAGCATGATGTGTATGGTGCTCTGTATCCCTTTGAAAAAATTCTGCAGCAGAGAATTACAACGGGTGTAAGTTAAAGTGTGAAGATTTGGCACTACTCATCAATACGTAAAATCACTAGTATCACTTATCCTTGAAATAGCAGTGCTTTTGACCACAGCATTGATCATTGATTGTTGCTTGCAATTATTCAGGGCAAAGAGGAGGTGAGAGTGAAATGGTGGCCTTGTTCTACATGGTAAGTGCAGTTGGTCATTTGCATTGGATTGCGCAGTTTTGAGGAGGCAAAGAGTTAAAAATCTCCCAAAATGAAAAATGCCTTTAGGCACATTTGAGATGGCTGGCTTGCTGCCTGACTGACTTGATGCATGCTGAGCTTTACTCAGTGTAACTTTTGCGTTATTTACGTTATTTTGCGTCCTTATTGATGCATAGTTTGAAGTCCAGAATGCAGTGTTTTAAGAGCCTGACTACAAGAGGACCAGGCGGATGTGATACATGCTACGTCACAGATTTTAATGAAAGCAGGGGGAGTTGGGGGGAGGGGTTACTTGTCTTAGGCCAAAAAAAACTTGAAAACGAGTCTCAACATTTACAAATTCATGGTGGCCCAATGCTCACTTGTACTACTCTTTGTAAGTGCATGGTTCTAGAGGTGTACAGTGTATGCTGTGCTGTGAAAGGGAAGGAAGAAGAGGAAAGCGAAAGGCACTCTTTGCATTTCTCATCCAGTCAACCTCAAATTCAGCTTCTTCCTGGGATAACTGGATAGACATTGTACTGTAGGTGAAAGCAATGCGGCCTGGGAACTAAAGTGTAAAGTTTTCATTATTTTAACAACATGACTTGTTTTTCAGTGGTGCCAAATGGAGAAACTCCTGGGAGCCAGCCTAGAGGATGGGAACATGATGCTCATTTCACTCAAGCTGACGTCTTGATATTCGTCTTGGCATTTGGCTGGTTAATAGCCTCTGCACTCTGGCTTCAACATAGTGTGGAGAACTTTGCTAGCGGCATTGTATCAGTTTTAGAGTCCATTGTTTTCAATACAACCTTGCACACCAGTGTTGAAGTCTGTTGCCGTCACTGTTTTGATTCGGCTGTATTTTTGCCGGCATTGCCCAATAAAATCCATGGTTTACTGTTTACAGTCCGTTTGCAGTGTCAAATTTCAGAGCCGTCGTACATGCACAAGCAACACGAAGTGTTCGTGCACTTGTGTCAATACTGTGCGGAGCTGAGGTATTTGACCAGTTCTTACAAGAATCATAAGGTTTATTTGGATGCAACCACTGGCACATTCTAATGCTTTTGTCTCTGCTGTAGGGGAAGTAGAAATTTGACCTACCTAGCTCTAAGCCTTATGTAAATCACTGGAACAATATTTTATAATCATCAAATAGGCTAGGTCTCATATGCATATACTCAGTGTGTTTTTGGAGTTTAGATGTCTCTAGACTTCCTAAGATATCAGAGACTGAGCAAGCTAACTTAAATCCACCTTTAACTACCTCTCGAGATTATCAAACAATTTTATGTAGGTATGTTTAAATGGGCCCTGACCTTGTACATGAAGCAAGTACCGTAATTTGCCAAATATTAACAAATGTTGATACATTGTTTTTGCAAAATACATGGGAATGCTTTTTTTCCATTAGGTTTTCTCATGAAATCATCATCTGATTCTGATTCAGTAAGTAATAAACTTAAATAAAGTAATAAACTGCAGTCAATACATAGCTGCAGTTAATACAAAGGTGCAGTCAGTACAGTTTTGTTTTTCTAATTTGCACAAACACTGATTTGAGGTTTATATTCAGCTTGTGTTTACTGGGCTTGGGATGTTTCTGGGTATACTCCCTTCACTTCCCATTCTCAATTTCACTTTGTATTGTGATAAGGCAGTAGCCACTGTTGCTCACCTGAACACAGTTTTCTATTAGCAAGACTATTACTTACCATATTGTTTTAATAGTTTCAATAAAAAATGTAAACTCTTACTCCCATAGACTGCTCAATTTATTCCATACTTTTGAGTTTTAATCACCTCCCATTTGTTTATTGGACATTTTAAGACGGCTTGGTGTGCATTTTAAATAAGAAAACTTGATTTGATTTTGTGTATATTTTTGATGATTATTGGTCATAATTAAGCAATTATTAATTGGTAACAAAGGTTAGAGCTAGACATGACATAGTGTGTATGCTAAGATGCCCAGTGTTATAGAATGTTTACAGGGAAAGAGGGAAGAGGGAAAAGAATGAGACTGAGCCATAGTGAAAGAGGTGAGGCCAGAGTGCTTCCTCCACCAGAGGGTGTTTTAGGGCAGTAGTTTGGGACGTCATCCTGTCAGTGTGCATTAGGGTAGCTGGGGCAGTAGATGATGGCTGCTGGAGTGACTGTAGCAGTGGATGCAGTTGGAGTCTCTACTAAGGCTCTGCTTATAGATCTGGGGCAGATGCCCACGTTTCCCACAGCATCCACGGCCACCAGCTCCTCCTCCTCAGAGCAGCATGAGGCCCTGTAAGTGGCCAAGGTCACGTTAGCTCCAGCCACACCAATCATCATGGTCGCGTTGAGGATGCCGTTGTCCAGACGGACTGTGATGCTCTCAATGCCCATCCTGTTGCCATCTGTCAAGTTTGTAGATAGTTCTGATGAGAGCAGACTGCAGTTGCCAGAGCAGTTTGCATTCACACTAACCACTTTTCATGTGGGAGATGAAGTCGGTAACCTGGAAGAGATGAAAATTGACTCTAGAATTGTTGTGGTCTGCATTATTTCACTGAAATAATGCATTGAAGTACAGTGAAGTTATGAAATCTGTCTGTGTCGCAATGCTACAGATAATTGAAGTGAATTATTGACAATAATATGATACTGAAAAGTAGCTATCACCTTAGCAATGACAGCCAGATGCAGCACTGCTCAAACTACTAGTCTGAGTCGGTTGCTCCAAGATTTACAGTCTCCATGGTCAGTGTGACGTCTGTGTCTGAAGGAGCTGTGAGGGTCACTGTGCCCTCAGCATGACCTCCAGCGTCTAGAGTCACACGGCTGGGGAAAGACAAGCTGAACAAGTGGTTGTTCCTCATTTGGATGGTAAAGTTGCTACCATTGGCGTTAGACAAAGGCTTCCAAGTGTCATTTACCAGTGCCTGTAGGGAATAATATTATAGAGATCAGTACTAATTACTAAACTGGTAGGGACAAACTCATAGATGGTGTTACTGTGACATCAGAGGTCCTTAGCTAGGTTGATGTCTGACTCTGAAATAGGTTATGTGATATCCTGGGGGGTTCACCAATCACATGATGATCTAAAGGGCAAACTCCTACTGACAGTCTATCCACAGTCACCAGGTAGCCACCTCAGCCTCTGCCACAGTTGTTTTGACAAGTTGCATGCCAGGTGTTATCAGTAATTAGCATCGCCCAGGTGAGACTGACTGAGTCACCACCCGTAATAGTCATATGATCTGTGGCATTCTCATCTACAAGAGAAATGTAGTTTCAATACAAATTCCCACACTCAAATGGAAACAGAAACAAGATTTTCCGGTAATTCCGGTAATCCGGTTTTCTGTCTTACTGGCAGACGGTTGGCCTGATTAAATTTGAAATCCAGGTTGTGATTAAGTTAATATCTAAAAAGGAAATCAATGTCACTTTGACCCTGAAATAAGAAGACATTTTAGTGACATGCATGCATTCAAGCCTCTAAAACAAGACTAATTTTTACCTTTAGTGCCACTGCAATGTACTGAAGTTCATTTGGAGCCTTTATATAAATACTTTGTAGTGCAGTCTAGTTTCCCTTGATGTTTCCCTTTGATACCAGTGAACCGAAAACTAAAACTAAGAATTCGGCCGATCTAACACAATTCCAGGAACTGCTATCATCCTTCTCATCCAGTGTCAAAAAGGCTTTCTAGAATTATCTAGGAAGATAAGGCCATACCTAAGCCAATATGCAACCCAGATCCTGGACTCTGGTTATCTCTCGTCTTGACTACTGCAATGCCCTCCTATCAGGTCTTCCAGCCTGTGCTGTGAGACTGCTACAGATCATGTCCAGGGGCATAACCAGCATGAAATTTGAAGAAAACTTTAATTAAAGGGTTAAACTTTTTTTGCAGTTTACTTAATTTGAAGGAAAATACATGTTGATAGTTTAATCACACATTGATGAACAAAAGGAACAGTTATTTGCAGGATTAATTATTCTCAATCAAAAAAAACAAAAAAATTCTTATTTGGCTACTAGCACTTGTAGCTTTGGGTTTTATTCCAATGAATAGACCATCTTTTATTACTAAAGGAGAATATCTGTTCCTGTTGTACTACCACCTCATAATCCCCATACTAACCAAAGCATATTAAAATCATAATTCATGTACAATAACTAACTTACTATGCAAAAGTTCTTGGTTAGTGATCTATTATGGGTAGAATACAGTCATGCAGAATAAGGTATAAATAAGTGATTTGTAGTGACTGACAAATGGCCTGCGGACCCTGCCTAATGCTCCAGCATGCTGTTTACCTGAAGAGAGTGGAACAGTGTGCATTACAATCAATTACATTTATTACCTTCAGTAAACAGTCAGTCAACATAACTCTTCAAAAATTATCTTTGCTGGTTGCTATTTTTCAGTTTGCAAACAAATCTACATGTACTAGGGAGAATTTAGAACACAAAAATTGTGAGTGGGGGTGCTCTGTAGTAAAACAATTGCAGACTTGCCTGGTATGCCTTTATTAGTCAAAGAGTTACGGTATGTGTTTCTATATGATACTGTGAGCTTTGGATAAATGTATCAGGTAAATAAATATGAAATGTGACCAGTGGCAGTTGTGCTCTGTTAATGCTCTTTTGCCCTCAGTACCGTAGGAAGTTTTTGTCCCCAGCAGCACCCCTGATGTCTTGTATGAGTTTTCTGGTGGCAACTCCCACAGCCGCCATGTGTTGAATTCTCATCGTCTTTGTTGATGCCTCCTTCCGGTGGGACAAATCTAGCCTGATCAGGAGGGTCTCCATGGCTGCACTTACCTGTGTACACAGAAACACATCGTAACATCATAAAAAAAAATAGTTCTGAATGCAGTAATTTGTTTTGTTTTCATCCCTTTCATTCATAGCCTTGTGTTTTACCATTTGGTTTGGATTTTCTTAGACTAAAGTATCCAGTGGTCAGTATCGTTTTTTAGATCAAGGATACTTTGCAGAATGTTACTGCAGTTTTGTCCATTACAGACTCCAATTCAGATTACTTGTATTCCTCCCAGCACCTTGCTGCTTCAAAATACTCTGATAGTTTGTGCCTTCTCAGTCTCTAAGCCCATTTTGCTACATTCACAACCACCTAAACTCTGCTCTTGTCAAAATAAGCTTGGCTGATAAGGCTTCTACATGTGTAACAGCATTGCCATAAATAATTCTATTCATTGAATGTCTAAAGGGTTTGTCAGTCTCAGGCTGCGCAAGCCTTTGTCAAGGACTCAGCTGTCAGTCCACTTGGCAGAGAATCCCATCTCACCAGCAGCAAAAAGTCTCTTCCTTCCACCAGTGTAAGAGACTTGCAAGCCTCTGCCGAATTCTGTAAGATGGCCATCTCTGTCTCTATCCCCTGATGGGTAACATGTTGAGTTTCTTTGAGTAGAGCAGCAACTTAAAGCACTGAGTTTGGGTCTGAATGATGAAAAGTAGAAGAACCCTTCCAGAGATTCTCACTGTGAATTGATATAGAAAGACAAAGAAATCATGAACTAAATGATGATGTCAATATTAAAACAAGACACAACAATACCATTTTAAGCATGAAAATGATAGTGACATTATTCATCACTGTTCAAGCAAGCAGCTCTTTCGTTTTTGCCTGAGGGTGTTTATATAGGCACAGGAAGGGAAGTATGAGGATGTTTTTACAAGGGAAGTCAGATGGAAAATGACACTCCCACTAATAACAAATCATGTAACTTGAAAACAGGCAGGCATGCAAACAATACACAAACAGGAATGTTAGCAAACTAGTTTGCATGGAAATGTATAAGATGAGATTCTTTATGTTTGTTTTTATATAAAAATATATAAAACAGTATTGTTCGAGTTCTTTTTCTTCCCATTTTTTTTTTTCCATTTTTGGTCATCTGTCCTCGGGCCACCGTAACACCTGACCATGTGAAACTCGCTGGGCAAATACAACTCATAGGTGCAAATCTGTCAGAGTTGCAAGTCAAGATGTGTCAAGAGTACAGATGGAGGTGGTATATCTAGATGGCATGCTCATTGACATAAGCCAAGGATGAACCAGATTTATCTATTCATTTTCATCTCCAGTCCCAGGCTTTTATGAGGGGTGTGGTGGGGGCAAGTTGTCCAGTTATGAGCCATTGGAGCTCATTAGTTATGTACCTAAATCCCTAAATTAATATGCTTTGGTTGGTTTGGGGCTTGTAAGTGCAACAGGAACAGTTATTCTCTTTCAATAATATTTAGAAAAGATGGTCTACTCACAGGAACAAAACACAAAACTACTAGTGCCTAATAGTGTCCAAATAAGTCTTAATTATGTCTTTTTGATTGATTGAGAATAACTGTTCCTGAGAATAACTATTCCTGTTGTATTACCACCTTATAAGCCCCTTACTGAGCAAAGTATATTGAGATCATAATTCATATACAACAACTAGTAGTAGTGGTAGAATAAGCTCATGTTGTATAAGATATTAACACGTGACTTGTAATGACTAACAAATGGCTAGTATGCATGGTAACAAGCTGCTAATTAATGGTAAATATTTGTACACTAATCTAAAGTGTTACCTATATTTCATTTCCAATGTAAGCTTACAGTAAATTGTCATTGGTTCCTTGATTGTGATTGGCTGATTTGGCATTCCAAGCTGTTGTAAATCCAGCAAAAACACACAGGTAAGGGGGTTTAATGGCACTCCGCTTTGCGTTGTGCCAAACAACATCCCTCAGCTGTTCTACATCCAGCACAAACCCACGACCTCGAGTGGCTTATTGCTTAATTATTTATGTGAAAACATTTATATAGGTTTCTTTGAACAGGCTCTCAGAGCTTCATCATACACTGGCACAAACACTGGCTCTGCATAAGAAACAAGTAATGTTCAATGGGCTTTGGATGTTTCTGAGTATAACCTGTTCACTTCCCATTCCCTCTTTGATTTCACCCTTTTTGTGATAAGGCAGTGGCCACTGTTACTCACCTGAACACAGTTTTCTACTAGTAAGACTGTGCCTTATCATATTGTTTAGATCATTTCAATCTCGATATATGAGCTATTACAGACCTCTTAATCTATTCCAGGCTTTTGAGTTATATAGAAAATGACACCTTTTAACCACCACTCATATGTTTATTGGAAGTTTCAAGACCGCTTAGCATATGTTTTAAATCAGAAAATAGTTTGGGTATCTTTTGATTCATTGATTTGATATAAAATATTTCTTTATGATAACTGGTATCAATTAAGAAATTACTAATTGATAACGAAGAATGAGAATGAGCCACAGTGAAAGAGATGAGGCCAGAGCACTTCCTCCACCAGAGGTTGTGTTTTGGGCAGTGGTCTGGGATGTCATGTTGTTAGTATGCATTGAGGTCGCTGGGGCAGTAGTTGTGGCTGCTGGGGCAGTAGACGTGGCTGCTGGGGCAGTAGATGTGGCTGCTGGGGCAGTAGATGCAGTTGGAGTCTCTACTAAGGCTTGTCTTATGGATCTGGAGCAGATGCCCACGTTCCCCACAGCATCCACGGCCACCAGCTCCACCTCCTCAGAGCAGCATGAGGCCCTGTAAGTGGCCGAGGTCACGTTGGCTCCGTCCACACCAGCCACCACAGTTGTGTTGAGGGTGCCGCTGCCCAGACGGACTGTGATCCTCTCGATGCCTGTCCCGTTGCCATCCGTTAGGTTTGCAGAAAGTTCCCATGAGAGCAGACTGCAGTTGCCAGAGCAGTTTGCATTCACACTAACCACTTGACATGTGGGAGATGATAAGTCGGTAACCTGAAAGAGATGAAAATTGTCTCAATTGATTCAAATCAATTAAATGTTGTATTGTGAAATTGAGCCAATTGTCAGTTGAGTCAATTGTCTCAATTGATTCAAATCAATGAAATTTTGTACTGTGAAATAATGACATCTGTCTGTCTAGCACTGCTATATATAAAGTATGTAAAAAACAATTATTAGTTACATCAGCTGCTAAGTAAGTATCACCTTAGCAATGACAGCCAGACGCAGCACTGCATAGTTTGAGTCAGTTGCTCCAGGATTCTCAGCCTCGATGGTCAGTGTGACATCGGTGCCTGAGGGGGTGTTTGAGGGAGCTGTGAGGGTCACTGTGCCCTCAGCACGACCTCCAGTGTCCAGAGTCACATTGCTGGGGAAGGACAAGTTGAATCCGCGGTCGTTCCTTGCTCGGATGGTGAAGCTGCTACCAGTGCTGTTAGAGGCAACAGTGAATGGGACAGTGATGGCTGTGCCTGGCTCCCAAGTGTCATTTACCTGTGCCTGTGGTGAATAATGTATAATAGTACCTGTATCAGTACCTATCACCCAGAAGATACTACATGTAATACAGTTTTAATATACATAGGGACGAACTCACAGATGCTGTCACTGCAACACCAGAGGTCCTGAGCTGGGTAGATGATTGTCTCTGGAACATGTTATGTGATGTCCTCGAGACTCCACCAGTTACCCCTGTGACACGAAGGGTAAATTCACCAGCTGGCAGTGCGTCCACAGTCACCAGGTACTCCCCCTGGCTTCTATCTTCCACTGTTGTGTTAACAGGCTGTGCACCAGATGTTGGAATCAGCATCACCCCAGTAACAGTCACAGAGTCACCGCCCGTAACAGACAGGAGAACTGTGGCATTTGCATCTACAAGACCGATAAAAATTCAGTGCAACTGCTGGAAAGATTTTTTTTGTGTAAATCTGAAAATTATATGTTCTCTTACTGGCTGTTGGGCGGCCTGGTAAAATCTGTAGTCCTGGATGAGGACCTGTTAATATCTCCACAAATTCAAAGAGGAAGTCTATGCCACTCTGACCTGTAAATATGGATATGGATGTAATGACTAGGCCTTTTCAAATCTGTATTTTTATTGCAGTTTTACTGATATTTTTACAACTGTTCCAATATTTTGGACACAAAAACTGCATGTACTACCATGTACAGCACTCTCACATTATCTGCACATTAGAAATGCTATGGATTGGACATGAAAATATTACATTGCTGCAGCTTATTTTTAAAGTCTGCACTTTTCCCATAACCCAGTTGATTTTATTTCTTGCCAGGGATTGTCTGGCCAACTAAAGAGCTTGCAGCAGGAAAAAGTACAAACAAAGCTACCAGACTTTGGCACGGGGTAGCATTGTTTGTGCCCTCATACATAGATTGCTCCTGCAAATAACTGCAGAGCATTTACATAGTTTCCCTTGATATTTCCCTTTGATACTAGTGATCACCTGTCACTTTGATCGAGTAGGGTTGTGTGGAGTCCATGTTGATCTCCCATAGCCCTCCCTGTTCAGTGGTGTTCAGACGCACAGTCCAGAAATTCCCTGTATTCTGGATGGTCCCCAGAGCACCAGAGGATTCAGTGTTCTTCTGGGTCACACCTGTGAGAAAAAAGTTGTCAAAACTAGTGGAAATTCGTACTGAGAAAGTAAAACACCATTGCAGATTGTAGAAAATGTATTTTTACATTTATTACTATTGTTGTAAAGAATATTGCTAAGTAAAAGTATTGGGCCTCATTCAGCCACTTAAATTTTCTTGAATGTAAGGAATGAATGAATGCATGTTCAAATATTTCAACCCTGTAATGTTTTACAACCATAGAATTGATGCAGTCTTCTGGAAAACTGCATAAGTGGGATTTAAGATTGTTTGTAAAAACAGTTGGTGAATGAGGTCCAATGTTACTAGTGCTTTTTAAAATGCTGATGTTAACTTCATAGTATCAACTGCATAGTATCAAAAGCAGAATATCAATACATTGTTTTCTATATCCCTCTACGCACCGGTAGGGCTTCTTATGGTGAATACAAGAGATCTGCCTGTGATGAACGCTGTCAGCTTACTCAAAGAGTCCTCCACAACAAAAGAGAAATTCTCTGCTTTGCCTGGGTTGCTCACAGCCTGAAATATGGTTACCTAAAGCCAGAAAGAACTATATTGGACCTTTAGAAAACATATAACCTTTAAATAAATTTAAATGAACAAATATTTGACGAGATTATTTCATCCAGGTGATACTCCAGCTGTTAAGATGATGAAATGATGTCCCCTGCTATATTTGACTCATTACCAGAGCTGGTCTAGACGAGTCTTCAATGATGCTTGTGGCCTGCGGCAGGTCAGCCTTGGTGACTTGGATGGCCTGGCCTCCTGAAGCCTGGGCCAGTTCCTGATAGAGCTGAGTGGTGGAGCGTATGGAGAACTGCAGCCTTTGGTTCTGCTGGTTGTCACTGGCCTCTCGGCGCCTGCGGGCCACGCCTAATACTCCTGTCAGCATGCAGGTTACCTGAAGAGAGTGGAATAGAGAGGTCCGCAAACAACTGTCTGATCACACACTTTGTCAAATTGCATTTATGTCCATGCATAAAGGGTGATTTTACTGAAGATACAGAAAATGTATAATAAAAATATAAATATAAAGTTAAATAGGAATGACATCCCTGTTTAAAAACAGATAATCCAAGGCACATCTTTTGTTTCAATGCGTACCACTGATCTAGTGCTTTCAATCAATGCAAGAATAGTGCTCCTGAGATGATCATCTTTTGCCGGTGCGTCAGTGAAAAGAAATATTTCAGATGATTGTGGCGCACCTGTTAAAGCCAGCTGTAGCCAAAGAGAAGAAAATGAAAAGAGGAATGTTTGGGTTTCTGCATTTGCCACGCCTTTCCATTCCATTTTGCTTTTACTTTCACATAATTTATTTGTCACTGTACCTGCAGCCCTGACATGCTCAATTCAGGGGTGTCCCCACCTCCAGATGCAGTTAGGGCATTGATCTGTGCTTTGAAAACATTTGCATCTGTTGTCCTAAAAAGGGGGCCAAAGTCTAAAAAAATAGGTGTTGGTCTCGTGAAACATTTACAGTACCATAAAGGCAGCATGATGTTACACATTTGACTGCATTTGACTTAATACTGTGTAAGGTACCTGGATCATTGAATGGCACCAGGATGTAGGCAGGGGGCTCGTCTGGTGTTCCCCTCCTACTGTCTATGATGGATGAGGTCACACTTTTTACCGCTGCAATATCGTCAGACATACTCCCAGTGGTGTCAATGACAAAGCACAGAACAGAAGAGGGCTGTGTAATTCCCATCAACCTGTGACAGAGGTGACAAGACAAGAGTTCCCACAGTTGAGTCCCTTTGCTTTTATTCATATGCGGCCGTTTGGACTGCCTTTATGTATAAATTAAGCAAAATGAAGAACTTGGTAGGTCTCACCAGTTCACATGCAAAGTAAAGTGACTAATTTAGCATGCTGTATATTCGGTAGTGGTTTGGTTGATATGCTACCTTAGAAAGTTTCTGTCCCCAGCGGCACCCCTGATGTCTTGCAGGAGTTCTATGGTTGCATTGGTGGCAACTCTCACTGCATCACCATGAAGCCCACCATGTATTGAATCCTCATCGTCTTTATTGATGCCTTTCTTTGGTCTTACGAGACTAGTGACATCACCGATTCCACCGTGACTGCACTTGCCTGTAAGTGCCCAGTTAGTGCTCTGTGTGGTTTAATTTGTACATTTAACACATTTTGTTTAAAAAGATTTATGCTTTACCGTTTGGTTTTGAGAATGGATATAAACTGAAGTATCCAGTGGTAAGCAGCTGTTCATCAATAATGCTTTGCAGGATATTTTTACAGTTTTGTCCATCACAGTCTCCACATGTTGGGGTCCTTTTATCTATAAAACAGCCATTGTTTGATTCAGTGTCATTATATCCAGGGATTCTTAAGTATTGTAGGTACCAGTATTATATGCACCACCTAATCTTTGACCTTGCAACACTTTGCAGATCACAAATAAGTATGAAACTGCATGATATGTATATAATATGATTGAGGGATTAACAAATATAAATCACTGCAAAATGAACTATTGCTATTGATAAGATTTAATGGTAAAGGAGGTAGAAACAAAAAAAGCTTTGAAAATAAAATCATTTGGAAATAAATTTGACTTTACCTGCAATGTTGCTTATTATGGCATCTGGTTTGATTAGTGCAGAAAAGGGAACTTGTTTACCCAGCTCAATCCAGTTACTGTGGCTGTAAAAGTCCTAAAGCATTGCCCAATAGGTATAGAAAATACATGTAAAATACCTCTGAAAAGCAGTGGAAATATTTCTATAACATCTTAAAAAACAACATTAAAATGACCTGCAAGGTGTGTAGGATCGCTCCCAGTGTCCGTCTCGCAGATTCAAAATTCTCCAGCTTCACGTTGGCTTTCACAGCTTCCAAACCAAGTCTGATGAGCTCACGCCCCTCTAAAATTTCCTCATTATCAAAATGCCGCTTAGCTGAAAAGACAAGAAGATCGACTGCAGCATTCGAGTGTCTCATAGTATTAATTGAACTCCGGAAGGCTTTGGCTGAGTCTGAGGATGCACAAGCCCGCACCAAAGACTCCGCTGAAAGTCTGCCTGTCTGAAAAAGAAAAAAGGAAAACTATCATAACTATCATAGTTTTAATCAGCATTTTACATGTACAAGCTGTTTACCTCAAAATCTGTGTTTTTGTTGGATAATTGTATCTTATTAAAGTCTACCATGCACCACTGCATAATCAGTTCCAGTCATACTAAAATGGATATTCTATTTTAGAACTATACTTCATTATCTTGGTCTAAAGAAATAGACCAAAGTTTCTTCAAACTTAAATTTAAGTAACTGTAACTGACTAGTTGGTAGTGAATATGTTAGTAACAAACTGTAAATGACTAGCCTTGAGCATTTAACTAATTCATTCATTTACAAATTAATTAATTATATTTCAAAAAGTTTTTTATTATAGGCCTTGTCAACCAAAGCACTCATTGTAAAACTATCCATAAGACAACCTATACAAAAAAAATCAAAGGTGTTTGGGTATCAGGTGTTGACAATGATGATGCCAATCTCACCGGCAGCACAAAGTCTCTACCCCCAGCCAGTGCCAGAGCCCTGCAAGCCTCTGCTGAAGTCTGTAAGATGGCCGTCTCCGTCATCTCCTGATGGGTTATCGTGTTGGGTTTCTTTGAGAAGAGAAATACCTTAAAGCACTGAGTCTGGGCCTGAAGGAGGATGGAAATTAGAAGAACCCTTCCCACAATCTTCATTGTAAAATCTGCAAAGCAAGGCATGAGAAATTGTAGACAATGCAATTTTAAGTATGTAAATGTTAAGTACAGTATCATCCAAGAAATCCTGTGTATGAGCAGCACTTAACCTTGTAAGGAATTTTGACAAATAGCAAGCACGATGGCTGAAGATGCTTATATTGGTTATCTGCAGTAAAGGGATGGGTTATGATTGGAACTAAATCCACTCCCACTTTCTCAGCAGGAATGCAAACAATCCAGTTTGGATCAGGAGTCGAGACCGAGTCGAGACCAAGACCATGAAAACAAGTCAGTTTTCATAACCATGATTTTAGCACCCCAGTTAATAATCAACAGTTAGGCCTACAGATTAAACTAGACTGGGACTAAAAGGGATAAAAGTGACTGCTAAATGCATAACTGTAATGTGAATGTAAATGTTTTTACTGATAGCCTGGAAATCCAGACCCACATCTAGAAAGATGTAGGTCTGGCTCTGATTGATAGACCAAATCCAATCCAAGAGGCAGCACCAATGGATCCATATCTAAGTGTCTCTGTACTTTATTGGATAGCTATTCAAAACTATTTCATTTGTTTCCCTCCGTCACACAAATACTTTTGAACAGTGTCATGCCCATCTTGTCTCTGCTCTGTGATCACACCAGCTACTGAAGTCACTCACTGAACGCAGAATCTTTGCATAGCACCATGGGATGTAATTTTCAAATAATGCCCATCAGCATTCCCTATGTTTTTTTTTAATTACTTAAATTAATTTGTAACGATGGATAAATTATGAGTCCTCCTCCCACTGTGGGTTGAGTCAAGGTTGAGTCTTTGAAGAGTCAGAGAAAGCAGAAAATGGTCTCGAGACCGGACTCAAATACTACAACACTAGTAAGAGCTCAGAGATGTTTAGTCTGCGTATTTCATTTCATTTGTCTTATTGGGCTCTATTTTCACATCATATGCGCATTGTCTAAAGTCTGTCGCGCAAGTTGCTTTGGGGGCGTGCCCGACACAATTTGGTATTTTGACGGCGGGAAAAGCGAACATTGCGCCAGGCGCATGGTTCAAAAGGATTGGTCTTAAAGTACTTCATTAGTCATGGGTGTGTTTTGGGCGTAACATACAATTAACCAATCAGTATTTATACTCTCATTTCCTTTAAAAGCCAGCGGCGCATTTTCCATGGTGTGTTGCTATTATGATGGCGAATTTACCCGGAAGACAGGAGCGTTCTGCTAGTGCGTTAGGTAAAAGCGTGTGAACAGTTTATCTTCGGGGATGGAAAGAATCCCCCCAAACCTCCACGGGTCAAGGAAGTATGGGAGGAAATATCCTCAGTTGTGTCTTCCGCCTTGTACCCGTAAGCGGTACAATGATGTTAGAAGACGGGGGAAACAAAAGCTTTCAACGCAAATTAATAAATATTGTGGTATGTGATGTACATTTATATTTCATATTTCCAGGGACTCCATAATTTTTTTCTCCACATGAAAAACTTTTGTATAAACCCTGCTGCGCGCTCCTGCTGATGACAGAAGCAGGGTGTGCGCGCATTGTGCACGCTTTCATATCCCAAAGCGCTGTGCGCCCCTAAAATAGCTTTTCAGCAATGCGCAACTGACGACAGACCAGGGTTTTGTTGGTCACTGGCGGATTTAATTTTTGCGTCCTTATAATAGCATCTGGCACGCTTTGCGCCAGACCACACCTCTTCTTTTCGCTGACACACCCGTGACGGCGCAGTGTCATCTGCTATCTAGACAACGTGATTTTTTGCCGGAAAAAATGAACGATGTGTAACCCAGGTAAAAAAAAAAACCATTATTAGATCTACAGGTTTAAAACCATTAAAACGATATGAGTAGATATGTTACCATTTAAGATGTCAAAATTCATAATTTAGTTGCATAAATAGGATTAAAATATATTTTAATTTAATTATTTAGTGTCACAGGAAGTTTTCATAAAAAACGTCACGTCCTTGTTTTGCACTTCCTGTGTTTAGAACGCTAGAGGGGGAAGAAGAAGCAAGACATAAAAAAAGTTCGTTAGACATTGAAGGAGATTAAAAGAAAAGACCAGTGAGCAAACAGTGTTTATGCAGTTTAATCTTTATTTCTTTAATTTGAAAGTGTTTTAAGTTGTATTCTGTCTACGAGGTAGACTGTGGTTTTGTTAGTCCTTTGGTTTTGAAGAGAACCCCGTGTCAGTTATCGTCAGATCCTCGCATGCCGCTGGCGAGCCACCCATACTGTTGGAAGACATCAGACCACGATCTTGTTCCATCCGAGGGATCCGTTGATCTTCCGTGAAGGAAAGTATCCTACTTTATCTGTTGAGAGCCAGGACCGTGAATTGCGTTTGATATTAGTGCTTCAAGAAGATGCGCTGACTTGGATTTGCGGTAAGCGCGGACTCATTGCTAACAGAACTATACACGTGGATCTCGCGGAATTACTGTTTTGGTTGCTAGCACTGTTTGGACATGAAGGTGAATTGCCTTTGGAGAACTATTTCGAACTGAACTGTGAATAATTCAACACGGCAAGGTTGACAAGTTGAACATTACTATTTCGAACTGAACTGTGAATAATTCAACACGGAAAGGTTGATAGGTTGAACATTTTAGTTGAGCATTTAATATGATGTTACTGTGATGCTATTTGAACATCTAGGAATGTACTATTTTGCAAAGTGGTAATGTCATGTTTTTTTTTTCTTTCTAATTGATGACATGCAGTTTGATTGATTATTTTTGAAGGTTGTGTTAATACTAACACCAACTGGGTTGATATCATTCTAAATCTAGTAGCTCACTGGTTTAGCTGGTCAGATAAGATAATTTAGAATCCTTAAATAGGCCTATTGATAAAAAAAAGCACCTGTTGCAATTATTAGATATGAGAATTTAGATTATTTACATTTAACAGAAAACTAAATGTTAAGTTTATGTTAAACTGATCTAATTATTTGATAAATAGAATTATACTTATTAGACAATATAAGAACTTACATAACCTAAAAGTCTAAAAGAACCGAGTTAACTCTGAACTAGAACAAAAAGGGTGAAAACTAAATGAGTTATCACTAAGAGATTCAGTATCACTATTGAATTGCACTTCATGTTTGTGGATGTGTAATTGTGTATGTTTGGGTACCATTTCTTAACTTTTCCTACTCTGTTACTCTTTCTCTACTCTTTTCTACTACTTTTATAATACAAGCCGGCATTTGAACTTTATTTCATGGTCTGTGGTGTCTTTATTCTCTCACTATAATTACTGTTTTAGCCATCACTACTCCCTACGAGCCTAGACACTGGTCCACACTACAGCATAGGCTTACTCCCTGTAAGATAAGTGCTACAGTAAAGTGGCGAGCCAGCCAGGAGTAGTTTATTGTTAAAATCACGTGACATATTAGTGAGAGAACTGTATCTGATCACGCAGACCTAAAATAGAAACCTAAATAGAAGTCCGGCCAAAATGGAAGAATTAGTAGATAAAGAAAATGTTAAAGTACCAAACTCAGTCATTGTTAGCGGACTAACTAACACAGCATCAGACCAAGATGTGACTGACTTTCTGACTAAATACGGAAATATCACAAGAACACTCAGAATAGATGACCCTAAATCTCCACACCACAAGAACGCCATTGTAGAGTATGACAGTGGGCGCGCAATAGAAACCCTTGAACCGATGCTTCCATATGAGTTCAAAAGCCCCAGCAATGTAATCTATTACATCAAGGCTCTGTCCAGTGAATATGTTCCCATCGTCGCTGATAGCGCTACCCAGAGTTTCATAGCTGAACTTCAAAGAATTGCCAAGCTGAGTGGTAGATCCTTCGAAAATGTGCTGCAGCTCCAACTAGCGAGGTCACCTGCGCTAAAACAGCCACCCTCTACTCAACCACAAGAGACATCTCCTGTTAAGACCCCTGTGCCTGCACAGACCACAATGCCTGCTGAAGCACCCGAACAAGCCACTGAAGTCAAAGAGCAGGGTCAGATGAAAGGGAATGAAGCGCCTGTCGCAACTGTGAGTTTTGCAAGCCCTGCAGAGGTGCAACGAGTGATTGTTGAACACGTTGTGAAAAACACTGCCCCAGCTTCATCAGCTCATGCGTCATTCAGACTCAGACAATTCTCAGGCAAAGTCCCCTATCCCAGGCATGAAGTTGACTTCGACACATGGCGCAACAGCGTCGACCTCATGCTTCAAGATCCAGCTCTGTCAGACTTTCAGCGCTCCAGAAAGATTTTGGACAGTTTAGTGCCACCAGCAGTCCACGTTGTCAAACCCTTAGGCCCACAGACTTTGCCTGCCGCCTACCTTGAACTACTAGACTCAGCATTTGAAACCGTACAAGATGGCGATGAACTGTTTGCTGTGTTTCTCAACACGTTCCAGAACACTGGAGAGACACCCTCCCAGTTCTTACACAGGCTACAGGCAGCTCTCACCAAAGTATTGAAGAGAGGCGGCTTACTTACCAGTGACGCTGACCGACATCTTCTGCGCCAGTTTTGCAGAGGTTGTTGGGACCATGCGTTGATTACTGACCTGCAGCTCGAACGAAAGAAAGGAGACCCACCATCATTCACTGAGTTACTACTGCAGCTACGCACAGAAGAAGACAAGCAAACTGCCAAAGAGACCCGAATGAAGAAGCACCTTGGTACATCAAAGCAAAGAGCAAATGTTCACCTCTTGGCAGCAAGCTCTCTTGAAAATGACATTTCAGAGGATGTCACTGATTTAAGAAATCAAATCGCTTAGCTGCAGAGCCAGCTCACTAGACAAAAGGATAAGAAAGCTGAATCAGAAGTGTCGTCACGAGAGGATGAAGCCGCCAAGTTAAAGAAACAGGTTGCACAGCTGAGAAGCCAGCTCACAAGCAGCAAACCAAAGAAAGCTGCAAATGTGCAGCCAAATGATACAAAGAGACAAATGAAAACCAAAACACCTGATCGTCAGCCAACCACAGACTCCAGGCCTAGTAACAGACCAAAACCGTGGTATTGTTTCCGATGTGGCGAAGATAGCCATATTGCCACCACCTGTGAAAATGAGCCCGATCCCTCATTAGTTGCTGAAAAGAAGACTCAGCTGAGAGAGAAACAGGCCTTGTGGGACAGTCAGAATGGTTCAGCCGTTTCCCTTCATTTAAACTGAAGTCAGCTCTCATCGCGGGACAAGTGAGGGCTGAAGACAGTGAACGTGTCCCCAAATTTAAACAGAAAAGAGAACAGAGACATCAAATCAAGCATTCAAGCCATGCTAGTCTACCCAAAGGACTCATTGGAGCCAAGTATACAGCATTTGTGCTCATTGACGGACAAGCGTAAAATTGTCTCCTCGACACTGGGTCCCAAGTGACGACCGTCTCACAGTCCTTCTATGATGACCACCTTGCCGGCTTGGAGATCCACCCGTTGGGCGAGCTGTTGGAGATAGAAGCTGCAAATGGCCAGACTGTGCCATATACAGGATTCATAGAGTTAGACATCACCTTCCCCAAGAACTTTTTTGGCTCCAAGCTCACGGTGCCAACCTTTGCACTAGTAGTACCTGACATACGCTCTAATGCTCAGTCCACAGTTCTGATTGGCACGAATACACTAGATTTAGTCTATGACAGTTGCTCCAATGCAGACCTCCGAGCTCTCCCTTATGGTAGAAGAGTTGTTTATAAAGTGATGCAACAGCGACATAAACAAAAGGAAGACAGTAGCTTAGGGTTGCTAAGGCTGTCAGGGAAGAACCCCACAGTTATAGCTGCAAGAGAAAGCTGTTTGATTGAAGCAACAGCTCATGTCAATAGTCAAAGTATGGACAGATGGGTTGTTGTAGAAGCCCCCACATCATCCTCGTTGCCAGGTGGTGTGTTTGTCACTAGTTGTTTACTTACTCTGCCTGACAATCCATCAAAGAAGCTACCTGTGGTAGTGCGCAATGAGAGCAAACACGACATAACCCTTCCAGCAAAGAGTATCGTGGCGGAGATGTATGCCCTGCAGGAAGTCGTCAAAAATAAACACAGAACATCCCATGCTGCACACCAAGTTCCTCAAAGCTCCCCAAAGATGTAAAACTGAACTTTGACAATTCTCCAATTCCAGCTGAGTGGCGAGAGAGAATTGAAAGAAAGCTAAGCTCCATGCCAGAGGTGTTTGCATTACACGATTCAGATTTTGGCAGAACTGACAAGGTCAAGCACCAGATCAAATTGAGCGACGAGACCCCCTTCAAACACAGACCACGTCCCATTCGACCTCAAGATCTTGATGCAGTGCGGAGACACCTTCTAGAGCTGAGTGAGGCGGACATAATCAGAGAGTCAGAGTCGCCATTCTCCTCACCTATCGTAGTTGTTAGGAAGAAAAATGGAGATGTGAGGCTCTGTATTGATTATCGCAAGTTGAACCTGCAAACAATAAAAGATGCTTATGCCCTGCCCAACTTAGAAGAGACCTTTTCAGCACTTACCGGCTCGAAATGGTTCTCTTCTTAGATCTTAAGTCGGGCTATTATCAAATTGAAGTAGACGAAACTGACAATCCCAAAACAGCCTTTGTGTGCCCATTAGGGTTTTGGGAGTTTAACCGAATGCCCCAGGGCATAACGAACGCTCCCAGCACATTTCAAAGATTGATGGAGAAGTGTATGGGAGACATCAATCTCAAAGAGGTTCTTGTCTTTCTCGATGATCTAATAGTCTTTTCAGAGACCCTTGAACAGCACGAGACTCGTCTCCTCAATGTCTTAAACCGTCTAAAAGAGTACGGCCTGAAGTTGTCCATTGAAAAATGCAAGTTCTTTCAGACATCTGTGAGATATTTAGGACACATAGTATCTGAGAAAGGTGTTGAAACAGACCCCCAAAAGATCGAAGCCCTGAAGACATGGCCTAGCCCTACTAACCTCAAAGAGCTACGCTCATTTTTAGGGTTCGCTGGATATTATCGGCGATTCATCCACCACTATTCAAAGATAGTAAAGCCTTTAACTGACCTCACAGCTGGGTATCCACCCCTCCGAAAGAGCAAGGTGTCAAAAGAAAACTCAGGCCAGTACTTCAAACTAAAAGAGCCCTTTGGGGGACGGTGGACAGACAGCTGTCAGCATGCATTTGAAGCCATCATTGACAAACTTACCTCTGCTCCAGTGCTAGGATTTGCCAATCCAAAACTGCCGTATGTATTGCATACTGACGCAAGCACAACTGGATTAGGAGCGGCCCTATATCAAGAACAAGAGGGAGTCATGCGAGTCATAGCTTATGCAAGCCGAGGCCTGTCCAAGAGTGAATCTCGTTACCCGGTTTCTCGCCCTCAAATGGGCCGTTTCTGAAAAGTTTGCGGATTATTTGTATGGAGTTTCATTCACAGTAATCACCGACAGCAACCCTTTAACATACCTGCTCACCACAGCCAAGCTGGATGCGACAAGTTATCGGTAGTTGTCTGCTCTCTCCACCTTCCAGTTCCAACTGCAGTACAGAGCAGGGAAGCGCAACCTTGACGCAGATGGTCTCTCGCGACGCCCCCATGCTGAGCCTGTGAATGACCTAGTCTCTCAGAAGGAAGAAGAACGTATCCGTCAGTTTATGCACCACCACTTACCTGACGCTGATAAAGTCACCTGTATCTCCTCTGCCACTGTTGACGCAGTCTGTGAGAAACACCTCATTTGCCCGCCTGCTAACACTAATGACAATGAGTCCTTCAGTCCTCTTGTAACATCTCTTGCCATGATGGCTCGAGCAGTTCCAGACAGCTTTGAACACTGTGACGGATTTCCTGTCATTGCCAGTATATCAGAGGAAGAATTAGAACAAGAACAGCAAGCTGATCCAGCCATTTATGAACTTCTTCGTCTGATAGAGAGCGGGGAAACTCCACCTCCAGCTGTTAAAGAAGAGTTGCCAGAACTCCCCATCTACTTGCGGGAGATGAACAAGCTTGAGTTGAAGGACGGCATTCTCTACAGGCGAAGGCAAGTTGGAGAAGAAACCCGATGGCAGATTGTTTTGCCTGTAAAGTTTAGAAGCATGGTGCTAAGAAGCCTTCATGATGACATGGGTCATATGGGGTTTGACCGTACCCTTGACCTCATACGATCCAGGTTCTTTTGGCCTCGAATGGCTGCCGACATTGAAAAGAAAATCAAGAGTTGTAATCGCTGTGTGCGCCGGAAAACGCCACCAGAGAGAGCAGCCCCCCTAGTCAACATTGAAGTAACCAGACCACTAGAGTTAGTCTGTATAGACTTCCTATCGATTGAACCAGACAGAAGCAACACAAAAGATGTGCTTGTTATCACAGACTTCTTTACGAAGTATGCATTAGCAATTCCAACACCAAATCAAAAAGCACGAACAGTGGCCAAATGCCTGTGGGAAAACTTTATAATCCACTATGGGTTTCCAGAAAAACTACACAGCGACCAAGGGCCAGACTTTGAGTCGAATACAATCAAAGAGCTGCGCAATCTAGCAGGCATCACCAAAGTTCGTACAACCCCTTATGATCCCAGGGGAAACCCTGTCGAACGCTTTAATAGAACTTTACTGAACATGCTCGGAACTCTCAAAGCTCAGGACAAAACTCATTGGAAAGACTTCGTCAAGCCACTTGTGCATACGTACAACTGCACTAAACACGAGACAACCGGGTTCACGCCATATGAGCTCATGTTTGGCCGGCAGCCTCGGTTGCCTATCGACCTTGCTTTCAATGTCCCGTTGAACAGTCAGAAGCAAAGATCCCACTCTGAGTATGTACGAGCCTTAAAAACCCATCTGCAAGAGAGTTACCAGCTCGCTAGAAAGAATGCTGCTAAGACAGCAGCACGGAACAAAGTCAGATTTGACAAACGTGTCACCGAGTCGACGTTGGACGTGGGAGATCGTGTCTTGGTCAGAAGTGTCCGACTGAGAGGGAAAAACAAGCTGGCTGACAAGTGGGAGGAGACTGTGAATGTTGTGGTCAGCCAGAAGGACAATCTTCCAGTTTACACTGTAAGGCCTGAGAATAAGAGTGGTCCACTCAGGACACTCCACAGAGACCTCTTGTTGCCGTGTGGTTTCCTACCGGTGTCTGAAGAGGAACCAGGTGAACCAGCTAAGCCAGACAAACCTCAAAGGCCAAGTACACGTCTGCATCCCAAACCTGATCCAAATGAGCAAGACACAGAGTTTTACTCTGATGAAGATGACGATAATTTAGTTGCATAAATAGGATTAAAATATATTTTAATTTAATTATTTAGTGTCACAGGAAGTTTTCATAAAAAACGTCACGTCCTTGTTTTGCACTTCCTGTGTTTAGAACGCTAGAGGGGGAAGAAGAAGCAAGACATAAAAAAAGTTCGTTAGACATTGAAGGAGATTAAAAGAAAAGACCAGTGAGCAAACAGTGTTTATGCAGTTTAATCTTTATTTCTTTAATTTGAAAGTGTTTTAAGTTGTATTCTGTCTACAAGGTAGACTGTGGTTTTGTTAGTCCTTTGTTTTTGAAGAGAACCCCGTGTCAGTTATCGTCAGATCCTCGCATGCCGCTGGCGAGCCACCCATACTGTTGGAAGACATCAGACCACGATCTTGTTCCATCCGAGGGATCCGTTGATCTTCCGTGAAGGAAAGTATCCTACTTTATCTGTTGAGAGCCAGGACCGTGAATTGCGTTTGATATTAGTGCTTCAAGAAGATGCGCTGACTTGGATTTGCGGTAAGCGCGGACTCATTGCTAACAGAACTATACACGTGGATCTCGCGGAATTACTGTTGTAGCTGTTACTGTTACTGTTGCTAGCACTGTTTGGACGTGAAGGCGAATTGCCTTCGGAGAACTATTTCGAACTGAACTGTGAATAATTCAACACGGCAAGGTTGACAAGTTGAACATTACTATTTCGAACTGAACTGTGAATAATTCAACACGGAAAGGTTGATAGGTTGAACATTTCAGTTGAGCATTTAATATGATGTTACTGTGATGCTATTTGAACATCTAGGAATGTACTATTTTGCAAAGTGGTAATGTCATGTTTTTTCTTTTCTTTCTAATTGATGACATGCAGTTTGATTGATTATTTTTGAAGGTTGTGTTAATACTAACACCAACTGGGTTGATATCATTCTAAATCTAGTAGCTCACTGGTTTAGCTGGTCAGATAAGATAATTTAGAATCCTTAAATAGGCCTATTGATAAAAAAAAGCACCTGTTGCAATTATTAGATATGAGAATTTAGATTATTTACATTTAACAGAAAACTAAATGTTAAGTTTATGTTAAACTGATCTAATTATTTGATAAATAGAATTATACTTATTAGACAATATAAGAACTTACATAACCTAAAAGTCTAAAAGAACCGAGTTAACTCTGAACTAGAACAAAAAGGGTGAAAACTAAATGAGTTATCACTAAGAGATTCAGTATCACTATTGAATTGAACTTCATGTTTGTGGATGTGTAATTGTGTATGTTTGGGTACCATTTCTTAACTTTTCCTACTCTTTTACTCTTTCTCTACTCTTTTCTACTACTTTTATAATACAAGCCAGCATTTGAACTTTATTTCATGGTCTGTGGTGTCTTTATTCTCTCACTATAATTACTGTTTTAGCCATCACTACTCCCTACGAGCCTAGACACTGGTCCACACTACAGCATAGGCTTACTCCCTGTAAGATAAGTGCTACAGATGCGCTGGCACAGAATAGTAATGACACCATGCGCATGTCGCGAATGCACAGTGCGCCGCGGCATGATAGGGCCCATTGTCTTTTTTGTGCTTTTACTTCCTCCATCTGTACTTTGCTTTTATTTTTGTACATCAGTTTGAAATAAACTTGCTTTACCTTACCATTTGCAGTGAGGAGAAACAGAACATAAGATCTGTGAGAGAAAGACACGGCTGTTGTATGTAAGTATTTTTGTCCTCTGGGGAGTGTATAGGTGACTAGTAAATGCAAATAGATTCAGGTTGTGAAACAGGTAAGACTGATTCTAAACTGAAACCATAGGAGAGTATTTGAAGCTAATCTAAAAATAAAACTGCATATTAACCACCGTGTTTTAACTGCACCCATGTTCATCACACATTTTATTAAACAATTAATTAATAAAACATTACTTTTATGTAACTGCCAGGTCTGCATCAGACCTGGCACGACCACGCCCTCACTCCGTTCGCACAGGCACAGCTCGTTCCCGTTCGCAGTCACTTCCCCGTGCACAATCGCCGTCACCTGAGTTCTAATTGGTATCACCTGGTCTCAACTCTATATAGTGTCCTCCTGATTCCTGATGTCTGGCTCGTCAATCCTGCCTTGGATTTATTCCGCGTCAGTCACGTTCTTGTCTCTCCTACGAACTCTAAGTATGTCTTCCCTGCGTTCCTGAAGTTATCTGTTGTGTTGTTGATCTCCTTAGTTCTTTAGCCGTCTTAGTTGTACAATTCTGAATGTTCGAGATCTCTGTGTGTTATCATGCCCGTGTCTTCTGAGCTTTTCATTATTGTTTATCCTCCGTTATCTGTAGTGGATGTTGGCTTTTGTTGATTCTTGTGAACCTATCTGTAAATAAACCCTTTGATTTATCCATCCGCCGAGTCCTGTCTGTGCTTGACAGTAACAAAACACAATCAAATCATAATGTAATGAGATTGTGAAAAACTAATCATATTCCCATATATAGCCTTACCCCAGGTACTAATGTCATAACTGAAGATATTTTGCAAATTCTATATATTAACCTCAGTTAATGATCGTGGAGTTAAAATAGTTATGTCTGAGAGTGATTTGTTGGCTGATCTTAGAATAACTTCCCACACAGTTCCTAAACTGAGATAGAAATGTAATAATAAATAAATTATACCCATAAGTTCTTGGACATGGGCATAGGACTTTTGTCTCTATAAGTTCTTGGGACATGGGCATAGGACTTTTGCTCTAACACACGTGTGTTTTGAAAAAAAAAAAAAGAACTCTTAGGGGTCTTAACTCAGCTTCCACAGTTGTTGTTTAACATGGTATGAATATGCTTCACAGTACATGAGGTGCAGTCTGAAATTAATTTTCACCAAAGTATGTTCAAATTTAGACTCCACAATCTGTCAAATTAGAGTCACCAATCAGTTGTATAAAGCTAAGACCTCTGAAGTGTAAACAAACCATTGCATAAACAAGGTCCGTATGAGTAAAGAGAACCATGTTATGAGTAAAGAGAAACATGATCCAGCAGGGTGGTTGTGAATGCAAAGTAAAGAGTGCCTCCAGAGGAGTCCTAAGGGAGTAATAAAACCGAGTGGCAATTACTTTATTTTTACTTTTATCAGTCCCAACCCACACATGTACTTAATGCACACTCACATTAACTACATGGAATTAAACACATTCAATTAAAAGTTGCTTATCCATTTCCTCTTCACATAAAAGTTACATTCAGTGAAACCTCTATCTCCTCTGACATTTGTGTATACATGACAGGTTGGTACTCAAAACAATGGTATGGCATGGTTAAGTATAATTATTAATAAACTAAATAAACTTAAAAGAAGCCCTGTCACTATTAAAACAGTTAATTTGGTAATAAAAAACTTTTTAATTGATTATGTGAATTATAAGGATAAGAGGATTTATTGTGTAGAGTGTTGCAGATGATTAAATAGAATTTTCTTTTGCATTTCAAAAGCTATGGATCAACAGCTTTGGAAACTGATTCTTGCAGTGTTACAGATTACAGAAGAGGCAAATCAGCCAGCTTTATACAACCCTACCTAACCCCTTTATGACCTATATATGACAACATAATGCACAATGCCTCAAGTTTCTTTAAAATGTATTTATTCAACAATAATAACACAACTTTGACATTACAAAAGTAAAAAACAAAACAAACACTAAAGTAGTGCATCACTATCCATCTAAACTGTATCAAGATGCAACAGACTCAGTGTTCTGGCCAACAGAATGCCAACCACAGAAACCCAGAGGACAGTGGTGGGGCCTGGAGCTGCACCACACCTGATCTAATGGTGCAGGAGCCCACATTCCCCACAGCATCCACTGCCACCAGCCTAACCTCCTCCGAGCAGCAAGAGGTGCTAAAGAAGGCCAGGGTGACATTGAAGCCCTCCGCTCCAGGCTGTGTGCTCGTGGTGAGATTACCAAGACCACCTGAGGTGGCGACACGCTCAATGCCAGTACCATTGCCATCATTCAGACTGGCAGTGAAATCCCATGTCTGCATAGTACAGTTGTCACTGCAGTTGCTGTTCACACTCACCACCTGACATACTGGTGCTGTGACATCTGCCACCTTCAGTAGATGAAACACAAGATGAATTAGGCCATTTGTATAAAAATGATTGTTACTTGAGACAGAGGTCTACATACAACAAATATGTTAACATTACTGACAAAACATTTTTATGATGTATGGTTATGATTAAAAACAAACAAGCTTTACATCATCAGCGACGGTCAGGCGCAGCACCACATAGTTGGAGTCAGTTGCTCCAGGATTCGTAACCTCAATGGTCAGTGTGACGTCAATGCCTGAGGGGGTGTCTGAGGGAGCTGTGAGGGTCACTGTGCCCTCAGCACGACCTCCAGCGTCCAGAGTTACATTGCTGGGGAAAGATGAGCTGAACCCGCGACTGTTCCTTGCTTGGATGGTGAAGTTTCCTCCTGTATTATTGGTTGTAGTCACAGTAAATGGGATGGTAACATTTGTTCCTGGATTCCAATCTGTATCCACTTGAGCCTTTGAGAAGAATTTATAAACTTTAGATTTACACCAAGTACAAACAATACTGCCTGACAGCAAATTACAAAGCTAGAATTTCTGTGATAAATACACAGACTAGTAGTCTGAATCAACCTTGATCGCACTACAGTCAAGACTGAGAAATGACTGTAAATTAGTAAGTCGCTGCACTCAACTAGTTCAACTAAGAGCAACTGACCATGACAGAAATTGTGGAGGCCTTGAGTTGGTTGGAGGATTGCCGCTGGAAGAGGTTATCCGACAATGTTGAGGATTCATTTGTTCCCTTTAACTGCACAAAGAAACTGCCCACTGGGACTCTCGTCACTGTCACCAGATAACCTCCACTGTCTGTCCTCTCAATGGTTCCTTTAACCTTATCAGAGCCAGACACTGATATCAGGGTCACCTCAGTGAGATTGATGGAGGAGCCCCCAGTCAAGGTGACTGACAAGGAAGCATTTCCATCTGCGGGAAGACAGAGCAACAATGACAGACAGACCCAGCATGGCACATAACATAAAACCACCATGCAGCAGGTTTTAGTTTTACTAAAAGTACAGCTCCAGAAGGTCTTCTACTCAGACATTAATTGAAGTACATAGTATGAGATTCTGATTTCTTCTCAAATCCCAGACATTAGAACCTCTGCTACAGCTCCCATTATTATACGTCGGAGGAAAAGGGCCATCACACAGTATGGGCACACTGTATATGTGTGGTCATACCTGCTGGGGGTCGGCTTTCCAAAATGGAAAACCCTGGCAGAGGATTCTGAGAAACTTCCACAATATCGTAAATAAAGTCTATGGTAGTTTCACCTGAGAAATTGAAACAGACCGACAGACAGACGCACACACAGACGATATTATGCATGCATGATGAATAAATGCACAGATCATCTGTAGACAAATACATAAGGGAAATAATACTGGTTTTGTTTCTTTACCAATAACCGTGATGGTGTACGATTGCAAAGAGTTCATATTAATTCTCCACTGTCCTTTTTCAGGTTGGGAGTTAAGCAACACAGTTATGAAATTCCCAACAGTCTGGATTGTTCCTAAGGATCCACTTGAGGTTTCGCTGCTTTGTGATTTACCTGATATGTGGGAAAGTGGTAATATGAAATCAAAATATTATCAATCAAGGGAAAGATAAGGAAATACTCATATCTTACATACAGTACAAACAGACAGACTATTTAAACTCCTATATAGCAAACTTTTAAGTATGAGTTTCATCCAGTCACCTGAGGCACTGACAATTGTGAATGCTGGAGAGCTTCCTGTGATGTACACAGTCAGGTTTTTAACAGAGTCATCAACAGTGAATGAGAAAGTCTCAGTAGTTCCTTGGTCCCTGACAGCCTGGAAAATTGTTGCCTGAAAGAGTGGGACACATTTAGAGCTCTAATAATTTACCCAGGACAAGTTGGACATTATGGAAATGTTCACTATGGCACACAAAACATCAATACCAAGGAAGGCCTTAGGGAATTAGTAATGATGTCAACAGCTTGCGAGAATTTTTCTTCCGTGATCACAATTGCCTGTCCACCAGAAGCTTTGGCCAGAGACTGGTAAAGCTCATTTGACCGCTGACTAGACCTCCCCACATTTGTTAGGAAAAAGTTCACCTGCACAAGGGAAGGAGACAGAAAAAAGTTTAGTTCTATTGAGTGAGTGTATCTTTATCCGTTAACTATCCCATGTTTAGTCTGTTCATTTACCCCTGACTGAGTGGTCTCAATGAGAGAAAGCACTGTACTCTCCAGTTGAGTGTCTGTGGGTGCTGCATCAGTGAAGACAAAGATCTGAGAGGATGGGGGAGCCTCACTTAGGGCCCGCTGAGGGAGAGAAAGATTTAGGTATATAAAGATATAGATAGATAAACAGACAGGATAAATAAATTATAAAATAACTGAGTCTGTCACTCTTTCAACAATACCCAAGTTGCTTCTAAGCTTCGTCCAGGCTCAGGGTTACTACCTCCTCCACTTGCTGAAAGGTCATTTATTTGTGACAGGAAGATGTCTGAGTCTGTTGTCCTCAGAAGGGGCCCCACCCCTTGATAAGAAATAACACATGAAGATGGCTATTCAAATGGCTTCTTCCACATATGGGTTCCTGAAGAGATTGTTACTGAAGTCAATGTATCCCAACAGTACAGCTGTTTTTTTTTTCAACACATTAATCGTAGTGTGAGTCTCAGGCCCCACTCACATGCAAGCATGCGTTAAGCATTCATTCACAGTTGCAGCATAGTTGCGTCTTTGAATTCACACCAGAAATGTCTTCAATGAGATGCTGCTGCTGCCATCTCCCAGTTTTAAATATACTATATGAAAACTACTTAAAAACATTTGCCGCTCAAATAAAAAAAAAGTATTTAATTGTATTTCTATTTCTTGAAGCTGTAGATATCTACCCTGTGTTACTAAGCAGCACTGAACCTCACCAGTGTTACTGAAGGAGATCAAGATGAAAACAGATGGTAGTTTGGAGAGGCTGTTGATGATTAAGGAGGTCGTCTTCTTTAGCTGAGCCAACACATTGGCCATGCTGGCGGAGATGTCCACCACCAAACAAAGAACAGAAGAGGAGGAGGAGGAGGATCGAGAGATCCCCATCAATCTAGCAAACAGACACAATGTATGTCAGCCATGTATGTACATGTATCTATAATGCACTGAATGTGTATGTGACCCTTTTAAATCCTAGAACAGACATTAATGTCATTCTGTAGGGCATGAGGAATCTATGGCATTTAGTCCCATTAATATAGTATGACATGTAATATGAGTGCACAGATACAATGAGTTTATTGTATTATGTTTAATTATTAGTTGAGCATGGTGATACTCTGTAGATAAAACCAACCCTTCTGTTCTCCACACTAATGCTCATATAGCCCATTTGTTAGTGTCAGGTATCTAAATGATGCCCCTCTTCACCCACCGTAGGAAATCAGCATCGCCTGCAGCCTGTCTGATGTCCAGCAGAAGCTCAGTTGTGGCAGCGATGGCCGTCTGTGCGGCCTGTGTGTGCAGGTGGCCATGCTCAGAGTCCACGCCATCCTTATTGATGCCGCCACGTGGCTCACTATCACTGGTCTTGTCTACAGATCCTCCGTGGCTACACTTGCCTGCAGGGCAAATACACTTTTATTAGAGAATTAGTGTCTTATCAAGCCGTTTTTTGACTTTTTGTCTGCAATGACAGTTTCACTGTGCACTTGTGTGTCTTTATGTGTGTGTGTGTGTGTGTATGTGTGTGTGTATGTTTGTGTGTGTTTGGTGCTGGTTGGCATGACTACTTGTTCAACCACAATCATCTGTGGTTATTAATTCGTCAGGTAACTTGGTGGATCACTGTCTTTAATCACAATGCCAGGGACAAGTTACCCACACAAAACCTACACAAGGTGTGCCAAGTAACAAGATGAATAGTATCTTCTTGGAGGCTAGGATTTCCTTTTATACCCCACAGAATACACATCATGTTGTAAAACAAAATGCAGACACCTTGGCTCCTCCTTCGGAATTTGACTTCTTGCCCATCTAGGGTCCTCACTTCTCTAGATCTAGATTCTATCTTTTACTTTTTCTAAGTACTTGGTGGAGCCATATACCTGTCTGATTTTCACCAGCACTTTCTGTTACCCACATTCCTAACCATATTTGGCTTGTTTGGTTGTCTTACCCCTTTAGAATAAGGTTTCACACAAGGCATACATTTTGTATCATATTACTATTCTCTTTTGCTGACATTCATTTCTAGGATATTACAATTTTTCCTACACCTCCAATTACCTTCTGGTTTGTCAGATGAAATCAGATTGAAATATCCTGATGTTAGTTTCTTCTCTGTGATGATATTCTCCAAGATATTGTTCTCGCAGTTACCGCCCACACAGTTTCTGCATGTTGGTGTACTGCTATCTAAAAAAACCACACAGTCAAGCACAACAAAATGTTTTATTTAAACATTGTATATTGCACTCTGATTCACACACACAAACACACGCAGGCACACACACTTTGATCATGTTATGACATTCTCTTATATAAAGTTCCAGTACCTGCAATATTGTCAATGCTGAGGTCTGTTCTGATAAGATTGGAGTAGGCAAATGTGTTTCCCAGCTCTATCCAATTGCTGTGACTGTAGAAATCCTGGAATATGAATTAATAAAATAATTTAGTCAATACATCTCATGAATTTAAATGTTAGTTCAGATTTGGAAACAATCTAAATATCTTTATGATGAGCAAAAACTATGATATACAAGCAGTACAATTTAAATGGCAACTTTATGGCAGCCATTAATCTAATAAGTTGTGCTCCTCTACTATGAGGAATTGTCACCTGTAAAGTGTGCATAATCTCTCCCACTTTAAGTTGTGCTGATAAGAAGTTCCCTTGCTTTATGTTGGCTTTAATGCTTGCCAAACCCCTCGTAATCAGACTCTTTCCACGAATGAAGCTCTCATCATCAAAGTGGTACTCTTCATCAAAAACACGCTGGATGTCGACTGCAGCATTTCTGCTACTGATTACTCTTATCGACAGCTGGAAAGTCCTCATCGAGTCAGTGAAAAGGCAGGCCTCTGCTAGGGAACTGACTGTCAGTTGATTTGGCTGTAAAAAGATGTCTGTGGTTAGGCAGCAATGTTCATTATGCAGTAAATTATACAGTTAGGTAAAATGAAACTAAAACCATGCATTAGTTAGTTACGCACAGGTGAAAGCAAATTACATTTCTGTTTTTCCTAATGAGCTGGAGATAAAAGGAGATAAATGAATAAATGAAAGAGAGACTGAGATAAAACTGAATAAATTAATAAGAAACTGAAAAAAATGAAACTGAGATAAAACTGGATGAATGTAAAATAAATGCAATTTACTGATTCATTCAGTGTACACTGTTATCCAGTGATATTTACATTACAGTGCAAATATATACTGCATTTCTGTCATTCTGTGTACTCTCAGGCTATCAAAGCCGTGAGCTTGTGTTTGTTAGCACTTAGCATGTCACATTGAGCTACAGAAGCACCATCAATTAAGCACGAGGCCTACAGCAAGTCAGTCTGAATATGTGCAGTCATACCAAGAATGTTCCAACATTGTTACTTTACAAATATACATATCTGAAGTAATCTTATAATGATGTGTGTTTTTATGTCATTGATATTGTTGATTGTTCTACCAGCAAGGCAAAGTTCCCTCCTTCTTGTTCTAGCAGTGTTTTGCAGACGCCTGCGGTGGCATTCAGTATAGCTGCCTCTGTGATCTGGTCATGGGTCAGAGAGGTCCTGGAGATCAGTTTGAAGGCCTGCAGAGTCCCTCCGTGTATTAAAAAGAGGATAGGAAGGACGATATATTGTGAGCAGGAATCCTTTTTCAAAGCCATTGATGGA
Organism: Tenualosa ilisha; assembly: GCA_015244755.2. Lineage (NCBI taxonomy): Eukaryota > Metazoa > Chordata > Actinopteri > Clupeiformes > Clupeidae > Tenualosa > Tenualosa ilisha. Next base: position 169,007 of record PYXC01000632.1, on the reverse strand, counting down.
AACTGTGAGACGAGAAAATGTTTCTGTATCAGGATAAGACTGAGACTGAGAGTGTTTACAAAACCAATAGAGACATGTGAGGGTTAAAATGTATACAAACATACCTGTCAACAATGTTTACAACATCAACAATACTATACAATAACAATCATAACAACAGTAACAAACATAACGATTTTAAAATGTCATGTCTTGTACCTCTGTATGGCTTTAGCTCTTCTAATACAGTCCAGCCTTTTCACAATGTCACCACACTTTTAAACTGCCAGGTTATGGGCAGGGCACATGTGGTGAAGCCTCAAGCGTTAGTTTTGTTCAGGTTCATCTTGAAAGATCACATTCTTTTTTTAAGCATACCATTTTGGAAGACTTGGCACTGTAATTCACTAGATATTTCTCAGTCTTTCCCCTCGTTATAAAAGCCAAACAGTAAGCGTCTCTCAACTTTTGCACAGATTTTTTGTCACTCTCTGAATCATGTTCCCTCATACTCTTTGTCACCTTAAAGAAGTAGTGCCAACATGTAAATACCTTAAAAACAGCCACACCTTGGTGTCACCTTGAAAAACTCAAAAGTGAATGTTAAAAAATGTGCTGCCCCATAACAGCATCAAAGTCATACTTCATCCTGACATGCTCATAAAGGCAATCAACTCTTGAGGCTATCACATGAGGTATGAGATGTGGTATGAGATGTAATGTGACTTTTTGGCAGTAAATATTACTATTTGTGTTACGGATTATATAAGTCATGAGTATCCAAAATGTGTCATTACATGGGAACATTACTGCAATGGCCTAAAGAGAGGTAACTCAATATTTCTGGCTTGTTAATGCAGACAAGAATATTTATTTAAAATTCACTGACATTGAGATTGTAATGAAACACTGCTTTGAAAAACTATGAGCAAACTACAAGTAATATCTGTAATAAAATGCACAGGACAAGTTTAGATGACAGATTTATAGTTATCTAGGGAGGGACATGGGGAGGAAATTGGACTCAAACTCATGACTCAATTATCATTGAAGGATTCATGGCTCAAATATCATTGACATGTGTTGTCACCTCTGTGTTAATTCCAACTAAATGACATCAAAGCTTGTGTTTCAGTTGAGCAATGGCCTTGCGTAGGAAACAGGGAGGGCCTATGGCTTTGATGGATCTTGAGCAGATGCCCACATTCCCCACAGCGTCCACGGCCACCAGCTCCACCTCCTTAGAGCAGCATGAGGCCCTGTAAGTGGCCAAGGTCACGTTGGCTCCGTCCACACCAGCCACCACGGTCGTGTTGAGGGAGCCACTGCCCAGGCGGACTGTAATGCTCTCGATTCCCGTCCCGTTGCCATCCGTCAGGTTTGCAGATAGTTGCCAAGTTGACAGGCTGCAGTTGTCAGCGCATTCAGCACTCACACCAGTCACAAGGCACACCGGAGAGGAGATATCGGTTACCTTGAAAAGTGGAGACACCAATAAAACTACAGCAGGGATACAATGCGTCATGTTAAGGAGATGACAACACAAACTAGCATTCTAGTAGCCTGGATAAGCCCAGACCTTAATTAACTCACACCTTAATTAAAACTGAGAGTGGGTCTGGAGTCAAGTTATTCACATCCCATTTGCAAATTAAATGGAAGCATTAAACTCTTAACCAAAACTTTTTGGAAGTGCATCAAATCAACCTTTCATGTAAACCAGGATTTTAAATGTTTTTTTCCACCACAGCCAGTAATGCAGATGCCTTCATTGGTTGTGCATCATATAAAGCCTACCATATGTCAGAAAAGTGGATGTTATTGGTCCCTGAGTGATTTAGGCGATTTAGAAATTTAGAAAAATTCGTGTGTGCTAACAGGTTCATTTGTGTTCACTCAGGTGTGGCATTCTAACATTCTCTCATTTAAATCTCTTTAGGTTAAAGAAGGTTTACTTCTGGCAAGACAGTAAGTCGCAGCACTGCATAGTTTGAGTCAGTTGCTTCAGGATTCTCAGCCTCGATGGTCAGTGTGACGTCAGTGCCTGGGGGTGTGTCTGAAGGAGCTGTGAGGGTCACTGTGCCCTCAGCACGACCTCCAGTGTCCAGAGTCACATGGCTGGGGAAGGACAAGCTGAACCCGCGGTCGTTCCTTGCTCGGATCGTGAAGCTGCCGCTAACGTTACTGGAGGCTATGGTGAAAGGTACGGCTAGGGAAACACCAGGCTTCAGGGTAGCTGTCATCTGAGACTGAGAAACAATCACAGATTTGGTCTCAGCTACAAAAATACAGTGAATGGATATATTGTGTCCTCACATTATATAATTTCCTTCTACATTATTAACATTCTTTCATCCACACATACAGTAGTTTCATTATCACTTTGAGTTCATCTTACCGAAACTGTAAACCCAGAGGCCCTAAGCCGGGTGGAGGATTGTCTCTGGAAGATCTCATTTGATGCACTGGAGTTTCCAACGATCACACCCTTCAGCTGAACCAAAAAGCTGCCCTGTGGCACCATGTCTACAGTTGCTAAGAAGCCACTCCCTCCTATCTTTTGAAGGGTTTTAGCAACCACCCTTACCCCAGATTCTGATACCAGAGACACCTCAGTCACTCTCACAGAATTGGGCTCAGTCACATAGATCAGCAAAGAGGCATTTGCATCTGAAATGGACAGAGAATATGGCAACTTTAGGGCCAGTTAATGCTCTTTTTTCAAGTTGAATTATGGGGTATGTGTGTATGTGTTCTTTGTCAGACACTCATCTTACTGGTTAAGGGGCGGCTGTCAAGAACTGCGAACTCAAAATGAGGGTCTTGAAATACTTCCACAAAGTCAAACAGGAGGGCAATTGAACTCTGTCCTTCAAATACAAAGTTATTCACAAAATGAAGCTCGAAGTATGAAATGCAAAATCGAACACAGAACATGGTAAGGCACAATGGTACAATGTTCATGTACAACTAAACAACTAAATCAGCATGACTATATACATCAATATGTATATAGTCAAAATGTATAGTTTGGCTACGACCAATAGACCGGGCTTAATCTAAGGGGCGGAATCAGTGGCTAACTGATTCTTTCAAACTGTCTCTGCACAGGATCACAGCCCGCCCAGCAGAGACTCTCTACAAGACTTGAAAGAATGGACTCCGTTCGCTCCCCGCTAATCTGTTATGCTGATATACAAGTGTTACAGCATTTAGATTGTGTAAATTCAGCTTTAGATTCCAAACATGATAGCAGCTTGGCTTATATTTTATCTAAATTATGCTTTCAAGAGTGACTCCTCTGATACCACTGTGATCATGACAGCTCAAAAGATGGTAAATCCAACTGATTAAATGATAGCTGTGAAATCTCTGTGCGAAACACCTAAGAAACAAATTATGTGAGTATGTGATCCCTCAAATCTCTCTGTATATTTCCACACACACATACACACACATATATAGAGAGCTATATATATGAACAGTAATGTATTGAAAGAAAACTTTACCATCTTAACTTATTTAAAAATGTTATTACAAAGATGACTTAATGACTAAGTTTATGTTATGCTTTTTTGAATTACAAATTGATGGTCTTACCAACGACTTTCACTGTGTAGGGATGTATGGAAAGCATATCGATGAACCATAATCCTTTTTGGAAGTGTGTGTTGATGTACACTGTATAGAAATTCCCCACCTTGTTGATGATTCCCAGTCTACCTGTTGTTTCAGTATCAGCTTGTGTGGAGCCTTTGACAAGTCATTTGAAAGGACAGTTTGTCAGCACAACAATAACAAAAAACAAAAAGAAAATGTCCTGAGGTTGACAAAATGCCTCTCCTCTTACCGCTTGCACTGGTGATGGTAAATGCAAGAGACTGTCCTGTAATATAGATGGTCAGGTTTCTTAAAGAGCTATCGACAAAGAAAGAGAATTGTTCTGGCAGTCCCTGGTCCCTCAAAATCTGAAGAAGAGTCACCTGAGACACAGGGCAAAAGTGAAATCAACCTTTTTGCTCTTGAAATTACCACCGCCAGGATTATGAGTAAGGCTCTAAGTCTAATTGCACAGGAACATATGTCAAATTCTTACATACCTGAGCGGAACTGGAAGAGTCAGTGATAATGTTTGTGGCCAGGGACAGGGTTGCCTTGGTGACCTCTATAGCGAGACCACCAGACACCTGGGCCAGGTCCTGGTAGTGCTGGTTGTCAGGGTTGGACAGACTCCTGGACAAGTATGAGTCTTCAAAGTGTCCCTGTTCATCAGGGGGTAAATCTGGGTATTGAAACTGCTCTTGCCCATTGCCTGAGAAATCTGGGTGTTGAAACTGCCCTTGCCCATCAGTGGGCAAATCTGGGTATTGAAACTGCTCTTGCCCATTGCCTGAGAAATCTGGGTGTTGAAACTGCCCTTGCCCATCAGTGGGTAAATCTGGGTATTGAATCTGCTGCTGTCCACTGACACTCCTTTCACGTAGCATTAGCAGGGCATTAGTCAATAAGAAGTTGACCTTAGGAAGGAAAGAAGTGGTGAATAGAAGTCAATTTGTCAGTGAGCTGGTTCTAGTGACATTCATCGAGATTTAAACAGTGCACATTGAATGAAGTTGAACCCATGGTATGGTAAGGACACTGCTCATACTCACTGTGGATTTAGACTTCTCTATCAGGGCAAGGAGAGTGCTCTTCAGTGCAATGTCTTTAGCAGGGGCATCCGTGAAAACAAAGATTTCAGAATGGGATGGTGTGCCTGTAAGGGCCAGCTGTTGGATGCATGCAAGCAGACAGATAAACATATTTAAGGAAAGCTAAAAAGGTTCTCTGATCCTTTAATGTGGGCTCTGTGTGTTCTCCAACGTTTTCTCAACACATAGCTCATTTACTGTATAGGCTATTTACCGTCCTCACCTGAAGAGCTGATAGGGACATTTCAGGATAATCTCCACCTCCTACTGCTGTAAGGTCACTAATGAGTCTCTTGAATTCTTCTGCATCAGTAGTCTTAAAGAGAGGTCCAAAATCTGTCCAATGCATTCAAAATAGAAAAATAATCAATAAAGACCAGACACTACGTCCCACACACCTCAATATTCAAGTGTTAAACTTTCCTGTATGACTCACTGTCTTTTTTATCTCTAACATCCAAAAATCATCAAATTACAGAAACATAGCTGTTTTTTCTGGGTCTCTCTTGATTTCTCCCGTATTTCAGACCCATCTCCCAATCATTTTGTCATTTCTCCCATAATTAACAGAGCCCAAGCTTCAATCACATTAACGTTTCCCTTTGTTCCACACCCCTGCAAAAAAATCTGCTACACAAATGTTGGCAGATATGTATAAAAAATACAACAGAATGTGTAGGAACAACTTCTTTTGACTATAATCTGTGTCATTCAGGTGGGATGAGATACCCACTGAAGTTAGCATGCAAACCAACAAGGCCAGACTGGCTCTCTAGTAAAGTCAAACTGTGTGATGCATATAGCAGCTGTATTAAAATAATCAATTGCACAAGTGTCATATGTCTATTTTCAACACTTAGAACGTACTGAATTTTACATAGAACCTTATATAATTCTATATATCATTCTATTATTTTACACCCCAATAATGACCACTGATATACTACAGTATAGCATTACTGAGGTGGTACCTGGATCATTGAATGGGACCAGGAAATATGTAGATGGCTCATCAGGAGTTCCCCTCTTGCTGTCGATGATCATGAAGGTGGTCTCTCTCACTATACTAATGTCATCTCCCATGCTCCCAGTGGTGTCAATCACAAAGCAGAGTGAGGCAGACTGGCTTATCCTCATCAGCCTGTGAGAACAAGGAGGGATGGGGAAGACATAATCTAGACATGCAAGAAGCATTGAAGTGTTCTGTTGGCAAGCCAAGACTGCCAACTATATATTTACTTTAAAAATGTAACCTCCTCAGTTTAATTTTTAAAGGATTGTACACCGATCATTTTTTATGACTATTTCAAAAATGTTGAGAATGTGCCAATGCTAAGAGCCCTGACTACCAATTCTGTTCTCCCAACAGAGTAAGACGTAATGTTTATGTTTATGCATTTAGCAGACGCTTTTATCCAAAGCGACTTACAATTTTTTGTCACTTATCAATTGTTTGTCAATTTTGCAGACGCTTTTATCCAAAGCGACAATTTTGTCAACTATCAATTGTTCAGGGCCAGTCTCCCCTAGAGCAACTTAGGGTTAAGTGCCTTGCTCGAGGGCACAGCAGTGGCAGCTGGGATTTGAACCCACAACTTTTCAGGTTACTTGCACACTAGCCGGGTCCTCAACCACTACGCTACCATCGCCCCGCATCCTCCCCGTACCGCAGAAAGTCAGTGTCCCCGGCTGCTCCCCTGATGTCCTGCAGAAGGTCTATGGAGGCGGCTGTGGCCATGGCTGCAGCCTTTGCGTGAAGGTGTCCATGATGTGAATCCAGGCTATCTTTGCTGATTCCACCTCGGGGTTCTTTCCAGCTAGTCAAATCAGAATCGCCTCCATGACTACATTTTCCTGTCAAACACCACAAGACTGTGCTTAACAACAAAGTAAAATACTGTATTCGTCTGCTCTCTTTAAAGGAGAAATGTGGAGTGATTCAATTTATTAGCCCTGTTGTTTCTGCACCCCAGGTAGTTAGTGTTAGCTGCCAGTTAACTTTACAGTCCATGTTGTGTGATCTTCTCATTCTTTTTCCTATTGACAGCACTCAGTGACCTCAAACCACCAAAGATTTCTTTTTTAAACAACATCTAGGTTTAATATTCAGGAAGTTTAACACTTATTTATGTGCCATGTTTTAATGCAAGACAAGACAAGGCAGAAAATGTCATAAAATAGGGACCAGACAGCCCTTTTGAAACTTTCTGACCATTGTTACCTTCTGGTTTATCGAAGCCATAGTATCCAGATGTTAGCATCTGTTTCTGGAGAACACTGTCTAGGATGTTGTTTTCACAAGCATCCCCCTCACAGTCTTGACATGTGGGAGTAATGATATCTGAGAACAGTTCAAGCCAACAAGTATATCAACACAGAGATATACAGGGCAAAAAGAGAAACTCAATACCTACACTATGAACAATAAATGTGTTCCTACCAGCAATATTTTCAATTGGTAGGTCAGGTTTTATAAGTTTGATGTAGGGTAATTTGTTTCCCAGTTCAATCCAATTACTGTGACTGTAGAAATCCTGAAAAGCATTACATATAACATGTTCCATATTGAATGTTACATTACGCTGCACTACGCTGTTATGTATAGAGCTCTGTCTCCTTGTGTTTTGTTTTTATGTACCCATCTCATTGCTTTTGTCTCTCCTTTCTCTCAGTATTACTGTAAGGCAGTGACTTTTACCTGGAGGGTGTGGAGAACTTCTCCTAATTTTACTCTTGCAGTTCCAAAGTTGCTCCTCTTCATGCTTGACTTTACAGCCGCAACACCATTTGTAATGAGGTTACGGCCGAGCAGGAATTTCTCATTGTTAAAGTGGTACTCTGCGTCAAACAGATGATGGCTATTCACAAGGGCATTTCCATTTATTATCTCACTTATGGCTGCTCGGAAGTTGATTGCAGACTCAGACGATGAACAGGCATACACCAAAGACTCTGCAGACAGTGATCCCGGCTATGACAAATCAATAGAGTGTGTGAAGTTACATTTTACCATCTGTTCAATCATTATATTCAACAAGCCAAGTTATTCAACTGAAATATTTGATGAGTAGGTTAGTCATCCTAGTGGTTCTACTCTATGACTTCAAACTGGACAAATTTGACCATGAATAATAGAATGATTCTAAACATCTTACTGGTAGGATAAATGCCCTCCCCGTGTGCTGAGCAAGAGACCTGCAGGCATCAGCTGTGGTCTGTAAAATGGCTTCCTCCGTCATCTGCATGTGGTTGTTGGAGACTCTGGAGAAGGTGTAGAAGGCCCATGATCCTCTCAGAGTGGAGAAGAGAGTGAGTAGCAAGAGGCCTCCTGTGACCATGGTGAGCTCTGCCAGCAGCTTCAAAACAAAAAACATGACTATCTATCCTATTCATATTTTTATCTCTGAGTTGTTGATGTGCGATAGCATCCCCATGAAGAAAGGGTTATTAGACCAGACTGTATACACTTCAGTTGCCAAACACAAATCAAATTTCCCTGCTTTTAACCCATCCACTATCAGCAGTTTCAACCTATGACATATTTGCAAAGGCTGGTCCAGAATATAATGTGTTTGGGCCAACTGATTGACCCTAGATAGCGGAGAGACAGTAGACCACCACCCATTGGGGATAGAGCTGGTTGTCGTCTGGTCTTTTGATAAAAAACAAAATGTGTTCTTGGGACACATTTCTGGGCTTGGGACACATTTCCATCTAGCACTACTGAGTGTGGAGTAGACTTAACTATTGGCAGCAAGAACATCAACAATGTATCTATAAATGTACCCATTCTTCTGACTGCAATTCTTTGATGCTTGCTACCTTTGTTACTACTGTTCACCACTGTCACTTTTAATTTCGAATCTAACATCATCCCCTCTGGTTGCTGATTAGCTACGCATCTGAACATAATGCTTTTGCATTTTCAGTGCCAGACCAGTATCTCAGTGAGATGAAATTACTAGAAGGGTGAAGCCAGGCTAATATGTTCAGCCTTTCATTTCATATTTTCAATTATCATTCCACATTCTCACTTCATGGCTATGTTACAGTTGTCATGATGATTTCCTAAATGGCATATGAGGACAATACTACATGAAAGGTTGGAAGTCAGTTCTCTTGCAACATAACAAAACCATATTATTAAATTGTTTCTGTGTACTATTAAATACAGTATAGTTAATTTAGCAGTATTTTCATGGATATTCATAAGCATAGCCAGTTGCTTAGTGCATGTATTTCTAAGGGATGTGATTTCTCAAGTTGCACAAGAGTCCTGGCCAAAGCTGTACCTTTCATTACATCCAACTACAGTCACAGAAATAGACTGACTTTATAACAGAACAAAAAATGCATATAAATGTTTTTCTACCAAGCATCCGATTGTTCCATACTGATACAGTTTTACACATATAAAAAGCACATTATATTGTGTGAAAAGCACCTGTGTTAACCAGTATCACAAAATGATAATATATAATGATAATGTCATTAAGATATTACAACCCAGTGAAAACTGTAACTACAGTATCAAGGCCTGTTTCCTACCTTAACAAGTTTATGGAGACACATGAAGACTACAAGGTAACAGCACCTTACCTTTCCTTTTATACACATGTTTTATGTTAATGCATCAAAGATGTGGGAGGGATCTCGACTGTTTGGAATAGGTGGGTTTGAAAAGGTTTTGTGCTCAGGTCGCGTGTCTGCAGATTGTGACAGAACTGTGAACTGTGAAGTTGTTGTGAACTGATCACTAACAATGCAGTGCCTCTGTTAGTCCTGTGAAATTCCACCTGGAAGTGAGCTGAGCACCACTGAGCAGAGCACCGTTTGTTTTCCTCTGGTATAAAAAAGCACTGCTTTATAAGTGCATATACATGTTCAAGTAATTCCTTTATATTCAAATAATTTAGATACATGGCAATTGTGTTTGAGCTACATGGAACTCAGTTGTTATTGCAAGGCAGTTGTAGGGCATTTGTGTTTTTTTAAACGAAACATCCAAAGCCTAGGGGTACAGATACAAATGGAGCCGCTTTTGCTGCCTGCGTTGATTTCATCCAACGTTTTGTCCATTCATTTCCAACTTCTAAATGAAACCGATCAATGAATGAAACAGGCATATCCATTTACAGATATAAAAAAGGGGCATAAATTTATTTATGCTTTGCCAGTAAGTCCTCTTTGTTAAGGGTTCTTACCAAGATGTTCTCACAGATTAGAAAAAGGCTTATTTCTTTTCCATTGTTAGACAGTGTGAGAGGGGTTGTGTCAGCTTTGCCAGGTTGTGTCCTGGGAGTTTGACACTGTCTCTCAATTTCTCATATTCAACATGACCACAATGCTTGTTTGAACCAAAACCAAATATTCTTACCTATTGTTTACAGTCATTCACACGACAATGTATACAAACCTTTAAGACACTCTATCCTATTGAATGTAATTTAATTTAGCCCTTGTACTAATAAAAACAGCAAATTCAGGCTTTGAGCCCAAATGCACTGGACAGAAAAGGTGACATTCACACCACAGAATGGCCTCAGGGAAGGTATCCATATCGGCCAAAGGTCTGGTTTTCGTAGGCAGGTACATTGTAAAAGAAATACGAGATTTTCCTGGTGTTGTACTCTTGGATTGTGTTAATTCATGCATGCACACACACACACACACACACAAACTTTTTGTTCACATATTTTCAATTTGAAGGGTCACACATTTTAGTCCTTTTTCCATAATTTTACTTTCTTGTGGTTTTAGCAGTCTTATGTTTGGTAGTTGGTAAACAAATAACAGGGTTTGGTAGTATTTCGATGTTTTCACACTTGTAGCTCAGTATCTCTGCTATTTTAATTTCACAGAGGAACTAGTTGGGCACTCATTAATGCTGCAGCATTTATCTCAGCCACGAGGATGGTTGGCCAATCAGCGACTTGGGAGGGAATGATGTTAAATTTGAAATCGAACACTGGCAGTCACTAATGGCGGTAATGCCTGCAACCAACAAGGTATAGTCAGATGAATATATTTTACGGTTCTCATACAGCAAAGAATATTGTTTCATTACTGATAGTGTTCTTTTGCTGTCAGTTTCCAAAGGTTAGTGGTAACAATGGAATTAATTTCTGATTACTGTAATGTGATTGGTGGACTAATGATTTCCAGGTTAATACAAAATTAACATATGTCTACACCCATTAAGATTGGACAGACTCTCACAAAGTGAGTAACCAGGTTATTAGTAGCCATCCTAGACACCAAAATCACATTTCCATAATATATGATTTTTAATGTAAAACATCATGTGCAGTAGATACTCACAGCAGTTAGCTGGAAGAGTTACAACAGGAGTAGATAAAAATACTACATATCTATACTACAAAACAAAGACAAAGCAGAAATAGTAGCGCATTCTGTCCATGAATCACCAGACTGTAAGATTTTGATAAATTCAAACAGAAAAGTATCACATATTAATGATCGATGGAAGATGCAGCAGTGACATTGACTAAAATATATTAGATGTCAGATGGCCCATATGGGAACCCCCACCCCCACCAAAAAAAAAGAATAAAATAAAATAAAACAGTCTGTCACTAAATGATCGGAATAGATTTTCATTATATGTGTTTTATCTGAATGTGAGTGTTATTAGATTATGAAAAACAACTAAGTATATGCAATTTTCTCACACATCCAGTGAAATTTAAGATCACAGGAGACATCATCCCAGGTTTTCAGTGGGTCGTATCTGGTAGACTGGAGAACGATACAGTCCTCCTCTCCCATAAAACCATTATCTGGCTGGTTACTTATCCAGTACCTTAAAAACAAAATCATCAGGAACAACAGTGTTGTATAAAGTACCTGAAAGTCCCACTTGAGTAAAAGTACAGATACCCTACCAAAAAAATACTCTGGCAGAAATTCAAGTCACCCACTAGCATGATACTCAAGTAAAAGTCTAAAAATATCTCATATTTACTGTTTTTAGGTACGAGAAGTCATCTACAATTACATGTACTTAAGAAATGAAAGTAAAAGTACAAGTAGGCTTTAAAAAAACTTAAGAAAACTTATGAAAATGTCAAAAAAGCCTGAAAAAATCGCATATGCACACAATCAGAATGAAATATGGTGCCTACATCACATCTACAGATTTAATGAAGAATTTGTTGTTTGAGTTATGTTGCAGTCACTCAGTCGACCACCACATTCAAATTCATCTGGTAGTTGTAACTATACAGCTAATTGAAAATGTGGTGGAGTAAAAGTATGTATTTAAGTCAGGAAATGTAGTGAGGATGTAGAGGATTTTAACAACTCAAGTAAAGTATAGATACTCCCAAAACATACTTAAGTACTGTAATGAAGTATTCTTACTTAGTTACTTTACATCTCTGAGGGGCAGTAATTGATAACATATGGTACAACAACACACAGTCACTGGGTCGGCTAAAGGTGGTCACTCAGCGGTAAAGGGGATAGCAGTGCGAAATGCATTTGTGGTAAATGGCATTCACGTGCACATTTTAAAATGGATAAATAGAGTCCTTGATATTTGGTTTCTAAAACGTTGTTAAAAAGTTCTTTAACCAGTTTATGAAACTGCCCCTCTTCATATCACTAAAATTTTCATTGACTCACCCAGTGATGACGGGAGTACCATCCACCCATAGCCAAAGACTTTCTTTGTCATAGTCTGTTGCTCCAATCCAGACAATGTCTTCTGTCTCTTTCCCAAAGTTGACAACAAATTCCTGAGAACAAAACAGAGGAATAGGAAAATGCGTTTACAACATTTGCTCTATAGCTTTGAGATGAATCTAGATCCACAAATGAATAAAAAGCCAATTATTTCAATTATTTCAGAACACACACCTGTTCCTCTCTGCTGTTTATGACCACTAGGTCTGCACCCTTCTCTTTGCAATTATGTCTGCTCTCCCTCCAGGTTCTCCTTTCAGAGGAGATGATGTAGAGGCTGGACCCGAAATATCTCCAGCCATTTGCACTGGCAGTTTCTGTGTAGTCAAAATCCAGAGTACAATTATACAGGGACTCAATATTTCCATATATTACAGTGCCAGAGCTTTTGGCCACTTCAAATGACTGTGTATTCTATAGGCTTTGAATGAATACATATCATAAACATAAACATAAACATAAACATAAACACTGCCATATACTGCCACCCCTTTTTCAACCCCTCTCTCAAATACTTAGGGTAATTTTCCTTGTAAAATCTGTACATCATGCTCTCATTATCTAATGTCTAAATTTTTTACACACCCATTACCATAGAAGACTTACAAAATTAAACAATTCATTATGTACAGATCTACACATGTGATTTATGTTTTACTTACATGCTCACTTTTGTGTGTAGATAAAACTAACAGGGCTTTACGAACAAGGGTTTTGGAACATTTGAGTGCAATAAGGAGATCTGACGACACCTCACCTGTCTCTCAGCCAATCTTTCTACTGATTTTCACTTCCTGGGCATTGAGAGGTTGGTTGCAAAAAGGAAAGACGGCAGCCTTAACTAGACACTGTTACAAAAAGAGTCCTTTTGGATTTTTGAACCAGAAAGTCTTTTTCCACAAGGAATGAACAATACGATCAATTAGAATTGTTTTTTTTTTTTTATGACTGCCATGCTGTGATTGTTATATTTGGCTGTCTGCATATGCATATTTTTGGGTTGGGTCTGTTTGGTGGGCCCTCCCACACACCTGTATTAACAATTGGTACCTGATTGATTACCTTCTTTAAGTGAATGCCTGTGGTTGCTTTGCATGAGCATTGAGAAAAGCTATTAAGCTGAAATGTCTACTCTTTTCAACTTCTGCAAGTGTTGATGAATGAACCAATTTTGTAAAGATTTTGGTCTCAACTGTGCAGTGTGTGAAACATTCCTCCTTTTCCTTTGATTACTTTACACAACTCGGGGAAAAAAAACTCTTCATCTGACCTCAACAATTTTTCCTGCTCAAGGAATAATATAAGGAAATTGAAAGAAAAAGAAATAAAATGTTATGGTAACTGCAGTTGCAAATCAATAGTACGATTCCCAGAATAAACAAAGGATATGAACATTTACAATTTTTACCAAGTTTAGAGAGTCTTCTCAGGAGGTCATCTCTTTCTTGGTTAAGGGTTGTGCAGTTGGCTAGTAGCTGGTCTCTCTCCGAAATTAAGTCACTGTAATTGGCCTGTAGTCTGACTTGTGCAGCCTTAAGCTGGTCATTGTCACCACTCAAGCTGATATTGGTTTCAACACATGTGAGGACTGTAAGGGATTATTTCATTATACATAACTTTTGGCAGTCTTTATTGAGTATTGAAGAATTTGAGTTGGGAAGTAGGCCAATGTGTTGACCAATACTCAGTTGCTGAAAACAAAAGCACTCACAGTAAAGGCGTAGTGAGACATTGAGTGTTGCTTGCAGAGATGACAGTAGACCAAAAGATATGCCAACCAGCCTGTAGACACCATATCCTGTTCAGGAAAAAGAGCAGAATGGCTTTGTTCAAATCACTACTCTTTGTCACACTGACACCAACTGCAATGCCATCCATATTACAGTTTTCTTCAATCGCTAGCATTAATCTATACTTAAAATATACTTAAAATACTTTTTCAAAACTCCAAAACACCTACATCACACAGTTAGCCAGACAGTTAGTTTTCTTATCAAAAGCACATTTTGTTAACAAAACACAGTCTGGCTCAAAATCAAATAATTCTACCAAACACTACCACATGCTTTCTTTACGCAATTAACATGTAGTCAGTCAGTGTATACTGACTCAAAATGCTAACAAATGATGAAACTACATTCATTTTCATGTATTTCAAATCCACAACTTCATGGACTATATTGACCTCAAAACCCTGTTTCCATTCACTTCCATTAACCACTAATTATATATTTGTGTATATATTTGTGTGACTGTTTAGAGTAATGTGTGCAATTTCTAAAATGAATCAGTCATTTTACATTACATAATGAATGTTCCATAGATATTGATCAAGAATTTTTGCAGATGCACAGGCCTACAGTTATTCTCAACTGCTAGCATGCTTTTACCCGATCTGTAATCACCTGTCAACCTATTCAATCGTAATTGAAATGGGAAATCTTTTTCTATTTTTACTTTCCTGTTTTTTTCTTCAATTATCTGTTCATTCTGTTCATCTGTTCATCTGTTTTTTTCTTCAATTATCTGATAGATAGGTGTACTTTATTGATCCCAAGCTGGGGAACTCACTTGTATATAGTGTACAGTGTGGCTTGCATACATGAGTGATTGAGTCAAGACGCCTTATGCTTCAGTTAGGTCTACACAACCCATGCCCATGGCAATCACCACTGCACAAACATTAACAGATTCCACTTTTTAAATAGCACTCAGTAGCAGTGTAAATATGCAGTCAAAAACTTTTACAATAATGTCACGTGGATAATGTCTCAATGTGTTTAAGTGAAAGGAACACAATTACACTCATTTCTAATGAAGTTCAGTCACATCAAGTATGCAATTAAAGCAGGTAATTTCTTTAATTTTAATATCCAGTTATTATAAAGTATATCAATTATGTATCCTGATTATTAGTATAATCATAATTTTCTTATATACGACTGGATTATGTTGTCTTTTTCCTGATTTTAGAAGATGTGTGAATGCTCCTCTTACCTTTTTTAGAATATTTCCTTTGGTTTCTTGTCATGAGGCCCATTGTAGTCTCCTCTATATTGAAACCCCCTCTCCTATCCCCATGAGTTTTTGCCTTGTTTGGCATGACTTTGAGATACTGTTTCTTTCAGTAGACACACGGAACCCAAGACAAAGGAAGAACATGACAGGAAGTCCTTTGTCACACACAGTGGCTCAAGGCTGAGAGTGAGATGGCGAGTGTATATTTAGCTCACTTGAAGGTATGTGGTTTTTGCGTATGTGTGTGTGCATGTAGGTAACACAAAAGGTTGGGTAGCAGCATCACCCGTTTTGAAAACAGTTTGAAAGCAGTTAAATATGACCCTCGCCATTATTTCCGCTGTTTAAACATTCCTCTTTGGTGCAATTACAAAAACAGTTTCAGGACAGGACATTTTCAGTTTCCGCCATTCTAATAATTTAAGTAGGGGTCGGTTTTTATAGCTCACCCAGATTATAGAGACTTTTTTGAAGCTCATCACAATCCTGTTGTATTTTAATGTATTTTTTCCATAGAGAATCTTGACTGGACTGTAAGAAATCTTTTACTTCTCTTAATATGGAGAGTACTCAGTCTGCAATTTGGATCCAGTGCTGCACGGGGGATGTGTGCCAGGGACTATCCCTATCAGAGAACACAGATGCTGCCCTGAGCAGACACAACATGGTGCTACAACCTGCCTAGACGAGAGTGAAGCATGTGGTCACTTCATACATAAACACACACACACACACTCACTTACACACACACCCACACACACACACACACTCACACACACACACACACACAGTCTCTACTTTGATTCCTTCTTCTTCAGGTCTCACTAACACTCTACCCTCTCACATACTCAAATCAGTCTTTCACACAGATAATCAATTACTCAGTAGGGAGTCACTGACAGAGCTACCATCCCCGTGTGTATATGTGTGTGTGTGTGTGTGTGTGTGTGTGTGTGTGTGTGTGTGTGTGTGTGTGTGTGTGTGTGTGTGTGTATGTGTGTGTGTGTGTGTGCATGCATGCATACATGTGCATGCATGATGCATGTGTGTGTCTATGTGTGTGGGTGTGTGTAAGAGAAAGAGAAACAGTGCATGCAAGCGTGCATTGTACAGCATAGTGTACACATTCATTCCACTGACATATGTCTGAGTTTCGGGACAGGACATTTTCAGTTTCTGTTCAGTTGTTCAGAACTCATTTTATTGCATGTGACCTTCGGTCTGATTTCACTACAATGGTGCCTTTTTAAAATACTGCGCTGAATTTATCATCATAATACTGACATTGTATTTATCGATTTATGTTCATTGTAATATTTTAACTGTTTACTCTGTTTACATTTGGATGGGAAGTTAAATAAAGAACCCTTCTCTCACAAACCCAACTGAAATGAAAACGACATTGTGTATCAAACCAATCATTCATTTCATTAATAGTGAAGGCGTGAAAGGCAGCACAGTTCTCATCTTCCTGTCCGAAACCATTGTTGGGTTCACCATTCTTCCAGTGCCTGAAATGGAAATAATGTTAAGTGCACCTTTAAATGGGTAAGTGAAATACTGCAAGTGAAACTTTGACTAAATTCTTGTTCTTATATCGTTTATGAGTTACCCAGTGACCAAGGGTCGATCGTCGATCCATCTCCAGTCTCCTTCCATGTCAACATCAGTTAAACCAATCCAGATATCTTCATCAAGCTTTTTAAGATATTCCTGTTCAAAGTACACACTCACCTTAATTAAATGGGGATTAGCCATACAGATATGTCAGATATGCTTACCTTAAGTTTTTTTGTTGTTGTTGTTGTTTATCTCAATGTCTTGTTTCCTCTCTGTATATGGTTTCCAACATGCTTGCAAAACTCACCTGCACACCCAAACAAGCCAACACAAGACCCAACTATATACCTCTTCCTCTCTGCTGTCTATGATCACGAGGTCTGCACCTCTTTGCCTGCAGTCCATCCTGCTGGAATCCCAGCTCTTCTTCTCAGAGGAGATGAAGTAAACACTACCATTGAAATAACTCCATCCTTCTTCAAGGACCTGTTCTGTACGCAAGAGAGAGAGAGGAAGAGATAGAGAGAGAGAGAGGCATTTAACCAAGCCAAGTAACAATGTCATTCTAATAATTTAAGTAGGGGTCGGTTTTTGTAGCTCACCCAGATTATAGAGACTTTTTTGAAGCTCAACATAATCCTGTTGTATTTTAATGTATTTTTTCCATAAAAAATCTTGACTGGATTGTAAGAGATCTTTTTCTTCTCTTAATGTGGAGTACTTATCCAGCAGTTTGTCCCTCTCCTCATTCAGGACTGCACACTGAGCCTGGAAGTCAGGTGTGCCTAACTTGCTGTGGTCTGAAAAGATATTACAGTTTTGTAGCCTCACATGTATTTTTGAGGCATGAGCTTTGAAAGTTTTCTGTCTATAATTTCAGGAAATGTAGGCGATTGCTCACATAAAAGACGTAGGGACACATTTAAGATTGCTTGAAGAACACAAAGCATCCCAAGGCATACAGCTGCACGTCTAAAGGATCTATTTGCTGTGATGATATATAAACATATTCAAACATACTATTATGAAAATGCAGTTTTCAGTATACTCAACAGATCTCAATCTTTTGTTGTATATGACCCATTTCTACAGCAACAAGAGTATGTTTTAATGAAAGAATAGGTTTACCCATGTGTTGAGAGCGTACATTCAGTCTCCCTGTCTCTGTTTGTTGGGCCTGCACAATAGTCCTATAAGTGTTCCTATCTGGAGACATTTCTTCAGTTCTTCAGTTCAACTCTGTACTAAACCACAGCTTCTTTGAGAACAATATCTTCATCTTTCACATACAGAATACGAGGGAGGAGACATTTCTTTGAAGCGATTTGGTTAAATGTACGGTCAGTGGCGTGGGAGTCACGTCTGTGGCCAACTGCATGCAGGTATGTGCTCGAACAAACGGAAACATTGACTCGCAAGCAGCTCTCAGCCACCACTGTATTTTCCTGATGAGAAATGCTGCTGAAGTAGCTTTGATGCTATGATGATTTTGCAGTGAAGAATGCAAAGCAGCAAATAGACTGAAAAATTAAGAATGTTTTCTTAGTTAAAATATGTTTACTATGTGTCTCCTACCAAAACTTCACATATGTTCTTTTTTATTTATAAAATTCATAATTCTTTCAAATCACATTTCCATGCACAGGGACATGTTAAACAATTTGAAGAGAATAGAAAACTCTACGGCACACTGTGAAAATGCACCTCACCTTAGTGTCATTAGGTTCACTCAGGTATCTGGTACCTGAGCGAATTCATCATTTTTTATTCATCAGCTTCATAGATTCATAGCATTTTATTTATGTAAAGCAAAACTTTTGGTCTTAGTTGAATGCTGCTGTTGCTGCTGTTATTAAGCAGGCTAACCTATTGGGACAAAATTCTACAGGTTCAGTTGTTTAATATGCCATGTATTTAATATATAATGATACAGTTTGGAACAGGCTGTGTTGAAGTGAAGCTAAAAAATGGACATAATGGAATGTTTTTAATTTCACACTTACTTTAATATTTCTGTTTAGTTCCTGCACCTTGAATCCACTAAAGTAGTAGTCACTGACACTGACAAAATCATACTGACACAAATCATGTAAGGTTTGACATGATGAGTACCGACTAAAGGACAGCCAGAGCCAAATATAGATGTACCTGCAGCTCAGGGTACCACTGAATAAGAGTGCCCTCTACAGTCACAGGAGTATAAGAGACACTTACATTTACTGACCACTGACTGACTGGAGAACTATCTTACTTGGTTTTGTCATTCCAACTGTGGAGGAAAAATATTCAGTGGCTTCAGCATAGCTGTGGCAAGGCCGAGACGAACTGAGCTCTAAGTTCTGATTACACTGTACATCTCCATTCTGTTTTTTGCTCGTTTGTTTGTTTCATTATTTCTATTGTCTGTTGGCTGTGTTGTCAGTGTTTTTTAATCGCTCCCTGCCCTGTCCTCTCCGTATTCAACCATGTGAAAAATGTGCCTCAGTGTCAGCTCTACTCTCACTGAGCATTTCCTCTGCCAAATTCACTCTCTCTCTCTCTCTCTCTCTCTCTCTCTCTCCCTCTCTCTCTCTCTCTTTCTTTCTTTCTCTTTCACTTTTTCTCTCTTCTTCCACTTTTCTCCACTTTTCCTTCACTAACTTGTATTCCTCTACTCTCTCTGGCTCTCTTTTCCTTTCTCTTGCTTTCAGTCTGTCAGTCTGCCCTGCAGAGTGTCCTGTTGCCTGGATCAAACCTGATTATACCCAGAGTGCCATTGCCCATATCTGGCCCTGCTTTAGATCCGGTGCTGCACGGGGGATGTGTGAGAGGGACTCTTCCTATCAGAGAACACAGATGCTGCCCTGAGCAGACACAACATGGTGCTAAATCCTGCCCAGAGGAGAGTGAAGCATGTGGTCACCTCATACACACAAACACACACACACACACACACAGTCTTTACTTTGATTCCTTCTTCTTCAGGTCTCACAAACACTCTATCCCTCTCACATACTCAAATCAGTCTTTCACACAGACAATCAATTTCTCAGTAGGGAGTCACTGACAGAGCTAGCATCCACTGAGCAGCTACTTAAAGTGAGTGTGTGTATTTGTATGTGTGTGGGTGTGTGCGCGTGCATGCATACATGTGCATGCGTGTGTGTGTGTATGTGTGTGGGTGTGTGTGTGTGTGTGTGTGTGTGTGTGTGAGACAGTATGTGCAAGCCTGCATTGTACAGTATAGTGTACACATTCATTCCACTGACATATGTCTGAGTTTCTGTTTCTTTCAATATATGAATATATTTGTGCATGTGTGTGTTTGTGTCTGTGTAATTCATGTAAGTACACATGTGTCTTTACATTCATGTCTGTGTATGGAGCGTCTCTGTGCTCCATGTATCTCTGTGTGTGTGTGCGTGTGTGTGTTTGTGTGTGTACACAGTTGTGTGTGTTTAAGGAGCGGTCTGGACTCAAACTGAGTGCTCTGATTAGATTGATCTGCCTGACTGGACGAGTATGAGCAAGAGAGAGCGAGACAGAGACATAGAGAGAGAGAGAGAGAGAGAGAGAGATGGATGCACAGTGGGAGGGAAAAAGAGAGGTGCTTCTTGACATGAGTAAAGGAGACAGCGTGATGAGAGAAGGGAAAAAAAAGAAGAGGAGAACAAGCAGACGAGACAGATCCAGTCAGGAACAGTGATCACTTGCTTAATGCAGTCAGGGTGTGTTTACTGTGTGAGCTCACGCTTGTGCTGACAGATTGGTGGTGTGATGGGCCATGTGCTCCTGGTGCTGTATGCAGCACCATATGGTCTGCACACTGACTCAGACACTCATTCACATTTCTGAGGAAAGTGGAAAGACATACAGTATTTCTCCAAATGCACAAAAACAATACAGAGAAGCTGTGTGTGTGTGTGTGTGTGTGTGTGTGTGGTGTGTGTGTGTGTGTGTGTGTGTGCATGTAAGCAGAGGTCTCCACAGGCCACCAGATTCATTCCATCTCTGATCTATTGTCTAATATGAATACATTGTACAAATATTGTCTACTATGTTTTCATTACTCATATAATTTTTATTGACTAAGGAGTGGTCCATATCAGTGGAATCCACCATTGTTGTGCCACTTGGCCACCAGCATGTTTCTCCCACTCTTGGAAATAAAGTGGTACAGTTGATTGTAATTCAGCCAGCTCACCACTAGATGGCGCACAGTATGACTTTACTGTAAGTTAGGGTGGTCTGCACATTTGTGCCAGATGAGAGAAAGAGAGAGAGAAATAACATTCCTACACACTGTGAAAGACTGTACAAAAAAGCACTCAGTATAGAATCTTAACTTAATGACCAAGTGCTCTTTCTTAAGAAACTTTTGAAAGGGGAGTAGATTAATGAGAATGACAATTCTTTAAATTTCACTCCAAAGAGCAGCTGGTATAAAACCATGTGGATAGTCTTGCGCATAGCGCACACTACAGTTTTTTTTTAATTGCTAACAAGTTTTTGTACGATCTTTAGGCTGATTTTTAAAACTCTAAATACAATTAGCACACCATTAGTCTATTTTAGTGTGTCAATGGTGCATTTTCTTTACATACAGGATCACCAATAACAAAATACCAAATGTATCTTTTATGTCTTTTTTTGCAAATACTTACACGCCGGTCCAAAACCTTTAATACAGTACAAAATTCTTAGTTCGGCAAAAATAGCCACGCAATGGTTACATAGATGATAACTCTTGAGAGAACACTGAACTGATAATTAACAAAAAAACAAAAAAAAAAAAAAAACAGAAACAAAAAAATAGACAAACCAGCAGTTGGAGAAGCTGACAGGTGTTGACAACAGACTAATGGTTTGATGTACTTGGAGTTTTTTTTTTTTTTTAAAAAAGTGCTTTCAGACTGCACAAAAGCATTTTAGCGGCAGGACAAAACGGTATGTCTATACATCAGCAACAATTCCTGAAGAATTTCTATGGAACATTCATTATCTGATGTAAAATGACTGACTCATTTTTGCACACATCACTGTAAACACACACAAATATAACTGGTAAAGTATATGGAAAGTTTAAAGTAAACTGTGAAATAAACAGAAGTGGGGTGTTAAAGTCAATGTAGTATATGAAGTCATGGATTTGAAAGACATGAAAATGAATGTAGTATCAGAAATGCCATGACTTGTTAGTATTTTGAAAATGTGTGTACTATAACTGACTGCATTCATTGAGTAAAGAAAACACATGCTAGTGTTTAATAGAATTATTTGATTTTGAGCCAGATTTTGTCTGTGTTTTGGTGATGTTAGCGTGTATAGAGAGACGTTTACATTGAATGTAGTCTTAGTGTTGTAACAAAATGTGCTTTTGATTAGGAACTGTGTGGCTGTGTGATGTAGGTATTTTGCTGTGCTGAGTGTAGAAAAAGTATTTTAAGTATAGGTTAATGCTTATTAGTGATTGAAAAAACACTTTCAGTTGAACTCCCACCGAGGAAAAGGAAGCAATTTTATCGTTATCCTGTCCTGAAGAAGAATTTAGAGTAGTAAAGTTTTACAGCTATCTCTTAATCTTTCGTTCTTAGCTTTTTATCCCCATGCCTACTCATGCTTTCATTTATAGTGCTTTAGCCTAATGTTCACCGTTCTTTTCCTCTCATACCAATAAACACAGTAATTGCCCTTCTCAGTATTGCCCTTACTGCCATCTACTGGGCAAAAATGATATGCAGGGGAAAATACACTTAGATGCGAAACCAGAAATAATGTTCCTCTTCTTTCAGGATAAGCTTGAGCTGACTTGAAACTCACTTCCTCTTGCAGGTTCTCTGCACTCGCCTTGACTGCTAGTTTAACTCCACGTGTTAGTATGGTGGCGCTCACACATGAAAGGAGCAAAGTAGAGCACATTATTCACACTAATTAGGAAAGAATAAATCACTGAAGCCTTGGGTCTTGTGTTCCTCTCTTTCCCTCGCTCCCTCTCTCTCTCAGCCCCCTGCCTCTTTCTCCCCTTCTTCTCTTCCTGTCTCTCCATCTCTATTTTATGAATGTGCTGGGAAGCTGCTCTGTTTGGGATAGTCTGAGACGTTCACCCTAGTTTACATTGCATAACCACTGTGCCTGTCGTGTCTGATGTTCCTCTGAGATGCGGGATTTACTCTCCATTTGGTCCACATTTGGCCCACATCTGCCTTGTTATATTTGCAGTAACTGCAAAATGCTTGATGGTTTCTTAGCAGATCCATTTACCCTAAGGAATTCACAACACAGAATAAAAATACAAACATTATGGAAGCATTAAACCTAAACATTGTACAAGAGTGAAGTAAATTTTAATCTAATACAATAATGATGGCAATGACAATAATAGTCCTGAGATACAGATATCCTTATGTTCCACCGGCTATGATGGGCTAAGGCTGGATGATAACCATCATGTTGAATACTGGTTCAGTAATCTATTACAATACTGTACTAGACTTTGCATACTCTATACAGCCGAATACTACTTCATATCTGAGATAGTCAGAAATTCTCCATGGATATAGCTATTTTGGGACAGATTCAAATTGAATAGATTACATTATATTTGAAAACAGTTCATGAAAATTTACATTCTACATTTGCCTTTAAATGAGTCAACGTCAATAATTCAAAAACTGCATTATGAAACAAGCCTTTAAGGCTGCTGATCCACATGAATAAGTCTGCCCTTTTGCAATTCTGGATATTGGGATTTTGTATTGTGCTTGGGGCATATGACACACTAAAATTCATTTTATAAAAGAAATATTTAATCGAGGAATCTTTGCACACGCTGTATGTTTGGCCACAGTAACTTGCTGTGATTAAGTGAGCATGCCTCACCAAAGAACTCTGACAGATAATCAATCACACCTGCTTGCATCTTTGCCTTCTCTTTACCAAGACAGAGTAAGACAAAGAAACTCCCACAGCAATGGATGCTTTATGAAAAAAATAACTTATCCACGAATATCCATGAACATGGCAGACATCGTTTGCCGTTCAATATCATGAAGATTTAATGTATCACCTCCAGTTCACCTAGTATCAGTGTGTAAAGGCTAAGTCACCACTGATTCAGATGTTGCAGCTATGGCAGTTGTTTACTGCAAGTGTCTATTTGTAAGTTGCTTTGGATAAAAGTATCAGCTACATAAATAAATATAACTACATGTATAGTATTACATCTGAATGTTATTGGTGTAGCCAATGAGGCCTTCATTGAAATGTAGGGGTTTCACAGCATTATTTCGATTACTGTTTTCCCAGCCTCTGAGTTCTTAGATCTTCTCAGCAATACCTGCCAGAAGAGTACAGCTGGAGTCCTTAGATCTATAAATCATCCTCTTCTCTTCTTTTTTCTCTCTTTTCTTGCTTTGCCTCCATATCATGCTCTCCTTCACTTTCATTCCTCCTCTGTCTCTGTTTTGCTCTCACTCTGTCTCTTCATCATTTCAGTGTGTCTTTAATTCAGTCTCTGCGTATCATTTTACACAGCTGCATTCACCTCTTCTCAGATGTATCCCCTTCTCTCTCTCTTTCTCACTCTCTCATTCTCTTTTTCTCTCATCTCCTCCTTTCATTCTCAGACCCCCCAGCCCTCATGCCCTTACTCCCATCTCCCCTCTCTCTGTCTTTCTGTCACACACTTTCTTTCTCTTCCTCCTCTCTTTCTTCTCAGAGCTCACAGTGGCCCCACTTCCTCCCCCCTTCCATCTCTCCTCCTCCTTCTCTTTAAGGCCTTCTTGGGGCTGGAAGTGGGCTGGCTGCAGCCACCTCCTCATCACGGGTTTGATTTTGATTTTCAAAGACTTTGATGATGGCTTTGGCCTCAGGTTGCCGTGGCAGCAACACTTGTCTTTGCATATGATCGGTCTGTTGCCATAGCAGCCACGGGGAGCTTTGCTGCCACTCCAAAACTGGGAACAGGGGAGTGAGAGCTGACTGACCCCTGGCAAGGGAGGGTGAGTGTGTGTGTGTGTGTGTGTGTGTGTGTGTGTGTCTGTGGGGGCGGGGGGGGGGGGGGGGGGGTCCTGTGCCCTTCTTATCAGTTTCCATGGTTGCAGCAGCAAAGGGTGTTGAGAGAGAGAGAGAGAGAGAGAGAGAAAGAGAAAGAGAAAGAGAGAGAGCATGTGTACGAGAAAGAGAAAGGCCTGGAGGATGGGAAAGCTGACTGTCAGTTTCTTGATCACAAAAACTCAGAAGCCTCTTTAACATCACAGGCAGCTGCTGAGGAAACACTCCTTTCTAATGGGAAAGCTGTATCCAAATACAGACAGGAAACTCTACTGTTGGATCATAGTAGAGGCAGTTCTAGGCACAAACTCCACTGTCTGTTGGGCAGGGATATCTCTAAAGACTGAGACCAAACTCTACTGTCCAGTCACAGAGGCTTTTCTAATCAGATAGGAAGGCATGTCTAAATGCAGAGACAGGAAACAAGTGGCAGCTAAGGAAACACTTCTGTCTGATGGTTGAGGTGTCTTTGGGCACAGCGAACCAGCAGGAGGGCCTTGGATTACTCAGTTTAAAATCACCACCTCCAGCTATTTACAAGTAGATGCACCAAACTAAGTGACATACACACACACACACACACACACACGCACGCACACGCACACACACACATGCAGAAACAGCACATTATAGAGTATATATACCCTCTCCTTTTATGTCCTGTTTACCTGAGGCTGATGTTGTATACCACATACAAATGTTAAGTTTGTAAATGTTAATAATTCAGTTTCATGTTACTGTAATCCTATGTCATCAAACAGAGAGATACTCAACAGTAATTACTCTTTACATTTAAAGATAACATTTGATTTGTGCTCTGAACAACAACAAAGTCAAACAGGCATAGCAACGACCATGTCATGAAAAAGCAAAAGTAATACATTACTGTAAACAAACAAAATTTTGCCTCGAATATGAATATGGTGTTATGAAGTAAACATGGCACTTTCAATACTGATTCCATCGTTTCTGAATGCTTTCCAACTTCATACATTGGACTGTGGTCTACATTATATTTTGCTTTTACATTAAAAGGTTGAAATGTTTAAATGCAAAACAGGCGTGTGCTGTCACCCACATTTTTGATACATGCAATGGAATGTATGTATCATTTTGTACTTAGCACACCATATTCTGAGGTGGTAAAGAGCAATGATTTAACTGATCTAGAATATGTATAAAAGCCTAGAGTTTAGCAAGAACATATCAGTGAGTTGTGCTTTGCACACAGCTCCCATTAAATAATGTGTATTTATACATTATTTGTATTCATTTTGATGATTATGGCTTACAGCCAAATATAACCCCAAATTAAGTGTTTCATAAAATTTTAATATTACATGGCCATTAAACCAGATTCCTTTTCTTTAAGGCTTTTTTGTTCTAAATTTTAGAGCACTTTATGCTTCTTTCTAGTGACAAACTTTATGGAGATGCTGATTTCATTTATCCATTAGTACTTGGCACCTGCCCACAGTGCCGAAAATACTAATATTAATACTGCTTTATTGCTCAGTGCTCCAAAATGGATGAAGTCTGAAATATTTGAAATTATGGGACTTCATTTAGAAATCAAGGTCCCAGAGTCTGAAGAGGAATGGAGGTCCAAGTTTTGAGGAGTCATGTCATCAGCTGGTGTTGATCCAGTGATTTTTTTCAAGTACAAAGTCATCTACGCATTGTCTACCAGGAGAGTTTAGAGCAACTTAATGCTTCCTTCTAATGACAAACTTTATAGATGCTGATTTCATTCATCCAGCAGTACTTTGCACATTTCCACTCAGCCAAAATTACTTTTGTTTTTGACTGTGCTGAAACTCCTGAGTCAGTATTTCCTCTGTGTTTAAAGAGGATCCTGAGACATCATCAGCTACCCAAGGTGCCACTGAGACCTGTGTTACAAAACACATTCACCCGCAAGCTCTGTCACATAAACACATACTCACACATACATACACACACACACACACAAGAAACTGGCAAGGTCCCAACAGAGCTTAAGCGACCTGGACGAGACTCAAGATGGGGTTTGATGTCTTTATGTGTTGCTGTCCTCACTGAGCCCCCTGCCAAAGAAAGAGAACAGGAGGAGAGAAAATTGCACACAGAGCTGCACTGTCTGGGAAGCTGCTTTGATGGCAATGTTGTCGGGAAAGGTGATGTCGGGTTGTGTGTTTGGAGATGCCAAACATGAATTTCATTCTCCACTGGCTGCTGTTTCTGGCTTTGTTTCAGAGTTAATGAGGGAGAGACTGTGTTTGCTCCAGATACATCAGCACGTGGAAAGCATACACTGTGTCATAAAGACTGCACAATATGGTAAATGGACTGTATTTCTACTCCTACGAGTACTCAAAGCACTTCACACAGTATGCCTCACATTCACCCACTGGTGGCGGAGGGTGCCATGCAAGGTGCAAACCTGACACCCCGGGAGCAATTTGGGGTTCAGTATCTTGCCTAAGGACACTTCAATGGGGTCAGGCAGAGTGGGGTTTGAACCTGCAGTCCTTCAGTTGCTGAACAGCACCTTTACCACCTGTGCCACCACCACCCCACAAAGCAAAACAAATTTCTTCTGTTGCCTGCAAAAGACCCACAGCATCCTCAAAGGTCTGTCCTATCTGGCCCATCATCTTTTTGACCTGACGCCCTCGGGAATATGCCGCATGTCCATCAAAACACGCACTACAAGATTCATGACCAGTTTCTTTCCCAAGAACTTAAAGAACACCCACCAAACACAATACCACATTAACACAAAGCTTTTTTGACTACTTTGCACTTTAAGCCCACCATGGGACTATATGAACTCTACGTTCCACTATTGCACTTTCAACTTAAAATAGTGCAGATTCTATGTTAGCAATATGCACTCCTTCTTTCATTGTGTTGTAGCTTGAATGTTATCCTCTTTTGTAAGTCGCTTTGGATAAAGGCGTCTGCTAAATGCCTAAATGTAAATGTAATGTAAATGTACGGAACAATTCTTAACTCTGTAGGTTGGACACGGCTGTATGTTGTGATGTGTGCTGAATAAATGTTTTTTCATACTGAGTATGAGACGTGTGGTATGAATGGATTTGCTGTATATTATCTATTTATGATCTATTGTGTTTTTTTAACGAAACCCGGTTCTTGACTGCGCTGAATTTTGAAGTATGTTCTACAATGACAATAATAAATCTAATCTAATCTAATGTAACCCAGTGTAATCACAGGATAGGCAACCTGGAGCTGCACACAATAGCAAGGAATGTCTGTGGTCTTATTCATTTGGTTGTTATTCATTTGCAATTTGTGTACACATAGAGATGTTAGTGACATGTTCTTATGCTGTGTTCTTGCATCTGATGTTACTGTGTGTTACTGTAATGCATTCATCTCCTGTTGTGGGATCAAAAGTGTTTTTTGTCATCTCATCTCATTTCAATATGTTAAATGTCTACCAAGGAATGCTAAAGTGACCACTGCCTCAAGCCCAGAGCAAAAGAGAATGTAAAACCACACACACACACTCAAGTTGTGATTGCCTGGGACAGTGATGACTAAAGGTTAATTGATCAGGAACTAAAGCAATGATGGCAGAACTGAGCTTTACTTGTGTGTGTGTGAGTGAGTGAGTGTGTTGTGAGTGTGTGTGTGTGTGAATGTGCATATGTGTGTGTGTGTGGTTTCTTTTCCACTGAAATGCTGATTAAAGACTGATTTGCATGTGAAAGGTGGCCTGGTTTGAGAGAGGCGTCTCAGTGGAACGCAGAAGGGGGTGATGGAGAATGGACCCACACCCATCTCAGAGCACCCACCACTTAGCTCACTTCCTGCCTGCAGCTCACAGCAAACAGCAGCCTCTTGGGATCGAGCTTCATTTCTAATAACTCAGTACCGCCAACACAGATGCACAGATATCTGCTGATAAACTGTGTGATTGTGTCAGCTTTCAAACTCCATTTCATTGATTGAGATTTGTACATGTAATCGAGGTCATACCACACAGTTCAACCCTGGGCTCAAACCTGCGACCGGGAATTGAACACGCTAGCTAATCGACTGAAAAGCCCTGGCTGACTAGCAAGTTCTTGAAGCATTAGGAGGGAGGTGTACAGTATTACAGGAACATTCTACATGCACAGCCAAGTTAGCTGGCATCTGTTATGTACATCCATGAATTAAATAGATCAACATGGCTGGTCTGAGCGATTGTGTTCAGATACAGATACGCGTGTGTACAAGCGCTTGTGTGTGCGAGTGAGTAGGTGGGTTGGTGTGCATGGTTTGGACCAAGAGGAGACTGGTCCACCAGGCCTTCCATCCTGAGCAGAGGATGGCTTTTCTTCCTGCTGGGCAGCTGGCAGAGGTGGAGGAGGGGTCACGTACGAGTCTTCTGTTGCCTCTGCAGACATTACAACACCATAGAATGACAAGCACACACTGCAATCCCTAAAACATGAGAACAGTATCTTTAGTTTTAGTGAATAGAAAATGTATTGTCAATTATTCAGTAATGAGAAATGGCATTTGAAATGGAAGACTGAGAGGAGTGTGATGCCACACCTGTCGTACGTTTATATATATGGACGATCAGTAGTACTACTCATCCAACTGTATGTCTTTTTTCCTGGTAAGCATGTAACTGTGGTAACTGTTGGCCTATTGGTCCATATCCCCTGCTTTGCTTTGGCCACCATGTGAGCGAACACCTGTTTAATAGCTCATAGTAAATAAGGTAAAAATGTACTGTACACTTAAGAAAAGGATAGTCATTATGGCAGAAAAGCTGATTTTTAACCCTAGGAAATGACAAAAAATAAAACATTTCCTGTTTCCAAGCCCTCTGCTTCTCCCACGTTGTGGAGACACAACCATGCTGCTGCCTATCCAAGGACACAAAGGACAGGAAAGGACCAGCCTGACACTGATGCTGTGTGACTGTTGTCATGGCAGCAACATCCTCAGATCTACACAGATACAAATTAATTTGGCATGCATGGCTTACCTGAGCAGGTAATACAGGGTGACTGCCTCCATGGTGATGGCTACCGTGGCAATAACTGCTACTCTTCAGGAGGCCTGTGTGATTAGCACGCTTGGATGGAACTCTCCCAGCACTCAGCGCTCATCCTGATTGGTCCACCTTGATCCTGGCATCTGGCTTCCTGCTCTATACAAACAGACATAAACACATGCAGTCACATGTACAGTGTTGCAAAACTAAACATTTCAAGGTATAATTGGGCTAAAATGCAGATAGCTTAGTTAAATTTTGAAACTATACAACTGAAGAGATCCCATCCCTGCCCTCTGTCAACACATAATGCATTGAGTGTGGCAGAACTTCCAAACAAGCAACTTACACATTTGTAAACATCCCTTTTAACACCAGTATAAAATAAATGAAGAAAAAATACCCTCACATAATACCTGCAAACACACACAGACGGATGGATTACATAGCTATAGGTGAAACTATCAGTATAACTGGACACACAAATTTACACATGAAAGAATTTTTGATGGAATAATGGGAGATAGCTATCATTAAATAAAACTACTACTGCAGCATAGTTGCAAAAAGTTGGAACATCTTTCACCACGAAACCAAATCATTTCCAGTCTCCACAGTTATCTTTGGCGTTTCATGTAAAATGAGTGGATGGGCTTTCACAGCCCTGCAGCTTCCACAGGTGACATTTATTTTTTATTTTGTCAGTGCTTTTGATTTATTCATTCATTGCTATCAGAATGTAAAGAGGTTTGGAAATGATAGAGCCACAGATATTTCAGAAATGAATCTCCCATCCAACCTTGAAATGGTAACATTTTCAGTGGAAAAAAACTGCTATGGGCTTCACAGTCTGGATATGAAGTTGACAAATCTTTACATCCAGACTACATTTTTGTCTAAAATATTCAGTATGTGTATGGGTATTTGTGTGTGTGTATTATAAATGCGTACTGTGTATATATTTATACACAGTGGTACAGATCAGTTTGTTACTGTTATAGATTGCAGCTTTAATGTTTTAATCCAGGACTGTGCAGAGCCACAACCCATAATAATGTTCTATTTTATATATTTTATATTTACTGTGTTTTCCAGATGGTTTTGAGTAAAGTGACTAAACTTAAACTTAAACCTAAACTTGATAAAACACTTTAAACTTAAAATAAAAAACAAATTTATCATAGCTATCAAAGAAATGTAATGTTTTATCAGGGCTGGTGTAGATGACCTGACAGAAAATGGATTCCTAAAACCACTTCCAACCCCCAGGGCTGGCTAAATCTAAAAATAAGTCCAACATTTGTTCTATAAATCATCAATGAGGACGAATGCTTAAAGCTTTCTATTAGTGGTCTGTGGCCTTAGGAAGTTGATCTGGACACACTGGTGAATGAATACGTGCCATGAGCTTAAAGTAGGGTGATAAATTTGCTGAATATTTTAGACATACATAGATGTAATGATAACCTTATAAATGTATCTGTTCTGAGTATAATGCAGTATTTGGGTCTTCATTTGCTGCTGAATCAGTTGCTCTTGCAATATTCAATCTCACAGTTTTTTTTATTTAATTTCAGTTGTTTGCCTGTGAGATGTTAAGACCAGGCAAAAGCGGTGCCAGTGGAGACTCATATATTGTATATTACATCACATGTCTCACTCAGAGGCTGTGAAAAGATGCAGTCAGGGTGCCATGGCCTTTAACTGAGCAGAATGTAGAGGTTTTACTATGCAGAACAGGAGGGACAGGTCATGGCTGAGAAGTGTGGAGTTCCTGTTCCTGACACAGGGCATCCTCTCATGCCCACACTCGCTCAAGTTTGCTCTCTTTCTGTTCAGCTCTCCCTTTGCTCTGTCTCTACCCTTCTCTCTCTCTCTTTCACTCACTTCTTGTCTTGTTCTCAATTAATTTCAATTCAATTTAATATGCTTTATTGGCGTGGTAATTAAGTGGTATGATTCTCTCTCTCTCTCTCTCTCTCTCTATCTCTCTCTCTCTCTCTCTCTCTCTCTCCCTGACTCTGTCTACATCATGAGAGAAATTCAGAAACATCAGTCAGACAGCAGGGATGACTGTAGAGATGAAAAACCTGCACAAAGGTGTTTCACACGACGCATTATGAAACCGTTGCCATGGAGATGTCTCTGTGAAACAGGTAAATCGGGAAAGTGCGTAACTGACCTCAGGTGACTGCTGACTCCAGGGCAGATGAAGTCTGGAGTAAAATCAGGTTAGAGGCAGATTAGGGCCTGAGCAGAGCCATGAAAGAGCCAGAGCAGAGCCAGATTAGGGCCAGAGCAGAACCAGATCAGTGCCTGCTCATAGCCATTAAAGATCACAGCCTGATCAGAGCCATGACAGGGTGTAAAGTTAAGAGAGCCTGG
Organism: Tenualosa ilisha; assembly: GCA_015244755.2. Lineage (NCBI taxonomy): Eukaryota > Metazoa > Chordata > Actinopteri > Clupeiformes > Clupeidae > Tenualosa > Tenualosa ilisha. Next base: position 136,631 of record PYXC01000632.1, on the reverse strand, counting down.
AGCTCTCTCAACTTTACACCAGACCTGCAGCAGCCTCATCTACAAGTGTGTGTGTGTCTAGATGTCAGTTTTGGACAGAGTATGCATTTGTTTACAGCTTACATGTCATGTTAGTCTAAACCATTTGCACGCACTGAATTTTTTTTGTTATCTTTACCGTCATTGCTTTTCTATCTATTTATGTACATCTGTAACAGTACTCAACCTGATAGAACTATGCTCATAAAAAAACACTTTCACCCCCCGACACCCCCCCACCCCCGGACCCCATGCCATCCTCCACCTCGCCACTCTCTCTCTCCTCACCAATGTCTTTCAAAACAAAGCATCTGAACCAATCATCACAAATAGCAGATCTGTGAAACAGTCAGTCGAACAGCTTTAGAAACAAAGCCCAAAGCTGAAGGCCTACAACACAACATTGCATATTGAGCAAAAAACTCACTACCAGACCTCAAAGCTTCTCATGGAGCCAGGCAGGCAGGCAGGCGGACAGGCAGACAGGCAGTCAGGCAGGCACAGAGAGGGGGTGGGGGTGGTTAGAGCTGTCCTGCTGTGGCAGAACATCCGGGAGCACAGCGGTGACTCTTGAGACACCAGACACACACTTCCCTTTTTCCCTTTAATGTCAAAAAGAGAGTGGAGCAGTCAGTCTTAGAGGCCCAATACGGCATCCAGCTGAGACTACAAGGCTCTACTGAGACGACTGGTCTTGTTTCTTTACTGGGAATTGTAATGTAAAATGTATGCATTGCTAAAATATTTCTGAACTACGATAAAATATGGGTGGGACTGAGAGAAACCACAAACCACCCACCACCCCCAAACACAAGACTGGTTTTCATCCAAGTTATGCGAATAAGAAATCCTTTGTTGGAAACATCTGGAAATTCGCATCAGACCCCTAATACGAATATAAAATGAATTCGTTTGAGGGGGTGTATTAACTCTTGATGCAAATAAGGCATAATGTAAATAAAGTCAATGGAAACAGTTACATTTGCATATGTGTACATTTACCACATTTCTGCTCATACACGATCCCCCAGCGGTCGGAACAGATCACTTGATTACACTATTGTTCATTTTTTATTCGTATAACACAGTTGATGGAAACACATGCAGATGTGCATATTTTTGAGCCAAATTTTTGTTCATGCAAATATGAAATTTGAACAAGTTGAATGGAGGCCCAGCTATACACACACACACACACACACACACACACACAAACACAGACACACACACACGCACACACACACACACACACACACACACACACACACACACACACACACAGACACACAAACACACACACACGCACACACACACAAACACACAAACACACACACACACACACACACACACACACACACACACACACACACACACACACACACACACACACAGCCTCTCCTAACAGCTGTGGCCCTTATCACCTCTACTGATGATGGCTTTATGAATTATGGAACACTAGAGGGCTCCAGGCTCTCTCAACTTTACTTATTGGACTCAAATAATTTCATGCAAACACACACACACACACACACACACACTCACACACACTCACACACATACAGTGGGCTTATGATATATAAGGAAGAAGAAAGTGACTTGTTAATACCTAATTGGTGTCTTTTGGGTCACCGTGTTTGTGTGTTTGTGTGTGTTGTGTGTGTGTGTGTGTGTGTGTGTGTGTGTGTGTGTGTGTGTGTGTGTAAAGCAGGTCACTGTGGAGGAGGACCTGCAGCAGCCTCATCTACAAGTGTGTGTGTGTCTAGATTGTTTTATGGAGACACCTGTGACCCAGAACACCTGCTGCTCACACAACACACACGCACACACACACACACGCGCACATACACACACACACACACACACACACACACACACACACACACACACGCATTGACACAGTTTACACATCTACACTTACTAGCAAAGGCACACATACACACACACAGTTTTATGCCTGGACACACATCTCTTTCTCTCTCTCTCTCTCTCTCTCACACACACATAAACACACACAGTTTTATGCCTGGACACACATCTCTTTCTCTCTCTCTCTGTCTCACCATCCTGACAGAAAGCCCTTCTGTGACTTTACATCTTTTGTGCACAGAGCCCTTTGTGCGTGATTGCGTGTTTGGGTGTGTCTGTATTGGACACACTCGGTGTAATCATTGACCAGGACCTCTCTCTAAATTGTCATGTAAAACACATTTCAAAAACTTCCTTTTTTCACCTATGAAATATTGCTAAGGTTAGAAAGTTCCTATCCTTTGAGGATGTTGAAATATCAGTGCATGCATTTGTTACCTCTAGGCTTGACTATTGTAATGCTCTGTTCTCTGGGTGTAGTATTACCTGTATTAAAAACTACAGCTAATACAAAATGCCATGGCCCAAACACTCACTAGGACTAAAATATATAAACATATCTTTCCTATCCTTGCTTCCTTACATTGGCTCCCTATTAAAATTGGAATCGATTTGAAAATACTCCTCCTAACCTATAAAGCCCTCAATGGCCTTGCTTCAACATATGTTAAATACCACCCTCATAGAACTTAAGATCCCAAAATGCTGGTCTCCTTGTAATCCAGGGAATATCAAAAACTACCATAGAAGAAACAGCTTTTTGCTACCGTGTGCCTCTCTTGTGGAATAATCTCCTCTCTACATCCGACAAGCAGACTCTCTCAGTACCTTAAAGTCTAGACTTAAAACCTCTCTCTTTACTGCTCCCCGTAGTTAGGGATAGTGCACGGTAAACAATCACTCCTCATGGGTCTTATAGGGAGGGACTGCCTCTGCTGTTGCCCCAGTTGTGAGGCATGGCGGCCACTGGCCATCTCTGCAGTAGTGCTGGGTTGCCATGCACCATACATTAGTTTTGCTGCTATAGCCTAGTGCCACCACAAACCTCTCATGTGTCATGCCATACAACTCTCTCTCTTGCTTTCCCTCTCTTTACACTAATATACTCTTGTGACTCCTGTCACCTTCCCTCCTGAGTGGACTGCGACCAACATTACGGAGGCCCATGCCAGGACTGACTCTCCATCCTAGAGGCCCTTCTGAGACGTCCATGCCAGGACTGACTGAAGCCTTGTGATTGACCCCCCCCCCCAGAATGGCACTGTCAAAAATGGACCCTTAATGTTACCCCGATGACCCATCTCACTCCTTGACTTTAACTCTACATCTGCGTACACCCACCCACAATTCTTGATAACCACCTATGGATTGACTACCATATAATGTTATGGGCCAATATTTTGGAACTATTATGATGCTTAGGTAAAACCATGGACAACTTGTAGTCTATCATTGTTACCACTGATTGTACTTTTCCTGCATGACCCCTGGCAGTTGGGTTAGACCCTTGAGTTGTGGATCTGCACAAGGTTTCTTCCTAGACTAACTAACATAAGGGAGTTTTTCCTTGCCCCTGTTGCTCCTGGGTGCTCCTTGCTGTAAAGCGCCATGAGAAAATACTATTGTAAAAGGTGCTGCATAAATAGAATTGAATTAAATTGAATTTGTGTGTAAGAGGGTTTGTGTTCTAACTCATGCATATACACCATTCTCCTCATTAGCATCTGTCCTGAGTGCAGACCCACAAACTCTCTACTCTATCTCTCTCTCTCTCGCTCTCTCTCTCACTCACTCATTCACCTACTCACTCTCTCTCTCTCTCACACACACACACACACGCACACGCACACACACACACACACAAAGAAACACTTATACAACACACCTCTCACATACCGACCTGGTTAGGGTCATCATCTTTCTCAGCGCTCCAGTTGCTTCGTTCCACATCATGGCAGAGATCTATTGAAAGGTTTGTGAGTGTGTGTGTGTGTGTTTCTATGTGTCTGTGAGTGTGTGTGTGTGTGTGTGTGTGTGTATGGCTCTGTTGGTGTAAGTATAAGTAGCAACCTGTGTTCTAACTCAACCCTGCAGACATCTCCACTCTGTCAAATCTCTAATTAGCATCTCTCCAGAGTGCAGACCTTATGATCGCCTCATTCCCACTCAGATATCACATACATCACACACACACACACACACACACACTTTACTCTAAATAAACTCACAAGTTGTTCTCCCAAAAGAAACTAATACCTTTGTGCACTACTTCTTCCCAGATAAACTTAGAGGCTCATTATCTTCCTCTATGCATGTGTGTGTGTGTGTGTGTGTGTGTGTGTGTGAAAGAGCTTCGGGACCCCATGTAGGGCTGTTCTCTCTCATTGTCCCATTTCCAGCTCTGCCTGTGTAAATACTGGCAACTCATTTTCATTCTGTATTTTCCTACAAGGACATTAGATAGTTCAAGTGAGTGTAAATTAGTGTTGGACGTGTCTTTTTTGGTGGTCTGCATGTCCATGTGTCAATTTGTCTTGTGTCATCACGTGTGTAAGTGTGTGTGTGTGTGTGTGTGTATGTGTGTGTGTGTGTGTGTTGCTGCACTAAGAGCATTTTAAATGGCTGGATTGAAGCTGTTTTATCATAGTCTCCCCGTGATACTCTGAAAATGTGATGAGTGGGAGAGTGTTCCCTCCCAATGGTGTGCTTTCAGGACACCATCAGTGCACCCCCCACCCCCCACCCCAACACACACACACACGCACGCACACACACACATACACATACACACACACACACACACACACACATTTGTGCACTCGTGCTCGTTGCCTCATCTCCTTGTTTCCTTGCTGCACAGAGCTGGTAAAGCTGAACTCAATAGCACAAACACTAGTGGACAACACAGGGTAGAGGAGATTCATCAATACCATTGAGCTTCAGATAATGAATCTCACACTCTTACACATACTCACCCACACACACACACACACACACACATACACACACACACACACACACACTTTAATTTCCCAGAAAATGCATATTGACAGTGTCCTAGTGTCATTGATTGATCTGGGGACCAAGGAAGCAGCTGATGCTCTTATGTCAGTACACTTCTGAGAAATGCTTCAGCTCCTCTGGGTCTTGTCCTCTTAATGCAATGTTGTAATACAAGGTGGTGCCTTAGTGTCATGACTGAACACATGCAGTCCTGCGCTGACCGCAAAAATTTCCTTGATTAATGATGAGGACTCTTGTTTGAATAAATTCTGGATGAAAGAAACTAGAGACATAAAGCCATTCTCTGACAGTGGAAATGCTTGGGCTGTACATCTGGGAAAATGCACTAGTAATCTCAAGATTCACACACACACATAAAAAAAACCCCAACACATATACAGTACACCATATGTTTTTGTTTGTATGTCCGTATTGTCGCTTTGGACAAAAGATAAAATACCATAACTATAGCCGTATTCATAACATAAACCAATTTATTTTCTTGATTCCATTTGTTGAGTAGTAAGAGATCTGAAATCCTGTGTGTACCTGCCAATCACAGTATAGTAAGTGTTGATCTCAGAAGCTCACCCCTGCAGCAGCACAGTCAGATCTAAACACAGTCCCCTTCTGTATTGCCGGATATGGCTTACTAAATGTGTCATATTTGTCAGATCTTCTCCTCTGTAAGACCTTGAGGTCATAACTCATAAGGGAATAGACACTCTCTGCCATTAAGGACTAAGAGTCTCTCTGAAATACCAGTCACACTGAAACCTCTCTGCTCCTTCATCATATAGGGGGACAGTAAGTGGGAGCATGATGATGCTACATCACATAAAGTCTGCACTGCTATGTTATCCATTTGATGTACCGATGCTGGATTCCTCTCCTACTGAATGGGAGATGTTATTACCAACGGCAGCGGCGTCTGACAGCTAGTCAGCTAGTAGTCATCGTCCACATCACAGTTACATGGGATAGAGGAGTTGTGAGAGGCCGGGGAAAACTAGGTTCTGTTTCTGGGTCCTTAACAAAACTTACTGGGCTTTTGTGGAGGTCATTGTGGAAAGGATATTAATCATGACTACCAAGATGAACATCCCCTTCCTCATTGGGAGATGTTCCTGTATTGATTAGGGTTGATGGATGAGGGAAGAGGGGGCCACAGTGGGATTGCTGGCAGCTGTGCTGCCTTTAAAGAGGGGAGACTTTCTCACCATACTGGGCATCCACTCTCTCTACCACACACACAGCTAGCACAGTTAAACTCTGGTGTGCCCCAGTGTGTCTGAGGGATAAAGTACATGTAATGCAGTTGGGGTGGGATTGGGGGGAGACTGTCTAGAAAAGGGGAAGAAAAATGTATTAGGTGGTAAGTTACCATAGGTACTTTCACATACTGTGTAAGTTTGTAAATGTGTGTGTGTGTGTGTGTGTGTATATGTGTGTGTATATGTGTGTGTTTGTGTGTGTGTATGTAAGAAAGAGAGGGGGAGAGAGAGAAAGAGAGAGAGAGAGTGTCTGTATTACTGGGAGTGTATACTCTATCTGTGCATTTTGTTTGCGTTCATGTATGCATGTCCAGTGTTATCAAAGTGTTAACATAAAGACCTCGGCACACAAGCACAAAAGGTCTGTCATTTATTAACCTCTTTGGTCTCTGGGGCAGAGACAAGTAAACACAGACCTCACACACACACACACACACACACACACACACACACACACACACACACACATACATACATACACACACACACACACACACACACACACACACCTCTTCACTCCCTTACCTTCACTCATACCCTTTCATTACCGCCTCCAACATCATCACTCTTTCACATCACTCACCCCTTCACTCCTTCACCCCTTTGTAATAAAGTTTGTTTCTTTCTGTATGTGTGTGTGTATGTGTGTCTCCACTCACTTGTGTGTGTGACCTGTTTCTGGCAGAGTGTTGATAAAGAACAGGTAACCCTCTCCTCGGAGCAGAAGAAGAACAGATAGCTTCTCCTCCTCTCTCCCTCCCTTCTTCCACCCCTCCGATTCACAGCTGATCTTTCCTGTCGTCCCAAATAAGGAGCTGTAATGAATGGCCCCGCTCCTCTCCTCTCCTCTCCTATCCTTTCCTCTCCCCCTCTACATTCCCCTTAATTAAGAGGAACAGGTGTGCAGCAGACTACACCTCCCCACACATTTGCAAATGTCAACTCTAGAACACTGGGGAGACACAAAAGCCCTTACCACACTCCACAGAGACTGAAGGTGTGTGTGTGTTGGAGGTGTGTGTGTGTGTGTGTAGGGGGTGGAGGGGGGCAGGGTAGTAACAGGCACACTTTGTTTGAATTAGAAAATGTGGTGTGAAAAAAGAAAGGGAGAAAGGTGAAGGTGTGTGTGTGTGTGTGTGTGTGCAATAGGAGGTTCTATGCCAGCTCAGGGCAAATACCTGGATCAGTCCTCCTCCTACCACTTGCCATCTTCCCAGGTAAAGTTACATAAGACAGGAGACCAGCTCAGTGTGAGTAACTCAGGCCCAAACTCAGCACAGCACACAAGTAATAAGTATGATTTATACAGGAAGTCTACAGGAGGTCTAACAACTTTAGCTATGAACTTTGTATGTTATGGTATGTTATCCATACTCATATGGATATGAGTAAGCTTGCGAAAATATTTAAATAAGTTCCTTAGCATCAGTCCCAGCACCATATCCTTTTTTTTCTAATGTTCGGTCTCTGGTTAACATCTGACGATATCATAAAATCAGTGATGTGTCTCTGTGTATAATTTCTTTAACATTCCAACAGTTTCTCACCAACAACTAGAGACATTTAATGACACAGCTGACAACCAGATGCTGTTGATTTGTCTGTGCCTGTTACGTGACATCCTGTTTAGGAGCGTGTCCCTTCCTCTTGGTGGCAGACACCAGAGGGAATCTGCAGAGTGTCACCTCTGCCCCAAGGTCCCCTGCTCTTGGGGAAAGAAGGCCAAAATTTGGAGCCTGTCTCTACCACTGAGGTTTTCCTGTGAGCCTGTGTATATATTCAGTCCACAGATGTATTTCTATCCTCACAGAATTCTACTGAGCCCCTGTGTGTCTGGAGTATCAGAAATCAGAATTTCACCGCTCTAGATTAGAGGAACCGTCTGAGGGGCAGCTTGGAGGTGAGGAATGGGCTCATATAGTCCAACAGTCCACACACACACACAACACACACACATACAAACACACACACACATACATACACACACACACATTCAGACACAATTTAATGCAGACACTTTCCACTTTCCACCAGTCAGTCTTTAGCAGCCATATCTCTGGCCATGAAGAATAAGAGATATTCTGCACTACTTTCACAGAAATCTGAAGCAGACTGCCAAGGTGACTTTTACAGCTGCTTGGAAAAAATACTCATCAAATCATTAGCTATCTTTAAGACAGCTAATGCACTACCAGTGGTTGGAGTTAAAAGTTGTCCTAAGTAGCCGGTATATAAAAGCATGTCTTGTAACGCCACAATGAATAACTGGTGCCGTTATGGATGAATTATTGCACATGCAGTACTGCATACTAGCAATGACAGAACGCACTATATTAGGTTAGTGTGTTTAAAGGACACCATGATTCATGTGTATTTGCATGATTTACAATGTGTTGTTAGAAGATAATATATCACTGTGTGTGTGTGTGTGTGTGTGTGTGTGTGTGTGTGTGTGTGTGTGTGTGTGTGTGTTTCTTTTTTGATTAATGTTTTCTGTTTCCTCGTTTTTCTTTCAGATTGAATCAGGACTCTTTGTCCCATCACCTATAAGCACAGAAATGGCAGCTGACACTGGGTCGGATCAAGCCCAATCAAAACAACATCTGCTGCATATGTAACACAAAATAATAATAGGCTAATTATTATTATTATAGTCATAATAATATTTGTATAGAGCAGAGGTTAAAGCTGGTTAATTACAAAACATAAAAACATAAACAACTTAACACAAGGCTGAATTAAAGGTTGCATACAGATCATTTGAATTTAGACAGGTTGGTACTACATTCTTTAGCTTATGTTAGTCAGTCCCTCCTTTTCCCCAGACAATAGAATGGATTTTTTGTCGATTTGGACTGGATCAAGCTTAAATCCTCTATTGAGTCATCTTTTGTATTTTCTTAGTCCTGAGCTGTATGTGTACAGGCACAGCTTTTGCTCGCGTTATGCCTGCTGTCCCCCGAGCCTTCCTGCTCAGCGTCTGTGGACTTGTCCCCTGTGGGAGACTTGCCTGCCCCAGTGGTCAGACACACAGCTGAGCCCTGATGAGCCTCATGAGGGAAACACACAAACACAGACTTTATGAATCTCTCTCTCTCTTTCTCTCTCTCTCTCTCTCTCTCTCTCTCTCACACACACACACACACACACACACACAGGTAATATGGGGGGACAGCTGACAACAGCGACTATTATCTTTACACAAAGGATACAGTGGCGAAAAACTGATTTTCAAGACATAAATTCTTAAATACAATAACTATTTTCTGTTCAATATAATGTACTGTATAAGTCCACATATTTTATTACTTTGTCATACCTTCCACAATCTGTAGGGCCAGGTTCATGAAGAGATGCAGACTTTAGGTAGATTATAATTTGCCTTTCTGTTGAAAGCATTCCACATGAGAATATATATTAGAGCGTCATCACTGACAGACCTACTTCCATATATGCAAATGCTGGCAGCAATTCGTTCATTAATTGACTTATTATTAGTGAAGATTTTATCGGAGATGTGATTTGAAGCTGCATTTATAGTAAGAACAAACAGAAACTTAATCAAATCAAATCCAACAGCTAGCGATGTACCTACGCGAGACGCACGGCGTATGGTTGCCATACCCACTTTGGCTGCCTTTCAAAATCCCCCCAATAACTCGCTCCAACGTAAACGTCTGTGCCCCTCCCTTTCCACAATGCATTGAAGTGGTTCACAACAGTTCGCCTCGGTGCCGTGCCAGTCCGCGGCAGAGACAGTACATCTCCCGGCGTCAGGAACGATGGACCGCTTGGACGTGTGCGCCATGAAATATGGGTGATGGGCAACCGGTTTATGGTAAGTGCAATTGTCAGCTTTGTGACAATTCTTTGTGTCAGCTGTTCGGGAGTGGACCATACTGAATTAAATGTGTTGAAGTTAATCATTTTCCTCCACGCCAGTCTTTCAAGGTATTTTTACATTGTAGATCATAGCTCAGAATAATATGAATTCAGATCAAGCAGGTCATTGTGTGTGCGACATTTAAACCATGGTCAATGTATATTTAAAACGGCGTTTCTTTCTTTCGGCGTTTATTCTCTCCTTGTTTGAGCGTGCCACATGCGCTCCTCCCTGGCTCTGTACGTTGGGCAGAGAACAGGTCAGCTCCCGGCATCTCAATGGCAATAGGCGATCTTTAATCATCAATAATTAACCTATTTGAAGTCATCAATAATCAGCGATCACGCGTCTGTACTTTGAGTGGTAGATGGTCTCCTTAAAATACCTTATTTTAAAATCCAAATTATAGACGGGCGGCTATTCACCCTCCAATACCCAATAATGAAAATAAGAATAATAGTGAAGATTACTTTACTCCAGAGGCCATTATTATTATTAGCGACTAACTGTAATGTGTTTAAATTTATATGTCTTTCCTAATTTCCTAATATATCTTCTCTAATTTTACATATTCTGGTATTCTGCCTGCCATGTGCATGCCTCATCTGAAGGATGTCAGCAATATTAACCTTTTCATCTACTGTCAGCAAAATGTTGCAGGTACTCTGTGTGTGTGTGTGTGTGTGTGTGTGTGTGTGTGTGTGTGTGTGTGTGTGTGTGATTCTTGCGGGCTTCAGAACGAATTTTTCTGCTCTCCTTCACACGATTGAACTGGACACGCTGAAATGTCACCTCTGCGCCCATTGAGTTGCACATGGGTCTGTCACCTCTCGGTCCCCTGCACTCACAAAACACAGTAGCGGCCTTAACAACCTCTCCCGTCAGTCTTGACATGTATTCCCTCTTCTGACAGTTCAATGTTTTTGTTTGTTTATGCCGTCTTCCACGTGACGCTGGCTTAGCCTGTTTGACAAGAACTGTCTCCCTTTTTCCAAGGTTCCCGGCTCCTGTAGATCAAAGGGAAGCGCCGACAAAAACACATGAATGTTTTATGCAGTGCACCATTAACATCCCTCACAAACAGCGGATCCTCCAGATCCGGAGCCGTTAGAACCTGACCTGGCGCGAGTGTGCCGGATCAGTACCAAAACTGTTCCAGAGACAACTTACTCAGACCTCAGTCACTTTTCTACTTCAAGGTCGTGTCTTCGTTGTCTGCCTGTAATGAACCTCGAACCCCGAGACATCTAGCCCCTCCAGTTTCATGGAAATCATGATGCCTGAAGCAATAATATTCGCAGTGGCATTAGCGGAAAATTCCATATTTTACAGCTTCAAGGTTCAGGCGTTCATCCTAAGAAAAGAGAAAGTAAAGGTTTGAGTATATAGGTTATTTTATACACTGGTTATTGTATACACCTGTAGCCTAATACGCCAAGAGTAGCCTAACAACAGTACTAAATGATGCGACGAAGGATACTTAATTTGGGAAAAATCTCAAGAACTGCATCTGACTTCAGAACCACGGACAGCAGCGCTGTGCACTGTTGTGATAAGACCCTCAACAACCCTTGCTATATTCAGACGGGACTACAATCTGTTCGCCCACCGGTGCCCCGGAGGGGTCCATACCGGCTATACCTACTTATGCGGATTCTCTTAGGAGGAGGCCAATGTGACTCACGCGCGTTGCTGTTTTCTTCTCCTGAGTGCTGCTGCTGCCTCGCGCTATCTTCTACTCGTAGCGTATGTGCGCGTGTGGGCGAGAAAAAGGCCATTGTAGCACACCGACGTGCTTCTCACACATCTGAGGAGTGCCTCAAAGAAGCTGCGCGGCGCGGCGCTCTCCCTAGAAACCTGCGCTGAAAAAGTGCGGCAACATGCCGTACGTATCTATCTACTGGTTACCAAATAGTTGATAGTTCATAGTGATTTGATTTCGTGATGTAGAGTTAAAAGAAACAGATAAGAGGAATCATATTGCTTTCATTTCAAGATCAACTGTGATTTAGTAACTGTGCGTCAGATCCTCAGTTTCGCGACCACTCGCGTAGGCTTAGGTATTCACAGATTATAGGCTATGCAGTTTATAGCCTCAGCTCTTTATTAGCGACAGGGTCTTTAAATTAACCATCAAAAGTAGTCATAACTGGTCATAGTCGGTGGTTGTAGATGCTGCCACAAGCGAAATCACACATACAAATCAATAATATGTAAGGTTTAGGCTTGTATGTAGTAAGAACGATGAAATAGATGAAGTAGGCTATGTAAAAGAAAAGAGGGAAGAAGGGACAGGGATCTAAAAAAAACAAGAAAGAAAGACAAGAGTGTAAGGGACATGTCTGAAGACTTCTTTTGCTTGTGGGTGACTACTGTCAGGGTTCATTAATCAATACAATACGGTTGCGAACTGGAGGACAAGGCGTGTTTTCCTTGCATTGTCAACCACTGGCCAGTGATAAGGTGTGACATTATTCAGGTGAAAGATAATCTTAGCACACAGCATCATAACACTGTGGATTTTTTTTCAGCCATTTGGGGCCTTGTTTGAAAAAAAGAGTATAATATATAGTATAATAATTTGTGAGATTAATTTACTATATGTGTTTGCAGTACTGAATCAAATAGATTCAGTAACAGTTTAGTGGCTTTACTATTGGCTATGCCTCTTTGAAACTGGAAGTAAACCAAGGATGTCCTGACGTGATCAAAGGTTTGGTATTAACCAGGCTAGATGTTTTAAAGTTCTTGTCAGATGATCTCTTTTGTTTGTTTGCAATTTTATAATCCAGTATTAAAATATTTCTCACTCTCTCTCTCTCTTCTTCATTCTACTTACTCTCTCACGCCCCTCTCCCCTGGAACAATTCTCTTTTTTTGCACAGAATGACTGACCACACCACTGCCCGAAAGCATTGGCCAACATGATCGCAACAGGGGGGCTTCTGCGCATCTCCAGGCGCCAGGACTCACTGCGCTCTAAGACTCGGGTGGACAGCAAGCGACAGCGGCGGGCGAAGAAGAGGAAGAGGAAGAGTGATGTTGTGGTGGTGAAGGGCAAGCTGCAGGTATGCTCGGTCTCTGGCCTGGTGGCCGCTGTGGGTGTTCTGGTTCTTCTGGTGGGCATCGCCATGGCCGTGCTGGGCTACTGGCCAAAGAACAAGCCTGAGTACTCAGTGGCGTGGGCCTCAAAAAACCTCCAGGCCACTAGGGGGAACCAACCAAGAGGCAGCACTCTGCTGATGGCTTGGAACCACACAGGCAATGTTAAGCTTAGCCAGCAGAGGGAAGTAAATGTGACTCGAGGAAACGGGAGTGTCGTGGAGCTGTCACCGTCGCCAGTTGCCCCTGCCTCGCTGGGGCTTGTGGGAGCATTGCTGGCTGGCTGGTTGCACTCGGACCAACTGAAGATGTTTGGCCCGCTGGTGATGGGCATGGGTATTTTCCTGTTCATCTGTGCCAACGCTGTGTTGCACGAGGAGCGCGACCGCCAGACCAAGGTCATCGACTTGCGTGACATCTACTCCACAGTCATCGACGCGCACGGTCTGCGCACCAAGGAGCAGTCACCACTCAACGGCCTCATCAACTATGTCCAAGCACGCAGTGGCGGCATGGAGATGGGCGCCAGGGACAGATCAGGACGATCACATGGCTCCTGGCCGTCCACACTCTGGGGATTTGGCTCTGGTGGCGGGGGGTCTCGGAGGCCTTCGTGTGCCCGAAGGTGCAGCTGGTGGCGTGACGGGAGTGACGGGGTATATAGTGTGTACCGGGACCGGGAGAGAGGGTCGGTGTCAGCAATGGGGCCAGCGCGAGGGCCATGGGAGACAGGCTCCATTGTCACGTCCTCCCTGAATGCCTTTACACTGCCTGTTATCAAACTCAACAACTGCGAGATGGAGGAGGGAGTACAGGACACTGATGAGCAGGAGCAGCAGGCCAATCAGAAGGAGGAGGTGCAGGAGCACGTGAGGTGGGAGGCGCACGGAAGGAGAAAGGCGGGCGGCTCAATGGAGGAGCAGGAGGAGGAGTGGAACCCAGGGAGCAAGGACAGAAGCTCTTTTCCCTTCGCCATAGAAACCAAAGCTGAGATCTCCTGGGCCGACGCGTCCAACTCCCAGAGTTCCCTGGGCTCTACAAAGAGGTGGGGCGTTACGAGGTCATCACCACGGTGGTCGCTGTCGGACAGTGGTACAGCTTCTCATCTGCCTCCACCAGCAGCACCAACGTCAGCCCTGGCAGCATCGGGGCGAAAGGTCGCGAGCTCGCACCTCTCCCTCACCTCTCTCTCGGACGCGGCGGGCATTCGCTGGGCATCAGGTAGCGGTCGCCATGACAACCACTCCCGCCGGTTCAGCTGCCCAAGGCTGGAACGCTCGGGCAGCAAGGGCTACATCAAGCTGGCTGACCTAGGTGGTGAGTCGTTCGAGGGGCCAGATGGTGGGACGCTGACCCCTGGAGAGGAACATGCTGGAAGGTCTTCAGTGTCAGAGGTGAAAGCATCATCAGTGCCATCATCAGTGGTGGTTCTGGTGGACACAGAGGAGCTCTCTCATGGGGAGAGAGGAACTGCAACAACTGAACACATTCTCTCAGAACACACACTCGAGGGACACACTCCAGTTCACACCCCACAGCACCCAGTCACTCACCCGCACATGGTCGTCGCCTGCTCTCCCAGCAGGCCCAGCAGTGCAGGGGGGAATCACTAACACACAACATGTCTCTTTCTCTCTCTCTCTCATGCACACAAACACACACACACACACACACACACACACATTGTTAACATCCTACACCTCCAATCACAGAAGGAACTACCTGCCCACACAGAGGACTAGACTCCATTGTCTAGCTGAACCACATTTGCTACCCCTGCCAGTGTGATATGTACGAAAGTGAGCTCTTGTACCAGTAATATATGCCAGACTGCACACAAACCATTTGGACGTTTGGTAGCATGGTCATCCTTTTCACCTGTTAATGGTCATTAAAAGACACAGTATTTTTGTACAGTTTCACAACATTTTGGACTGCCCTTTGAAGCAAGGGCTTATATTCAGAGACATGTCACAGGTAACATACATAGTATTTGCAGCAGCTACTGGACAATAATACTTTCACATTATTTTTAAACCACTACACACATCTACAAGTAAGTCCTTTTAAGTGTTTTAAGTGAGTTATGAGTTGAAATAGTATTGTGTACTACTATAGCGCTGTCAGTCTACACCTAGTGACAAAATCATGGGAGAGTATTATTCCTATTCACTTCATTCACAAGTCATTCATTTAACTATACTTTGTTTAAAATTGAGTTAAAAGTATAGTATATGATTCTAATTGAAAACACGTTCAGCCAAACACATTTCTTATCAAGTTCAGTAAATTCCTCAACTAGTCCTCTAGTTGTCTATTTACATTGTACATGGTCTGTGTTCAAGGAAAGATTGTGTTGCATCTTGAACTTACATTAATTTCTTTATGACTGTAAGATGTTCTTATTTCACCCGCCATATGTGAGAGAAATTAGCTGAGGCTTTCTGCTGGTGGCAGTCTAGCCCACCGACTATGACTCTGGACACAGACTCAGACCCAGTCAAGCCCCGTCCAGACCAGACCTGGGGGGGGAAGCCATGAATGTTTACAAAGACTAGGCCTGGCTAGCTAAGATCAACCTGAGTTAGAGGTAACCCCCAGTAGCAGACTCATATGACCTTACCTTAAGAGTAAGAGGGTTTACTGCTTGCATTGTGTGAAGAGATTCCCTACACATTCTGTTCAATTCTCTGCCAGGACAGCAATGCTGGGTGACTGTATTCCTTTTCTAGCAAGCTTGCAGCAGCCTTCAGCGGGAATCATCAAATGTAATCGTACCATACCATTATAGTAGAATTTCCTTTCACAAAATGTCTAATGTCCACTCTTCACAAACCGGAAAGGTTGCTCACTTACTCTAAGTTAAAGTGATGGAGGGATCATGTGTGTGTAGAACTGACTTTTAAGGCCAATGATATGAGTATAATTCCCTTACAACCCTTACAAACCTACCAAAACCTCAGGCTCAACATCACGTATGGAAATTGCTATTAAATATGTTCATAATTACAACTGCTGTAAAAACCATATGTCAAACACTGAGCCCAGTTGCACAGGAGCTTGGTATGTTTCATAGGAAGCCACCCACACGCAATATACAAAAGTGACAGTTTAGTTTTATTTTAGCTTGGCTATTTCAGTTCACAATGCAAATTGTGTGCTTGGAACAAAAATGTGTGGAAATCTTGCATGAAAAACAAAAACATTTCACAAAAGAGCATTAATAATACCTATGAAGGTAGTGCCTTTAGAGAAGGATACAGGTGTTTTGCTAACTTGAGATATGTTTTGTATTCAGCCAGGGTATCAGACTGACATTTCAAACAAATCAAATATAGACATCTGCATTTCTGTAAAGTTTATCTTGAATTCAAAATGTCAGAGAGTAATAAGCTCTACCCATTCACTATGGGTTGAATAACCTCTTGAAAAGAGAAATATGTATCTGTGTATTATTATTTAAGAGCCCCTAAAAAACAGCAGGGGAAGAAAAACAGATATTTGTTGAGCAATCTAATCAGTATTTTTGAAAGATCCCTTAATTTCCTTGAGGTTGAGTGTGTAAGAAGTGGGACTAAATTTATGTAGAATGAGTTATTTGTTTTCATAATCTAAACTAAAATAATCATATTTTTGACTAAAATATGATTGAATTTGTCCTTTTTCAGGTTTTGCTCAAAGGGGTGCCCAATGACAGCACCAACACTGTTAGGCGGATCATCTTCAAATGCACTTAATCCGTCACCAATACAGATAGAGAAGGGATCTGAGCTAAATGCTTATTCTGGGTGATTTTTGTTTGCTGCCTACATTACAAACCCACCGACTTCCATGCCAGAGAATTGGCCAGGAAATGAGTCAGTCGGCGGGATTAGGTTTTCCAAGGACATATTACTCCTCCTGTCCCTATGCATTGGACATGGACTTCAGCCACCTCTCAGACACACATGGGCCTGAACTGGGCCAGTACTTTAGCAAGAAGTCCTCCTGCCTCATCCTTTATCTGAGCCTGATTATACAACCATGTGTTTAAAGCAGGAGAATTTTGGTGTAAAACTAACAAGCCAACTTTTGAAATATAGCATACAAAAACACCACAGCCAGCTCAATTGGCATTAGTAACTTATTGGTCGTGTTGTTGCTGATTTTATCATTTGTGCAAATCTATACCAAACTAGACTACACAGTTCCTGAATGTTCGGGCCACAGACATCATATACTATAAAAACAAATCTGAGCATGGCACCAAAAGACATACATCTTAAAGCAGCAAAATCCTGCATAGTACTGCTCTAAAGTGACAATAAGAATTGGCATTTACTTACTTAGTTTACTTAAGAATTGGTATTCATTGTGTTTGTCCGGTCATTGCGAACACACATTGTGTGATGTCGTAGATGCATTTTTTCCATATCAGCAGTCAGTGTTTATTAAGTTTGAAGCAATTATTTTAGGTTTAATCACTAATGTGTTGCTTCAATGACAGATAGTGTCAGCTCTTATGGGAGCCACAGCCAACTACAGGAGACAAGAGCTCCTTCCTGCATCGGTGGTTCGTCTCAGGTCAGGCATGAGTAGCACTACAATGGGCCAAAACATCCCATATACACTCCAAATGCCAAAACATCCCAAATAGGCACCTTGTGGCTTTTATTTTTAACCCAGAAACCTTATGAATGATACCCATCCCCACGCACTATGGTCTAGCCTTGATGTTGGATCACCTCTGCTCTTGTAAGGATTCTTCAGCCTCTCCTCCTCCACCCACCCTCCTTCTCGTAGAGTATTATCCAACATACTTTTGTCCACATACACACATTTCTTACACACATACATAGAAAGTCTTTAGATGCGCGCGCACACACTCTCTCTCTCTCTCTCTCTCTCTCTCTCACACACACACACACACACTATAACTGACTACAATGTGACAGACATTAATCTCAGGAGCCACCCCAGGATGAGAGAACGGACATGGCCATACACACATTAACTGCAGGTACAGGTGGATATTTTAACTGCTGTTGTTTCCTTTTCATTATTTTACAGTTTGTGTGCTCACCTGAATTTTGTTGTCTAAAGTTCTAATTGATTCTGATTATTAGAATTAGATCAATAATAAAAATAGTAATAGTAAACAAGTGCATTGTGGTCATTCTATTATTAACTCACTAAATCTACACTTTGTATCTTTGGATTTTTTACATTGTTAGCCATAAGATGGAGAGAGAGAGAGAGAGAGAAAGATGGTCTCTCTCTCTCTCTCTCTGTGTGTGTGTGTGTGTGAATTTCAAGCCTTGCCGTCACCGAGTGCTGTTAGGAAAAAGAGGCCCACAACCAGGGCTTGTTCTAGCCCTTTGGGTGCCCTAGATAAGATTGAACTTTGATTGATAGATAGACCCAAAAATTGCAGCTGTACCAGAATAGTGGTGTTGTTTTTAACTTTGGATAATTTGGAATTTGTTTCAGTTAGTTGTAGCTTCACAAACAATTAATTTTAACGATAAGTAGTTTTAATGATCTAATCATTGTCTAGATTGAACTTTATTGTAGTGTAATGAATAGCCTAAATATCAATGTTTCAATTGCTGTATGCTCTGTGTCCATGGCCAGTGTTTCGCTGGTCCCTGGAGTGCCTGGATGCCCCAGTTTCCTGCATCATACGTATGTCCATCAATTCTGTTATATAATTTCTATCATTGTGTAGGCTGCTGGATTAGGCCTACATAAATAAGGATACTAATAACTTGAAAGTTAATAAAATTACATCATCAATGGACAACCTTAATTTTAAACAAATTCCAATAGGAAAATGGCAAAATTTCACTATCATTCACCATCAGCATTTCTCCTATTTGTTGGGGACCAAGCAGCAAAGCTTGGGCTTTCTTATTATTTTCCACTCACTGGGTGTTTAAGGCAGCCCACAGAACTGTATGGTGAAATTTGGCACACTAAATATGATGATTGTCACCAAAGTTCATGTTGACACCTCGCACCTTCTAGCGCCACCAACTGGTCAAAGATGGAAGTGCATTCACATAAGTAGCCTAACTTTTGACCCGTGCAATCGACTTTCTATCAACTGGTACCGTCAGAATCCTTCGACGCCATTTCCGGCCAACTAAATTTTCCGCCATGTTGGCTTTTGAAACTAAAACAAAATTTGCACGGGCCACAAATTTAGTACAATCTTCATGAACTTTCAATAAAAGCAATGAAATAGCAACAGAAAATCACACATTATCCAAATATTGGCCATCTGTTGCAATGATAGGCTACCAGCACCTCTGTAACTGGGTTTCTTCTCCTCTTTCCTCTGTTTTCGTCCCTGTGCAGTGCAGGGTGGAGATTATTGAATACTACCAAGGGGGTAGGAACACGCGTGGAAATTGAAACACCTATAGAGGTTGCTCCCAGCTGGTTCCACCCGGAAAGGGTCCTCTAGCTCTAGCATTTCATTGGCTGGAATTCATGTCAAAACTTTCCATCTGAAACACCAGAGCTGACACAGCAATGCAAATTAGATCAAGTTATTCCTCAGTCTTCTTCTTTTTTACTGTCTATGAACACTACTGACCAAGATAGAATAACATCATAACATGTCGCTGAGAATACGTTGCAATGGGAGCAAACGTGAACAGCTCCGGTCTGCATAAGTGGGAGTGTCACGTAACGTCACATCACAAACTTTTCAATGATCTTCTGTATCAGTGTGTGAGGGCTCAACTCAGGTCTGCATAACGGGGAATTCCCCCCAGCCCCCTGCGAAAATAGATCACGGAACTTAACAAAAAATTGTCTATGCCCTCAGTGCCCTCGAAATCAGTGTGAGGGGGCGCCATGTGTTGGTCATGTGTTTAAATCTGTGCTTTAGCTTACTTTGTTACAAACGTTTTGTTCGGTGACAGAGAAAATATATGAAGGGCACCATAGGGAAAATAGGGGTTGAGTTTCTGTGCCCCGTTCATTTAATGTTATCTACTGGGTCGCTACAGTCTATGTTTTACCAAATCGTTTTCTTAGCACTTTTCTAGCACATTTCTTTTCACAGCACTTGGTGACCTTGAACAACAGGTTAAAATTCTCCACAGTTTTCCTTTAACTACAAATAGCCAAAAGATGATCTGCTTGGTAAAAGGGTTTTCAGTTCCATCTAGTGGTTATTACACTTCCAGTGTATATTTTAAATATAGACAGAATCTCTGAAGTCTATGGCTCATTTTCTTAAAACCTAACAGACAAAATCCTGATACACAAAACACATAAAACATTAGACAATCATTTTCTTAAAACCAAACCAAATATAGGCTTCACAACACATAAAACATTAGACGATTGTTAAAAAAGCAAATTTGCACATTAATACTCAACTAAGGTTGTTTGCTAAAGCAAGACGGTGCATTTGATACCACAAAACCATGATGAGAAGTGTCATTGACAGCCTATGCACAAATCTCTTGATAGTTTTTTTTTTTTCATATTTCATGATAAAGGATGGTTCTATTCTGACACTGTTAATAACTTCGCACCATGTAGTTTTGTATCTATCCATTTTAATCAATTTGTTTTGATAGGGCTACAGCTTAGTTTGTCGAGTTGCGATGGCAGAGTAAGTAAATATAATGTGATATAATGTGTAAATTCAAAGTTGATTGTCTTGCAAACCATTTGTCACTGTCAGACTAGTGATTAGCATAACTGAAAAGCTTAAGATGCGAAATTTCACGTAAAGCTCACATGAAAAGATGTGTGGCGTGTGACCTGTCATCTGCGCGTGTCTCACGCGCAATGCGTGGGACTTGAAGCACTGATCTATCTATCTAGTTAGCTATCCATCTATAACCAACTGACTGATCCTAGGGGAAGTAATAGACTATAGCACATGGATAACTTGTTTAATAGGCGTAGATCGGTCCACATTAAACATTCGCAAAGTTAAAACACGCTCTTATTTGTGGTTGCTGTAGGAGGGAATATTGGGCCTGATCGACTGCACGGGGAAGTGTGAAGAAAAGTCGTAAATAAAATGAAACCAGCAGGTGGCAGTAGCTGATAACGACAGTGTTCATGAAGTGGATTTACGGCTGTAAACACACATGGGTCGCAGATGGATTGGTAGGAATGAACATGGAATATGCCGACGTAGGCTCCACCAAAATCTGGTGATTTTGTCTGAATCAGTAAAATTCTTGTAGTCCACACGTTTTGTCCACATCTAGTAAAATGGCGTATCCTTTGTTTTGGTCACTTACAACATTATCAACATGGCAAAGATGCCTCGGGCCAATATCCACAGTTGAAAAAAAACTTAATACTCTGCATTTGGTTGGCACAAATCACAAACGCCCGCGCACGCACACGGAACTTTTGAGCGACCCCACACCTCTCGGTGGACAGGTGACATGACTTATTAAGACAGGCAGGTGTGAACAGTCTTGGGTGGTGCGTCTACGCTGCAACAGGAGTCTGTAATACAAAATAACCAATTAGGATACAGAGGCGGAGTCTGGCATGCAGGTCCGACAGTTGTAGCCGTGACGGCTCCATGAAAGTGGAAGCGCCGCAGAGGGGAATTCCTTTCGTGAGGAGGACTGCTTTACGCCAGTGGCTGTCACGGAGCAGAGGGACAGGGTCCGAGAGAAATGCCGGTTTGCCGACGGTGAAAGCTTGCTCTGACACTATTGTCCAAAGGCTTTTTTTTCTGGACAAGCCTCGATCAGGTGGAGTATAGTTAACTTCCTGAACAATTCGTATTTGACGAATCGTGGATTTTAACTTGGGTACCTCACTGTCTAGCCTACCTCTGGGGAAGATTAAATAGCATCGATCAGTAACCGTTCTCACAAATAGTAACAGGTAGTCCTTGTAGCTTTCCAGGTGTTTAGGCTTAGAATCACACAATCCACGACGAACGCACTAGATTCCTTCCTTAATTTTTACTCATAGCATTTGTAACCAATGAACTAACAATATGCTGCTATCTTCCCCCCTTTATGTTATGATGGAAAACCGCGGTCTCTGGCTTCAACGCAATATGTACCCAATTGGCACTTGAAATGGGGATGTCCTGTCCACGGTAAGTACGTCCCGTCAAAAAGGTTATATTTACAGCGATTTTCCCCATATGCCATTATGTGGTCCATGGATATCTGTAGCACATTTTAGTGGAACACTCCCATAGCTAAAATTGCTGTTCCGGGGAAAACTTTAAATGTGGTTACACCACGGTAACAGACTACCCCTTAACTTGAACCAACGCTGACATTGGTAGGGCAGAGTTTGGCACGGACCGAGCTAGGATACTGCTGACAGTAGTTGTACATTTTTACTGCGTTGACAGTTTTCCTCTGGAAGATCATTTTTTGTCGTGAAAATGTGCTGATCATCTTTGATTTTATTGATGTCAGTGCTAATGCATGCAAGTCACGCGACACAATGAACAACTTGGGAAAAACAGAACAGAAAGTTTGATGTCATCACTAGACGAACAGCCTATCCTTCCTAGCGAGCTAGAGTCTCCTCAGACAGACAGTATTGATCTTTCACTGTGACCGTATCATTGTCGAGTGGAGATTTCTCCCGTGCCTTGCAGACTGTCGACTTGGTCAGAGAAATGCCAATGGGGATATTGAGGTCTGGTAGTGTCTTCAGAACCCATAAGTCCTGTTAAGGGTTACAGAATAATTCTATATAAGGGGTAGAAAGATTGTGTGTTTTGACGCGGAGAACGACCAATGTGTTGAAGTTGGCCCATCAACACCCCAACAGTTACAATGCTTTGTTGCCTTAATATTTATGCATTGTTTGATTGCATGTAAACTTCATGTTTCAATAAGTCTGACTTATACTGACTTTTGATTTGTATAATGTCAGCAAAAGACTACAAATTTCAGTCTAGCACCAGCATCTGCCTATTTTTGGAGGGTGGGTGGGGAGTGTAGAGTGACATAACATTGTGTAGGCTCAGCATCTAGAGCATAGGGTTCAAAGGGCAAAGGTCAAGTGCTTGAAGTGTCCCTGTGCTGAAGCGTCTTTATCAGTAAATGGAGTGATAAACACTGCTCAAAGGTTACAGCAGTTTGCAGCATCCCTCTCTCTCCCCCTCCTTTTCTCCGATCTTCCTTTTATCCGTCCCTTGTATTTGTTCCTTCACACTCCTTCCTTCCCTTCCTCCTAACTAATTCTCTCTCTTCTTCTCATCTTTCTTCTCTATCTGCCTCCTCTGTCCCTTGCATTCTTTCCCTACATCTACTGCATGTCTCTCATCTGTTGTCTGTTCCTCTCTGTCTGTCAATTCTTCACTGTTCCTCTTTCTTGCTCTAAGTTTGAGGGAGACAAGCCTTATTGGTGTTGTGATGCGTGAGTTCTGGAATTGGAGTGTGTGTGTGTGTGTGTGCACGCGTGTGTGCATACGCGCATCTATGTGTGTGTGTACTTATATCAGTTGTACTGAAAGCACTGTCAGGATGGGGCAGCCATGGCCTACTGGTTAGGGCTTCAGGCTTGTAACTGAAGGGCTACCAGTTCAGTCCACGACCAGTGGACCATGGCTTGAGCAAGGCACCTAACCCCTCGCTGCTCTCCGGATGCCACTATAGCAGGCAGCCAACTGCTCCAGGTTGGTCTGTACTTCACTTTGCTGTGTGCTGTGTGTGTTTCACTAATTCACGATTGGGTTAAATGCAGAGAACGTCTTAAGTAAAAAAAAGGATGAGGAATGGTGTTTGCTTTGGGAAAATGATGATGTGTGGTTCTGGTAAAGAGGGAGAGTGGGTAAGAGAGTGAGGTAGGTGTGTGTGTGTGTGTGTGTGTGTGTGTGTGTGTGTTGTAATTGTTAAGCTCTGCTGACTTAGCGTAGGAGTTCTTCAGCAGCGCAGACTTTGGACATGTTGACCAGACTCAAGAACTGGACGTGCATTCCTCAACTGCTGTATTTGTGTGTAAGAAACTTGGCTAGTGTTTCTCTCTCTTCTCTCTAATACACACATACAGTATGTATATTCATTTTCAAAATGTTTGTAAGTTTTTGTTTCTTTACATAAAGAAGTGTGTGTGTGTTTGTTTTAGATCAACATGCAGTGTTGCATTCACTATCATAATAGTCACTGTTAAATGGATGGAATCTGTGCTTTGCAAACCTGAGCTGGTGTGTGTGCGTAACTGCTGAGTGCTGTGCTGTCATCAGTTCCTGAGAGGGAGAGACTGATATGAGGCTTGCCAGCTCTCAGAGTTCCAGCACGATAAGAGTCTCTCTCTCTCTCTCTCTCTCTCTCTCTCTCTCTCTCTGTTCATTCCCC
The DNA here is from genome assembly GCA_015244755.2 of Tenualosa ilisha. Lineage (NCBI taxonomy): Eukaryota > Metazoa > Chordata > Actinopteri > Clupeiformes > Clupeidae > Tenualosa > Tenualosa ilisha. The sequence continues at coordinate 112,185 of PYXC01000632.1, read as the reverse complement.
CTCTCTCACCCATCTCAATCTCAATGCCACTGCTCTGTCTCTCTCCTTTACTTTCCTCTTCAGCTCTTTACCTCTATATGTCTCTCCCTCGTTCATCACAGTTTCATTGTTTCATTCCTTTGCTCTCTCTCACTCATTTCTCTCTCCTTTTCTCTCAGTCTCTCCTGCTACCTCTTACTCATCCACTTGCCATCCCTCTCACTCTTCCTCTTTTTTCATCTGTCACTTCCATACCAACATCCCCCCCCCTCTCTCCATCTCTTCCTTTTTTATTTCCCTCCTCCTTATCTCTCTACTCCTCTCTCAGTCTCTCTCCCTCCTTCTCCACATCCATCTCTTTCTCTCCCTAACACTCTCTCTCTCACACTCTTTCTCTCTCTCTCAGTTTCCCTCCTCCTCCTTGCTGTCTGTCTCTGTCTCTCTTGCTGAGGGAATGGCAGCCTCTGTCTGTGAGTTGTTGTCCATATAAAGTCATGCAGTGGTGGTGACACCACCTCACATCCCCACTCAGAGGAATGAAGGGAGAACGGGGGAGGGGTATTTATAGTCAAGAGGGTGCCGTCCAGGTCATATCGGAGCACTCATTTTAAGTGTGTGTGTTTGTGTGTGGGCGTACGCATGTGTCTACATCTGCAGGTGTGTGTATGCATGTGCACATATCTGAATGAGTAATTGAGGTTGTGTGGCTGGCACAGGGGTTGTTGCGGAGTCTTGACGGTGTAGATCAGTGGTCTTGCATTCTACATTCATAAGTTAGACAGCCTCAAGACTTTTGTGGGAGAGCTCTATGTTGTGTAGGAGTGCTCTATGCTGTGTGTGTGTGTGTGTGTTTCTGTGTTTCTGTGTGTGCAAGACCAAAACAGAGGGATGTAATTTTTTGTTATAGTCACACAACAGGTTGTTGAGTCTTTGAAATCTCTTCTCTCTTTTGTGTGTGTGTGTGTGTGTGTGTGTGTGTGTGTGTGTGTGTGTGGTGGGGGGTGGTACTGTAGGTGGTACATTCGTGGTGTGTGTGTATGGTGAGATTACTTTGATATGCAGTGCATGACCAGCAGGCTTATTATCAGTGGGTCCCATAATAAACCCCCCCCTCCCCATCCCCTAACAGCCATATCAGTGTGTGTGTGTGTGTGCGTGTGTGTATGTGTGTATATTTGTGTATGTATGTATTCACATACTCTCATGCCACAGAGGGAAAGCTGACTAAACCTGTGTTGTATTGTGATTGTGTTAGCACAGCTGTTGGATAGATGAAAGTTAAGCCTGTACAGCAACAGAGGCGACTTCCAGGAAAGTCATGAAGGACGAATGCTGCTCATGATTTTTCACTCACACCATGTGATTGTCTATTTTCTACCAATCAGCTCTGAGTTTGCAGCAACACACACACACACACACACACACGTGTGCACCGAGATATGCACACATACATTCTCATTCACATACATTATATATATTCATTCAAATTGTATTTCTGCTTACAGACATGTACATAGTCACCTTGCATAGAAATTGAAATAAAAATACACGTGTTTAATGAATATCTGTATATCTTAATGCCATATTACAAGAATAGGCCTTCATAGGTGATCTGACAAACAGGTTTAAAAATGCCTGTTTCGCAATCTCAAGTATGTGCAGGGCTAGGCCATCATTCCTTCCAAAGGTTAGGAATCTTCCCATTCTTCAAGGAGCACAGTGTCATGGTCAGTGTGTGTGTGCGTGTGTGTGTGGTGGCTGGGTGTCTGTGGGTGTCTGTCCATGTGCTTGTGTGGGTGTGTGTAAGTAGAGATGAACTCATACACGTGTGACATGTGCTACACTGTCCTGGCTGTCGTCTACTGCCCCTTAATCATTGAAAGTGGTACAACAAGGACAGTCCCAGTTATGCTACCAAAGCAGTCTTTTAAGGCCTGTCCAGCTGAAGTGCTCCCAATTAGTGACATATTTAGACTGTGTTCTGATCCATTTAGCATGTTGTATATTTGTCAGAGAACAAGCTGGATGTCCATCTAAAGGAGCAGACCAGATGACCTGAGCAGGGCCCTGGCAGGAAGTCAAGAATGTCACCCTCAGGCCAGATGAGGAGGCAGTGCGTGAATGGCTTTTATGTGCGTGTGTGTGTGTGTGTGTGTATGAGTGTAAAACGGGATGTAGGGGGATGCTTTGTGGAGATCAGGTGTGTGTATGTTTGTGTTTTATTGTGTGTGTGTGTGTGCGCGTGTGTGTGTGTGTGTGGGCGCGCATGCACGCATGAGAGCTGATGGTTGTCGGTGATCTTGGTGTTATTTTGTCAGTGAAAGCATTTTTTGGTGCAAGCTTGGACATGCCTGTAACTGATATGCTTGTGACATAACATCCTTGTTCAATGGAATGGTATTTGTCCATGTGCTTAAGTGTGTGTGTGTGTGTGTGTGTGTGTGTGTGTGTGTGTGTGTGTGTGTGTATGTGCGCGTAATGTTGGCAGAGAGATGATCACTGGTCCTGAATAAATGTCTCCATTCATTATTAGTTGTACGTAGTTAATGGACATCACATGTTGCTTTTGAGTGTGTCTGTCAGCAGTCTGTGTGAATAAGCTGAAACATCAGTATGTGCTTCTGCTTTTCCTGTGACATTGAAGCTGCATTCGCTTGAATACATATCACACACACGCACACACACACACACACACGCACACATGCACATACACGCACATGTACAAAGGGTCAGAACAAGAGAGAGAGCAGTTGAGAGAATTGCTAGCAAAGAAAATGTCATGAGTCCACAGATCATGTGCTGTCTGGAGAGTGTCTTCTGCTGACGATTCAGAGTTGGCCCATTGACGGATGATTCAGAGAGCCAAAGGTCAATGTTCCAGAACACACTAGCTGTTGTTCTAGAATATCTCTCATTGTATTCTCCATAGCCGTGTCTCCAGGTTATTATATTTTATTTGTAACACATTTGTAAGTCAGCATTTAAGCACAGAGGTCAGTGAACTGATAAGAGTTTTTTCTATGTCTGTGTTTGGGGGATGCTATGAAATATAGATGCTATAAATTTTTGCATCTTTCCTAGATTTCTAGGTCTAATCTCTCAGTTTTCAGTGCAGTGAAAGGCAGTAGAGGTTTTTGTGTACGCGTTTGTCGTTGTGTTGTGTTGTATTATGTCGTATTGATTCCCAGGGTTTGATATTGTTAAGATGTGGGGGCCAGAAGCTGTCACCTTTGGACTTAGTACAGGTGGACTTGTCTTGTCTGTTCAGCAGTTTTTATGATGTCGAGCACAGAGCACATGGACTTGAACTCAGGGGCTGAAGATGATTAGTTAATGCGGGTGACAATTAAGGATACACAAAGATGATAAAGGGATCCTTTCATATACTCATTAGAAAACCATTGAAGGTATAGTTAGATAGAGATAATCTTAGTAAGCCATTTTATTGCTATCCATCTCGTCTTCTCAACACGCATTTCACATTTTTGGCATCTTTCTTTAAAACTATACAGAAATATCTAAGAAGTATCTAATTCCTGTGACATGTTTAGTGGAGCTGAGGTCTGTGGGGGAAAATAACAGTATATACTGTATATATAGCCCTGAACAGCCCTGAACTCTGTGCTCGCTAGCATGCATACACTTGCCAGTACATGTGTATCTGTGTTTCGTCTGTGGTGACCGGCTCTAGTGCACTCATGACAGCCTGACCACATGTGGAGATGGGGAATAAAAGAGACCACACACACACACATGCATTTACACACACACAAATACATACACAAACACATACAGAATGCTCATAGACAAACAAACACACACGCATAACACACCAAACCCCAAACACATACCTGTACATACAGTACATGCACACACTGACACTGTTTGTGTCTGTGTGTTTTTGCATGCTTGCAGACACACACCTCAAATGTACATTCCTGCATTTTTATACATTTCACACAAAAATGTATACATGCACACACATACAGAATGCTCACAAAGAAACACACAAACACACACATATACGGTACATACGCATACAGTCATACACACACTGTTAGTATACATGCATATGTATACATGCATAAACACCAGGCATACATGCACATGCACATGCACACACACACACACACACACACACACACACACACACACACACACACACCTATCTCAAACATTCAATCTCCTGCATTTTCATACAGTGTCAAACATACACATGAATGTGTACACACACACACACACAAACAGGACCCAGACCGGCCACAGAAGCCACAGGTCTACTCTCTCATTAGTGTGCTATATTTATATTTCACTAAATAAATAAACAAGCAAATGGGGGAAATCCCAAAGAAATCACCACACACATCACATAGATAGATCAGAGATTTACTTCCACATCCAGCAGATCTGAATAGTCGCAGGATGAATGAGTGCTGGGTTGTGAGTTTCAATGTAATGGTAGATTTGAGCTAGTGTGGTTTGACAGTGAATGCAAATTGTTGTGGATGCTGAGGGTAAATTTTGAAAGGAGGGAGGGATGAAGCCAGTGCATGTAATTGGATGTGCCAAATTGTTTGGCTGAATGAAACTGGTTGGAACTGGTTAACTGAGTGTAAAGGAGCATATCGGCCCAGCCAGTTGGATGCAAAAGGAAAGCAATGACCAAGAAAGAACCATGCATGATGTTTGCAAACAAAACAAGAGAAATGGTAGACAGTGGCTGGACTGAAGTGTAGGAAGGTCTCTCTCTTTGGAACAGATCAGGACTTGAACACCAGCGTCCTTCAGCAGCTTTAGTGACTTTATCAGCCTTGCCTTCCAGTTCACTTCCATGTCTCTGGGCCTGCCACCACAGAGAAACACAACTCGGAGCATATTACCACATCTGTATGTCCAGTGCAGAGTGTTGGCATAATATGCTGTTGTCACTGATACCCAGTATGGCTATCAGATGGCTGCCATTTTCATATATCTTACACTGGTTGTTATACTTGGCCTATCCTGCTTCTTGGTGATGTTCAGGCCCAATCCAGACACAGTCTGGGTCCTCTGGATCATAGCCCGGTCCATCAGAACTAGCTTACTGTTCTTGGGACTGAACAAAAAAACACCTACAGTGTATACAGTGTTAGTTACATCCTTTGCTTTGCTGTATTTGAATAGGGGTAGTTTCATTTATTTTTAATCTGTTGCGACAAAGACATATATTTAGAGAGATATATTAATGGAAAATATTGTGGTATAATAACAGCCAAACGCATGTAAAACATGGGTCAATCAACCTACAGTAATAATTCATTACAGTGGACACCTAGAGCTAGGCCTATTATTTATTATGGTAGAAATCCGTGCCCCTACATTCCAGTAATATATCTAATCCAACCTATCCGACGAGGCAGGTGCCTCGAAATTACTCAACCAAATCTACTGGAAGTACAATAAACCCAGGCACTGGATCTACAGGCATAATACTACAATCCCAGAATCCCGCGCGAGACCCGAGCCTGACAGATCAGATCATGAGAGCGGGGTCGCAAACTAAATCGTACCGCTGTCAGTAGGTTCTTAAGCGAGCCGGTAGCACATCTTCCTCGGACGGTAAAAAGGGACCACTTTTACGGTAATGTCAGTTAGAATATATTGTTTATTTCAGTGATGTTGATGCTGCAAATGCGTTTCATGCTTGTGTGAGGTAGAGATAACCCTGTTTTTGAGGAAATATTTCCTTTCGGTCTCATCTCAGCAAGATTGCCCTCTCCTTCCCCCAAGCCTACTGGAGGGTCGATGGGCTGACGCATGTGTGCCCGGCTTTATCGTTGATGTTTAATATGAGTTGCCTGGCGTTAGAAAAACGTAGTTCGGCCTTTTAGTGGCTTTGGTAACACGATTGAGCTAAAGTGGGTTGTTTTTGTAGTTAATTTCACTAGCCACTAAAGCGTCTGTGAACCTTATGTTGACTCTATCTGCTGTCCTGCATTTATTGATGAATCCTGGAGAAGGCTGTAGTAAACAGTGTCCTACGTCGATATACTGACAGCTTAGTGGCAACTGTGGTCTGACTCGGTGATTCAATTCAGAAAACCATAAAGAATATATTACGCTGAATTTTGACTCAGCTCAGATAGTGTCTCATCGACACGTTAGTGCGTCATCTGTTTGCATGTGATGCAGAACTGCGATAGTAAACGTAATTCAGCGATGGTAATTTTTCAGTATGGGTATTTGTGTATTTTTTTTCATTGCATCGGCATGTTTTGCATCCTGTAGCGCAGTAGGTGTGGCTTGGACGCATCGTTCACCGCTCTAGGCTGTGACATCACATGCTCTCATCTTGGCGATTTGAGGACGCGCGGCAAACTGCGCGGTGTGGTGATGCGGCGCTGGCGCACAGTAGGCTACTCTGCTTTGATGCTTCGCCACAATCTGACCCCAGATCAACTCTAAGACTTGAAGTGTAACAGTGTCGAGGTCATCTCCGGTCACTGGCCAGAGAAATCTAGAGGCATGTTGTGGAATCTGTCTGCTTACTTGCATCTTCCGTAACTGTTAGTTAGTAAAGAGGTAAACCGAGGTTGTATCTGCAACAGGACTTATGCTCTTGTCCGACTTGTCACTTGTGTTTATCTCAGCATAGGTCCAGGCCACAAGGTGAGCTGAAGTTTTTTGCCATGACTGCACTGGGTTTATTGTCTGGATGTGCAGTCAGAATCCAAAATATTCTTGTCTGGATTTAGTCTTACCCTGAAATCCAGACATTATTTAGACCCATCTGTTTGTGATTAATTAGCAGAGCTCAGACGCAGGGTTTCCCATGTTTAGCATTAATCGCTGACCGGGGGTCGAGGCATCCTGGTGTCCCCCTGTACTGACTGCAGGGGGTCCTGAATCAGCCACTCACCACATGTCTTGCCATCAGGAAAACAAGTCGCAAGGCTTAAAGCAGCATCTCTCTGAACTTGGTCTGAATGTAAATGTCTAATTCCCATTTGAATATAAAACTGGCTAGATTTCCACGTTAGCCTGCTTCTGTTATTAGCTCTTGTGTCATCACCTTGATACCTTGTGTCATCACCTACCTGACTGTGGGTAGAGACCTGACAAATTTGTCTTTTGAGAGAGGCTATCTACGGACTCTAAAATCAGGGCTGAGGAGTCCCTATCTTGCTCTTCAGCTAAGAGGGGAAATGTCACTGGTTTTACGAATACATAGGTGTGCAGTATACACACATTTGTCATAAACCCTGTACAAATGCAGATATGCAAATGAACCACTCAAACAAAATACATATGGTAATGTGTCCATGATTTTCTTTCTCACCCTTCCTTTAGTCCTATAATCCTGTTTGGTCTCTGTCTGTACTCACACACACACACGTACACACTTCACATGAAATCATCAAACAGCTTATGATCACAAGCAGTGTGATTAGACAACCAATAAAAGAGCTACAAATACTACTAGAGGCTTAGCCTTGTTACTATGGCAACAACAGATGATTGAAAAAAAAAAAACATGCACTGTTTGTTCTCCAAAATAAAGCGTTATTTTCTGGCATTGAACCACCGTTGTGTGTAACAGCACTGAACCAAACTGTGCCTCAGCAATGCATTGTAATTATGCCCAGATATTTTTATGAAAGTGAACAGTTCATCATTTAGCAATGGATCCTTATTTTACAACATGAGACAGATTTAAAGAGATGAGTAGTCAGTTATTACTTTCATCATCATGTGATTAATAAAGTTGTACATTCTATAACGGCATGAGTGTCCTGTTCATGACATGGCATTGCGTGTGTCTTACAGGAGAGGCCATGACTGTATTTTCTCTTCTCTTGTTTCATTTGCATATTCATTCATTCTCGTGTCTGCTGCTTGTTCATTGTTATTCCCTGCCATCCTACACCAGTGCACCAGTGTCAGATCAAGTAAAAGAGCCATGTATCTATTTTGAAGGTCATTCTTATTTTGACCCCGTTAAAGTTATTAAAACACACATAATTTTTTTAATTCAACATAGGGATACCCTCTTCTCCTCAAACGGCATGAAATATGTGTTGGAACAGCAGACAGTTTTTGTCTAGCTTTTTCACAAGAAGCAATTTTTTTTTCACTTTCTTCCAAGAAACATAGTTTTTGCGGCCTCTTAGATGTGGCGTAACCACAAGAATGAATACTTCCTAACCTGTAGAGCAAGGTGCTAGTTACAGTCAGGCTGCACCACTCCTGAAGCGTTTTGATTGCATAGTGTAAAATAGGTTTTAGGAGACTGGTCTAATTAAAAAATAATGTGTGCACAACTCTCCCATCTGGTTTAACCAGTTCCATTGATTAGTGTAGGAGCTGTATGTTGCTTCACAATGTCTGGGAATGGAATGCTTCAGTTGTGTGCTAGGTGTAGCCTAGCTGTTACACGCTGACAGTGCAGCATACACATTTTAAGTAGATTTAGTTAAGTGTTCATTGTTTACCAGTTGCCACTTTAGTTTTATCTTCCTTATCTTACCTCGTTGCCCTTGACTTAAATTACTATTTCAACACCTCTATGTAATATTGTATTTAATTTACCTGAGAGTCTGAGAATTGTATTATGGGTATTACCCTGACACCTGCATATAGTGTATATGATGACAATATGTGAAATACACCAGGACAGCACTGCATCTGCCTCCAGATCTAAAAACTGAAAAAGAAATGAATGTAGAGATAATTATACAGTTATACAGGTTGGCATATTCTAGATTGCCCTTCACTAGGTCCTCCAGATGTAGCGTGTGGTATGCTGATGGGCCTTGATGCTCAGTGATGAGGCACCCATGAGTATAGATAGTAATCTATTTATGTGTGCACTGCCAGCATGGAAGATGAATGTCCAAGCTTATTTTGACAATGCCTTTGGGTGTGTGTGTGTGTGTGTCTGAAAGAGAGAGAGAGTGTATGTTTGGAGAAGCACTAGCACATTTAGCAAACAGCTGCATGCCCTTCAGTTGTGGACTTACACAAGCCATCGCTCATTAACACGCACACGCACATATGCACACACATACACACACCACACACTCACACACCATCATTAGTCTGTATCTTTAGACATATGCCAACAGCCCTCATCAGCTCTTCTTAATGGCTCTCGTCATGCAGTGAACAGGAGCTTCAGTCAGACTGCATCTGCTCTACATCATCAGTACATAACTGGTGCTGGTCAGTAATTCACAATAATTGAAAGACCTGACCTCAGATCTCAGACCCTAAAATTGCGAACCCCTGCTTGTCTGTGTCTTGAAGTGGAGGCCCAATGATTGTTCAGAGGTGACAAATAAACCTCCACTAGAGATTTGACATTTAATGGTCTGGAAGAGACAGTGGCTAATACATTACTTGGGATCCTATTAGTATGGAACTGTTCAATTGAATGTTTTCTAGTTTGGAGTAGCGTGTTAATTTGGATAATTGTTTGCCAATTGGTTGCCATTTTCTTTTATTTCAGTTTTTATTTCAGTTTTTGGTGTTACCCACTAGCATGATAACAGCAGGCTTTTGCCAGTAACCTTCCTCCATGCCAGCACTGGAGCTGCAGATTGCCTCTTTGACAGATGCTAGCACTACAGCTGTGTTCAATGTGATGGAGGATTGCATGAGTGTCAATGTTTGAGAAAGAGCACCACTCTCACCCCAGTGCCACCTCGCCAACCTCCAGAGGGCACGTAATGGTGACGGTAGGAGGTGCAGTGGGTGGTACAGCTGTGGTCCTTTTCCTGCTTCTGCCTCAAGGCATTGTGGGTAAAGCAGATGTTGCACAGCTTGGCAGGCACTGTGCCAGTGGTGTGGGTTACCTCACAGGCATGACACTGTCCACAGCTGGCCATGGTTTGCGGGGGAGGGTGAGGGAGTGAGTAGGGTCAAACCTGACCCTTTTCTCCTTTGGATTTGGATGAAAGTAAAACTACAGCTACAAAGACCACTGTCATCAGGAGGCCCTCTCAACAGTCAGGCTTGTTGGCTGGGAGTACCATGCTAATTGTCACTCCCCCATTGACCATTCTCCCACACACTCCTCCCATGACTCAATGTTGGCTCCTCTCTGCGATCCTGCCCTTTCCATCCTCATTATCACACACACTCACACTTACTTACACTCAGACTCAGACTCAGACTCAGTCTCACACATAAACTCACACACGCGCGCACACACACACACACACACACACACACACACACACACTGAGTCTGCCTCAGTGGTGATAATGGTGTGCTGTTTCTGCTTCATCCCATGCTATGATTGAGCTACTGTTCATATAGCTGGCACTTAGAGTAGCTCTCACGCTCGTTCAGCTTTGCGAGGTCATCCTCCTCTGGCCACTCTCTCAGCCCTCCTCCTGACCACTGACCTATAAAATAATCTGGATATGCTTGCTGTGTGGTATGTGCTCCATTCCAGGTCAGATGTGTTCTTGGACATAAGCACTCTTAAAAAGCAGGCAGAGCAGAACCATGATGTAAGGGCCTAATTCTGGCTGTGTGTGTGTGTGTGTGTGTGTGTATTGTGTGTGACCTCAGTGGTAGCTGAACCGCAAGCACACACCCTCTCATTCCACTCCTCTCTGTTCTGCTCCCTCTCCTTATTCTGCCCTGGCTTGCAGGGTGAAGAAGAAGTTAGCTAGAGTTCCTTATAGACTTCCATTGACAAGCCTGAAGTCCCAGGGGCTGAAATATTCAAATATCTACATGCCTTATATTTCCTGTGCCTTTATATTTTTTAGAGTGTGGTATATAGTCAGATATTTGTTCTCCTGTTGGTCTACATGTCTGTTTTGTGGAAGTAAGGGAGTGTTTCACCCCAAGATGACCCTTTCATTCTTTCAGAAGAGGAGAACTGCAGAGGAGTTGCGAGATTTGATAGCTGGGGGGAGAAATTGAACAAGAGAGAAAAAGATGGAGTGTCTCTCTCTATATCCCTCTCTCTCTCTCTGTGTGTGTGTGTGTTGTGACAGGGGAGTAAATGAATCCTCACATTATCTATCCACATTAATACAAAATATCTTATCTTTTAGGCTTTATTTTAGGCTTTATTTTTAGAATGAGGAAGTCCCTTTTATTAAAGCAGAAGTAGCCACATCAATCTTGCCTATGATCAACACTGGTGAAATAATAAAACTTCCAAATGCATAATTAAATACTCCATATACTGCACCCCTCTGCCCTCTTGTGTGATCCAATCATCTTATAATCATAATCCCAATGGATCAAAGAGCTTGATATGTTTTGATGATGATGATGATGATGGCAGAGGCCAGATTCGCCCAGGCAAAGCCCCCATGAGTTGGCACCAACCACTAATCACCAGCGCCAGCGCCACACAGAACAAACTCAGAAACAACACAGAAATAAGTCAGCAAGAGGTAGCTTACTAATGCGCGCTAATCAGCTAACTCAAACTTAAGTGGCCATTAATGATCTAATGCTGCCTGCCTTTGTTTACAAAGATTTTGATACTTGACAGTGAGTTTGCTCTTGATGTCTATGAAAAGAAACAATGGTAAGCTACACATGTCTACTGGCTCATAGGAATGTAATGTCTGTATCTGTGTGTGTGTGTGTGTGTGTGTGCGTGCGCGTGGGCACAGTCTGTTAAGTCTCCTTCACTCACAGCTCCTACTCGACCCCACATGCCAGAGAGTAAACACCCACCCATAAATAGACCTTTGTGTACAGTGTGTGTGTGTGTGTATGTATGTACGTTTCTGTGGGAAAACGAGTACAGCCAGAAATGACAAGCATCCACCACTTAGAACACACTCCAGATAGCTGGTCTGCTAGTCCTCTTAGAGTTGAGTGTGTGGGGGGGGTGGGTGCTCTCTCTCTCTAGGACATTCTCACTTACTGTGTCTTTCTCGTCTGTATGAGCGTCCCTGACATTGCTCTCAATTGAAAAACGGAAGTGAGGCTTTTATGTGGTGCCCAGTGGGAACCTATGGTGCTTTGTGGAAAAGTTGTTTCAGCAGAGACTGTTTCTATAGGCCTCACCAGTGACTCTTTTTCACACTATCCCTTAGAGTGGTCAGTGGGCCTGAATTGTGATGACCAGACAATGGATGAAGTGGTTTTAGCATGGCACAGAGTGGATAGTGCCTGGCAAAAGTGGACTGACTCAAGGGGCACCTCATGTTCTAGAACCCCTCAGGCAGCCGCTTTTCATTGCATGAAAAAGAAAAACAGTCCACAAGCTCTTGACTTTGGTCCAAAGTACGCTTTCATGATGTGCGTGTATCAGAGAAATCAAAAATCATATGAAAATGAAATGTATTTGGCCACAGCATGTTTACAGGCTGAGTTGCGTCTCCTGGATCAGCATTGGAAAAGGATTCTAAAGATTTTTTTTGTTCACTTTATTATTTAAGTTTCACTTCACTTTATTAAGTGTAAATCTTTTTAAATGAAAGTAAGTGAATCCAGACATGCAGAGCTTGACAGTAATATTCTGTCTCTCTCTCTCTCTCTCTCTCTCTCTCTCTCTCTCTCTCTCTCTCTCTCCTCTACAGTGTGAATCACCATGACGACGGCCTCAGGGTCAGACTCCGGGCCTCCAAAGGAGCGTCAGGAGGAACAGAGGGAGGAGAAGAAGAAGGAGAAGAGGAGAGGAAAGAGAAGAGGAGGAGGAGGAGGAGGAGGAGAGCAGAGGAAAGAGCAGAAGAAAGAGGAGCAGACAGCCACACGGACCCAGACACCAGTGGCAACCAGCACAGCTCAGTCTCAAGCAAAAACGCCCTCGGCATCGCACAAGCCTCCTAGAGAGAGTTTCCCAGCAGCCACAGAGGTAAGACACACACACACACAAATGTGGACATGTGTGCGCGCACACACACACAAATGAAAACGCAAATTTGCGCACACAACACATACACACACACATATCCTGTTGCTACAAAGTTAACATGCACATTCATACACTCAGAAATAGACACACTTTCTATTTTCTAAGGCTAACACACACATACACACACACACACACACACACACACACAGGGTTTCAATAACCACGAAGGCTCGGTAGGTCCTGGCCTCCTTAGTTCCCACCATGACACCCCCTACTTTTTGTCTTCTTGACATTCTCTGATGAATAATATGAAGCTTATACATAGTCTGTGACATTCGCAGAGTTTGAAGATACAACGGCAGTCCTGTATCAACACTGAGTGCACACAAGCTCCAATTCATGATGTGCGAGACATCAGCAAGCAGCCCGCGAAAGGGCCCTTTCCCCCATATAAGACGTGCCATGCAAATGAACAGTAGAGGACCGATTTATGCACAAAAAACTCACAAATAGACTCTTCTGAAGTTTTTCATGTTTACACATACATTTAATCGTTGCTTGTAGTTTCGGTATAAGCTGTAAAATGTAGGTCTGACAATACATAGCCTAGCCTGATTTATAGAGTTCAGGAACATTGTTATGTGTTTAGTGTTGGATACATTAGATGCCACCCTGATCAATGGGCCATGAGAGCAACGGGGTAATTCGAACACTGCATATACACATACACAAACACACACACACACACACACACACACACACTTGCACAAAACTCTGGAGACTCACACCCTCTGTGTGAACTTGTCAAGGGGAGTGTTTGGGTGGCAGTGAGGTGGAAGGATTGGATTTGTTAGCCTGAGCTGAGGCTTTGAGACTCGGGGAGGGGGGCCGGGGGGGTTTAGCAGTGGTCAGTCACACATTTCACCTCTATTAGCTGCTCTGGTGTCTGGTTGTGTGTGTGTGTGTGTGTGTGTGTGTGTGTGTGTTGGTGTGTGTGTTCTCTTGGAGAAAATAAAGCCACTAGAACTGTAATTGAAGATGAATAAGAAATGTTGTTTTTAAGTCTCTAGAACTGAAGCTACAGTTGTCCATCTACATTTACATGTATGCATTTAGCAGACACTTTTATCCAAAGCGATTTACGTTTGTCAACTATCAGTTAGTTCACCACCGCCCCAGTATGATAATCACCGGGAAGTGAAATCTGAAGCCTGTTGCTTCACTAAATCATATTGCGATTACATAACAATGTTCAGTAAGCCTTGTACTGGATTGTATATCCACACAGTAAGGATCATTTCCCTAGCTCTATATACGTTGATACCTATGATTACATAGTTTTTAATCTTATTATTATTACCCTCTCTCTCTCGCTCTCTCTCCCTCTCTCTCCCTCTCTGGCCTGCAACTGTAGGTTATTGAGGACCCCCCCTCTTCATCAGCAGGCAGTAGATTGGACACCCGTGGTTCCTCTGAGGACCAGCGTTCCCACAGATCGTCCAGAGGCTTCCGTCTATCCAGACCCTCCCAAGCTCCCCCGAACCAGCTCAGGAAGATGCAGTGCCGAGTCACACTGCTGGACGGCTCTGACTACACCTGCACGGTGGAGGTGTGTGTGCGTGTGTGTGTGTGTTTTTACTTACATTCCTATGAATTCAGACAGTGATTGGCAGTAGCCTAACCCTGTGACCTGAGGACACAGGTCTATTAATCCAGTTATTAATCAAGAGGATGCTTTAAGGCAACCTGTCCAGGGTAGTTGCTCTGTTGGTCTGTCTGTCTGTCTGTCTCTCTGTCGGCCTGTCTGAGACTCGAGGCTAAGGGTCAAGTGGCATATACTGTGTAAATATGACACAGTGTGATGCAGTGCAGTACGCTTTATTGTCCCAGATGTGTACCACAATGTACTGAGAATGTGTACCTGCTTCATAATGACTGGAGGTAGGCATTTAGGCTTCATCAGTTTTTTTTTTTTTTTTTTTTCCATTTCCTGAGGTTTTCTGTAGATGAGGTACACAAGTCATTTGGTGTGCATGTAGGTTAAGTGCTGTAGGTCAGTTGAAGTTTTGACCGCAAAGACGCCTCCACTTCCTCTGGATGTGGTCATGCAGAGAGCAGGGATGCATCACCTGATTCCGCTGTGATTCAGCATCTGCACTTATTTTTATCCCTGTGTGTTTGTGTGTGTGTGTGTGTGTGTGTGTTTTCAGTGATGAGATAATGGGGAGTGTGAATGTGAATTTTCACGTTGCGTGGGTGTGTGCGCGTTCATGTGTTGCAGTGGTAAATGTGTGTGTGTGTGTGTGTTTGTCCCCATGCCAGGGACTTAGTGAGCCAATCTCCTTATCCCGTCCCTGGGATCAGCTGGGCAGATTAGAGCAGAGCTGTGTATGCGTGCGTGTGCGTGCGTGTGTGTGTGCGTGTGTGTGTATGTGTGTGTGGTGTGTTTTGTTCTTCTGTGTCATATTTTTGTGAGAAAAATCCAAGCGTTTGGATGGACCAGAGTTTGATTGTGTGCACTCACTGCTGAGGCTTCAGCTCTGAGCGTCCTACTGCCTCCCTCTCTCTCTGGGCCCCATATCTGAGCTCTGCCAGAGCTGCTGCGGGGACCAGACCAGCACTCACAAGGGGACCAGGGGTGTATAGTGTGTGTGCACGTGTGTGTGTGTGCACGTGTGTGTGTGTGTGTGTCTTTCATGCCTGGTGTGAATTGGGACCACACAACTCTTTGTCATCATGGTCACTCTCAGTGTAAACCAGCTTCCCCAGCATACTCCAGCTGAAGTGGATCTGAATGTGGTTGTTTCCTCACTGGCCCATTTCAGGTGGAGAGTTGACCTGAATGCTTGTTGATACGATGTACATGTGTGAGATTCTGTGTACTTGTGTGTGAGTATGAAAACAGGACGAAAAGTGATGTGTGGGGAGTTCGGGTGTGGGTGTTGTAGGTGTTGGTGAGGACAGACGGAAGGGCTAGTGACTGACCTATGTGAAGTTCTTTATGTTCCTGACAACTGCTGATCAATACTGAGTGTGAAATGACCATGTTGAGCATGCCAGCTTGTGTGTGTGTGTGTGTGTGTGTAAGAAAGTGTGTGTCTGTGTGTGGTGTGAACATGGCATCCATGCATACTAAGGGCCTAACCATGCCGTGTGTGTTTTTTTGTTTACCTGTTTGTCTGCCTGTCTCTGTGCGTGTACCTGTGCTTTTTTCTGTTGAGTGAATGCCAAGCATGTATACTTAAAGCTGTGTGTGTGTGTGTGTGTGTGTGTGTGTGTGTGTGTGTGTGTGTGTGTGAGTGAGTAAACATGCGAAGCATGCTTGCTCAGGGCTTTGAACTGTGTGAAGTATCTAGTTTGACTTTGGTTTGACTTTACTGAGCAGTACTATGGAGGCATACACAGTGTAGCTTTTCCCATGTGATTATGTGAGCATTGTAGAATGTGTGTCCTGCTAATTGTTGCTTTGTGTTTGGAAGAGTTTTCTCTGGTGTGTGTGTGTGTGTGTAATCTAGCATCCCCCCCCCACCTCCCATTTATAAAAGATGTTTGCATGTGTGTGAAGGACATGGAGGGTACCCATGTATGTGTGTGTGTGTGTGTGTGTGTGTGTGTGTGTGTGTGAGAGAGAGAGAGAGAGCAATCCAACTTCTCCGTCTTTCATATACTGACTACTTTGACCCTCTGAACACACACACACACACACACACACACACACACACACACACACACTGTTTTAGATGATGCATGCAGACAACCCCCGCAAGCATCCAGCTGTCAGAATGAACATCCTTAATAACACGACCTAATGAGACTTCTTTCTCCTCTCATCTCCTCAATGTAGAGACAGGTGTTTGGATGTGTGATTCATTGCCACCAGAAACACCAGTGTGTGTGTGTGTGTGTGTGTGTGTGTGTGTGTGTGTGTGTGTGTGTTTGTTTGTTTCTTTGTTTGTTTGAGGGGTGGTTATGAGATGGCTATTCTCTTCTCTCTTTTCTAGGGGCGTTTGGTAACAGAGTACTAAAAATACCCTGGAATGCTGCCCAGTGATTCGCCTTTAGTGGAGCTGAGAAACATATCTCACACAAACAAACACACACACACACACACACACACACACACACACACACACGCATTGTTTTGCCCGGATCCTGCTGGGAGGATTGCATCTTTCTTCCACTTATTCTCTAGTCTCCTGCTGTTTTGTACACACACACACACACACACACACACACACACAGAAACACACACACACACACACACACACACACTCTCCCTTGCATGCACACTCATACTCATACATATTGATTTGGTTAACAGTGGATTCATATGCCACCAAGACTAGACCTGTTAAACAGTCACTGGCTGTTTCCGAACTACCAGACCGCTGTACTACCAGTGTTGGGGAGGAACAAGTTACATGTAACATTATGTAATTTAATTACAGACAACAGAAATCAGTTGCATTACTTTGAAAAATGTGTAATTAAATTACAGTTACTCTCAGGAAATATTCAGGATTACAATTTCAGTTACATCTGAATATCCTCTGCAAAAACATTACCTAGATGTTCAATAATATTTTTTTTTGCTGTTTTTTCCTGTGCACAACATCCTCCATCTACAGCTGGAAGTCTGATACTATTCTGATTTGTCTAATGGTTCTCCTATCATGTTTGAATTGGCAACACCATCGACTTGCTGCTCTATCTACAGCCTAAAAGCAGTCTGAGCTGCAGTTGGCAGGAGGCCTGCAGTGCCAGATGGAAACTACAGTGTAGTGTGCAAGTGCACATATGCACAATGCACACAGACAACTGCTTATTCAGTAATGTTCACTAAATGTTGAATGTCAAATATTTAATTTAGCAGCCGTAGCTATTCAAAGATCTTACAGTAAAGTTTTGTTCAGGCGATGACGTCTGACACTGTTGTGGCTGTGCTGAGGGAGTTTAAAAGGACTTTGAAAGAAGTCAGTGTTGAGTAATGCTGTAAGGTTAACCCTGCCAGGTTTGAAAAACTGAAAATAGTGGACAGTTGAGAAAATTCATTCAAAATGTAGAAAAGTAATCAAAAAGTGACCAAATTAGTGATTAGTTACATTACTTTGTCAGAGTAATTGAAATAGTACCTGTGGCCATGGATTGGGTATTTTGTAATAATTTGTAATTACATTTCCAAAGTAGCTTTCTCAACACTGTGTACTACATACTGCATACGGCCTGGGATGTACCATTGTTAGATCTTTTGTTGTTGCTCTCGCTTGAGAAAATATATGCTAATATTATTACTGTATACTCTTTAATGTTACAAAACAGAGCCATCATTTCACTAAACAACTTAAAGTGTGTGTGCAGTTTTGCCAAATGAGCACACTGATTGAATGATGATTAATGATTTTTGATTGAAAATTACACCTCCAAGCTCCTGTGGTATGAACTATAGAGCAGTATGCAGTATAGAGCAGCATTTCGGAAACACCAAGATCAGCTGGCCCTCTTCTGGCCCTGACCTAACCCTGATCCTCCCTCAGGCCTCTGTGCTGAGAGCAGAGCACATGTCCACCTCTCTCTGTCCTCCCACCTCTGTCTCAGGCGACTGCAGTGTGGAGTACTGAAGCCAAAGCCTCCCTCCGCTCACTCTCTCGCTCGCTGCAGTTTATTGGGGTAAATTAGGTCACTAAGCAAATAAACAACGGAAGCGTTTTCCCACTGCAGAGAAGAATGACTCTAAGGAGTGTGATTGAGAAGGTGTGTGGATGTCTCCAGAGAGAGAGAGAGAGACAGTAGGGGATGGATGGATAGAGGGATGAATGGGTACAGCTTCATGTGGGCTTGTAGAAGGCTGGGTGTATTCAGAGTGAAAGGGTCTTTGTTTTGGTTTGTAACATTAGTGGTTGTGTGGTTTTGTTCTGTTTGCACAGCTAAGTGAGCTCTGCTGAGTTTATACAGTATTGTCCTCCCCTTAGCCCCCTCTCACACCTTCTTTCTCTTTGTCTTTGTCTCTCTCTCTTTCTCTCTCTCTCTCTCTCTCTCTCTCTCTCCCCTCCCTGTCACTTCCCCCTGTTGCTGACCTCCCTTGGTCATTTCCTGTTAGGTGTGGTCTGTGATGCTATCAGGCCCCTGCCAGTACTTTGTTTGTTGTTGACTGTTTGTGTGTTTGTTTATGTTTGAGCAGAAGCGAGCCAAAGGCCAGGTGTTGTTTCACAAGGTATGTGAGCACCTGAACCTGCTGGAGAAGGACTACTTCGGCCTCCTCTACCGCGATGTGGAAAACCAGAAGGTGATTTTTGTTTACCTGCTCCTAGGAGATTTATGTGTTTAGTGCTGTCGATCCGAGCACCCCCTCTGCAAGACTACACCAAAACAGCTGGTGCAGCCATCATGAAACTTAATTGCATGGCCCAAGGAAGAACCTGTTTGTTTTCAAAAGGTCTGTTACTCATGGAGTGGCTTTAGTTTCACTTTTGCTATTTGGGCAAATACAGCATTTGGCCCTGGGAGAGGCGTGCATTCTTCTACATTCTTACTTTTTTGTGTGTTAATTATTTTGACCACTGAAGTGTTACTTCATCTTCACATCTCTTGTGAACATGACAAACATGACCTGGACCTTCTCCATGACCTGACTACATGCTCAGAGCTCTCGAGCCTGTGCTGCAGATAGATAGATAGAGAAAGAGAGAGATAAAGACTTATCAAGTCATTAAGCAAGTAAATATCTGTATCTAATTACACATCTACTAGTCACACAATCAGTCAGATAAATATGTTGGATAGGAGCTGTAAGCTGTTTGCATGTAAGGTATGTGTTGTTTTGTATCAAAATAAGATTCATAGATGGTAAAACATGCATTAAGGGGAAAGAACATGAGCTGATTTAGTTTCTCTC